>CM049800.1:4714961-5914961 GCA_027422405.1 Ptychobarbus kaznakovi | reverse complement strand
ATACATAATTTCACAATCAATACTGGGGAAATATGAGTGTTACAATGGAGCATTCAATCAGACGGATGTTTTCAGTGCTGCCTTGTAATTTGAGCCTGGGCTGTGACTACACAAAGTTTTAGCATTCAAATGAAGGATGGAAAGCAGGCAGTGAAAACACAGAGGTCGTACCAAGCACCATCAGTTCAGCGCTGGAATAAATGATGCCGTGCTTGTTCTCTGCCACACACTGATACATCCCGCCATCTGAGAGGTTTAGCGAGGAGATGGAGAGAGCGCCGTTCTCTATTTGCACTCGGCCCTGTAGGCATAAAAACAAACAAAGTCAAATGGTTGCTATGCGGTTGCTAGGGCATTGCTAGGCTGCTTGATTACATGGTTGCTTACTGGCCCAAGTCAAAAGAGCCAAGTGCCAAGTTTCTGAGATAATCTGGTTGCTAGCAATGGATTGGATCCTTCATTCAATTAACTAAATCTAAAACTATAAAAAAGATGGTTAGTTGAAATAAAATAAATGTTATTTATTTTTTATTTTTTTAAGTTAAACTTAAGTCCTATCTGGATGGGACTAGTTTTCCAGAGGGTCGTTAGAGGAATTTGTGTTTCACAGATGTATTTTACAATTTAGCTACTTAGTAGATAGATTTACGACTTCCTTTTTGAGACTTTTTTTTTCAAAAGTTTAGGGACAAATATAGTAATTTCTTGGACAAACCTTATCTAAGTTCTCATCTTGCCCACTGATCTACAATCATATTTATATAGATCAGTGAATTTGCCATTATGATGTCATTTAGTGACATTTAGCTACCAGTTTTAGCTACTTTTGAAAGCAGTTGGCAACACTGCTTTGCGATTTTAATCCCGTCCGAATCTGCCATGTCTGTGTTTTTCCTCACACAACATCTGTAATAATTCTAGAGCAAATTACCTACTGTTTTTTGGCAAACTCAGTGATCCTCTGAGAAATCTAATCCTGTCCGAATGCGAATATCTGTGATTGCCGACAGTATTTTTTTCACAACGCGTTTCCTTGTGTGTTTTGGCCAACGTGAACTACCATAGATGCTCTAACTAATGCGTGCATTTTTTATATGTTTGTAATTGCACTCAATTACATAATGTTTTAATTACATATGTACCTTTACGAAAATTAAACATGGTTTTACTACAAATAAATAATAATAAAAAAATGGTTAAACTAAAGTAACCACAAATTAACCATGGTTTTGCTATACTAGCCATAGCTTAACCATGGTATTTGTTGTAAAACTGTGGTTATACTAATGGTAATCAATCCGAATCTTACGCAATGCATGCATACACGACACGTAATCTCTGCAACGCCCAGATGTACACAGCAGAGCCTCCCACCTCTGTATTAAACATGGAGATGTTAGTCCCGTCCGAATTGGTACATGAAAATCACAGACGTCGGGTAATAAGAATCGAATCTCAAACGTAGTTTAGAAAAATAGTCCCGTCCGAATAGGGCTTCATTTTATTTCATTTTAGCTAGTTGCCACAGAAATATGTTTTATTTTCATTTAAGCTGATGTACTAAAATGTCTGTAACTAAAAATAAAATAAAATATAAAAGAAAAATACAATAAAAAATTAGACAAAACACAACAAAATTACTAAAACTTTAACAACAAAATAATAAAAAAAAAAAACAAAATTCTACTTATCAATAAAAACTGTTATAGTATCTCAATGATACTAAAATAAATAACTGCTTCAATGTAATTAGGGTTTATTTAATGGGACGTCTTTGCGCATTTTATTGTGCATTCTGCCAGGCAAAAATGTAATTCTGAATAATTTTGTCTAAATCAATTCAAAATAAAAAATGTCAAGCTAAAATCTATCATTTAAAAGCTACACGTGAATTTAGCCATTACATCTTTATAATGTACAGTATGACAATTTATATTTTAAGATTTTTTAACAAATAAATCTAACAAAGTTATTAAATTGTGTTTTAAAAGATGAACTTTAAGTGAGTGGAAGATAACGTCAAAAGTAATCAAAATTAAAATAAAAAAATAATACACTGAGCAAGAACACTTACAAATCCATTATCAGCCAAAGTATATCCAATATCAACCAATAAAAAACTCCAGTATTGGCTGATATATTGTGCACTCCACCATGAATGATGGCTTTTTTTACAAAGCAGCTGCACTCTAACATTGAAAGTACGTAGAGTTGAATATCTAAGGACGGGTTAAGAGAGGGTGGAGGAGGTTATAAAAGAGAATAAAGAAAAATGCTGACCCTCTGCTCCAATGAACAGAAAAGAAATGTTGAACATAGCAGTAAAATACTAATGGCCAATTCATTTGGCATGGGCACCCAGTCAGAAAAGTATGTGAGACAGGTAGGGAGGTGTTGAGCTGATGGTCCTGCTAATGGAATAGCAGACATGTAAGCCTATCGGCTGTTCTTAAGGGCTGAACTCAGCACAAAGAGTCACAAGGAGAGATTGACGTGATGTGTGATGGAGGGGGGTACGGGTCATTCTCAGCTTGAATGCAGGTCACATCTAATGGAGTCTTTCTGCTGCCTTATAACTGCTGATGTTTGTTGATGGGAGTCTTTCCTACTTAAACAGCTGTTGGCTTCTTTTTTGCCTCGCTTTTATGTCAGCAATGAGAATTTATGTTTGCATTGACCTTGAACTAAAGTAAGTGGAGATAAAGCTTTCAGTCTCATTAGGGGCCTTTCAGAAACCGCAAAGTACCTCTGATATAAGAGTTTCTCCATTCTTCAGCCAGCTGTATGAGGGTTTTGGTTTCCCATTGGCTTTGCACTCCCAAAACAGATTCGCCTCAATGGACAATGATGTGTCCGTCATCGTCTGCAGCCAATGAGGTGTGGCTATGGAAAGAGAGCATATTAATAAATCAGGATAGATGATGGACAGATACAAGAACACACATAAATGAAATGTTACTTGCAAATGAAGACCAGCCATATTACCCAAGGCTGATGAATTAAAAGGCCTTGATGACAGAAACAATTAAAGTAAAAGTTCACCCAATAATGAAAAATCTGTCATCGTTTTCTCACCCTAAGGGTCATTTCAAACCCGTATGACTTTCCTCTGTGCAAGAATAACTGAGATGCTAGGCTCTTCCTCGTTGCTCTTTTACAGTAAAAGTAAAAAACTAAATATAGCATAACGTCGTGAAACAAGTTTCTTTATTAAGTGAGGAAAAATACAATAAAAACAGAATTATTGCAAAATATTATTACAATTTAAAATAACTGTTCTATTTGATTATATTTTAAAAATATTTTTTTCTGTGATGGCAAACCTTAATTTTCAGCAGCCATTATTCCAGTCTTCAATATGATCCTTTAGAAATCATTCTAAAATGCTGATTTGGTGCTAAAGTATCATTCCTTCTTGTAATTATCATCAGTGTGTTTCAACAGTTATGCTTCTTTATATTTTTTTTATGGAAACCATGAAACTTTTCTTTAAGGATTATTTGATGAATGAAAGTTCAAAAGAACAGCATTTATCTGAAATAATATTTTTTATAGGTTTTTTAGGTCTTTCCCCATTTTAAACAATTTAATAAAACCTTGCTAAATAAAAGTATTAATTTCTTTAAAAAACTCTAATTAAACCCAACCCACTTTTTTAAACAGTATGCATATAATTTACATATCAAAGAAAAAAACAACAACAATTTGAGGCATAGATTAACAGTATATACGAAGTATATAAGAACAGTGTGTGTGTGCAACGATTGTATCTAAAAAGCGCTATACAAATAATCTTGAATTGAATTATATATATATATATATATATATATATGAACTATTCATTCAAATTTACTTTATTACATACTTTTGCTGCCAATCCTAACCCACATACACTCAAATTACTCAATCACACAGTGTGACCCCTGAACCCCTTTCCAATTCTGATTATTAATTATCATTATCAGAAAAGGCTGCAATATTAGAATCACATAAGCTGTTTCACCAGCTCCAAATGGCTTGCCATACACCCACTCGCTACTCTGTATAATACTGAGAGCATGCTTGACGTTCCTATAAAAACAAACAATAGACGACCCATTTCACAAGAGCCATGTGAATATGAATCTAACTACTGAAGTGAGACGCTCAGTGAATATGTCAATTCTATCACACTACGGGCACATGCTCCGTTCCATGCTACAAATCCTTTGACCTCCTTCTGGAAGCTTTATTATCCTTTCGGCTGGCAAACACTCCACTGCCACGTACAGAGCCTTGAGTTCAATTAACAAATTCATATGATTGCATTTCTCCCCACAAATGTTAATTTAAGAGGCCCAGGATAAGACCTACGAATCCTTTAAGACCGACACCAATCCAGTGCTTTTAAACTGCTTGTTTTTTGCAGGAAGTCAAATAGTGGAACAGAAAATCTACTTTCACAAGGCAAACTCCCTTTTTCATTTATCCTACAGATTTGTATTACAGTTTCATAGAATACGGATGCACAAATTGCATTTAGGCAGTCAGTGCAAATACAGAAAGCCCCAAAAGACTGCCAAGTGCGTGTTAGATTTTATTATAGGGTACAAAGGGTATACAATTATTAATACAACAACGCCATACATTTCAAATTAAGCTTGACTTTTTATGGAATGCCACTGTGACCTTCTAAAATGAGGTGCTCATTGCAGAAGGTCACAATCACGTGCATCATGAAATGTCATGTCTCTCAAGGACACAAGTCAAATGAGACACTGGTTATGACATGTTCTCACTGTGAGTTATGACACAAATGGCATAACGAGTTCAAATGCAGTTTTACGTGGCATCATGACAGTGGAAAAGTGTCATAATTGTGCCACTCACGGTAGTTTAGAACTTTACAAGCACCTACAGTATCATACCAAACTTACAATCTAATAAAATAAAGTTGTAAATAAAATGTTGTTTTTATTTTTAAATTAGATTTTTAAATGCATCTAATACTTATTAAATCATTGTCTTTAATAAACTGATATTAATCCAGTTGTATCTGCTGCAATCTCAGATAAAATAAACTATAATCACGTATCCTGTGTTCATTTTTCTCTACATACAAAACACAAATCATAATATTCTTTTGCATAAATGAAATTTGCATTCTATAAAACACCTCCAAATGAATAAATAACTGCAGTAACATAACCAATGCCACTTTCTTCTGATTTATTACTGCAGTTTGAAGGCAGTGCAGAAATGCCATATGGCAACAGTCATGTTGTTTCAAATTATAGAGCTTTATGAGACAAAGCTGAGTTGTCAGCAAATCAAAGAACAAATTCCCGAGGTAGAAGAAATGCACACATATCTATAACAATATATTGAAGGAAAATTGTATATTGAAAATGTTGTTTGTGATAAAGGGTAAAAGGAGACAGTTAAAATAAAATAACAACTAGAAATCATGAGTGAATAAGAACAACTCACCATGGAAAGACATACGACCCCTCGCAGCATTCTTTCCACGACTGTTTTCTGCTATGCACTCATATGTCCCTGTGTCCTCTTGTTGAAAACTCGGAATCTCCAGAATGGCATTCGATTTTTTCAGTTTGACTTTGTTTGGGAATGAAACATCACTGGTTCTTCTCCAGCTGATCTTGGGAACTGGACTGTGAATCCAGAACAAAGCCACCATTAGAACACGAAGACAAGTTTATCTAAAGCAAATATACTTTTTAACTCTGTATGTTTATTTCCTGGGAATCAAACCATTACCTTGGTATTGTTTTGATCAAAAACAACATACATTGCATTCAAGCTATACATTGTATTATTATGTGTAGGTCTTGCTTTTACATTTTATGCATTTGGCACATTTATTCAAAGCATTCAAGGTATTTAATCATTCATACATTCTGTAGAACCACATTCATGACCTTGGTGATACTGCCACAATATTCTACCAGCTACAGGAACTTTTTCTCATTCACAGAATTCCATCTGTTAACTCCAGAATTATGGTTTAACATAATGTTCGGTGAGAGGAAATCAGTTTGGCAGAAGCTTTTATCCAAAGTGGCATACACTGTATCCAAGTTATGCTTTTTTATGTGCAGATCTTGTATTTACATTTACCCATTGGCAGACACTTTTAATCAAAGAATTCAAAGTATTTTATTAACCATGCATGCATTTCCTTGAAAACTAATTCATAACCTTGGCACGGCTAGTACCATATTCTAACAGCTACAACTTTTTTTAATTCACAGTTTCATTTGAGGTCAAAATTATGGTTTAATGTAATGTTTGGTAAGAGGAAATCAGTTTGGCAGTTGCTTTTATCTAAAGTTACATATATTCAAGCTATGCATATTATTATTATTAATAATAATAATTACCAGTATATAATTTTAGGGTCAGCACAGTTTTTATTTTTTTTTAGAAATTAATACTTTTATTCAGCAAGGATGCATTAAATTAATAAAACGTGTCAGAAATTATGTAAAAAAAATCCAGATTTTTTTTTTTTTTGCTGTTGCACAACTGTCAACACTGAATTTAATAATAAATGATCCATTAGCACAAAATCAGCATATTATAATTATTTCTGAAGGATCATGTGACACAGAAGACTGGAGTAATGGCTGCTGAAAATTCAGCTTCGCCATCACAAAAAAATTAAATATGTTAAAATAGCAAGCAATTATTTTAAACTGTAATAATGTTTTACAGTTTCTATTGTATTTTTGATCAAATAAATGCAGCTTAGGTGAACATAAGAGACTTAAACATTAAACAATCTTACTGATCCCAGACTTTTATAGTAGATGCTTTTATCCATGCATTTAACAAGCATTTTGATTTGTTATTTGACTCAAATCCATGACACACCATCCTGGCACTGCTAGCATCATGCTCTACCAGCTACAGCAACTTTGTCTGAGGAAGTGAAATTCCATACTGTTTGGAAAGAAAATCCATTTCCCCCTCGTTTCTTCAAAGCTGTACCCTATTAAGAAAATCTGAGTGTGAATGGATCTGATTCACATTAGAATCTGGGGTGACGCGCTCCTTGTATGGTGTGAAAAGCTATCATCTCCCGCTTTTTGAAAACCTGCATTACCCCCCTCTTTAAACGACAACCCTTCTGCTCTTCGTTTGAAAAGAAGCTTGCAGCTCTATTTCCACACTATTTAAGGAGTAAATCTTGCGGGTCATTGCTCTCTGCAAAGCGGGCCATTATGGTGAAAAGCTCTCTGTAAAAAGCTTCCGTGACAGATTGCAAATCGTATTAAGAATGAACCTGAAGTGCTGATCACAAATTCGGTGTATTTTATAACGCGGGATAAAAATAAATAACGTTAAGCAAGAGTATGAACTCAGGCAACTGTTTGCAGCGGTAGAACGCAGACAGACGCAGGTGCATGCATGTTGGACTTACTTTCCCAAGGCAAAGCATTCTAGCTTCAGCATGGATCCTTTAGCAGCTGGAATGGTGTCGGGGAAATGAAGCTCTATTTTGGGCTCGTACTCTCCCATCGCTCCTGCCATGGGCAGACAATACAGCACAGATGCATACGGCATTGTCATTCATGATTTATGATATACAAGCTTTGTACTCCAGAATACAAGCAAAACAACAACAAATGGCAAAACACAAAGACCTGTCAATGAGCAGGGAAGCTGAGAAGATTGTGCCAAAAATATAGAGACATGTTATTAAAGATTTATGGAACACACATAATAAAAACAGGATCCATCTCAAATGGAAATGTGGCCTCCTTCGTGGCGTTGTCAAGGGTGCAGGTTAGTGTTCTTAAAAGAGGCAGTTTAGCTTTCAAGACAGTGGCATAAATACATCTCTGACATTTACGAATGAATATCTCCCTAAAAATGTCACAAGCTTCTTCGACCCAAGTGAGATATACTGTTAAAAAAATGTGTGAAATATATGGTAATAAAACAAACAAACAAACAATACAGACAGCTTTGGTTGCCAGAACTTTCCTGTAAAAAAATATGGTGCCAACGTTTTATGTTTTAGAGACTGAACTTAAATTTACAGATACAAATTTATATTGTTTTTTTTTAATATAATGGCAAATATATAAAAAATTGTACTGAAACCACCATAAAACACAGGTGGTAAATAGTGTATAAAGCCACATAATTAAAGTTTATGACGAGTACCTGACGAGTACTAATATGTAGAAGGCGTCATACACACAAACACAAAACATCATCATGGTAACAAACATGACACCAAAATAATGCAACATTTTGTAACATAAGATGTAACAAAAACATAATGTACGTATTTTGATAAGAGAAAAACAACTAAGAGGAAACAATTATTTCAATCATTCTAAGGATGTCAATTTACATTTTTAACTGTGAACTATAAGATGTCAATCTTTTTTGCTTCCAAAAAATGTAAATGTAACAGTACTTTACTGAAAAATTACATGAAATGTCAAATTACATATTTTCGTATAGAGGCCTGTTCACATCAGGACTATAACTACTATAAAGATAACGGATAACTATATTAGTGTCCACACCAATGACAAATAACATTGTTTATTATAAGCATATGCTGAAGCTATGTCATCTGCCGCTTTAAATTCTCAGGCTCTTTCAAGCAGGATGAATTATGATTGGATGTCAAGGTTTTTATTGTTCATTGTTCAAAGTGATTCAAGATATTGTTCTCTGTGCTACTATCTTTATAGTTGTGGTGCGAACTATTCTTTTAAATTTACAATGATTTTTAAAACCATATCTTTATTATTTTAGCTTTCATTTTTGGTGTTAACGGCCTTAAAGGGATAGTTCACCCAAAAATGAAAATGTGTTATTAATTTGCAGTCAGTTTCTTACACAGACTGATCTTTTCACTTCATAAGACCTCAATATATCATCAGGCGCCACGGTGTTTTTTTTGTTTTCCTTGACATGACTTTTTTAAATTCTCAAAAACGTGCTGCCGCTGACTTTTATGAATCACCAAGGACCACAGTTTCAGCTAAAAATCGTCAGTTAAAAGGTCACCTATATCTTGGCTGGCCTGAGGATTAGTATTTTTGGGTGAACTATCCTTCGAGGGAACTTACTGTTAGCAAATGAACAGGTGTTTAGCTTAGATTCTTTGCAGTCTTTTAACATTAAAAGTACATACATTTTTTTCCAATGTATGCTCCTATATTGTGTTAAACGGTGCGGTATTTGACGGACACCCCTCTTACCGTCATTTCTCAGAACTAAAGGTGTTGGCGAACTGAACACCCTCTCCTTGGTAATAGTGTTATTAACCACGCAGGTGTAATTCCCAACATCGGACGGTTCCACTTTAGCTATGTAGAGATTCCCCGTCTCTTGGGATACAAAGCGCCGGCTGTCTTGCTGGACAAAGTGAGGGTACTCATTGAAGACCCAGGTGAATGTGAGCTCTAGAAAGATGTCAGAAACAGAGCGTTAGATCCTGACACAGACATTTATTCTTTCAGAAAGGTGTTGAGTCACTTTGTTCGGTAAACTATAATCTCGGCTCAAAAGCGCATACAAAGCGTCTGCATTACACCACTCGCTTCGCCTCAGGCTGACCTCCTTAGGGCAGGTAAGGCTCAGTAAACAGAGCGACTCTTCCTTTGTGAGGGGGCAGGAAAGGGAGCGAAACAAACTAGATTAAAGCGCCTCACTGGCACTCTTATGACACATGCCCTGTCCGGCTTCACCATGGCTGGGGACGGAGGCTTCTCTGTTGGCGTCATTCATGCATGGCTGGCTCTTACTGGAAAGGGCTGAACCAAAGAAGACCGGAGGCTCTGCCACAGTGTATTAGTGTGTCATCTACAGGAGACTGAGAGGGGGAAGGGAACGGGAAAGAGAGGCTCGTGCACATGATGCAACTGTTGGAAAGGTGTACAGGATGGCTGCCACTCAAAAAGTGTCCCCAAGACTTCGCCGCCCATCCTAAGACGGGGAAACACGCTGGCAGACTGGTTGTCGTGAAGTTGAAGGCAATTCTTTATGATCAGGTTGGCCCGGGAATCCCTGCATCAGAGCTCTGTTAGCTTAATAAGAAGCGACAGCTTTTGTCAAATGCGCTGAACGTAGAGGATCGAAGAGAGAAATTGCAACGGTTACTGAAAACACAAACACACATGCTGTTCAGAAATACAGTGAGGGTGTCTGATGTTAGAAAAATAAGGCAGTCATGGGATACTTCACATGACCTTCACATTGTGATAATACAATACCAGAGTTATCTATATTCTATTATGGCATTTTAAGGAAGTGAGGCATAATAGAAATGCTGGAAAAATGGCCTACAGCTAGAAATAATGGCCGACAAGTCAAAGTCAAGAGATACTTGTTCTGAATGTACTAAATGTGCCACCATTCAGTCTTTTCATTCAATATAAACATGTTTATAAATTTAATTGATATAATTCAGCAACAGAAAGAGCCACACGATTGAAAAGGCACATTGAGAATGTATTTTGATAAAAAATGCATTTATTTAATTATCCAAAATCCTTCAGATCATTCTAATATGCAGAGGTTTTATCAATGTTGAAAAAAGTTGTGCTACTTTATATTTTTGTGGAAACTCTGATAATCTTCTTTTCAGGATTATTTAATTAATAAAGGTTCTAAAAAAAAGCATTTGTTTTGTAACAAAGGCTAATTGTCGTTACTGTCATTTTTTATCAATTTAAATTAAATAATGAAATAATAATTAGAAGACCAAGAAGAAGAAGAAGAAGAAATCTTACTGACGCCAAACATTTGAACGGTAGTGTATAGTAGATTTTAGCAGATGTGGAGCAGAGAATAAATTTGTTTGCATACTATTTTTGTATAGCGTTACCCTGGAAAAAGTGTTTTGAATATTACTAGAGTAGAACAATAAAGCTTCCTCTACTATGATAAAACAGGTTGGTAATAATAAACAATTTGTTTTTTTGAGTTCAGCAATCTCAATAGACAGCTAGATCATGATAAAGCTTTTTTTTAATCTATCAGGAAACTGCAAATGTGGAGCAGAGAAAACTTACTTTTAAAACATTTGATCACACGCCATTTTACAACAATGAATATTCAGCATTGCTCTGGGGGAAAATAGTTTAGATGTTTCAAATATTACTAGTGTAAAACAATACATCTTCTTCCACAATGCCACAATGATAAAACAGGTTGGTAATAATAACCCATTTGTATTTTGAGTTCAATATGCAAGCCTAAATCTAAACAGATAAAGAGCAACTACTGTATATTGTAATATTTAAACATATACACAGCAAAAACTTTTATAATAGAATCAGTTGAACATTTGCAAAGCTTAGCATTCTTGTTTGCCTTTTGCAGAGATGAACAATTGATTACCTACTCGGCACAGAAAATGCATTCGTCTAAAAAAAACATATTTCTCACTAATTGGGTTGAGACTTCAATTTCAGGTCTTTATTTCCATTTGCCTCCAAATTCAGGTCTGATTGAAAAGAAAGTGATCCAAATGAGAAAACAAATTGAAGCCAAAGAAAAGATGGCAGGATCTGCGATCCATAGTAAATGAGTTTCTTTAGAAGGTCTAATGCTAACCAGCATGCTTACTCTGAGTAAAATGACCATCAGTGTTTCAGAAACGTGTCTGCACAGAACACAGAAAAGTGTGTTGATTACATTTCTGCCTTCTCCAGCACTTTTAAATGATTTATTTGGGCTTTTTAGTCATACTTAACCCATGTTTTCAATCGCTGGTGACATTTAAGCCAAACTTTAAAGTATTCTCATATTAAACGCTCCTCTTCTGGGTTCTCTAATTAAACAAATGCTTAATTACAGATTTATCTCAGCAAACTATAATTGCCAAGCCTATGAAACAAATTCACATCTTCTCATTTCTGACATCTCATTTGTCGCAGTAATAGTCAAGACCTCTAATTGATATTGATGTCTCTCACTGCCTGGTTCTTGTTTGCACTTGGGGTCTAATGACTTCAGTCCAATTACAGCTGGTTGAATTACAACCTCAGTCTTGTGAAGCACGATTAACATGCAAACATGCATTTCTGCCACTTCTGCTTCCAGGTTGTGAAACAGCATTGGAGTGTGAATTTCTACTGACCTTTATCACACTTCTCAAACATTAGAGTAAAAAACAGCCTGAATAAATAGCCGCGTTTCCACTGTCGGGCCAAAAGCCCGGCAGACTACCCGAGGGCAGTCGTGGCCTAATGGATAGAGCGTTGAACTTGAAACCCGAGGTAACCCAAGGTTGTGGGTTCGAATCCCGGCTCTGGCAGGAAGTGTCCACGACTGAGGTGAGACCCTTGAGCAAGGCACCGAACCCCCAACTGCTCCCTGGGCGCCGCAATGTCGGCTGCCCACTGCTCCACTTGGATGGGTCAAATGCAGAGAACACATTTCACTCCTCATTATACTCTGTATAATTGTGTATGTGACAAATAAAGCTCATCTGAGCTTAATTTGTTGTATTTGTAAGCGGGCGTGCTAGTGTGTGCCAGTTGTGTTTCCACTGTCACTTCCGGGGCTTGATCGTGCCTCGTCAGTGCTTCCTTGGGGCCAACGGCCAGGGATTTTTGGCTCGACAAAAACCTTGGGCCAAAGCAGGCCAACTGGGGCTAGAAGAGTGGCTATGAATGAACAAAGGTGGAGTTTCTCCGTGTCTGGAGAGCATCAGTGCCACGGATCATTTCATAAAGATAACAGCTATAACAACAGCATTAAAGACTTTTAAAATAATTTGAGCTCAAAACTCACTTTCAGACAGCAGTGGGTGTTTTAAATAACTTTTATTTGAGATCCGATGTGGATTAGGATCACCAAATAAGGCAGAAATATTTATAAACGATGCAAAAGACTATGCGCTAGCCAATAATTTTACCATTGTAAACATGGTAAATTCGACTGCTTGAAGAAATCAGACGTCAGCTTCTCATTTTCTATAACAATTGTGTATTTATTTAGTAACATATTTTATCTGTCTCGTCTCGAAACTTTAGCACCGCGTATGTCATAAAGCCTAATAATGTTTTTTTGTTCGGGAGCTCCCTCTGCTACTCAGGTCGTATTTTTGATAGAAAAAAATTTAAAATTATATATTTTACAGGGACTACAAATAAACAGAAACAGACTCGGCTGAATAAGTAGGGTAGGCTATGTGTCCTCTTTCTTTTGTGAAATAACGATTCATACCGCTTTATTTCTGTGACTAATTTTCAATCCTGATAAATTAATTATGATCAATGTATAATTTAGGCTATTATTGTAAAACATCGATTCTTTTGGATTTAAATCTTTAACAAAACAAGCAACGCAAATAAATGGCTGCTTTTATCATGTTCCTTTTCTGATCGGGCTAGTTTCAGTGACTTATTTCTGATTAGCTTTCTGATAACTTCTCTTTGTTGGTGAAATAATGGGGTTGTGTGACGTTGTTCCAGATAGGCGTGTAAAGGGTGGGTTTTAGTGAAGCGCAGCGGAGCTTCTGGCCCGACGGTGGAAACGCATCGGGATTTTGGGCTCGGTGCAACAGGTCCGAGGCTATTAGCCCCGCCCGGCCCGTTTAAAGCACTTGCTCGCACTGGCCCGACAGTGGAAAAGCAGCTAATGGAGGCGACAAGAAACACAAGTTTTTTTTTTTTTTTTACAATTTAATCACAAACAGTTAATCTAAAAGCCCTACTGCAGTTTCATATAATTTCTCAGGGATGATGAAAAAAAAATGGTTTCATGTTATTCATTGGGATGAAAGGAAGCATTTTATGGATTGAAGAGAAAGTACATATGTGTGTAGGCAGCACTTCACAGATTCTGACTACTTCTTTTATTGAAGTTGAAAGTGTATTGCCATTTGCAACCCATTTTAGATCCATCATTTGACACTGTGATGCAAGATATTAAATAAGAAAAAAGAAAATAGAGCAGGATTTTTATCCATCACGAATTGATTGGATTGTGAAATGTAACCCAACTGAATGACTATACTATTCAGTATTTAGTTATTGGTTAACATTATTCAATAACTTGCATGACCCAGTTTTTATTAAAAATAATTTTCAGTATTTGAAACAGAGCTGAAAAAAACTTAATTTCAAAACCCTAAAATAATAGAAATGTTGCCTTGGCAGCTAAGAGAAAGTAGTTGACATACTAAAATTACTCAAATTAAAACTGGAATAAAAAGCTATAGATAAAGCAGATAACACAATTACTAAAAGTTAAATTATAACTAAAAATATAAATTAAATTAAAACTGCACTTATAAAATATAAGCTAATTGAAAATATTAATAAATAGATATAATGGTATAGAAATAATACTAAAATAACACTGCTGTGGCATAAATGACGTCAAATGAAAAGCAATGTCATTGCAGAAAAAGAGCATTTTGATTAAAGATTATGAAGAAAAATGTTTTCGTTTGACTATCCAATGAATCATTCACAATAACACATTAATAAATGGTGACTTATAATAATATAGCAACTTACCTCCGGAATACAAAGGTGTGCCACATAACAAAACAACCCCTTGGCCTTCCCTCACATTCACAGCACTTCTTGTCTGCGTTTTGAAGCTTTCCAGATCTGTAACAGATTAAACGTGGAATAAAATACATTTGCATGAGGCAATTATTTTGCATGCATAATGAAAACGGCATTTCATATTATAGCAAAACGAATGGTGCTGCAACGTTGACTGTAATCGTTTAGTAGCGCTCAATATTTTAGAAAGCAAAAAGAAGGAAACAGAATCAGTGATTGAGAATAATCCAAAGCATACAGTGGGTGTCTAACAATGCAGTCTAGTGAAACACTATGAGGGTGTATGAAAAAAGGGATGCTAACATCGCCTCCACCTACCAGCAGTAAGCCGCATCATTACCAGAGATATCTTAATCTCACCCACTGGGCCAGTAGCCTCCCTGTCAATACATGTCCACACGATTCATCCTCACAAATTAACAGGAGAAGAGGAAGTTGGCAGCCGGCTCGCATGCCCGGCATGATAAAAACCTTCTCCTTGTTTCGTGACAGAGAAGGCCTTCTGTAACCGTAGCCTGCTGTGCCAATTCCACACCCTTAAGCAAACAAGCCAAGAACCAAGCTCCCCAACACAAACAATATAGAGTCAATGTGACCGATAAGACAAATTACAGAGAGGGGAAAAACAGAAAAACAAAAGAAGCAGAAGAAAACATCAGGATTAGGGAGAGGTGGTGGAAAACAGAGGGAAAGATTAATGAGAGATTCCCCGCTGACCAAAAAGAAGTCCCACACGTCCGGGTCGTACTGAGCCATGGTGAAAGTGGAAAGAGCAGGACTTGCTCTGCTCTTAGTAACAGGATGAATGGATTAAGAGCCGGAGCGGCAGAGCCACAGGCGCTGATTAATGGTCTCTTGTTTTAAAATCTATAAGGCTGGACTCATGTGATGGCTGTAGGCTGTGTGGTAAGCCAGACATCTTCTCAGTGAATGGCGTTGCTTATAAATGGAAAACATTCATATATGAATGTGAAGGAGTTGAGTGTTTATGGATTCATTTCCATCACTCTTATTGATTATTTCTTCTTATGAGATAGTGGAACATTCAACTTCAAGGTCCTATGCATTTAAGGCCTGAAGCTTGGCATACAACTGGTGTTCAATTTTATAAGTGTTAATAAAAAGTAAAACAGACATTTTTTTTAAATAAAATAAAATACTGTTTCATGAAAATAAAAATCATAAAAACAAAATTATTTGAAATAAAATAAAAACATCCATAATTTTTTTTTTTTAATATATGGTTTGTTATAAAAACTTGAAACCTTTACTAACATATTAACCATTAAAAAGCCTCTAGACAGCAAAAACATTCATATATAAATGTTATTTGATACTGTTATGTGGTTGCTAAACTGTTCTAAGCGGTGATATACAAAAATACAAATTTAACATGCTTTTGATCACCCCATTACAATTTTATTTTTATATAGGGTCTGCTGGTTAAATATCTGAATAGGCTTTGCATTCTAGGGAGCTTGTGTGAGCCATGGTTTGTCAGGTCACAAATCTGCTCTGCTGCTATTGCACCCTTGAGAAAGGTACTCATTCCAAACTCGCCCCAGGAGAAGATTACCCCAATACACAGCCAATGGAAAGCCACCATGGAATAAATCTCCCAATGACAAATTTTACAGTTAAGCATGTATTTCAAACTGGATGCATGATGCAGTTTTCAACAGCTGTCTGAAAGATAAGAAATGCCACAATGACATACTATCGAAGCCAGCGGCATTATCATCCTATTATAATCATAATTCCCCTTTGACTAACCAATGATCAATATAGGAAATAAATGTCAAGCAAGTCCTGTTAACCAGTACCCTGAAGTGAGATTCATTATCCCACCCATAAAGATAGGAATCTGTCTGCTAAGAGGGACGTGGGATGCTCTGTGTATTCCCATGGTTGGATCAATAGTTAGACAGCACGAGAGTGAAGAGTCTTTACTGTCAGAGAAAAGGAGTGCATGGCCAGGCTTGCTATCATGCCAAACAATCCTTCTCCCGTCTAAAAAAAACAAAACAACTGATTTGATCATGCACAATGACAGTGTTTTAAATCATCTGCACTGAGGCCAGGTGGCTATTCTCATACTTGGCAGTTTCCTTTGTGAAGCAGACAGTATGGGCATTAATATGGCGAGTCAATACGCAGCGTACAAAGATGCTGTTGAAGCTGGTGACTAATGAGAAAGAGTGATGGAGTTTGAAGTCAATGAAATGGTGCTTCACCCGGTGAAATTGTCACATTTGACAGCTCGTTTGATTGCTCTTTCTTGAACAATGCCATGTGAATACCAAATACCAAAGCTGGTGCTTTTACAATATCGCTTATATACAGCCAAACGCTCCTCCAGTTTGCCACTGTTTGGACAAATCGAGCCACGAACTTGGTATTGGTTGAGCTTATGTTGCTATGTTGGATTTAAATATTTCAGTACGACCTCTATGCTCATTAAGGCTGCATTTATTTGATCAAAATACAGTAAAAAAACTGTAATTTTGATTTATTATCTTTTATATATACATTGGCTGTGGAAAAAAGCATAGAATACATACCGTACATTGATAAATTGACCAAAAACCCAAATAAAAAAGTGCTTTCACATAACTTACATGCAAACTGTAGTGTAGCTTTCTGGCTGAGAATGGTTCCCCGGGTGTTGGAGGCAGTGCATTGGTAGACACCGCTGTCTTGGTCCCGATCCAGGTCGGTAATGATCAGGTTACCCCCAGACAGGCGACTCCTCTCGTCACCACGAAGATCAATGAGCGTTCCGTTTAGAGACCATCTGGAGAGACGCAAACACAATCAGGAGTGTGGTCTCCAGAGAAGCTAACTCACCAATATTCATCACATGCATCGATCTGATGAAGCCTGCTTCATTATGCAGCCAGATTCAGCATGAAACAAAGCTCATTGCTGACATTTGTTTTCCTTCTGTGTTCTTCTGCAGTACAATCTGACTAATCACTGATGAAAGCAAGCAAAACAGTGCTGAAGAATAAGACATATCTAATTATTTATTGTCCTTGAAGATGTGCAATGTTTAGTTGTGAGTAGGTTGGTTTTATTTTCCAATAAAATTGCTAGGAAAAACTATGAAAGGTTCATTATTTTTCAGTGTGATTTCAATTATTTAGCTACACTTATATGTGGAATATAAAAAGATTCAATATAAATATGTGGAATATATGTGGAATATAAAAAGAGTGTGAAGAAATAGAGCAAATTAAACACAGCAACTTGGACTGCTTGACAAAAATACTGCTTGTTGCGAAAGATTTTTTATTTTATTTTATTTTACAAACAAAATGTTTGAACTTAACATTAAACCAATGTGGCATCTGCAAACAAATAATGCAAGAACCTTTCTCAGAAGTGTTCTTTATCATTTTATGTGCTTACTTTTATGCAACTTTTCCCTTTTTCTTTTCTTTGAAGTATTTGACTATTTTACCTCACGTTTAAGAGTAACCACGTGAAGTCTTCTTTTTGTAGAAAGTGTGCTTGTGCTGTCTTTCTTTAAAATAAATGGCAATTGGTTTAATATTTTGTTATCTAATGCAATAACATTCCTAATTTGCAGGGTTTATTATTCTTGCTGATGCCATTACACAGTAGGAAAATCATATTATAAAAGTGGAATGTTTTCCATCAGAAATCCAGCTTAATCCATAACTGTAATCACCGTATGCCAACTTATGTAACAGGGAAACATGCATCAACTCAGACCTTTTCAAATCATTAGATATCGAGTACTCTACTACTCAGAACTGGCCATATCCATATTTGTGCTGAATCAGGCATTTGATAGTCAAAACTTTGCAGAAAACCTTGGGAATGATGGAAACAAAGGTGTTGGCAGGATCTACATTTTTCCACTGGTGTGAAAAACTAATGAGTGTGGTGGACAACGTAGGTTTAAAAAGTAACTGGAGACTAGTCTCTCCCAAATCTGACAGACAACAAAGTGTAGATCTACTGCAGCTCTCCGAAGCCCATTTCTGCTGCATTGTTTATTGATCTCAGTGTGGCAGTCGAGTTAATCTGACTCCTTTAATCATCATTTGTGAGTCTAATATCATAGCCACTGTATTTGACATCATTTGCTGTGACATTCGGCCTCCAGGCTTACACAGTTGATTACCGTGAGGCTGTTTGTTGTAAATACAGACAATATGTGTGTTCTCACAAAGTCAAGTATAACATTATAGCATCAAACTAATCCAGATTCCTAATACACTTTCAAGCTTCTGCATCCCACATAAAGTGGTGGCCTCTGTGTAAAATGAATGAAATAACCAGTATATTATCCTGAAATGATCTAATATCATCTGTGTTGGTACATACACGCCTGCACAAAATAATATTGTCATCTATTTCTTAGCGTAGGCAACTTTGATCAAATCAGAACATCCACAGACCACCTAAACACAACAATAGTTCCTCTAATTTTTATGAAAACTGAATTTTTGTGATTGCAAGCTTACGACTTATGGTTACTATAACACCTTATATAAGTTCATATAAATATTTCTGTGGTTAAGATAATTCATGATGCTATAAGACACGTCATTTGTCACTTGAGAAGCCAATGCAGATATATGGAAGAACCCTACAAGTGTAGAATCTGAAAACACTGTATGCAATAATATTAACATTTAGAGAGGATTATAATATATTTGCATGTGTTAATATGCATATTTTGCTCTCTACATAAGTGGAATAGTCCTAAATCTGTTTCATTGCCTCAGCTAGACTGCTTGTTTGAATATGTATTTATTTTGTTCAGTTTAGACCAGAGGATTGAATATATCACAGCTCTCAGAGGCAAGCTGCTTCTGATGGATCAATAGCCTTATAATAATATGGAAATAGGAAATATTGATTTCTAGCATGTGCTGAGATGCTGTATGACTATTCAGGGGGAATGATTTCATGCTAATGAAAATAGCATGCCCTCTTCCACCCACTCTTCCCCTTTTCTCTTCATGTTAAGTGAATGTCATAAAAAAATTATAATGTGATTCTCATTTTATTAACTATAGGCTAAACAAATTTAATGAGGGGAAAATTTAGTAGTGCATGTTTACTATGAAACAAAATAGCCGCAGTGTAACAGAAGAAGCGGCAGATCTTTTTTTCCTGTATTGTAACTTGCATCCAAGTGAAATGGTTTATTGAAAAAAAGGATGGCAGGGACTTGGCTCAATCCATCAGTTGTTGCCTGGATGGAGGCAGAGCTGAATTTGTAAGAAAGGGGTGGGGTTTATGCAGACAAAATAACTGGATAACTCCAGTATACGTCACCAGAGAGAAGTTTGTCGTTTCACTGGTTAATCGAATTATGACATTTTGATTATAAGTTACAAGGTAATTTTATGTGCATATGCATCAGTGGTGGACGAAGTACACAAATCAAGCTCTTGAGTAAAAGTACAGATACGTATTATAAAATATTAATCCAGTAAAAGTAAAAGTACTGCTTTTTCAATTTTACTCGAGTGAAAGTACAAAAGTACTCCATTTTTTATGTACTTAAGTAAAAAAGTACTGATAGATATCTTTATTTTGCAATTCTATATAGACTAATTTAATTTTATATTTGCACATATTTTTTATAATCCTACTGCTCAAAATACCTGGTTATTTTTCCAAAATAACCACTATATGGAGTCAAGATATATTTTTGTTGTTGATATAGATTACGTTGACGAGATTGATGTAGTAGTTCACTGTGAAGCTTACATTGTAATGTACCGGAGAGAAAACAGATTTGACCATCTCTTCACCAGTAAGAAAAAAGTTAGGCCTGAAGTTAGGAAGAACATTTTAAGGAAAATATAATAGTTTCATAATTATTTTTTTCTTCTCAAACCTTGTCTGTGGTGTAAAAACACCCCTGGGTAAATGTCCCCAGAGGGCATCACTTCCCACTTTTATAACTACTAGTTATATTCTAAACATCACATCTTTTCTTTTTCCCTCAGATGTAATCTATCTAGGTGGTTGAATAAAAAAATATTTGGCCTTAATATCTAAAAATGTCCTCAACTTAGCACCAGCAAGCTTGTTAGCTATACAGTTAACAATATTTACTTATTTTCAGTATGGTTATAAATAAACATTCATATCTGTCTACTCAGCTAGTTGATCTAAACAATACAAAAATGTATACTGTTGATAAACAATATAAAAACAGATGTCACATAAGGCTAAATGCCTAGCATTTTAATAAAACTACTAACTTTACAGCAGTGGGGAATTATGAACGTGCATGAGTTATTATATTTAATCTGTGTTATTTTTATGTTTAGTTTTTTGACCTAAAACAAGAGACACTGATGTTGATCTGTCTGCATTCAAGCATTTCAGTGGGCTTAAATAGATCACCCTTTACAGCAGATTTAGTTCACAAACAACTGACAGTTTTGACCTAAATATGATTTTCAGTTACAATAATTGATCCTAAAATTCGACATTAGTAACATATTTTCGCAAGCATCAGACGCAAGCGCGCTCAAAAGATCTCCTGGTTCTTTCTTGTGAGTTCAGTTCACTGGAGACTCGCTCTAAACGGATCATTTGAATCAGTGAGTTTTCAACTCGAGAACAGCTGCAATCGGATCATTTCAATTCGTGAATGAATCGTTTGTTGCGATTTGTGAACCGATTGAACAGGTTCATTGAAAATAATCAGTTTGTTCATGAATCAGACACCGCTTCTGCGTCTCGGAGCACGTGATGTATTATAAGGAGTAACGATATGTTTTATGAAATGTAGTGAAGTAAAAAGTACGATCTTATGCTTTGGAATGTAGTGACGTAAAAGTAAAAGTTACTCAAAATAAAACTACTCCAGTAAAGTACAGATACTTGAAAAATGTACTTAAGTACAGTAACGAAGTAAAGTTACTTCGTTACTGACCACCTCTGATATGCATAGATGTATCATTCACAATAAGATCAATAACATGCATTTAGAAAATACAACAGCTTGATAGTGGGGCAGGACCCTCCCCTCAAAAGTACCCTTATATTTACCTATATATGGTACATTTTAGTTCCTTTTGACAGTGCTGAACTAGCACATGTTTATCTTACAAAATTCAAAAGAAGACCCTAACATCATACACTAAATCTCAATGATTATTTATTGATTTGCCATGGATAATCTTTTTGTATTGAGTCCTATTTGAAATCATACAGAACAGCAATGGTCACAATCACAGTGGTAGGTTAAGGTAACAGAATGCACATATCCTGACGGTAATTGGTGCATGAATGATCGTTTTTAAAGGCTAGACAACGAATTACAAACAATCCAGTCTCCAAGGAGCCCCTTAACAAGAATAAAAAAGCCTTAGAAGTGACAGGGAGCCGAAGTATTTTCAGATAATGAATAGAGGGCCTAGGGCCTCCAGTGCTTTCTATCCATGAAAAAAAGTTCTCTGAAAAGTTTAATGGACAATTATGCTGCCCCCGCACACCGAACTGTCCAAGCCTCCATCAGTGTCATTGGCATTATGCTATTATTACTGTCATGATTAACGTCTCCATCATCATAATCTTTATTAAAGTCTCTGTGTTACTTCAGACTACATTAATAAACTGCCAAGGCACAAAGCATACACCTGCTCATTACAGAAATATCAGAAAAGTGGACATGGAAAGAGCAAAAAATTAAAATAGTGACGTACAGAACAGTCAGCTCCAATTATCTTTCCAAAAGAATGCTCCGCAGTGCTTCGTACAACCGAGAAAGCAACCTGCGTTCAACAAAGATCACGCTGGAGCCGAGTTAATGAGGGCCGACACAAGAGCACCTCTGACTTTCTCTGTGTAATCTCTGCATTTTAACCAGCTCTCCTTCACATTCTCGTCTCTGATAACTGCCTGCTCCACGGACCATGGTTCAAATCCTTACAATCTCGAAAGCATGCTAGGCAGGTTGAAAATCCTGTCAGGTTAAATGTAGGTTGGGAAAACAGATTCTGAGCTTTTTTAAAGGATTTAAAACAGCATTGCAGGAGAGACCTAAAGTGAGTGAAACAGAACTTCTTTGGCACTAACAATGCCAAGGCGATGGGTTTGATTCCCCAGGAAAGCATAAACTGATAAAAATGCATACCATGTGTGCAAGTTGTTAAAATGAATGTAAAAGAAGTTTACTTAGATGAACAACAGAGCAACGCCTTGTTGCTCTTTCACAATGAGGCACTCTCCAAAACCTTTACTCTCTGTTCTTCTCTGGTGGAATGAGCTGCAAACCTGCACTGTTGAGACCTAATACAACAACATATCTCTTCAGCAAGCACTTAACCACCCCAAACCATTAAAGAAATGCACTTGCACACTTACACACAATGTTTTCTTCTTTGCATTCTCTCTTGCTTCCTAAACTAGTTGCCAAATAAACCTGCCATTGTACATTACGAATAATGTTGGCTCCTTGACTAATTGCTTTTGTTCCTCTTTTGTAAGTCGCTTTGGATAAAGGCGTCTACTAAATGCATAAATGTATAATGCAAATTCTTGCTCTACGAGTGTTTGGTGACCACAAGAGCCCACAAATGATTGTTGATAAGAGCTGTCCTGTGGCCTCAAATTATTTCACAGCCTACCTTATCTGTCCCTGTAGACCCACACTACCACATTAATACAACTTTGCTTTTACTGGACCAAAAAAACAAACCACAGATCACTAGAGAGTTGCTAGGGTCAGTGATGTTACTGCTCTGTGTTTTTTTTTCTTCTGTGTAATGTCGGCATGCTGAAGATCTTTCACTCTGTGCTTTTACATGTTAACAACTAAATGTTCTTCAAAGCGCAGACCAATTATCTAACCGGGGCGAAAGAAGCCTTGTTATGTGTGAGTGTCACATGAAGCACGTCAGCATGTTCTGAAGATGTGTTAAAATATAATTACGTAAGTGGGATGCTGGACAACACAACACAGGCCACTAAACCTGTGTAACACATTTGAACTCTATTGATAATTTGCTACTTTAAAAGCACTATTGGGGAAGTCAAACAACTCTGTTAAACACCTCAAACAGCTAGACAACCTCAGCAAACAGCTCTGACAAAACAAGTGGAGAAACATCAACAGAAATTATGGCTTTTCAAACTACACATAACACCCTTACAACAGTTTATCATGGTTTAACTTTAGTAACAGTAGCTGTGCTATTTTCACAGAAATGTCTGAAGGAGGATGTATTTTTTAATTACAACTGTGATTCTCTGATATTTAGGTAAAAAAAAAAAAAACTTGTTGGCCTTCAGATATTTCAAGAAATAAATTATCACTAGTCTGATGAACAAAAAACAAATCAGCTAATGAATTTTTTTTTTTTTATCTGAAGCAAATTCAGTTGTGGTCTAGTTAAGCATAAAGCCCAAAAATTTAATTTAAGCATATATACAGGTGCATCTCAATAAATTAGAATGTCGTGGACAAGTTCATTTATTTCAGTAATTCAACTCAAATTGTGAAACTCGTGTATTAAATAAATTCAATGCACACAGACTGAAGTAGTTTAAGTCTTTGTTCTTTTATTTGTAAAGATTTTGGTTCACATTTAACAAAAACCCACCAATTCACTATCTCAACAAATTAGAATACTTCATAAGACCAATAAAAAAAATTTTTTAGTGAATTGTTGGCCTTCTGGAAAGTATGTTCATTTACTGTATATGTACTCAATACTTGGTAGAGGCTCCTTTTGCTTTAATTACTGCCTCAATTCGGCGTGGCATGGAGGTGATCAGTTTGTGGCACTGCTGAGGTGGTATGGAAGCCCAGGTTTCTTTGACAGTGGCCTTCAGCTCATCTGCATTTTTTGGTCTCTTGTTTCTCATTTTCCTCTTGACAATACCCCATCAGGTCTGGTGAGTTTGCTCAGTCAAGCACACCAACACCATGGTCATTTAACCAACTTTTGGTGCTTTTGGCAGTGTGGGCAGGTGTCAAATCCTGCTGGAAAATGAAATCAGCATCTTTAAAAAGCTGGTCAGCAGAAGGAAGCATGAAGTGCTCCAAAATTTCTTGGTAAACGGGTGCAGTGACGTTGGTTTTCAAAAAAACACAAAGGACCAACACCAGCAGATGACATTGCACCCCAAATCATCACAGACTGTGGAAACTTAACACTGGACTTCAAGCAACTTGGGCTATGAGCTTCTCCACCCTTCCTCCAGACTCTAGGACCTTGGTTTCCAAATGAAATACAAAACTTGCTCTCATCTGAAAAGAGGACTTTGGATCACTGGGCAACAGTCCAGTTCTTCTTCTCCTTAGCCCAGGTAAGACGCCTCTGACGACAACTGTAGCCAAATTCCTTGACACGTCTGTGTGTGGTGGCTCTTGATGCCTTGACCCCAGCCTCAGTCCATTCCTTGTGAAGTTCACCCAAATTCTTGAATCGATTTTGCTTGACAATCCTCATAAGGCTGCGGTTCTCTCGGTTGGTTGTGCATCTTTTTCTTCCACACTTTTTCCTTCCACTCAACTTTCTGTTAACATGCTTGGATACAGCACTCTGTGAACAGCCAGCTTCTTTGGCAATGAATGTTTGTGGCTTACCCTCCTTGTGAAGGGTGTCAATGATTGTCTTCTGGACAACTGTCAGATCAGCAGTCTTCCCCATGATTGTGTAGCCTAGTGAACCAAACTGAGAGACCATTTTGAAGGCTCAGGAAACCTTTGCAGGTGTTTTGAGTTGATTAGCTGATTGGCATGTCACCATATTCTAATTTGTTGAGATAGTGAATTGGTGGGTTTTTGTTAAATGTGAGCCAAAATCATCACAATTAAAAGAACCAAAGACTTAAACTACTTCAGTCTGTGTGCATTGCATTTATTTAATACACGAGTTTCACAATTTGTGTTTAATTACTGAAATAAATGAACTTTTCCACGACATTCTAATTTTTTGAGATGCACCTGTACATACACACAACCATTCAGAAATTTGATTTACATACAAATATTTCAGTTACATTTCGATTGACTTTTACTTTCTTACAAACAGTTCTATTTCAAGTAAATTCTGTTCTTTTTTTTCGTCAGAACAATCCTGAAAAAAAAACATTTAGCACCAAATTAGCATACAAAATTACAAGACTAGAGTAATGGCTGCTGAAAATTCCACTTTGCCAATACAGGAATACATTTTTATATATTAAAATAGAAAACAGTTGTTTTAAATTGTAATAATGGTTCAAAATATTACTGTTTTTGATCATATAAATGCAGCACTACCGAACTTAAACAACTTATTTCAAAAACATAAAAAATCGTACTTTTGCAGGGTAGCGAATATTAATTTAATGTTATGATATAAATAGTTTATTCTTTCTATATAAATATGTAAGCAAAATAAATGTATACATTCATATAATCCTATGAATCTAATAAAATACAGCAACTCCGAATTTCTTTAAACAGCTTTTTTGAGAGAAAAGCAGAAGCCAGCCAACTGCTCTTCTCTGACTCAGTTCTGAGTTACTTTTCTATGGAATCTGAAACCAAGATGCAAAATAGCCTGGCGGGTTGTTCTCAAAGTTCACATCGGCCCCTGCAGACACTGAAATACCACCCGACTCTGCTGGAACACTGACAATTTCTCTTGACCAAGAAAGTAACCGAATGTTCTTTGAAGACTCTTCCTCCTCTTACTGTTTTGCAGTAGAACTGGCCACCCTTCAGTCAACACTGGTTGGCACGACACACTCAAAATAAATGCTGGGGTGGGCCGAACCTTTCGGGTGCCTTTTGACCATATTGGATCCTATAAGACCAGTCTTGAAGAATTTACTGTCAGCGATAACTTAGCAAATGTCTCTTTTTCAGTTCAAGAAATTATCTTTAGAGTGTCAACGATCTTATCAGTGTCTAGATGTATTGTTGTAAAGTTCACTGAATGATGGGTATAGGTTTTGACATAAAGAGAAAATGTCCCCAGAATCCTGAGATAAAATCTATGGTGGTGTTCAAAGCAAGACAATACACAGCTGGTACCAGTGTTGAGGAAACTACTCTGAAACTGTAGCATGCACAATTATTAATGTAGTAAATTTAATTAATACGTTCAGTGGTTAAACTATAGTAATACTGTTCTTTAAACAACAACAACAACAAATTAAATTACTGAGAACCTATATGTTTTGTATCTATTTTCATAAAACATTATGCTAAAATGAATTAGTAATTAAAAAAAAATCTTAAAATCTGTGAAGAAAAAAATCTGTTTAGAAATTAACCCTTAACTGGATTTGCAATCACAAAATTTTCTGTCAGTTACTCATTACACCGTTACTCATTGGAAAAAAGTAGTTTGTTACCAGAAATAATTTGATTTAACTGAACTACTATTATGCTACTGACAAATGGAGTTAGTAGCATCACTGTCCGCTGTTGCTAGACGGTTTGCTCCCTGTAACTGTGCAAAAAGCAAATGGCTAAAAATACGAAATGTTTAAAAGTAATCACACAGCCAATTGGTTTGGTAAGCATGATTTTCATGACAATCCAAAACCAAATATACCTAATATCAGTGAGAAAGAATTAAAGGAAGTACAGTGTATTTCAGTGTGTCAAAGCTAAAAATGACTATTTTGCATGTTGTTGAATATATGCATAAGCCACATAATTTCCTTTCCACCAGAGTTTAATTTTTTTGTTACATATCTGCATAAATAAGCCATGAGCTGGGTCGAAAGTCAAACTTGACCTTGAAGACTATCACTGTACTGTCTGTGCAAAAGTAAAGGTAGCATCACAACTTAAACTGTCACTGTGCTCGTCTTCTTCCTGTACATTGATACTCTCATAATGTTGAGTTAAATCGGTGTTTTCCACAAAGATGCACTAAAGGGAAATGTAAGTGTTTAAATCGAATGTCACTCACAAGGTTATTACTTTCACTCCCTTGTGCTTGCCTGAGCATTTACATGATGCTGACCCAAGCTACGAAACACAATATACCACAGAGCTGGAGCACACTGCTATTTTCAGAGCAGACACCTCACCAGGGAATATGCGGGACAGTATCTTAGAATCTCTAGCACAAATTAGTCATTTAGACCCCTCCCATTTTCAAAGCCAATTTCCGTCCTTACAGTAGCATGCATTACCCTCTCAGAAAGATAAATTTGGCATGCTAATTCCTAAAGCTCTTGCTGAGATGTGTACACACTAAAGAAGTAATGAATCTTGGACATATCTCCGTAAGTAGGCTAAATTGCTGTTTTTGTCATTTTTTTTAGACGAGTCTTTAGTAAAGCAGTTGATGCACATTTAAAATTGAAACTGGTGAAACTCTGGAAAGCAAATGGAAAATGGGTCACAGCAGGATGCCACTGGGATAGGCTGTTAGAAATACAGTAGTTTACTGGATTTATGCAACGGAAAACACGAAGGACAAATAAATTGCCTCTCACCTGGAAAATCAATAGCAATCAGTGCCATTACTTTATATAAGGAATAAGCTGCCAATTTGCCATAACCAAAAGCTTAAACGGTTTGTAATAGCAATGAAAGAATGCATAAATTGCTAGCATAGAACACTAGATTGGGCTCGTACCTGTACTGAGGGGAAGGGACTCCCGATGCCTCACAAGTCAAAACCGCCTCCTGCTCAGGAGAGTGGATGGGCAGTATCAGATCTTCAGGTTCCTTTCTCCAGCTTGGACCAAGAAACTTTATGTCTTCTGCATGTGCTGATGAGACTGAAACAAAGGAAATCCATTTGTTGTACATTCAATAAAAATACAGTTCAATCATCTCAGAGTGAATGATTTCAACTAGCATTTACTGGCATGGAGAACGTAATGTACAAAAGCTTAATTTTGGCGTACGAGACATGCTACGTAGCTTCTGCTGCAGAGCAAATACAAGAATTTGTTTAGCTTACTCAAAATAACGAAAACAAAAAGGACAGCCTGTTGCAAGAAATAGTAGACCCCATAGCAGATCTCTAGAGGTGGTGCTGGGGAGCAGGAAGGAAGTACAGAAGTTTTCATAATCATGCGGAAGGATGGCTTCAGGTAAGGTACATATGGTTACGTGGATTAGGAAGTATACTTCTGATTGGCTAATGCTCCAGTATTGAAGGAACCAATCAGTTTTTTGGATTTATCATGACTGAACTAAGTATTTATTTACATCCCAATGTCCAATTTTAATCGCATTATTGAAATAATGGTGTGTGTGTACATGCATGTGTATGTGGGTCAAAGACGTTAAGATGTTCGCATCAAAATACATTTACAAGTGATTTTATGCCCATAGAAAGCACATTAAATGTAAGTAAAGAGTCTACTTCTTAGGTTTCAAATATGTTTTTGGAGAATAAAATGTCAACATTTGGTTGAAATAATGTTACATTGTCATTCAATGTAACACAATTTTTATGTAAACATTCAAACATGTTTATTCTGAATTATACATATTAAAATATATAAAAGAATAGAGGAGCATATAAAATGTTATTGTGTTTTAAATGAGTAAAAAAAATGTATTGATAAATGGGCAAAACCTAGAATAGTGGCAAATTTAAAAGATTTAAAATTACAAATAATTAATATTTGGGATGAAAGTAATTAGTCTTTTAATATGTCATAAATTGATTTTTGTTGTAAATATGCCTGACAAGATTGTTACACTGAATGACATTTTAGTGGGTGTTTTCTGTAAATCAGGGGAACATGTATGATATTTATATCCTTTGCACAGAAAAACTAAAACTAAATTGCGATTAAATTAAACAGAAAACGTTTACATTTTTTTGGGGAAAAACAACAACAATTTAAAGAAGTATTACACTTGTTGTTTTTATGCTTAACCCCTTTTTCATCTTTGATCCATGTATGTATGCATGTATGTATATATATATATATATATATATTTACATACATACAGACACACACACATTTATATTGTGCATGCTTTGACAGCTGCTTTTATTTGATGCTAAAGATATCCGGGACTACAGAAAAATACCATTATTCACACGTCTTTCGCAGCTCCCTACACTTCTAAATTATTCTAGAAGTGTGCTTCAGAAGACATCACACCCCCATTGTCAGAATATTATGTAATATATCTAAATAGATTCCAGAGACTTGCAGCCATTATTTTTTCTTTATTAATTGATATTATACAGAGATACACCGTGCAGCCATATTTACGAGAGAATTCTGCAAACTCAAAGTAACACCATACTACAGGAAAATAAACTCCAGTGTCAGCTGCTGTTGTGGTAATATCAACAGAAGAGAGATTGTGTGTATCATTTCTGAAATTACACACCATAACTATAGGATATGTGATGCATGTGTCGGTTATAATTGTTCTGTGTTTCAGTTTCATGAATACAAGATGAAAAGAAAATGATTTAGTCTGTATTTCTCTTCACAATAGCATCTGCACTCTCATTAATCAAACCTTCTGTTGTAAATACTGCCACCAACGAACAGAAATAAGTTTCCTCTGAGTTGCATTTATAATCCACTGCATCCAGAGAGGCTGGAAGAGGCAGCGGTTTCTAGTGAGATACAGACAAGCCTCCATCCCAGGAATCCTGATAATCATCTTTGACAAACACAGGTATTGGGCCACAATCTCACTGCAGCCTTGGGGAAACCAAACATTAATGGACATAAAAAAATATATATATTATATGTGCACTGCCATTAAAAAATCTGAGGTCATTTTTTGCTTTTTGAAATAAATCTATATTTGTATTCAGCAAGAAAACAATACATTGATAACAGTAATTACATTTGTAATGTTTCTATTCATAAAAGGGGAAAAAATGTATCATGGTTTCCACAAAATATAAAGCACATCAGCTTTCAGCATTGATATTGATAAGAAATGTTACTTAAGCACCAAATCTGAATTATTTCTGAAGGATAATCTGAACAGTCCACCACAGGAATAAATTACATTTTAAAATACATTAATCTAAGCGTTGTTTTTTTTCTTGAGTGTGTATTTTACTGTATATTGATAAAATAAATACAGCACTGATGAGCTTTCCCACAATAATTTTGAAGAGGCTTTCAAGGACATAAAAAAACCTATGACTCTTGAAACTTTTGAATATTTTCACACGAGTGCTTTCCTGTTGAAGTTTATTACTTCAAAAACTGAGCCCAAAAGGCATTGCTTTCTCAATATCATATTGTTATTTCCTTTCTGTACATAACATGATAATTAAGTTCAGTGGTATTCAAAACAACAATATATTCAACATGAATATAAATATAAACTTATCGGACTTCAGCGTCTTGTCTGAAACCTCCTCCAAGGACTGAATGAATCCAAGGCTTAAGATCATAATGAAAATCTTCCTTTTATGACAGTCCGTTACACATATACATTCAGCTCAAAATAAAAACAGAATGAAAAAAAAACATTGCGTTTGAAAAACAGCAGGACAATAATTTACCTGCGAGACAGCCAATGATTGATAGCACCACAAGTCGTTTCCATAGTAACGTCATCTTTAGTTGCCAAGGGCAAGTATGACTCTCATCCAATTGCTTGTGAATGGAATGATTTCTCCCTTGAATGTGAGACGTATAATCTGTGGGGGAAAGTAATTACAGAAATAATTAAAATAAGACATTCCGAGTCAAATATGACAGATGCTCTGCCTTTATAGACAGATCTGAGAGATCACACCTCTGTTGAAGTGATCACCTCGACCATGGGGACAAATACTGGTGAAATATTGTTGGATAAAAGAGAAAGTTAACAGCTGAGATGTTTTCAATGTGACGGCGACTAAAATATTAAAGCACTGCAAACAAAAGCCCAGGGAGACTGGAGTTAAAATGTGCAGAAAATCAATGCAATGATGTTTTGAGTATGAATGACAGATGGGAGCAACGCTTCGATGGAAGAATAAAAAAACAACAACAGACAGTTAGAAACCCCCAACTGTTAACTTTGTACAAAATATTCATTGCACATTTAAAGAGAGTAGCAACTGCTTTTGTTCTGAAGTTTGATGCGGTCTAAATTATGCATTATTATTCGTGATAGCGAAGAAACAAACAGAAACCTGCAACATCAGAGAAATCAGGGGGCTGGAATTTGTTGACCTCAAAAGCTACTTTCTCTTGACTATTAATAGGAGCTAGAAGCCAACCTAAATACTATCAGCCGCTTTCACTAGCACATAGCATTCCACCCACATATACAGGCAATATGACATCTGAGGCCCTGCGTAGGGTTGAATATGACAGAATAATTCACAATGACTTCTCGGAGGACCTTTCATTTTGATTACCAGAAATGCAGCACTTTACATATGAGGTTTATGCATATCTCAATTATAGTGTGATGCCATCTTGCAGGAAATATCCTTGCATTCAAAAGCAGATGGAGTGCAACCAAATGGAATAAAAAGCAGTGGTCTCGAGATGTGTTTTTCAAAGTTCAGCTACTTAACACCATCTTAAAAAGTGCTTGGTATAGTAACTGATTAAATGTAATCTGGATTACGTAATAAGATTCCAAAAATTAAGTATACGTGTAATTAGATTTTACAGTTACTATTATTAATCATTTATTGATTTTATCAGCTGAACCTCTTTCTCCTAATATATTTACTTGAAGAACCCCCTGAGATTTTAAGGTAATAAGTTAATAATTAAGTATCATATTTGCATGCTCATGGTTTTCTGACATTGGTTAAAGGTTACATGACATGATGATAAACAAATAAAATATTTTTTTTAGTAAATGTTTTATTTTGATTGATGTCATTTTATAAATATTTATTTTAATTTTAAATGTTTATGACATTAATTATGTATTTGTTTTTTTTCAGTAATGGACTACTTTGGTTTTGGGAATCAGTAATGGACTACAATTTGAGTTTTTTATTTTGGAATCAGTAATGGACTACAATTTGGGGCCTCATATAAACTCTCCATAGATTTCATCATAAAAGTGTACGTACGCACGAACGCTAGATTCTGCGTATGCACAAAAGTTTTCAGATTTATAAAAACATGTGTACGCTAACATGCGAACTAATCTCTTGAAAAGGTGAACATATTATAGCTATCTTTAGTGGAAACAGATAAGCCTATATTTATTGCAGTGTAAATACAATTGTCTGATTTGGCGCATCACTGACAATGTATTTAAAAAAGGAAACACGCAAATCTTACTGTGTTTTTTCAAGCTGTATCCTTCAGACACAGTGGTATTTTTTATATGGTATAATTTTTTTTATAATATTTACAATGGTATAATATGCCTTGACACACCATCAACACCTCTGTGCAGCTGCGGCTGTACAGTAAGTTATCATCATTGGACCTATTTAAATATCACACAATGGACCGTTCAACCGCTGAATTCAGCAGTATCCACCAGTATCTAAGTAAGTGTGCATCATTGATCATTGTTCTTGCAAAAAAAAAGAAACATTCTCATAACATGAGATCTGCAGTTTAGTATAAATATGAATTATTATAGCACCCACTGTCATTAAAACATAGCCTGCCACAGGAAAAGTGATCAAGCGCAGTCACTACAAATATGTCTAAATTCACTCCTGCGTAATGACTTTATGCAGGCTAATTTCAGTGCTTATCTTCATTAATGAGAGGGGAATATTAAATGTGTATATCGAAATTAAAATCTTTTATTTAAAATCCTTGTTAACTTCATTACTTTTCTCACTCCAGGAAAAGGAGTGCGTACGCACAGTCAAGAGCATCCTACTGTGCGCACATATTTACACCAAGTTTATTTTTATAAATCCAAATGCATGCGTGGAAAACAGATAAAACACCCATTTTGTGAGTACGCAACATTTATACATGAGGCCCCTGGTCTTAAAAAAGTAGAATCCACGACACGATGCAATGTGTGGAAAAGTCAACAATTCAAAATAGTTTGCACTTTGCAGACTGTAGAGAATAAAAGACTTCAGTGTAATAAAGTTCAAAATGTCTAATCAGTGCAATAATGAATTATATTTAAAACCTTCTCACATCAAATATTTATTATATACGATCAATCTAGATTAATTATATTAATTAATTGTTGAAAAGCCCAACTAATTTGATTTAAATGTTTAATTAACCAGCATCCCAAACTTTTGTTAATGTTGTACAGTCACAGGAAACATACTGTGAATTTATGGTATATGTTCACTAAAATATATAGCAATGCTTCATATGTTCTTCTTTTATATGCCATCATATGGGTTTCTGGATCAAAAATCTACATTTACTGTATTTTATACTATAGTAAAAGTTATCTTGACAGATTGGCATGCAGTTTGGGATTTTTATAGCATTTCACGAGGGACTCCTGTAAGTATTGGAGATTTCCCTTTACTCGCTTTATTTTGCTTTGAAAATCCTTAACTGTCACAGTTCCAGCTCTATGGCCTGAGGCCATCTTTTTTCTACAGAACCAGTTAGTGTACACTCTGTGTACACTCTTTTCACAGTTCTTTTTCATAAAGCCTACTCATTTCTTCTGTACTGGCCCTTTAAATCAATAAAGGCATGCAGGCTTAGATAAAGGGTAATCTGCTATAATTTCGTTATAATTGCATAATCTTCAGAGAAGCCCCTTGTTTAATGCTGTATCCTAGAGGGGATAACTGCTGGGTGTCTGTCGTAATTGCAGAGACAGGGGCTTTTTGGTGGATTTGACTGGTGTCTTTTAAGTTTGGGGGCACATTATGCTGCAGGAAACTCTGTCAGATTGGATTACACAGCTCAGCTTTTGACTCAGGACAAGAGGGGGGGAAGGAACTGTAGCAACAGTCCTCCAATGAAAAACATTACAGTTGTCATTGTTTCTCATTATGACCTCTGCATGTAACCTGCATGCAACCCAAACAAAAAAAAAAACATGCTAACAGGCAAGGCGACAAAATAAAGGAAAACACCGTACTGCAAGGCTTTCGAGAGCATATTTATGCTGAAAAAAGAAAATGCAAACTGGATGTAGATCTCAAATTGTGTGCATGTCACATCCAGCAACATGCGAGACGGGACATGAATTGCAGTTACAATCTCTCATGAGTCTTCCAAAAAACTGAGCTGTGGTGTCATTTTCCACCATCTTCCACCAATCATCTTATTAAGCTAAATGATGAGCATTCGACTAGTTAAATGTAATGAGGCAGGCAGTGCAGCATCACCTCTACAACAGTGCTATGCGATAAAAGACATTGCATGATTCTACTGCACCAGTAAATGAGATCACTATTTGGTTAGCATGAACATTTTGGAATATAATTGATATAAGAAGTGGTTAAAGGTGTCTGTTTTGCAATTCAGGCTGATTTAATTTGTGTCAAGATCTGAGGACTAGACCAGCATGCGCAACGGTCTACATGTGATTAAAAACGGATAATACATTGCATTACAGAGATGATCAGCAGTATGGGAAGCGCTGATGAACATGCCGAGCAATGTAGCTCTTATGATTATGGTGCATGATATGCCAGCAACCCACTGGTAGATGAGAAAAACTACATATTGAGCCAATCAGTAAATCGCCCACTTGAAGCTAAAATAGATTCCACATTAGATATTGATTTTATGGTTGAAATAAACCCCACACATACATTTGATTCTAACATTATTAGGAAATGTTGTTAGGTAAGATGTCTTCCTTGATCAAAATCCTATTTTTGGAATAATAAACCAGAATTTTTTTTTTTTTTTATCAATCAAATGTTAGGATTAGGTTTAGGCTAGCGGTTCTTAGGTAGTTTGCAACCTAAAAATAGGGTCATGAAAACATTATGTTTCAAAATTCTGACCAAAAACTATTGTCGATTGATGTTACAATCTTACAATCCTACTTGGCAAACTCATCTCTTGACAAACTGAGTTTCTGGAGGGAAAGGCCCCGGAAACCATCCCCGTCATGCTTTTGAGCAAGCCACTTAACCCAGGTTATTCCATGGGGATCGTCCCTTTAATAAGTATACCTCTTTGGAAAGAAGTGTCAGCTAAATTACTTCTTACACTAAAGCTCTGAACCTGAGCATTACGTGTACTTTTAGACTATAATTACTGTAGATCAAATGCTAGGTGGTACTTCGACTGACATTAAACATTTGGTGTGGGAGCTAGATTCATACTCCAGCTATAAATCATCAGTTCTTGTAACAATGTGGTGATGTTGACTATATATACATTGTGTTTTAGACAGTGAGAATAAATCATGTCCCATGCCTGACTATCAAACCTTAGCAATTCAATGGAGGAAAGAGTTCTGTGAGGGTGTCTGCTGCAACCACTGTTGTTATTGTGAACTAAAACTGTTAAAAATAGTTTTCATTAAATTAAATATTAACACAAAACAAAATAGACTGAAATAAATTAAATCTTGTAGCTTGAATGCAAATGACCAACAATGAATGAAAACAGAGGTGAGCACAACTAAAGCAGAATCCTTGAACAGTGGTATACACAATTTATCTGTGTTTATCCAGCACAGCATTTAGATTCGTAGACCAACATAGAAATGGATTTCCACTTTTGACGATAAAATTGAAAGGTGCGTTCTATAGAAGTGTCATGGGGCAGCAAGAGAAAGTGCACTTAACAGTAAGATGGCAGCCAGCGATTCGTCCCACAGCCCAATAATCACAGTGACAGATACCCCCCCCCCCCCCCCAAAAAAAACAAACACACTTCTGCCTTAAAGGGAAAGTTTACACAGGAAATAAAATTGTCATCATTTGCTCAGCCTTGTGTCATTCCAAACCTGGAACTTTCTTCTTACTTTCTTTTTCAAAAATGTGAAAAATTATATAGTCGTTATTTTCCACACAACAATGAATTGGGACTCGAACTTTGAAGCTTCTAAAAGGATGCTAAAGCATCATAAAAGTTGAGATGGACCAATATTAAAATTCTCATTTGTATTATTATTTTCATTTTATGGATGATAACCAATAAAGAGCTGACTTTCAAATTCTTCAAATTCAAATTATTTTATTGAAGTACATAAAAAATTACAATTGTGCAAATTTAGGCATTATAACCTTATAATGTATAGTATTATAAAATAGATATACAACATATATAATATATAATACTGGCAATACCATTATATATATCTTATGGTAGGTAAAGATGAATTGTGCATTCCTAAAATAAAAAATGTGGTCCAAATTACTTTTGTGCTATAACACACTTTTCAAAGTAGCTTTAAAAGATCTTCAATAAATAATTTGACCTGGTTCACAAAATCATTCTGAAAGATTTCTTCAGAGACAGTGATTGATTTGGTTGCAACAGTTAACAGTTCAGTGGAGGGGAAGATTATTAGTGAAAATGCACTAATTGACTAGCAGACTTGATTTAGCAGACTTGGAATATAGCATCACATGGACCACAAGTAGTTCTACAAAATTACTTTGTTTTAGTTCCAAAGAAGTAAGAAAGTCATACGGGTTTAGAACAACACAATGACAACTTTCATCTTGGGGTGAAGTATTCCTTTCAAATAAAATCTCAGCCAGAGATTTTAAAAAAAAAGATAAAGAAAATGCACTTAGATAACGAGAGAAAAAAATGTTGTGATCCGGACTGCAGAAAGCAAATTCGAGAGATGGATATTAAGAAAGGCAGAATATGGGAAAAAAACTCACCATTATATAAACTAACATTACTTTCATCTCTAATGAATTCCTCCCGCATGTTCAAATTATCTTTGGTCTCTCTTTAAATAAACTTTATACGCCACAATGAGAGGAATAAATAGTCTCGGAGGAAGCCAAGCTGTGCTGTGGAGTGGCTCGACTGAATCTGCACACTGCTGTTTCCCAGTGTTCTCACCTCTAATTTGGCTGTGCTTGTTAGCAACAAAATGAGATGAGCCATGCATCCCAAATGCATCCATAAATAAACATGAATACACGAGAGAAGGATCCCATTCCTGTTTGAATAGCAGATGTGGTGCGGATAGAGAGCCGAATGTGTATTTTCTCCCGTGTGTCCTTCCTCTCTCTGTGTCTCACTTCTGCAATACATAATGGCACTGAAGTTCCCAAAGCTTAGTCACACCTGTGTGAGATTATAAACCAGGCCACAGAGGCAGTGTTGGCTGATCTATGGAGAGGCTGATAGTTTATTGATCCACATAACACTTGTTTGAAGGGGTTTACTTCAAAAGAAACTAACCCAGGTCGGATCATGAAAGTATTACATGACAATGTGGGTTTTACTCTCTTACTGACAACTGTAGTGTTCTCAAATGTTTCAACAAATTAATTTCCATTCTTTTTCCAGTCATTCCTTATTACTTTGTGGAATTAGATTAAACAATTATTGTTTTTAGCATTCAGATAGCTCCAACAAGACCCTCAACTGACTGATGTTCCAAGCTGACACAACCATTTACAAAAGAGCAATATCTATTTAAACATTTAGAACAGAGCAAAAACAGAAAAATCACTTTTCCAGGCCTGCAAAGCACAACTCCATGAAATTTCTCTCCATGGGATTCCATACTGTGAGGGATGCATTATAAGATAATTTTGTTACGGATGACTTGAATCAGAACAAATGGAGATGCTGAAGACCTATAGGTAGCACCTGCCAGGTTTTATCCCTTATACATCATATCTTGAGTCTGGGGAATTACAAGGTTATATGTAAGATAAGAGTGATGTTTGTGCCCCATATGATCTTCTGCCCTACATGAATGAGATCAGTGCATTTCACATAATAAATCACACACGTGCTGCTACTACAATAGCACGGCTCTGTCAGAGTTCACATAATATAATTTAAAAAGCTGAAAAATATTAAATGGCCACAAAATGTGTGTTTTTTTAAGTGTTCACATGCTATGTCCAAAATAAAGTTTACTTGTGGTTAAACTGTATTAGTTTAACAAGTGATTATTAAATTGTTTTCGCTGCATGTTGTTGATAGAATATCATTTGTCAAGGAACATTTGGTTCACACATCATCCATGCGGATGTAGCCTATCCGGAAATATATTGCTACTACACACCTGCATACCTGAAGGACGCCCATCATCAACCCAGAAGTAAGTCATCTAATGAATTCAGCAGCTGCACAGAGCTCTTTGAAAGTACGAGATTTGGGGCGCAGATTTTCAAACAGTACGCTACTATATCACCGCTACTCTACAGCGCGACCAGTTTTCTGATTCTCGAAGAATTATCATTCAAAAACTTAGCGTAGACTCTCGAATAAATTACTCTCTTGCGATCCTGTTCTTTGGTGGCTCCAAAACATACAGAGCTATGAGCGTAGTCCGATTCCAGAAATGCATTTTTGTGATCTGATTTAACGAGCACAACAAGGTCTCGAACTCTATAATGACTCTATAAGATCTGAATCTTTTTTGGGGTGAATCTAATGGATTTGTCGTGGTGTTAATTGAATTGTTTGCTTACAAAACCTCATTATTTATTTTGTTTTCTTCACGTGAAACGAACTGTGTTACATTAAAGCTCGTACGTGAGACAGGTTGTGTTGATACACATAGCCTATAGAAACAAACAGAGTTCTGTTCTTATTAGTGGTGTCATATGAATGAATGAATGACTGAATTAATTATATCACCACATTTGTGTTTGATAGGCTGTTTGATACTCTGAAAATTCCACATGAAAAGTCTAAACCCATTTAAAAAAATATTTGTTATCGACTGTCTGTTCTTTGAAATATCAAATTATCCCACATAGCCCACAGACTGCAGAGTAGCCTAATGCTTTAAGAATAGCATTTATTTTTTCCCTCCAATAGGCTATTCCTTCCTTAAACGTACTTAAAGATCGCAAGTGGAAGCGGGTTTGAAGTAGCCTTTAAAGTCACATCCCTATCAGTACGTTGACTTATAAGTCATTGGGGTTGTGATCAGGATCTTATGTGCAAAAGCAGCGCTTGCTTTTCCTATTTAACATAAGGCATTGTATATTTATAACGATATCCATAATGTATAAACATTACATTGTTTGGCATCTAGAATAAAACTTGCGCTTACTGCTTAACTTTAAATAATCTAATAGCGCATGAAAAAGAATAACTCACCGTGACGCGCTCCCGTTCACTGTATTCCGAGTCAAAATAAGAGAAGACGTGGGAATTTACTCCATATTCAGTGATGGGATGAACCTCAGCACCTCTAACCCCCTAATGTCGTCGGTAACATCTTTCCTGATACCCTTCTATCACTTTTAGAACCAAATAAATGCCCTCTAAATCGAAGTCTGTGTGGAGACGGACAGGAAAACGAGATTTATTCCCTCTCAGAGATGCTCCTCGTATTCCCGCAAGCGCCCCGCAATTAGTCCACGAACCACAGCGCCCCGGCTTATCCACTGCACACACGTGCCCCGTGATCGGTTCCGACCAGCAGAGTGATCCAGAAAGACTGTTGGTTAGGTATATATGATGCGTATCTCCTCCTCCACCAGCAGGCGCTCAGAGGATGAAATGCGCAGTTGTGGTACCTTACATGCTGATGCACCTCCAGCTGAGAGTGTCTTTGTAAGCAGGCTGCACGCCCCAAATTCAATGAGCAAAATGCCTCTAAGGGAAGATTTTTATGTGATAAGATCCAATTGTCTAATGCCTGCCCTCTCCTGCAGTGCCATTTGCTATTTTCTGGTTTGTGCGTTAGAAATAGGATGTCTGTCATAAACTGGACCCTTATTTGTCTTTCAGTATTATAACTGTAATAGCATGTAATGCATCTGCTTTGCTTTAATTCCCCATACATTTGAATAAAGCTTATACTGTATATGTGCTATGCTGAGATATGACAAGGGCAGCTCAGGATAAACCTAATATGTAAGAAGATTAATTTGTTCCACAAAAGCATTCCACCCTTGGGCACTTGCAGTTTGTTCACAGCTCGACTTAGGGGAGATGAATACTAGTTGTCACATGTTTTACTCCTGTGAATATCTCTCAGGGCAGGTTTATTTTTGAAAGTCAATTAAAGGCACAAGCTTTAAAGTCTCAGCTACAAAAAAGCAAGTAAACATGTCCCAATGGACAGTTCATTGTAACACACATCAATCAACCCAATGGACACGTTGTCACACTATAGCCTAACAAAACAGTCCATGAAACAGCAAAAATCCGTACGCTTTATATTAAAGCAATATTTTGTTATTAAAAATAACATTGAAACAACTTGACAAGTTGCCTCAATAATTGACAACCTACCTTAAGCTGCTATTTTATGTTTGTTTGCTTTAGCAACAACAGCTATAAAATGATGTTAATTCGTTTTTTTAGTTTGGAGCACAGAATTCTTTAATTTTTAAAGTAGACTACTGTAAGATGATTTTGAACTGGGTATTTAAACCAAACATTCAAAAAGATACAGCTAGAGAAAACACGCATTTGCGTAATTGACTCAAAACCTTATAGGTACTGACATATAGCCCTTATGAACTTCAATGTGTGACAATTAGCCTCAGTCTCCCATAATTAAAAATATCTAGGAAACCAGTGAATCTCAGATAACCCTACCATTCCAGGTCATTTGCAATTCAGCTACAAAACAGCACACCCTACTGCTGAATGCCATCATAACACAGTTACTGATCCTCTGGTGAACCTCGCACAACCTTTGTACTTCAGTGCCATACACTGCTGGAAAAAATATATAAATAATAATCCTGCCTAAGGTGGCTTGCTGGTTTTAGTTGCTGAGTTCTGCTGTCCAGACTGGTTTGATGGTTTTGGGACCACCTGGTAAAGGAGACCAGCTAAACAAACTTAAACCAGACTGAAGTGTTGACTAAACTGGATTGATTTCAAGACTATGTTTTCTATGATTTCTGACCATTCAAGACCACATCCAGGCCAGGTCCAAATGCTCATAAAGATATGGTCTTAGTCCTGGACCTGAATCTAAATCTGCTTTTGTCCAGACTGAGGTACTAAACACTGCAACTTGTTTAAGCTGTTATTTTCATCACCAAATTAAACTCCATTTACTGTTAAACCAAGCAATGATCCTATAGTCTTCGCAATATAAATATTTAAAGGATAATCGATAATACATCCATATCATTTTGCAGAGTAAACCAAACACTTAACAGTGTCAATCAATAAAGCCTGTGGTATTTGAAGGCTGGATTCGGTTGTGGCTCAGGTTTGGAGATTTTTCTTTGACCCTGTGTCAAAGCCCAGAGCAGTCTCTAAGAATCAGTAAAAGATAGACGAGACACTGATGAGAGATGGAGCAAAAGGTCGTTGAGAAATGTCTGGTAAAAAATAGCAAATTTTTTCATTTAATTATGTGCACTGGACCCTCAGTGAAGATTTAGCTTGAGGTGAGAATAAACTGATATTTTACAGCTGTAAACATTAAAAGAATAATTCACCCAAAATGAAAATTCTGTTTTTATTTACCCAACCACATACATCTCACATACAATTTTTCATGAAGCAAGAATTTTTAAGAATCATATTTTAAAAGGGGGCTACTACTGTATCATTAAATAGAAACTTTTCTTTGCAAAATTATCAAGTATATTGAGAAGACTTGGAATATCTTCTATGGTCGTATGGAATACCTCTGGGTGCTTTTTTTGTATGTTTTACAAGAAAATGCTATTTCAGTCTTTCTACTTCACAATTCCATGGTTAATTCAATGTGTTAAGTGCCATTTCTTTGTCTTTTTGAAGAAAAAAAAATCTAGTAATTTCAGAGTGAAAATAGTTTCAAAGAAAATCATACACTGAAAAAAAATGGTCTAGGAACTATTGCTGTATAGAATATACTGTAGCTGTGTGAAAACTCAATAATTCTTGTGGAAAAAATATATAGTTTGGAATGACTTGTGAGTAAATAAAGAATATTATTTTAAGGTTTGTTAATATAAACAAGGAGGATAGATATATTTAATACTTGCACAATGTGTGGTTTGGTGGCTTACATAAATATTGAATGTCTTTAATAGACAAGTAACTTCAGGTTGTTGCCTCCTAGCTGAGCCAGCGACCCAAACACAAGCAAACATTGTTATGATATGCAGCCCTAATCTCAGATTTCATTATCCAGACTTGAGGATGAGACGCTGTCTATGTGCAATAAAGACAAATCTTCTCACATTATTTTATCTTCCAATACAGAGGGGAAAAAATGGCATCAAACAGAATCTGATCCCTCATTTGGTGGATATCCTGCTGGGGCTTGTGAACTTCAAAGCTGGGCAGGTGACACAGATCCATCTGGTTCCCCTATAAGCTTTGAGTAAATCAAGGGCACCTCACTGCTTATTCAGCATGACGTATCTTTCATTGTATTCTCTAGACAGCGAACAGTGTCTTGGGCACTCTTGAGACACAGATGAACTGTTCCAGTTCCAGTGTTTTCTTCAAAATTATGTTTCTTGAGCATCTCTTTACATTTTTTTCTAATTTGCATCTACAGCTTAATCTAAATGAATATTTTTGGAAAACATTGCTTCCAAATGCAGTTGATGGTAAAATTGTATTCTGAATGGGTTGAGTTTAAATGAGGTGAATGAAGTCCCAAATCAAGAAGTATAAGAGGAGTATTGCACCATATATTTTAAGTTTGTTTTTATTTATTTATGAACCCATAAATCTCTCTCTCCTAATTTGTTTGCAATGCCCTCAATTCCAAGAAAATAATTATTTATAGCTTTCAAAATATATTTAGTAATGGAACTCCTGAATGACCTGTCAATCATGGCTCATTATTAATCATAACCAAGCAGTTGGGGAAACTTTTAATGACTCGTCATCAATCATTAATGTCATAATCATCAATCACGATCAAACTGTTGAGAGAAACTTTTAATTAAACTGTGCTTGGCCTATATGTTTATTTACTTGGTTGGTTTAAATTTTTAGCTAATGAATTTGGAATTTTATTCCAAAAAAAGTAGCATTTACATAAATAAAAAACTATTTTTTTAATATCGACCATTTCATAAATGGTTTCAATGGTTTCAATTCAATTCACCTTAGAGCAAAAAAAAAAAAATAAAAAATAATTATTTCATGCTACATATGATGAAATACCCTGAAAGTACCAGAAAAAAATGTAATCATTAGTGTGTCGGACATTGGCTGCCTGGCCAAGGAAGTAAATGAAATCAATTTCCAAAGAGCTGTGTACCTATTCATGCCTCCATCAAACTACATAAGTTAAGCACAACTTGCTGTTCATATCAGCCTTCAGTTTTAACCCTCTACTGCTTGATGCTCCCTCAGGGTAGCAAACACATTTTCTTCTCTTTTAAAGCCCTGGATGCTCATAACATTGGCAATAATGTGGTGTATAATGAGCAGATTACTTTGAATAAACCATTTTAATGCATTTCTTCACCAAATTACATCCTGCTGGTCATTTAAAAAATAAAAACTGGGAAGGTGCACCATGTGGTATGTTTATATAATAATAATAATAATAATACAAATAAAATAAACATGTATGTTTATTATTCAAGAGTTAACCCAGAATGATTTTATTCATTCAACAATTAAGTATTGCCAACAACCACAATATAAAACAAAATTACAGATGGGGTTTCATTTTGAATTCCACGTTTAAGCCTTTGTTTGCTCTTTTTGTTTGCTCTTTTGAGGTTTTATATCTTTTATGAGACAGGTATGATGAAAAAGTGACATGAGGGTCAATGTTTAGTTGTTGTGCGATATTGACTCACATTGCTTGTCTTATTGTACATATGTCATAACTCAGGACTGTTGGAACATTTCTCAACGTGTCCAGCTCACCAACAGCCCTATTGAATAAGTTGTTTGATCCACGACAGAGAACACAGAAGTAAGAGCAGAGAAACAGGGAATGGAGCATCAATAAAAACACACATAGTGCCTTTTGTCAGATAGCTGCATGGCCGACTGCACACTTATCTTTCATGACTTCTCATTTGGAGGCTGTGACAGTCCACTGGTATTAATTAAAAAGAGAGGGAGATCTGTACCGCTCAGCTCTGACCCACGACAGACATTGCTCCCAATTAGGTGCCCTCCTAAGTCTCTCCCGCTAAGGCTTTTTGGCAACATGGTTTTCAGAGTGATGATTTGAGGTTGTAAAATGATAGCACAGCTGTAGTCAGGACTCCAGTTTATTCTGAACACGATGCAGTGCTGCGGACTCTCTTGAAATATCTTACAGTCTACCTCAATAAAGTCTTGCTGAGGGGACAGTCGTCTAATATTAAATGTTTAAAAAAACGTTTTAATTAATTATCTCTATGTTGCTTAAACCTGCTTGACTTAGGCCTACTTTCTTACGTTGAAGACAAAAAGAGAAATTCTGAAGATTGTGCTACTTTATATTTTCCATGCAGTTACGATGAATGGGAACTGAATCTTTCATGTTTTTACTGATTGATTAATTATTGATGAATGATTATTTTATTTTGAACAGATTTCTATATAAATTAGGAATAACTGTTTCAGAGAGTGATTTGTTTATTTAATTGTTGCTACAAATGCACAACATCAGTAAAAATCTCAGTGAAAAAAATATCAGAAAAAAGTCTTAAGGCCGCTAATACCAAGAACAATAACTATAACTATAGCAGTAACTACATTAGCATCCACACCAGCTTAAATTAATGTTATACGTGCATGCTACCATTATGTTATCTGCCGCTTTAATGAGCTGGATGGATTCTGATTGGCTATCAATGTTTAAAAAAAAAAAACTTGTGAAAGTGATTCCAAAGATATTGTTCCTCTTTGCCGTTATAGTTGTGGTGTGGCATCTGCTATTCTTTTAAATGTAGGACGACTTTTAAAACTACTGTATATCTATACTGTATACCTCATTGTGAACAGGCCATTACTGCATGTTCTGGTGTGAATTTTTTCATTCCTTAGTCACACAAAGGAAGCAAATAATTTATTCTCCTCCCAAGTGCATTCAACTCTGCAGATTCGAACCAGAAAAACAAGTGCTGAACTAATGATACACTGTTTTAAAAGTGATCCATATGACTTGTACACTGTATTCCAAAGTCTCCTAAAGAATTAATCTGTTTACACACACAGAAGAAAGACAGTAATACAGGTTTGAAACATGATGGTGAATAAATGATGACAGAACATTCATATTTTGGGCAGACTGGTCCTCTGGGGGAAAAAAATGGGCTCAGACTCTCAATAAGCAAAGCCACATAACATGTCTGTTGAGTTCTTTAGATATGAAATATCTATTGTGCCTGTTTGAGTGTTGCAGCTGTCAATATCAATCTTATCTCTACGCAGTCTGAGTTTGTTTAGTGTCTTTGCTTCTTTTAGCAGATAGAATGATTTTCTTCTTGACTGAGCATGTTTGCAACATTCACTCAAAAACCCAGTGCCAGCTTTTCAATCCATTGCCTCCCCTTTCATCTGGTGATAAAACAATCTCTGAACCAAGGGTGTCGCAAGACCTTTTTACCAAATACTTCAGTGGTACATTTTAGTGAAATACCACTGTGCTCCGGCAAAATATTACTGATAATAAATCCTTGTCTGATAATGGAGATTGTGAGTAGCCCTGTTACTCCGAGATCCTGATTGGCTGACTAAATCCTCACTAAACTGATTATCAAAGAGTGGTAGGCCTATTCAATTAATAAATGAGGACTAGCCTATTCTCATTTTTCAAATATTGTCAAAACACTGTGCAAATTAACACTTTGCCCTTTCCAGTGCCTTTTTTCTGGATTGTTACAAAGTTACTGTCAAATAGAAGTGTACAGTGTTTTACATTTCTGCTTTTTGACACATGCTTATTAATAGCATGTGTATCACCACTAGGGATTCTGAATTTCCTTAGGGGATCTTTAAACTGGATCATATCCCAGGAGACCCCTTCTAGCCTGCATCTGACAGCCAAAAGATCACTATATTTTTATGCTCAACAACAAATCATATGCACATAGAAGCCAGAAAGGCAAGACCTGAATGCAAACTAGCACTTTGAATCCATCTCCTTATCCTGCTCTGTTTGTAATGTGAGGTGTTATAAATGATGCTGTATTCCCATGGAGCTGTTCTATGCTGAAAGAACAGGAAGTGAGGGAGCTTTTGATGTTTTCTTTCTCAATGTAGGTTAGAGGAAGTGTGAGGCCCAGGTGGTGTGTGATTCTATAGAGCATTGTCTGAACCAATACATATGCTATTATAGTGTGGCATGACTTTTGTTTACGCCTTTGAAAAGGATATGCAATATGGAAGCACCAAATTTATGCATGAATGTATGCATGCATGTGTTAGATGTTTGGCTGCTCTCCAAAACAGAAAAACAAAAAACAACAACAGGTTAGTGTTTTATTTCTCATATCCTTTTCTCTCTTTCTCACTCTTTCTGATGGCAGTTCTAATTAGTGTTTTTATTGAACGAACATTTGGATTTGTTACTCATCCACGTAGATAACTCTTGTGCATCATTGCATTCTCTAAGTGAATTACAATTGGTTGCTTTGTAGATTTCTGGGCATATGGCAGTTGTTATTTATTCCTTTTGTTTATTTAAAATATTCAATTACATATATCAGATCACCAGTATGCATCTTGTAATATGCATCAGATCTGATTATGGACTACGCAGAAAACTGAGATTCAGAAAACCTGGAGGTAGCTTTCTGCTTTTTTATTACAAACATGCAGCTTTTCAGTTCACAAGACATTAACTGATGGGCTGGAGTTATGTGGATTACTTGTTGATTGTGATGTTTTTTTCAGCTGGTTGAACTCTCATTATGACGGCACCCATTCTCTGCAGAGGATCCATTGGCAAGTGATGCACTCCAAATCTTTTCCGATGAAGAAGCAAACTCTTAATTTGGGATGGCCTGAGAGTGAGTCCATTTTCAGAGAATTTTCATTTTTTTGGGTGAACTTTCCACAACTTTTTGAAGAATTTTCCAATTCTGTTTGGCTGCCTCTAATGGTGCGGAAAAGAAAGCACTAACAGCAGGTTTAATATTTTGAGAAATCTCAGTGTTATACATTTTGGTCAGCATAGATTTTGTTCAAGGACGAGTTTTTCCTCCCTCACGCAAAACTCCTAATCCTGTGGAATCCTATTGGAATGACTGGAACTCATATGCAAAATTGTCGCAGAGCAACGTGAATGTGACCACACCTTTTAGATCCATTGATAATTTTTTTTTGTTTTATTATGACCTTACTTGTTTAAATCACTTGCAAACATTGTCTCTGAACCAATGCTTTTACTCAGTGTGAAGCGGGCCAAGAAGGCAGGATACAGTAGCGCATCTCCCTTTATCACTCCTCTGTCTCATGAGAAAGGGGCAGCCCAGCCACCACCGATATCTTCACTTATTCAGCGTGGCATCCTTTCAAGTCAGGGCGTGCCATTCGCCTATTTATTTAAACGGCATCAATATTTAATTTGCAAACGTGTTGCAGAAGATCACAAGAGCACTCACAAAGGACCTCAGGCTGAATAGGCAACGCCTTGATAAATATTTCAGCACTCCATTTCGCCAGATCCCCCACTGACTCACTGTGTGCCTCGAGCTGATGCATGCAAGAATTAAATATGTTATAGCAGTATTTGTTCTTGAAAAAAGGATCAAAACAAGCAGGGCATTGCTGAGGTGAGGCGTTCAGAAGAAGAGCATTTAGGCTTGATATTGCTTCATTATTATGAGGCAATTACAAACACCCTCACATACGGAAAATCAGTGCATTTATTTCAGTCAAACGTTTCACTTATGCACATGGGTCATTTCTATTGTGCAGTACACTGTCATTTTAATATATGGGACATAATGTTAAAATCAAATTTTTGGTTTAATAAAAATCATCATTATTATTTTTTTCATGCAAGATCACAATTGAATGTTTATAGGCTAACATTTGAAATTAAAACGGCCAATTTATTAAGAAATCGCTGGGCTATTTTCTGCTCCAATTAAAATGTTTAAAATAAATGATGTTTGTTTATATTGTTTTATTTGCTAATCGATTTATAGGCTTTTCCTCTGTACTCAGTTTTACCTTCCATCCTGTTAGTTTATATATATATATATATATAGAAAAAGAAAAGAAAAAAGGTTGTAGAAACGAAGGTAAAAGTTTTGGCAATTTTTTCTGCAATATCATGAGGTTTGAGTAGTTTATGTACTTTTTGAAAAAAAAAATACAAAATGTTTGGATAAAATCAGCTTTCACAAGATGGTTAAACAATTTAAAATTTAAATAAAATTGACAAAGTTAATTTGTCAAGATCATATAACTTTAACTCAGTTTTTATTTTTGTCATTTTGTTTTCTGTCATTTTGTAAATAATTAAGATCAAATTCATGAACATTGCACAAATTAAACATTTTAGAAAAATCGACCCTTTTATAGAAATATTACAAGGATATACGTTTTTGAGAAGTTCAGGTGCTGCATAACAGGAATGACCCACATACTCTTCTCTGTTCCCTTATAGCACTGCTAAGAATCCCTAATAAGAGGAATTACAGCCACATTAGCTTCACATATATATTACACATTTACATTTATGCATTTAGCAGACGCTTTTATCCAAAGCGACTTACAGTACATTCAGGTTATACATTTTTTGTCAGTATGTGTGTTCCCTGGGAATCGAACCTTTGTGCTGCTAACGCAATGCTCTAACCACTGAGCCACAGGAACATATTCAAATTTAAAAGGCATAATATATATATATATATATATATATATATAATCTCATATAAATCATATAAACATATCGAGGGTATGTAGCCAACAAACTAGAAAATCCACAAGGCCTTAAGGAGCAGCTCCTGTAAAGATTCTCTCTCCAATCATATGTGGGCATCCATCAATAAGGCAATTGTTTAAGCTCCCAGCAGAGCTCGGCTCTGCGTGTGAAATTTATGAGAGCCAGAGCAAACAGACGAGTGGATGAATGGCGAGAGTGAATCCCGCAGGCAGACGGAACAGAGTCCTTAACAATAACAACACAATCAATCAGGTCATACACTCTTCACACTCAAGCCTAAGACTGCTCCCAACATCCCTCTGCATCTTCTGCCTAGCTCATCATTGCGCTTCATGATAAAAGGCTATTGAGGATGAATGATAGAGCACAGGCTGCTCTGTTTATACCAGATTTAGTGACTCAAAGGTGGCATTTGTTACCTTAATCAGCAAGTAACTGAGCAAATGGATGCAACTTCCTCTGCATATGTTATCTGTTGTTGCACAACTTTAGATGATTGGAGAAGGATTTATGATTCGGTAACAACCTGAAATGACAAAATTGAGTGTAGATGTAAGAAAGCTAAATTACACAAATTCACTGTGGTTGATGTTAACGTCTTCACGTTGTTTTCGCACTGGAAAAAGCCTCATGGTTAGCCAAATAGCCGCTGGCATCCCAACAGCAATCAGTCACTGTATTTTACTCATTATGCAGCCCACAGGCTGCTGAGAGAAGCTCGGAGGAGGGTTTTATCCACATCATAGCTGTGAATAGCTAAGCTTAGCCAGGGTTCATGTGAAGGCTCTTGAATTTACAAAGGGTACGAAATGTACATGGCTACAACTACGCATAGATCACTACTAGCATGAAGACTGGAGGCAATGCAGAATCTCAAGTCTAGGGTTGCAAGTGCACAAGGGATAGAAGAACAGACAGCATAAAGTCTTGCCACAGAGAGGAATTGTGTTTTGCCTACAAACAATGATGCATCTTTAGAACAGAAAAGATGCTACAGGATCGAGACACAATCTGTCCCCACAGCAGTGTGGCAACACGGAGCGTGGGGACTTCATTATAATCTTGACTGTAAAACTTTGAGATGATCACAGAGAATTTTGTTTGTTTCTTTCTTTCTTTTCTCTCTGCCTATTATTTTTTGGATTTGTTTTATCTCTCATTTTGCTTCTTTGTTTAGGTATGCATTTTTTTCCCTGCTTGGCCAGTTCTACCTTAGCAACTGTGGCCATTACGCTATTATCAGACACATTTTTGATCTTTCCTAAAGTGTTTGTGAAAGTGTTTACTATTTTATAATGGCATATTGTGAAAAAAACAAAACAATATAAAGTTTGTAACAGCAACCTCATTTTCCAAATCTTTAAATAAATCCTGTTCATGCATGAACTGTTCATTGCTCATTCCCAAATGAAGATATTACAGTTATCAGTAACATCACTACCATATATTTATTTACATATTAATATAGTAAGCAGAACAGGATCGCGAGTATATGTTGTTGAAACATAATCATTTCCATTCATTTTCATGATGTGTGTGATGTTTGCTGTAATAACTTTTGAATCTCCGCAGTTTTTATTAGATTAATCTGTGTTTAAACTACTGCTCAAAGGTGAGAAAATAAAGAAATGAATACTCTTATTCAGCAAGGACACACTAAATTGATCAACAGTGACAGTAAAAACATTTAAGATGTTACAAAAGGTTTCTATTCCAACTGCTGTTATTTTGAACGTTATATTTCTAAAAAAATCCTTAAAAACTGAACCAATTTCCACAAAAATATTACACAGCACAACTGTTTTTGACATTGATAATAATGAGAAATGTTTTATTGAGCAGAAAATCAGCATATCAGAATCAGTTCTGAAAGGTCATGTGACACTGAAGACTGGAGTCATGACTGCTGAAAATTCAGCTTTGCATCACAGGAATAAATAATATATATATACACATATATATATATTTATTGTATATATTACTGTTTTTACTGTGATTTTGATCAAATAAATGTTGTCTTGGTGAGCATAGCTCAGATATTACACTAGAAAAACACAAAAAATCTTGTAGTGTAGTGTAAGCCCTGTTCACACAAGAACGATATCTATAAAAATAAAAATAAACTATAAAGATAATGATATTAGCGTCCACACCAGCATACGATATCCTTCACTTATTCTAAGCGCATGCATGTCTGCTGCTTTAAATTCTCGAGCTCGTTATAGCAGGATTGATTCTGATTGGCTGTTAATGTTTTTATCGCTCATCTGCCGGAAAAAAATGGTTCTGAAAGTGATTCCAACTCTTTCTGTGCCTTTATTGTTATAGTTGTCATGTGGACTCTGCTATTCTTTAATATTGAGAACGATTTTTAGAACTATATCTTTATAGCTATCGTCCTTGGTGTGAATATATTATTATTATTATTATTTGCAAAGTCAGTTCCTTCCAGCTCACCTAAGAATAATAACTACTCAATTTTCATCACTTTATGAGCATTTTTAAGGGCACCGTTTACGGAAATATCTGGTTCGGTGGATGTTCTATAAAGCTTGTCTGAGCAATCAACGGTAACCAAGGGAGTCGGAGCTTAGCAAAGGAATAGTTCTCTTTTTATTATTTCTGACATTCTACTTGCCTTTAATTTTGTGCACCCTCCAGCCAGTTTGCATGCTTTCCCTCAAGTATCTATCACCATGGTGACTATTTTCTTCTTGTGTTGGAGCACTATATGACTATAACAATTGCATGAAGACTAAAAGCATAAATGGGACCTTGGCTATGACCTGACTTGACTTGACCTGAACAAGTTTGATAAAATGGGGCCAAAAGACCAAACCAAAATCACTCAGCGCTAAGCTCAAAGCTGACATTTTTGAATATATTTTTTGTTATAATATCGATCGATTTATCGATCTATAGTGGCATATGAATTAGGTTGCGTAACTCAGAAAACAGATATGGTGGAAAAAAGAAATAAACCTATCTGGTGTGTTTTTATTGTTCTTTCCATTTAAATGCAAATACTGGTATGCCAATATATGTTTGGTTATCTACATGAAATGAAACAGTGCTGTGTGTTTATGCCTGCAAGCATCTCTTTTGCCTGAGAGTTGTGTAAAGTCTGGCGTTCTTGATTGTTTGTCAGTGTTTGTTGAGGAAGATCTTACATCACCAAGATCAGTCCATTTAAGCAGATCTCTCTCCACAACTCTCTCTCAAATGAAATTTGGTTTTCACTCTCTAAAGTGGTTGTCTTGTTTTAGATGTATTCAGAATACGCTCTGCGAAAAGAGAAATATAATTTACTTCTGGGTTGAATAAAACCTGGGGGACAGAAAGTTTCTCCTAAAACAGGCTAAGCATCTTCAGCCTCACACCTACTCACCTTAAAAAACTGAATATATGCAACCAGAGGCAAATGAGAGAGGCTTTCTATGCCAACATTTCACTGCGTCAAACTTTTAAATACGCATGCAGTGTTTCCAAAAGCTCTCATTCAAAATTGATCATGAAGTTCAACACTTGCTTAAAAGCTTAGAAAAAAATGCACATGTGTTGTTCTGTGAACACTTCCCCACAGATTCCATAAAATACGCTCGTGAGTATGACTAAAAGGCTTGGTAATGCCTTGGACTGCATTATGACAAGCCTTGCATACATTAAAGCTGCTAAAGAATCGCTGTGCTGTATTGACTTTCACTGTGAAGTTGTTATTTAGTATTCTGCTGCTTTCATGTTTGTGGTATACTGCAATACATTTACCTTAAGGAAAGCTATTGTGCAAATGAAAGGAATAGGAGGACTGTAATTAGCTGCAGTTATTTCTTCATTTCTTTTATTGATCAAGCCAGTGTGCAAATTATTTAATACAGCCTAAAGAATCGCACATGCTCTTAAGTGTCTAACAGCTGAGAAATGACATCTGTGATCTATGGCAAGCACAAACACAGTGTCCTTGTTCTTCAGCTGTATTTATCTGCTTTGCATTGGGAATCCAAATAAACCCTCTCACCACTCTTGTAAATAACGAGAATGGGGACTTGCATTCCTCTGTTGCTGTTAATCACGTCATTTCTCAATCTATTTTGGCTTATCTCGCTGATGGAGAATGTGATGCTTGATGAAGTAATCCAACAGAGGTGTGGATGTGTAGTTATGTATTGAAATTCAAAGATCACGTTGCCTTAAAGAAATAGAGTAACCCCAAAATTAATATTTGCTGAAAATGTACTAACCCCCAGGCCATACAAGATTTAGATGAGTTTTTTTTTAATCAAAATGGATTTGGAGTAATCTACCATTTAAGATAACTTTAAACAATTACTTATTGCCTAAATACCAGATCATAATCCATAATAGCATTTCCTCCAGTGAAAAAGTCCATCCCTTGTATATATCAAATTCTACTGACAATCCAATATAACGGTTTTTATTTTTTCCATAGATGAAGCAGAAATTGTTCACACAATTTTGAGTGAACTAACTGATAGGCATGTTCCATATTTGTATTTTATTGATTTAATTTTTTTATTTATATATTTGAATTATTATCAATACTGCAACAATATTCCAAAATAAAATATATACATGTGGCCATGATCAACACTTTACCTGTTCACGTCCCACAATTTTTAAATCTGACATTAGAAATAAAATATGGAAACATTAAAATAACTCAAATGGATATATGTTGTATTCAGTGTTGGGGAGTAACTAGTTACATGTAACGGAATTACGTAATTTAATTACAAAATAAAAGTAATTGTAATTAGTTACAGTTACTAAGAAAAGATGTGTAATTAAATTACAGTTACTTATGAAAATGTTAAGGATTACACAGAGGGTTACATCTGATTTTTTCACACACACTCCCACATACAGATTTAATTGATTTCTTTCATAAATTGCAGTGACTGCTCTAAAATATGAAATACCAATGTTTCAGAAGTTTATAAAATTTTCCGATAAGTCTTATATTTCCTATATGGGTTTATGTATATGCTTTTTTTAAGATTAACTGTTTTTTCTAAGGCATCATTAGATTCCAGTGTTTCATGTCATAAGCTATGCAACGATTTGATTTCAAAATCAGTATCATAGCTATTAAACTATTTCTTGTTATGATTTTAAATCTGTATTTAACCTCATAATGATTTTAAAGTAAGTCTGATTTTGAGGTGGCTGTGCTTCAAAGGGGACATCAGATGCCCATTTTCCACAAGTGGGTATGATTCTTTAGGGTAATCTTGAAATGGTCTCGGTGGGCGTGTAAAAGAACACAGCGACTCGTTTCGGTGCATATCTCTTTACATGTTAATGAGCTCTGCTCACCCCGCCACTCTCTTCTGTGGAAGAGCAAAGGCGATTTGCAGATAATCATAAAAACATATAAAGTGGGAGACTTACTTCTTCTGGAGGTGCAGCTGGATCATGAACAATGGTTGCTATCCATCCTTTAGTTTTAACTTTTTAACAAAACTTGCCTTGAATTGTCCCTCATTCAGAAAGCAGTCTGGAGTAAAATGATTTGTGCAGCAAGACAAACTAATTTAGTGAAAGTGAAGTGACGTGTGGCCAAGTATGGTGACCCATTCTCAGAATTTGTGCTCTGCATTTAACCCATCCAAAGTGCACACACACAGCAGTGAACACACACACACCGTGAACACACACCCGGAGCAGTGGGCAGCCTTCTATGCTGAGGCGCCCGGGGAGCAGTTGGGGGTTCGGTGCCTTGCTCAATTCTCACCTCAGTCGTGGTATTGAGGACGGAGAGAGCGCTGGTTATTCACTACAAAATCAAAATTGCTTGATAATGAGACTGTTTAGGCTTTTGGGGGATCAAAAAGGACATTTTTACCATTGTAGGGTGTTGTGTCCACACACTGCAAAGACACATTTATATGCAAATTAAGATATTTTGCATCCAATGTCTCCTTTAAAATTTAAATATTATAATCTTAATTCAAGTGATGAAGGCTTTCGAGAGTCTGACAGTAATTAGTGTTAAACACTACTGGAAGTTTAACCCTGCCTGCTTTACATGTTTGAAAATAATTAACAGTGGAAAACCTTAGAAATTTAGAAAAGTAATCAAAAATTAATCAAATGTAATCAGTTACTTTACTTTTATAAAGTAATTGAAAAGTTACACTACTTATTACATTTTAAGTAGGGTAACTTATTACATTTCCAAAGTAACCTTCCCAACACTGTTGTATTCTACCACCTGTGGTACTAAGCAACACGGATCTAGGCTATAGGCATTTTGAGCACATTTTTCAGACAGTAACAGCAGGTTTCAAGCATCTATAGTGGGTGTAAAGTGAACATTGCTGCTCCCTAATAGAGACTCAGGAAAGAAGCCGTGTTTCTCAGAGCCTCTTCAGGCATCTCATGAACATTCTGGGCTGAGATCACTGGCTTGTGTAATCCTTTATAGAGACAAAGGGGTTGTCTTTAGCGCTTCACTGATGCGTTGCTTGGTGTAAGCTTCTTGTAAATACTTTCACAAAGTCATTTAATCACAAAACCAGGATTTTGAGGAACTCACAGAATGATGCTTTTGCTGTCATTACGGCCTTTCTGAGTAGCGTTAGGGATTACTGCGCTCGGCTAGCTGAAATAACAGCAAAGGAACAAAGATCTGATTGGTATCTCAGGCCAGCAGGTTGACATTTTGTCATAGCGGCTGAAATGGGGAGGTCACTTTTAAGAAATACTAGATAAATAACCATTGTTAACATGAAGATATGGTTTGAAATGGTTCTATTATCAGCAGTGTGTTATCTCTGCTCTCTGCCCATCTGTGATTGTATTGATTTCTAGAAATTCTGGCTTATGTTATTGATGTTTGTAATATCCTTTATACATCCTAGAATATAGATGCTCAGAATAAGATTTCTAACATGAAAGCTTTGCTCTACAAAACATTGTGTGACAGTACAAAGGAAATACATAACTGGTGGTGCAACTAAATACACAAAAAGTGATTTTGCTCATAATCATGACTTATGATGACTAAGTTTGACATAAAGCAAAAACATTTTCTTGTTGACCTGTATTTATCCAGTAATTTTAAGTTTCAGAGACAGTAAAACTCTCTTGATTGCCTATGTGTAGTTGTACAAAAAGATTCAATATTTTTTCTTAGTTAAAATAATTAAATTAAGATAAACTAGTCATTTTGGAAGAAAATGTTAGTGTATTTTCCTTTTCTACATGGTTGCTAAGATGATCATAGACATAATCTATTTTTACCAAGTCATAGTTTCTCACATAGCATGAACAGGGAAAAATATAAGTCGAGTTCTCGTAAGTTGTATTATCAATGTGGGGTGAAATAAGGACACATAAAATGCATATAAAGGACTGGAAAAATGTTGTGCAATAACTTCCAGTAAATGATCCATTGACCTTCAATGTGCACATTTAATTATAGAAATGAAGTTACAAAGCATCACAAAATCCTGTTGCACTGAAAATCAAAGATTTAAACTTTAATTAAACTTTAATGAGAAACTTGTATTACACTATATTGACTGCTTCGGGTAGTGCTTAAAAAAAGTTTGGTGCAGAACTCTGTCAGTAAGTCTCAAGTACCCCTTTATCAATAGGTTTGTATTCTTTTAAACTCATTAGCATTAATGCTATTGTCATTAAATTAGTGTTAAATAAAAGCACCATGAAACACCAAGAAGCTTTCTTTCTCTTCAACAAGACAATTGAGCTTGTGTGTCTTTCACAAGAATAAAAGAGAATGCAAATGTATTTATAAATGAAATCCAGGTGGAACGTTTGAGAAAAGAGAAGTCATTTGCACTCTTTATGAATTTAAAAACTGCAGCAGTTCGACAATATACGAAATATCACCCATGAGCAAATACACTCATTAGTACAAAAATAGTATCATTAATTTGACATCTTTAGCTCAAATCAGAATGTTAAAAATCTCAACTAATGTGATTTTTTAATTAAGTGGGTATCACTAGACCACCTTTGTGTTGTTTTTGAAGCTTGAATGCCTATATATATATATATATATATATATATATATATAAATGTATGGAAAAGAGCGACCAGAACAACCCTTAAATATCTCAAAAGTCACGGTGTAAGCAACTGAAAATATATATATTTTTTGGGGGGGTTAAAAACCTTACCATAGTAGTAAGATAAAATGATAAGGAATAGGTTTATAGACTTTGCCATATGCAGTAATAATACACTATGTTTAATTTGCATCCATATTTCACAATCTTGTCATGACTGTTACAGGACCGGGATAAAAAAATAGTGTAAATAGAGTTTTGTCTATTCTGAAATGCAGTGTGCAGATGGCTCCGGCCTCATAGAAAGATCTGTTAACTCACTCTGTATGTTCTCTGCCCATCTGTGATTGTATTAGTTTCTAGAATTTCTGGCTCATGTCACACACGTTCATAATATCTTTAGTACATCTCAGATTATAGATGTTTAGAATAAGATTTCTAACATGAAATCTTTGCTCTACAAACTTTGTGTGACTATGTGATAGTACAAAGAAAATAACATAGAACAATTGGCTGTGTGAATAAAGTGGTTTTATGGTTTCCACCCTAAAAATGCCCAAAATGTGACTGTTTTTTGAATGCTTGTCAATGTAGATGCTTGATGCAGTGCTAACCAACCAAACACTGACCCCTTGACACACTCTTAACGCAAAGAAATACATACTTGTAGGACTCACATGATCAGCACACAACATCAGGGCATGACACATCTTCCATTACCAGTAAAAAAATGTAATGCAAATATGCCAAGCAGATAGGCAGAGCACATCAAAATCCTACAAAGAGATGTGACATCCTGCTCCTTAAACCCATAACCATTGCTGCAACTTGTGACATCAAAAGCAAGCTCCTTAGGAAGATCAGACCGAGTACAATTTGGAAAGGCGAAGTGAAATTGCCTTCCATGTCCACGTAAACTTGACGAGCAGCTATGTCTGCATATGTGACTGTGAGCGTGGAAAGGTGGGTGTACTGATACAAAAATGAAAGACTTTTGACACAGTCCTTGTTCTTATGAATCATCTTCACAGTCGGTTAAAACATGATGGTGCCCCATGGAATGCAATAAGTCACGTATTTCTTCTTTTCACTTGAAAGTCTCTTCGTTTGATTAGAGTCTGGTTTGCTTAGAACGTTTTGAATGTGTGCAGTCTTAAAATAAAGAGCTCAAGGTTTGAGTCCTTGATGAAATTTCAAAGAACAAGGACACACCAGGGCAGAGACTCAGCTGCTGTTTTACTTCTATCTGGCTTAATTGTTCGTTTGTCGTGCTTGTACTTAAAGTCAGTTGTGAAGCCAAAGGCAATAGGAGCTTGATGGAAAGACTATGTGACATCATCACCAGCGTTCACATTTTATTCAGCTCTTTCTAAATCATCCCATATAGTTGCTTACATTCAAGGAACATTGACAGTCAAAAACCTCCATTTAGTGGGACAGCTGAATCACAGAGAAGTGTAAGGATGTGTTTACAGCTGTTTCATGTATTTTACAGAATGGAGAGCTGTTTGATCTTGAAAAACCAAGTGTAAATGCCTTTCAAGATGTATTCTTGGAGACGGATGGCAGTCTTTTCATTCAGTGTTCAAGTCTGGTGAACTCTGATCTGCAAATTTGTAGAGTAAAAAGAAAGTTTGATTGACTAAAAAGATGTAAGCAACAGATTGAGCTCTTGGCTCAATACAAAGAATGCAGACTGCAAAACTGTATTCATCAATTAATTAATTCATTATTTTTCATTTACTTAATGAGATTAAAATCCTAATATTACAAAATGTATCATTTATTTAAATAAGGACATTTACAGTAATGAAAATCACTGAAAAATGATGGGATATTGTCAAGGTCCTGCCCTGACAGTCATGTCTGTTCTGTCTTTGTTTAATGTGTCCTTGTTTGTCTTGTTTCTGAGCACATGGCTTTGTCTTTGTTTTTGTTGGCCCTGTGCTCCTCTCGACCTGCCTCTTAGTTTCCAGTTACCCCACCCCCTTGTTTAGTCCTAGTCTAGTCCTTGTTTACGTGATTGTGTCCACCTGATCCTCATGTGCTCTGCTCCTTTATATTGTGCCCCTTTCCCTCATGTCTCTGCTGGTTCGTTGTTAGTTCCTTGTGTGTAAGAGAATTCATTTTCAGTCAACTAGTCGTATTAGTAGTGTTGTTTTTACTCTCCTTGTCAGTCTAGCTTTGCATTTAGTTCTCTTGAAGTTTATTAGTATTTATTTTAGTGATGGCGAAGTGAAGCGCTCTGAACCAATGAAGCTTTCAACCCAATTGTATCAGAAAAAGGTTCATTACTCGAAGCTTTTTAAAACGGTTCATGCTGTGGCCATCTTGTGGTCTTAAAAATGGATAACACCTTCCAAAGTGCTGTGATTCATTACAGCTGCTGGTTTCACATCTGGTTCTACTACTGATTCCTTGTTTTCATTTATTGTATAAACATAATGGCCATTGTCAAAGTCATTCATTTGTGTCGGTGTACTGCCACTAAAATAATTCAAATAAATCAAACATAAACTCATGAATTAAATCTGTGATCTGTTATTTAATAGATTAAATGTACTAGAATTGTATTGAATAGTACGTGGGATACGTTTTTAATTAAAATATTCATATTAATCAAGGATTTATTGACTTTTAATGCACCTTGTTTCGAATTATACAGAAATACGTGCTTTCAAATGTCCTTTAGTCAGGGGCGGATCTACCGGGGTGGCAACTGCCACCCTAAGAAAAAGCTGTGCCACCCCACCTGCCACCCCAGAATTATCACAGAATAAAATATAAATGTAAGCAGTGTTTCATGTGCTACTGTTCAGCCGAGGCGATGACAGCGTAGTGGAAAATAATAAAAAAAATACAAAATTATTACAAAAACCTGTCCACGATGGCTGTATGCGCACACAGCGAGCCCATTGTAGTCGGCTTCATTAACAAATGACTCTTATGAACCGGTTCTTTTCGAGTCAAAAACACAAAGCGCAGCCCATTCACTAGCGAATTGTTTTTACATTTGTTCTTGAATCAGATACTGCTTCTCGGTTTATTCAGAAGTCCTCTAAGAAATCCAATCCCGTGCGGATTTGTCTGAGATTCATCCCATAATTGTTTGGTGATCTGATTCTCCGACCGCTCACTCCACTTTCATCAAGGATGATATAGGCCTTTCTGCCATATCGGACGAAACAATAACATGAAATCAATAAGAAAATCCCGATCACGAAAACTAATAACAGAGTTGTATAAGAATCTTGTATTGCCGTTTTCTCGATTGTTAACATAATATAACTGGTTGGCCCATTTTCCCAAACCATTAATTCAGTTCTCAAAACAAAGACACATTTCTCAAAATGTTTAACAATGAGTAAGGTAAACATTAAAGCAAAACTGATGACACCAATCAGAATCTCTGCATCCTAGCCATGGAGAGAGCTGAACGAATAATATACATGGGGTTTATACTTGCACATTCAGTATAATTACAGTACAGTACCAGTAACATTAGATGATGGAAATTGCACTACTCTATATGTACAGTAAACTGTAGCACATGTTGTACACCTTCAAACGTGTGACTGTCAAATTTTATTTGTAACCATTTTTTTGTGTGCTGCATGTTTGCAGAACTGAAAAAACTGCCTAGAGATATACAGTGCCTTGCGAAAGTATTTACACCCCTTCATTTTTTTTCCCTTTGTTGCTGCCTTATGTAGAACTGCTTTAAATTACTTCCCCCCCCCACATCAATCTACACTCCATGCACCATAATTGCAAAGCAAAAATCAGGTTCTTAGCATCTTTGCAAATGTATTAAAACAAAAAAACTACAATGATTCCATTGCATAAGTATTCATACCCTTATCTGGGACAGTTGAAATTTAGCTCAGGAGCATTCGTATTGCTTGTAGGTGTTACTAGACTTTGAGTGAAGGCAACCTGTGGCAAATTCAATTGAATTGGTATGATTTGGAAAGGCACACACGTCGTAATAAAAGGTCTAATGGCTGAAAATGCATGTCAGAGCAAAATCCAGGTTTGCATCAAGCCACACATCTGGGGAAGCATTCAGAAAAAACATTCTGCTTCATTGAAGGTTCACAGAATCATGTAGTCTCTGTTACCCTTAATGGAAGAAGTTTGAAACAACCAGGATTCTTCCTAGAATAGAAGAAAAGCTCAATGCACCAAAATATTGAGATCGCCTTAATGAAAACCCTGTCCAGAGCATTCAGAACCTCAGACTGGGCAGAAGGTTTACCTTCCAACAGGACAGTGACCCGAAGCACACAGCAAGAGGGGCTTATAGGCAATAATTGGGATTAAACCCAGGCAAATATTTCTAGAGAAACCTATGGAGTCTGGAGTCTGCCCCCATCCAACCTGACAGAGCTTGAGACATGAAGAGGTGAGATGAAGAATGGCAGATAATTGCCAAATGCTAATGAGCAAAGCTTGTTGTATCATTCCCCAAAATACTTGAGGCTGTAAAGTTGCTTCAGCTAAGTACTGAGTTAAGGGTATGCATACTTATGCAATGTACTTATTTCAGCTTTTTTTTTTTTTTATAATTTTGCAAAGTTGTGATAGTTCTGTTTTTGCTTTGTCAGTATAGTGTATGGAATGTAGATTGATGTGGGGAAAAAAAGTAATTTAAAGCCGTTTAACATAAGGCAGCAACATAAAAAAAAAAAAAAAAAAATGAAGGGGTATGAATACTTTCGCAAGGCACTGCAGCTAGTCTTGTGTCAGGAGACAAGGAAACTGTTATAGTGTTCTATACTGTAATGAAATTTGTCCAAACGTGCAGAGGATGCTGGATGTATTTTTTTACTGTACTGTATTGTGGTGCTTACCAAGTTCATATACAATTATTTGGTATTTGAACTTTTCTAGTGTTTTTCATCTACTACAAGATTACTTTGCAGTAGTAAAATTAAAATGATCTGTTCCCAAAAGTTAATTGCTGAATTATTATTATCATGATCTGTAATTTAATTTATGATGTATTGAAATAGACATGTAACTGCAAAAAATATTCCTGAATCCTAATAAGAGTTTGTTGTTAAGTGTTATTGATCTCAAGAGTGTTCACTGGGCAGGAAAGTCATCTGTGTCTTTTAATTGTGATTAAGTTTTTAAGAATACCTGTAATAACTAGATTGAAAAGTTTGAAAGACAAATTTATGCTGGCTTATCTTGAAGTCTTGTTTAAGAAACATAAATAGTTTGGTCAGTTATTCTATATTATATTCTAGATGTTTGCTAAAGTGTTGCTAGTTGGTTGCTAGGATATTCTGGGTGGTTGCTAGGCTCTTGCTATGCAGTTGCTGGGGTGTTGCTAGACTATTGATAGTGTGTTCTGGGTCATTACAGACATTCCCACCTCTGGTAATAAAAGAAAATCAAACATTGTTTTCAAAACTGATCCAGTTTCAATGTTGTGATATGATTGTATTTCTTTCTAATGTTAGGACATTCAAAAGTGTTACACTTAAACTTGCACTAAAACATGATTTATACCATCTAAGCAGCCAATGTAATATTAATAGAGCCGCATGTCTTCTTTAATGATACAAGCTCAGAAACATTTATAACCTGTTGAAGTGCCATGATGGATATTGAAATGTTGTTATTTATTTTTCATTTTAAACAGTATAGATGGATACTTAAGTAAGGTAAGGCAATATACGTGAACACAACTGTGCATGTCAGACAATAAATCACCAAAAACTATGCATGGGGGCTTGCTTTGGTGTTGCCACCCCTCACAGACTCCATGCCACCCCTTTTCCACCCTAAAAAATATTTTCTAGAGCCGCCCCTGCCTTTAGTTAAGATTATTTCATTTATTGACTATAGTATTTATTACCAATGTCTCATTTCAGTTTTAGTTTGGCTCTACTTTCTATTTATTCCAGTTTATATGAAAAGGTTCATGTAGCGTGGATTACAATTCATATATAGTGTAAATACTTTTCACTGAACGTTAAAATAAGTTTGAAAAGGTTGTCGGTATCGTGATGGTGGTGAGGTTGAAGGCGAGGGTATGTGGTGGTGTAGTTCGTTCATAGCCTAGGTTTAGCTTTTAAGTTCTGGCGCTTTTATTTAGGCATCAAAATATGTCCAAGTTTTGTTATTTTGTGAATATTATATTGGTGGATAAAACGTGTAAGTGTTATGAACCATGATTTAACACAGAGCTTATTATTTGTGATAATCCAAAAGCCTATGGAACAATCCTATTGTCGTTTTGTCGAGGGAACCAGTTTCATGCTAACAGCCGATCCGTATACAAAGTGACGTCATAGTTTCCCCAATCTATGGTGAAAGTTTTTGCGCAAAGAGACCCCGCCCCATTTTGGAGCATCTGCCCACTTTTGGAGTTCATGCCCCATTTTGGAGATCTCCGGTCTGCAGTTATACCTATTTGATTTGTTTTGGTGATTTCAAATATCAACATTGGCTTCCAAAAATCGCTTAATCCACTTTTAATTATGCATTTACAGCAGATTTCCTCAGACATGCATCATTTATTCCAGATTTCATTGCTAAAATTGGACTCCAAATTGTAGCTTTTTTTTTTTTTACAATAGGGTTCAGGATTATAGAGGTGGCAGCCCTCAATACCAGAGAAGATGAACAATGAAAAGCCCATCTCTGGGTTCAAATGAGAGGGAAGCGTGATTCATTATGCAGTTGAGAGTGGAGATGTACAGCTGTTGAACATCACCCAGGACAGACAGAAGTGCCACCAAATTAATTTGAAATCCGCCCTCCATTATGAATGAGGGCCAGGTGTTTCTCATTAAAAGTGGGCACACTGTCAGAAACACTTCAAGCTCACATGTTTGCCCACACACACACACACACACACACACACACACACACACACACACACACACACACACACACACGCACACACTCTTTGGTGGGTGTTAAATTATACACTACACATAAGCTGGTGGCATAGTTTACCTCTGCTATAAGATTGTGTGGATGTAAACGTGTGGGGTTTTGCTATTCTTAGGTTATATCATTTCTAAAAACCTTGCTAGGGCAGTTCTTACAAAACAAAAATGCAGAAAAATGTGTTTCAGGGTTGGTCTTTGATTGACTTAGCATCTATTATTGGTCTGTAGTCATTTTTTTTAACATTTTTAAGGAAATGTAAGTGTTTTATTCCCATGGGTAAATTGTTGTCATGATGCCAGGGTGTTGCTAGTAGCCAAGGTGTTTTGACTGGTTGCTTACTGGCCCCAAAAAACACACTAAACTAAATATTCTGGGCCTTTATTTGTAGATGTATGTGTAAATTATACATTACCAGTAAAATGACTGAATAATTTAAATTGTATAAATGTTTTTGAAAGTAGTTTTTTATTCTCACCAAAGCTACAAAAGCTAAACAAATTTTTACTTTTCTATTTTAATATTTAAAAAAATATATATAATTTATTCCTATGATGGCAAAGTTGAACTTTCAAAGCTAAATTCGTGCTCAATTATTCTAAATATGTATTGGTGTTAATTTAATAATAATGCTTTTTATTAATAATAATATTATTATTATTAGCAATGTTGAAAACATTTTTGCTGCTTAATATTTTTGTAAAAATATGTGATATATTCATTGATGAATAGAAAGTTCAGTAAACAGCTTTTTATATACAGGTCTTTTGTAGCATTATAACAGTCTTTACTGTAACTTTTGATCAATTTGAAAAACGCATAAAACTTTATATTTATATTTTAAACTGTAATAATATTTCACAATATTACTGTTTAACTGTATTTTCCATTAAACAAATGCAACTTGGTGAGGATATAGATAACTTTTTCAGAAATCTTAATTATTCCAAACTTTTGGTAGTGTACATAATATTAAAATGACATAATTTACAAGAACACTCTCACATCAGTGAACAGCTGAGTCATCCGATTGGTCCTTTGTCAGTTTGCAGACAGTCAGCTGTGTTCGGAATATGCAGATCCCTCCATCTGGTGTCCTAGACAAGCACCCTTAGCGGCCTGCCCAGTGCCAGGGTGCCCGTCTCACCCAGACTCCTGCTTCATGAGTTGATCTAGGGTGCCAATGTGACCTGATCCTCAATCAGTGCCAGGTGTTTCTGCCAAGAGAAAGAGCTGAAAATAACCCTACAATTCATCATGGGAAATAGCCAGCTGGGTGAGTGCGTGCATGTGTGAGCAGAGTATGCATGAGGTATGCAATGCTTTATTCAACAGGGGCAAGAGATGCAGCTTCAGATGAAAAGGATCAGCAGTATCCCATATACTGTACCTGTTACGTAGTATTTTATAAAAAAGCTAATCTGTGTGTCTGAGCTGTTTTTGGTGTCCTCTCAACAGTATTAATACAAATATTAATACATTTTATTTATAACTTTATATTAAACAAAATCTCAAAGTGCTACAAATTCAAGAAGAAGAAAAAAACATAATAATTATGTCCATTATGACATCAGAAGAAATTACAGAAGATTTGACTAATGATCTGATCAGAAAGTGAAAGTTGTTCTATTAACAACAATAGATAAAAATAGATTTTAAAATGCATAAACAATCAGATTTTCTTGTGGCTTAGTTTAAATATGTGTGTGTGTGTGTGTGTGTGTGTGTGTGTGTGTGTGTGTGTGTGTGTGTGTGTGTGTATATGTATATATATATATATATATATATATAGAGAGAGAGATCTCTGAGAAAAATATTTCCACAATAATATTTAATACAAGCAACAGCTATTTAATTATAACTATTCAAAGGTACATTTTTTGACTATATACAGTACATAAAATATTATTTCAGAAGTCCATCATATGCAACTGCTTTACAAACATCATTCAAAGTCCTTTTCCTTTTTATTTAGACAACTTGAATGACAAATTCAAACACATATCTTGCCAGGTTTGGATGCGGTTGCTAAACATGTGTCCTGGGGGTAATTATTGCCACTCAGATTCATTCATACATCTCTGGAAAAAAATCCACGTCTCTGAAAAGTGATAGCATACCAATCTGTTTACAAAAGCATTATGTACTGGTAATCCATCTATCCAGGCGACTCCATTCTTTTAAATCACAGTAATGTTTTTCTTCTCACACAGGTCCAGGCTTGTTTAAGTGAAATTATTCTTCTGTGGTTGATGGCAAACTGTTATTATTCTCTACTGAAGTGGTGAAACAGCTGCTAAATCATTTCCTCAGCGTTGCGGGTGGATAGATGCCAGATATGATTGAGTGAGGCTGCAACTTACACCTGTCTCCAAACATCGTGGAACCGCAGCAACAGGAATCTATCATAAAAACATAACAAGAGGTGATAGCAAACTTGTGATAAAATAATATTAAGGAATGCGACTGCCTCCTACATTTCAGATTAGATGGATTCACACACAGCAATTGCATTATTTTCGGCGTATGGCATCATCAACCCTTTGGTGTAGGAAAATGTATTTTGTCATCTGTTTTGGTCTTCACAAAAGTATATTTTATTGCTCAGAAGCTATTTCTCTGTAGCTCAGGAATATTAATGTAGCTGTAGCTCAAGAATATTAATGGAGTTTTGTTTAATTAAGTATCAGCTTTGACTAAGATGTTTTCTTTACAAAATATACCACAACTCTCATGCACTAAGAGTAGCTACAGAGCTATAAAATGAAAGAGGATAGGTAATTTGGTCTTGGAAGAATTTAATGAGAAGTTATTGAGTTCATTTTGAAATCTCTGAGTGATTTCACTAAATGATTGCACAGTGCAAAAACTGCTGTCTTATTTACTAACCACCCGCAATCCAGTTTAACCAGGCACTAAATGTGCTGAAATAGTGTGATGCTGTGAGCATTAACATTTGATCATTGGAAAATTGTTCTCTGGAAATTGCATTCTGTACAAATTTGGGCTGTGGTTGCACTAGTTCCTGATTTGCATTAAACACATTCTCAGCGCAAGCAAACAAACAACACTATCATGGGTGAAATTCATTTTTAGTAAACTCCACACTGTATTTTGATCGCAAACTCTGGATTTATATTTAGTCATAAGAGGGGTTTTCAAACCAGATTTATTTAATTTTGAAACAGAGAAATTATTATTATTATTGTAATTTTATAGTATCATTCTAAATGCATTTGGAGCATCTATTAGTCACTGGGGTCTTTTTTCCTCAGAAGGTAAATCTAAGAAGCAGCAGACATTATTGTTTTCAAGGAGAAACAGTTGAGATATTAAAGAGATCTCAGCTGTGATTTTCTCTTTCTTGTGGATTTCAGCACTCAGTATTGTTTTGCTCTTAGTTGCCATGGTAACTGTGACGGTGATAACTTTCATGTCTGCAGGCATGCAGCTCTGGCAAAGTTTCAGTCCCTAGTTTCTTGATATCTTCTTGAATATTTCAAAGCCCTGCGGATGATCTGCCATGCAAGTGTCATGCTATGTCATGTGTCTTTCAATTTAATGATGTTACATGATAAATTTCCTCATTACACCAAGTTCAGGGCAGTCAGAATACGACTTATAACGTCTTTTAAGCATTAATCTTTGTGTACTCTGTCTGAGTCTTGCAACATCTACAAACGCTACTCAGCATCAGTAAGCACTACTGCTCACCTGTAAGACCTTGCTTCCGCTTCCACATTCTCTTTGTGTTTTTAGACTGCATCTGCAGTAGCTTGAGACTGAACCCTGGAAATGGATATCAGTGGCTTCACCTGAGCTGCCCAAATCCAAAGCAAGCTTGCACCTGCTGTGGGATCTGTCTAGTGTTGAAACTGGAGTCGAATAGAAAGATACTCTATTGATTGAATTTGGAAATTTGCTGAGATTTAAGTGCAGTCAAAAGAATACTTTAGGAATAGGATATTCCACAATATATGCTCACTGTAGAATGAATGAATAAATACATTTGTCAAATACATTAATATGGTAGTCCATAATGATCAGAGTGCAATTTAAGGTGCACAAAGAATGATCTTTGGGAACACTATTGTTCAATATTTAATTGTTCATTTCTTTTAAAATAACTCATGTTGATTAGACTTAAGAGTTCCTTTTTTGTGACCCAATTTAATACTTTTATACAGCAATAATGCATTAATTGATCCAAAATGAGAGTAATGGCATTTATTTTAAATAAATTATGTTCTTTCAACCTTTTTTTCATCAAAGAACCCTGAAAAAAATATATCATGTTTTCCAGAAAAAATATTAACCAGCACAACTGTTTTCAATATTGATAATAATATAATAATAATAATAATAATAATAATACATTAACTGAGTAATTGCTGGAAATTCAGCTTTGCAATCACACATTTTAAAATATATTCAAATATAAAACTATTATTTTAAATTGTAATAATATTTCAACAATACTGTTTTACTGCATTTTAATAAATGCAGTCTTGGTGAGCATAAGAGACATCTGTCAAAAAATATATAAAATAATAGGAAATAACCTGGACACATAAATGATGAAAAATTATTGTTGCATAAAAAAATTATTGCAAATTATTGCATTAAGTATTAACAAACTGAATTTTTTGCTGTAAAGTGTTATCTTAAGATTAAATGGCCTCATAGAGCGCCAAAATAAATCAATCTCATTTGCAAATTAATAAAGAAAAAGTGTTAATGCGGTGTTAATCATCAACCAGGAAGATGTGAACCATTGATTTTTTTCAATGAAAAAGTCTTTAATCATTAGTATTCAGATGTAACATGTCTGCATTAAGATCGATGACTACTTGAAGAACATCTGCTCTGAGCACAGCTTGTATGGAGCCGTGCGAGTGACTCTTATGTGGCTGTTTTCATTTTCAATAATGGCTGGTACTGCAGCATCGCACCCCAGATCTGTGAGCCAGCTACCGGTCTCTTCATTCAGCTCTAAGGAGGAACATCAGACTATTTAAAGCTCTCAACCAGCCAGTAAAGCACCCTTCAAACCAGCACTGCTCCCTGTGTAACAGGACGCAGGTGCAGTATGACTGTACTGCTAAAGCCAATTAACAGGGTAGTCTGCTTCAAGAGACGTTCGAATGATACAATTACTGGATGATCACAACAAACCATGGCTGGATTTGATTCGGAGGCCCTTTACATCTGCCAAAACTCAATGTTCTGTAGGACATTAGAGGACCTTGTCATGGTGAATATATATAATATATACTTATGTGATACAGCACAATCACAGAAAATAAAAGCTCTCATGAAACTGAGTTGTCTAAGCATTTTTCTTGCTATTTGTGTTCTATATTGAGCCAGAGAACATATTAGAGAAGATATTCTGAAAAATATTGGTAACAAATCAGTTGACGGTAGCCACTGACTTATATTGCATGGGGAAGAAAATACTATGAAAGTCAATCGCTACCGTCAACTGTTTGGTGAACAACATTCTTCAAAATATTTTATTTTATGTTACACATGAGGAAAATGTATACAGATTTGGAGGTGAGTAAAGGATGACAGAATTTCCATTTAATGGTGAACTACAGGTATGTCATGAATTTTGGTCAATCCAGCAACAATTTTCTTAGAGTCTTCTTGCATAGAGACAGTTATTGGGATATTTGTAGTTTATCAGCACTGTTTAATCATTTAAATATTATACAGAGATGGAACCTTGCATATTTCTCCCCATACTTTAAAATTGGCTTGCATACTCAGCACAGTATACATATTGGATACTACAGTAAATATAAGAATATGCTATGCTGAGCATAGAGCCATGGCTTGAGATGGGATCATACACTCCTGCTCTCCGTTTCCTATAAATAACAAAATAAAATGCAAACAAGATGCCCCCGATTCTGATATATATTCATTGATGTGCAGTAGCAATTTTTTTAAAGCTGTATCGACATGCTGGTTTTGATCCCATATAGACTTCAGTTATATTTGTATGTTTTTCCATTTTTGCTTCTTCCCTTCTCTCTCACATGCCTTCATTCTACTATTAGACATAATTTCTCTCTCTGTTTTCTATTCAATCAACATCACTCCAGTCCTGTAGTCAGGAGCGTGTGGTCAAGAAAAATAATGGGAAATTGGAGATGTATCTGGTCTTTATTGCATCAGTGTTGTCACAATGAACCAGGACCCTTATGTGCAAATACAACATGTCCTCAAGATCCATATCAGATCAACACAGTCCTTGGTTAAAGGGATAGTTCATCTGAAAATGAAACTCACCCATATGTCTTTCCAAACCTGCATGACTGACTTTCATCTGTGTTTCTTCAGGTCTGTTGTTTTGTGGGGTGTTTGTGAAATGTACAAGAAGTGTAGTTGTGCTTAGCGTGGTCGTGATTAATTTCAATACATGGCCAAGAAAGTCATCATATATGCATAATTATAGTGGAAAAATGCTACGTTTCTTTGGCATACTCAAAGCAACAGATTTTGAAATGCTTATGACTGACAAGGTCGCTTATGACGACCTTGGCTTGCACTCACCTCATAGCGATTGGCTGCCTTCCGGCATTTTTGCGTCTCATTTGCATAAAGTTTAGCATTTCTCAACTTTTTGACTCAGTCTTTCCATTTGCTCTACTCCACCATCAATCCCACAATTCCCTGCGCAAGCCTGCCTCCAAGTTTCCATAGAGAGCGAACTGGAAAAACCCTCGACTTGCAGGGTCACAAAATAACAGCATCCTCTTTTGTTAGACCCCACTGGACATTCACAATCTCTTACTTGTATACTTTTTGTTTTTCCACTCATTTTGACTTTTGATGCATCGCCCTTAATCCCACAGTTGCTGTCGTCAACTCCCGACACTCGTTTCCACTTTTATCTTCTTGTCCTCGTTGCAGTCAATAAACTAAAACTCTAGTGGGGAGCAGAGAAAAGAGGATCGAGTGACATACAGTATAAAAACGGAAATAACAAAGTTGTACGCAAACTTTTGTCAGTGCTGGGCCGTGTTGATAATTAATGTCAAAACAGTGCAGTGGTATGGGGCAGCAGTGGCTTCATTTTGAGCCTGACATGGTCGCAGTGCGCCAGCAGGCTTCAGAGAGCTTCAAGGGCTGCAGACGAGACATATTCCAGCAGAATGCACCGCCAAGCCCTGCCACTGCCCCTCTAATGAGGAGAGGGACTGTCAACAGTCGCTTTTCTTGCTCCCTAGCCAAGCCTTGCTTCCTTATTCGTTCTCTTTCCGTCTCCCTCTCACTCCCCACGGGATCCCAATTCCCCGTAGGCCTTTTCTGCCATTCACACTGACTTCACAGATTAATCAAATGCCCTCTAAAGTGCCCTCAAATGCACTCTCATTTTCACCCTGTTATACTTTGGACTCATTAACAACAAGCCGGCTACATCGATGGTTTTGTTAGGAGTGCTAAAGTGGGCCAAGATGCATTCTCAGCATGGCTGTTTTCCATGAGGAGGCAAATGAATGTTACAACACAAGAGATCAAATAGTGTGTAAACCCTTTATTTTTCTAAAGTATCATTGTCCAACACCAATGGATAAAGTTTTCTCTATTTCCATCCCTTCAATTCATTACATTCTCATAGAGGTCCTGAAATTTGACACGGACTGCATGTGAGAGGAGGCAGTGCCTCCAAATTACTTTGATTGGCTAATTTAAAGTGTCAGGGTTATAGTGCCCACAACACAACCAAACACAGAAATGCACAGCAAATAAAATTCTGTATTTGCTTGTGTTGTGAGCATTTGCAGCACGTGTGTTGCCAAACGGATTGAAGCTGTTTTCTTGATTTGCTGGTGCTTTTTCTATTTGCATGTGTTTTCTGTAGTTGCAGCGCATTGAGTTCTCTCGGCCACTGTAGTACGAAACAAAGCACAGTGTTTTATAGCCAACATGATCGCATGGCAATTCGTACATATTTTATGAGGTGGGCAAATTCACAAGAATTCGTTCGAAGGACCAACCCAAACCCCACCCCTAAACTTACCTATAAAATCACAACGAGTGAGGTCATCCGAATTAGCCACCTCGTAAAATACGTATGAATTGGTCATGATATAGCATTGTTTATAGCCGTTGTAAGATAATCTATGTAAAAATGCTATATAAATATATGACACACACACACACACACACACACACATATATATTAAAAAATAGATGGGTAAGGTAGATGTTCAAAAATCTAAGTTATAAGCTATACGTTATAAGTAATTTCATAAGGTGGGGATAATGTACAGTCAACAGGCAAAATAAGCAAGCTTTTCCAATGCATACAAGCTGTACATAATCTGTACTTAACGATTTTAATTAGATTACATTTTTTTATTAGTTTTGACAAGTAAGTTTCCTTTTGAAGTACATTTGATCTTGTTTCAAGGATTTTTAGATATTTTACCTGTAAAATTATATATAAAAAAACAATAAAAATGGGAATTTATGCTGCTTAGATGTAGACGGTACAGTTCTCTGTGTGCTAAATGAACTCTGCATATTTAAATATTTTCCCTCAAGAACAATGGCTTCTAAATTTGGCAAATTGTTAGCAGATGGTGCTTGGCATGAGACTACCCAAACACTGACAGGTGGCGTCATTGATATTTGATAGGGAGATGGCCTTTTCTATATTCCCTACTTTTTCTAGATTACCAGCAACATCAAATGTGTTACTGGATCTAACTTGCCACAAATGTTCAAATAAGGGGGGTTGGGGAGGTTGTCTGACCATGAAGGGCGAAAATTAGGCCACATGCTGTGTAAAAGGGCTTCAGTAGTCAATGCACTAAATTGCCAGTTTTGTGTATGAGTGTGACCTGCAGTATGTTTTTGTGTATTTTCAGGTCCAAAGTTGATTTAATAGAGAAATAATCAGTGTAAATAATTTCAAGATAGACTATTAAGAAGAGGTTTCCTTAACAGAGCTTATTAAAGATCCATGTAAATGTGGCATGAGGCCTCTAGAGAGCAACAGCAACACATTTAGAGAAAATATTCATTGTTTTGTAATTCTAAAGCAATAACAGAGAAATGAATTGCGGAAAAGCTCATATTTATCCAAATAGCCCCTTGATAATGCTAAAGAGCTGTGACTAGAGAGTCAACACGTTCATTCTGAAAGCACAGTAATGAGTAATGACGTTTTTCGCTGGTGAGGAGCTCTATTTAAAATCACAGCCAAAGCAATGTATTACACAGTGTAAACCCATGCTGGGTCTCATTGGTGTGACAGAACCCATGCTGAAGTAATTAAGGACAGGGTCTTTGCTGAAGGGCACAATAAACAGTCCTCTAGAGACCAAATGCACCACCATTAAGGCAGCAGGCCATTGCTTCTCTGGAGAACCCCTTGCTGACATGCACAGAAACAGGTCTTAATTATAAATTTGAGAAAGAAATGGGGGAAATGTGCATGGGAGACACCCTATTAGCAAAATGACACTGAAAGTCAATGGAGATGTAGTGACTGTAGTGATCGATACTTTTTTATTGACTTCTTTTTTGTTCAGTTTTGTGATATAACCCATATAAAGCTGTTTTCTAAGTATATCATATATGTCCACTTTAACTACAAAGTCCTTGTGCATGGCGAAAGTATTATTAGTGTACAGGTGTGTGATTAAATCCTAATGTCTTTGGGCTAGTGGTGCAACTTGAAAATAATTAGCCCATATGGCTTCTATGACGTCAATTTGTGAAAATTGTTTAGTAGCATGGCAATTCACTTTTTCCACCAATAGGGGACATCCTATACTTAAAAATGCTTTCAGGGTTGTGGTAATGAAATAAAAATAGCATTGTTATTGCCAGACAGAGGAGGGCAGCACATGCCCACTTTTAACACAGAGGTTAAAGTCAGAACAGCATACTGTCATACTACTCTTACTATTGCTGCCATATGTTTCTATTTAAAATACATTTAAACAGTAATATGAATATTTTATACATTGAAATATATTAATATATTAAAATATATAACTTAACATAATGTTACATGCAATGATCCAGCACAAATTCAAATTAGCTTAATAAGTCAGATATTTAATAATATTAAATACTGTGCTTATTAAAATAGAACCATTATTCGGAAAACAAATGTTAATTTACTTCTCTTCCACACAGATCACACAACACATCACACAATCCACACACACATCAAACACACACTCATAGGCTGTGTATTATATATAATGTGTATAAAGGACGCTTTCATCATTGTTTAAAGCGACTTCCAATTAGGACTTTGGTGGGTTATAACAGAAGCAATAAATTGTAGTATTAAAAAAATAAAAAAGATCCAAAACTGAAAGCTAAAACTTTATATATAAATATACACACTTTAGTATTTTACACATAAAATTATTAACTGACAAATTGCATACAAAATTTTAACATTGAACATTTAAATGAAAAACACAAAATAAAGCTCAGAACAATTGGTTTCAAATATGGGGTTAAAGAACAAAAGGTAACGAGTATATAATGTTCTATCATAACACTACGCCAAACACCAAAAAACAACTACAAATTGTATGAAGTATTCTAATTTGTGAGATTGGTGGGTTTTTGTTAACCACACACACACACACACACACAAATGTGAGCCACACAATCATCACAAACACACACACACACACACACAACAAAACAACACACACACACACACACACACACACACAACCAAAACACACACACACACACACACACACACTTGCATCTCAATACTTCAGTCTGTGTGCATTGAATTTATTTAATACACGAGTTTCACAATTTGAGTTGAATTCAACTGAAATAAACTGTGAACTCTTTTCCACGACATTCTAATTTATTGATATGCACCTGTACATACATACACATTTTATCAATGCATATTTATATCTTTGGTATCTGATTTAATATTGTGATATTCATTTTCATTTAGTTTGTTGAAGTATTAAAATAACTCAAATTAAATAAAATTAAAACTTAATAAAATACCTATATAGACATAATATATTCAGACATAATCTAACTAAAATTAAAATAGATAACAAATACAAATCAAACAACAGTAGTTTATCTGTAATCCTAAAAAATAACACTGCCAAACACACATGCTAACAAAGAACAGCTTTACTTACACATGGTAAGAAAATGGTTATAAAACTGAAACAGAAGTTAAACAAGTAGTAAGAAAGAGGAGAAATAAAAAATGATACTTCTATCTATCTATCTATCTATCTTATCTACTATCTATCTATCTGCGTATCTATCATCTATCTATCTATCTATCTATCTATCTATCTATCTATCTATCTATCTATCTATCTATCTATCTATATATAGCGCTACTAATGCCAGTCTTTATTATAGTATTATTATTATTAAAATATATTACTTGTTATTATAACAATAAAGAAGGAATCCTCTGCTCCAAGGGGCATGCTGATATTAAATATTAATTATAATTATAATGCATTTATTATTATTATTATTCATACTGAAGTTTTGTATCAATACAAAAAAGCTCATTGCTATTATCGCCTTGCAGAAGTTCCTGTGACATCTGTTCAGAAGCAAACATCTGTTCACATGCACTTCCACCTCATTACTGACTTGTTGCTGTTGCAATGAACAATGCAGAGATTGAAATTAAACAATCATGAACTTACATAACAGTTCTGCACTTCTGATACTGAAGTTCCGCATGCTGCACAATATTCTGCACATGCAGACAAAAACACTCTTTCGTTTGAAAGAGGATCCTCTAGAGCATAGTTTATTCATTAGTCAGTCTAGACCTCCATGTCTGTCTCATACAAACACACACACACACACACACACACACACACACACACACACACACACACACACACACACACACACACACACACACACACACACACACACACACACACACACACACACACACACACACACACACACACACACACAGGAACCTGATTAGTGGGAAATGTGATTCTGCTGTTTGGTGTGACTGACAGTGTCAGAGAGCGAGGATCTCATCTTTGGATGATACCATCAAAGCGCTGCTTTATTTTTCTTGATGAGGAGGAAATGCCATGTCTCCTCTGCTCCGGGGGGCTCGCTGATGTCATCAGAGCGGCAATGGGAACGCTTGCCTATCTCTGCAGCTGCCAGGAGCCACAGCGCAATCTCACATCATGAGATGTAGTTTGTCGGCCCACCATATTGTATAAAGGTAGAATTTGTTCCATGTCCGTTTACTTTCCTGTTTATGATTTAAACCCATGATAAAGTTTTCCTGTGGCTCAGTGGTTAGAGCATTGCGTTAGCAGCACAAAGGTTGTGGGTTTGATTCTCAGGGAACATACATACTGACAATACAAATATATAGCTTGAATAAAAGCGTCTGCTAAATGCATAAATGTAAATGTAAAGTGTTTCTTATAGCTGAATAGCTTAAATGTTATACGAGTACATTCCTAGCAAACAACTGTATTTATCAGTGGTGCTTGCTAAGTGAAGCATCCATATAGTGCATTAATAATATTGAAAGGGACCCTCTTCATAAATCATAAAGGCAAATGTATATTTTCTTGTATAAGGATGCTGTGAAAAATATACACTATTCTTAAAAAAATTGGGGTCAGATAGATCTTTTTAAAAAAATTACAAAAATGAAATATTAATACAGTTTAACATAATGTTTTATTTTATTTTAGTAGGCATATTTTAAAACGTAATTTATTCTTAATGGTAAAGCTGAATTTTCAGCAGCCATTACTTCTGTCTTCGGTGTCTTGATTTTGTGGTCAAGAAACATTTATATTTTTTTTATATATAGTAGGCCTTTAGATTTTTTTAATATATGTAATAATAATATATGTCCTGACAACCATTCACAATACCGTATCATTACGACGGTGACTTCTGCGCTTCAAATAGTCTTCAGAACTTTTCTTGCAAAAATTTTACGTAATTGTAAACATTCATCTTCTATTTTTCCGCAGTGTTTTTGGATAATGGGTCCTCGATTAGGATGTTGTTTAGTGTGTCCCATGCTGTGCTGTTTTGATTGGAAAATAGTTGAGAGACGGAGCGTCTGGCTTCCATGCCGCTGCCAGGCTTATTGCGAAGAGGCACATGCAAATTTCACGCAACACTGCCTGGCTTTGTGTGAGCCAGCAGACGTATTTGAGCGCAAGGGGCAGGGCACTTTCTCCACCCTGACAGATTTATCAGTCTCCCTTTTGTGTGCTTGTTTTACTCCAGTGTGGATCCTCACACTGAAACCTGAAATAAACACATAAGGTCCATCAAGATTATCCCTTGGCAGAGATGTACAAAAGCAATATATAAGAGCCCCTGAATCTAAAGACCCCTTCAGAGTGGCATGGTGCAGATGCATATGGTTTGCATGTGATTACAAAGGGAATGCACTATTAAAAACAAAGCAACTGATGAATGTGTTAAAAGCAAAATAAATCCTATATTCATCACCCTCACAACCGTAAGCTACACAAGCTCTAATGATATGCATTTGGATAGCTAATGAACTTCCTGCGTACCACCTAGATTGAATTTCCATAGCAACCGCTGTGTGCTTTTAAAGCAGTTGCGGCAGTAGCTGGGGGAGGAGAATATAAAAAAGAGGAAGTGGAAGAAGATGAAGAACTTTGCATCCCCTCTTTCAAGACCTCTAAACGAAGATTACGTTTTTCTTTTACCCAACTTTGTGTTTCATTTTCTTTGATGTAGTCTTGTGTACTAATCTCCCATTTATCCACAGGCAACAGGCTAAGCGTTAGCCTTGAGAACCGGCAAAAGTGGAACTGCAGTGCTTATTATTCGATGCAAATATCACAATTACTTTTGATCATGGGATTTGAAAAGATCTCTAACAATAAGGATTGAGCATTAGTGCACAACTGCACAGTTGGATACCTCAAATCATGTGCATTTTTGAGGACAGGTCTACTGTTAGTTTTTAGAGTGACTGGATTTTTGGATTTATCATTTTCTTCTGGCAGATGGGTGAATAAAATTGGTGAAAAACACTTGACTTAAAGGGATAGTTCACCCAAAAATGACAATTATCATCATTTCCTCACGCTAAAAGTATTTCAAACCTGTATGAGTTTCTTTCTTCTGATGAACACAAAATAATATATTTTAAAGAATGTTGATAACTGAACAGTTGCTGGTAGCCATTGATTTCCATAGTATTTTTTATTTATCAGTTTTCTTGAACTCCAAATCAGAATATTAGAATGATTTCTTAAGGATCATATGAAGACTAAAGTAATGGCTGCTGAAAATTCAGCTTAGTTATTACAGGAACAAATATTTTTTTTTTTTTTTTTTTACATATTGAAATGGAAAACTGTTATAATGTAATCATGTAAAACGTAAAAATATTGCTGTTTTCACTGCATATTTAATTAAATAAATTCAGCCTTGGTGCACTGTGTTTTTATTTGCTGTAAAATTGTGTATTTTTAATTTTTTGGCCTCATGGTTTCCATAGAGGCACACAAAGAGACAGGCTTATCAGACCTTCTGTCTGGATGGAGAAACAGTGGCGGCCATTGTATAAAGAAAAAAAAAACGGAAGGGAGAAAGAGAAAAGGGGGGATGCGTGAGTCCATTGACTCCGGCATGTGGGTGTCTTATGTTCCTGTCAGAAACAAACGTCATTCTATTACCATCCAGACATGTCTGACCAGTCCTATATCCTGTACGGATGACCATTCACTGATTCACGCACTGATCTGTGGGTTTTATGCTTCACACAGCCGTGTCTTTTCTTTATAAGAAGTGTTCATTCATGTTTCACGTTTCTTTACAGCGGAGTAGTATTCCTGGGCATTTCTATAATGCCTTATCCCTCCACTCAGTTTGCACACCATTCTAGGACTGCACATCCAATAACTTGCTGATAAGACCTGCCATATAACTTAAAACCCATTAAAGGAACTACTTGCATGTCACTTTATAAATGTCAGGAAATTCTTATGAGATGCTACAGCGTACGCCAAGGGCTATATTTGATGGCTGTCTGTCAGCCAGTGTAAATGACTCTGGTGCAGAATACAGAGAGCGAGACGGCTGCTGACTGCAGGCGACAGGGAATTGGGTGAAAACACCAGGTCAGACTTCAGTGCTTGTCACTCAGCTGAGAAGCGGTAAGCTCTGTTTTATTTTTCTGTGCACTATGAAAGACAGAACATAATATAGGAGGTGAAGACATTCTCCGTCTTTTCCACTTCAATTGCACTACTACCTATGTCTGTCACTGGTATTTGTATATATTTATTCTATATTATACAATATATACTGTATAGCATGTATTGAATGTTATTTTATTTTTGTATAGCACTTTGGTCAACCTTAGTTGTTTTTAATGTGCTTTGTAAATAAACATTGTGTGTGCATTATAGGCCTATACACTGCCATTTTTGATTGTGCACTGCATGATTGTGTAGCCTAGTGAACCAAACTGAGAGACCATTTTGAAGGCTCAGGAAACCTTTGCAGGTGTTTTGAGTTGATTAGCTGATTGGCATGTCACCATATTCTAATTTGTTGAGATAGTGAATTGTTGGGTTTTTGTTAAATGTGAGCCAACATCATCACAATTAAAAGAACCAAAGACTTAAACTACTTCAGTCTGTGTGCATTGAATTTATTTAATACATGAGTTTCACAATTTGAGTTGAATTACTGAAATAAATGAACTTTTCCATGACATTCTAATTTATTGATATGTACTTGTGTATATATATATATATATATATATATATATATATATATTATTTATTTTTGAACCTGTGATACTTTTTTCAGGATTCTTTGATGAATAAAAAGTAAAAAAATAAAAAAAAAAAAATAACAGAATTTATTCTAATTAGAAATCTTTTCTACCAACATAAGTCTTTACTCTCTCTCTCTTTTTTATCAATGTTATATAACCTTGCGGAATAAAAATATTAATTTCTTTAAAGAAAAAAAAAAAGAAAGTTTAAAAAAATTTTTGAACAGTAGTGTATATATTATTATAAAAGAATCCTATTTTCAACATATGCTGTTCTTTTCAACTTTCTATTTATTAAAGAATCCTGAAAAAAGTATCATATGTTCCAACTGTTTATATTAAAAATATTAATATTAATAAACAGGACATCTGGATTACCTGATCAGATTACAAGCATGTAGTTCTTGTAATTGTATTAAATTACATTTTAAAAATACTCATTATCAGATTACAGTTACGTTTTCATGGATTACATGATTACATATTATTCACACAATGGCAGCAAATTATTCATAATTTATTGATAATTCCTGAATCTCTTTTCTCGTTTTTTCTCCTTTTCTCTTTCGTTTCTAAAAACTGTATTCTGTTACCCAGATGCATCTTATGCCTTTCCTTTAATATACGTATAGAAATATTTGTACCAAATTTGTTGTGTAAATTGTGTGACTTACAGTACAGTTTTCATCTGATGGACAATACAATTGGCAAAAACATCCCTTAGATTTGTGTTAAGGGGAAGACTTGAGCCATAGCATCATATAGACTTGGGGCCAGTCACCATAGCAACCACATAGCAACACACTACAAAAAAATACAAATAAATAAAATTACACCACCAAAGGAACCACAACTAACAACCATTCTCATCTCAACAACCTTGCATCATGGTTCTGTGTTTTGCACAGCAAAGTATCATGAACTTATACTTCAGAAAAAAGGCAGAGTTTTTCTCTACCTCTTCCATGTCTTCCACCCAATCTTCACATCACCGGCAATCCCTACCTCCAAACTGAAGCCCTAAACCATCTGTCTCACCTTTAATATCCAATTACAAATCACTGTGTGGGCATAAAATGTAGAGACAATATACTGGGGACCATTCTTATTGATTTTTGTCTCTTTTCTTTAATTAGCATTGCGGCTTAAATTGTGATTTCATCTGCCCCCTGGCCTAACCATATCGATTGCCTGTACTTTCCCCTAAAACAACCTTCCTATGTATTCATGCCTTTTTTTCCCTGTCCCGAGCCCTTGTGGTTTGGTGTGCTAACTGCTATGCTTCTGTCTCATGGGCTGAGATGTGGCAAAATCTCATCCCTCGGGAAAAGAAAATCTATTACCATGTTTTGAGCCACCAGTGGGATTTGGGGGCCAAACAGCAAAACTGTTGTGTTTTCTCATCTCTGAATTTCATCAGGGGAATCGAACAAACATGTCAATGAAATGCCTGAGGGGCCATGTTGAATTTTTGATGAAGCGAGGCCTCTTTTGAAGAATAGCAACAGCATCTGAGAGTGTTCGTTTGCTGTGGCTACATTCACCCAACAATAAGTTCTGATGTACGAGATCAATCTTGGAGGTTTTCCTTTTGGAAGAGCGAAGCCTCTTTTGTGTTCCGGCGACATCAGATATGAAGATGCAAGCCTCTCTTCGGCGCATCAGGGTAAGACATGAAAGTCATTATTTGCATGAACACACTGTCATTGTGCGGCAATCATCCACTGAGAAATGTAATTATGCCACGTTTAATTCTCAAAGAGCAGCGGTGGAGCTCGGGAGGCAACTTCAAATGTTATGCTTGCATGAGCTTTACAGAAAAATATTTGCATTGTACAGTTACATCACGAGTATTTTATAATACTTATCAAAGTCATATTTTCAGAGACATTTTTGTTTTCCATCTCTCAAGCTGCCCGACTTCTCCTCTTCATTGCTTCATTACTATTTAATGCTTCTTTGAAAGCATATAATTAAGTTCTTCATCAACACCACAGATCTCTCCAGGGTCTTTGTCAACTTTGGAATTGGAAAATGCCTTTCTACGTTGCTATCCACACATTTTAATTACAAGCTCACCACCAGTTATGGCCCCCTGCTTCAGCTCAATGACGAGGTCGTCCAATAGGATCCGGGCTGGAAAAATCCACATCTTCCAGTGACATTTGCATGGGTTTCGGAGGGGGGAGGATTACAGGAAAGAGCATATGAAATGGTGATAAAGGTATTGTGTGGTTATTAAGAGAACCTCTAGTCAATAGCCTGCCATATGAGAATCTCATAATCTGGTTGTAATCAGAGGAGTATGCTGGAGCAAAAGGACATTACATGGTGTTTCAGCAGGAAGATGATGAGAGAGGATTATGTGGTATGAAAAATGGTTATATTGGTTTGCAATCTTTCGTTTTTTCAGTAAACACAGACACATTCCAATATTCTGAAGTAGAATGTTTGACAGTATGTGTTTTTTTTGTTTTTATCTTTTTGTGTCTCCAGGTAATGGAGGATTTGACATCCACCCAGGGAACCAACATGCTTTTAGCCTGATGAATCAGAAATCCAGCCTTGATCTACTACATACTCAGTGGGAATGAGAGGAAGAGACCATAGGTCTACTTAAAATCCTTCAAAGCTTCCTAATGACAGATGAAAACAATAGAGTAATCCCTTTTGCAAACCAGAAATGCATGTTCTGCCAGTTGAGACAAAGATACGTGATAATTTGTTAATTATGTGTGTAAAGACTCAGCACAAAAATTCAGTCCTGTGTTTTTGGATTACTGGATTTATAGAGAAAGAGGCTATTGTAATTGTGAATTATAAAGAGAGAGAAACTAGGCTATTGTAAATGTGAAATATATATATAAGATATACACTGAACAAAATTATAAATGCAACACTTTTGTTTTTGCCCCCATTTTTCATGAGCTGAACTCAAAGATCTAAGACTTTTTCTATGTACTCAAAAGGCCTATTTCTCTCAAATATTGTTCACAAATCTGTCTAAATCTGTGTTAGTGAGCACTTCTCCTTTGCCGAGATAATCCATCCACCTCACAGGTGTGGCATATCAAGATGCTGATTAGACAGCCTGATTATTACACAGGTGTGCCTTATGCTGGCCACAATAAAAGGCCACTCTAAAATGTCCAGTTTTACTGTATTGGGGGGTCCGGGGGAGTCAATCGATTCAAGAATTTGGGTGAACTTCACAATGAATAGACTGAGGCTGGGGTCAAGGCATCAAGAGCCACCACACACAGACGTGTCAAGAAATTTGGCTACAGTTGTCGTCAGAGGCGTCTTACCTGGGCTAAGGAGAAGAAGAACTGGATTGTTGCCCAGTGGTCCAAAGTCCTCTTTTCAGATGAGAGCAAGTTTTGTATTTCAATTGGAAACCAAGGTCCCTAGAGTGCACCTAGATTTTTTCAGACCAGTTGAGAGAAAACCAACATCACTGCACCCGTTTAATGCAGATGAGCTGAAGGCCACTGTCAAAGAAAAAAACCTTGGTTTCCTCTACCCAACAGTCCCACAAACCCTCATCACAATTAAAAGAACCAAAGCTACTTCAGTCTGTGTGCAGTGAATTTATTTAATACAAAGTTTAACAATTTGAGTTGAATTACTGAAATAAATGAACTTTTCCACGACACTAATTTATTAAACTGTATGTATAATGTATGTAAGAGACGTGATGTGTGTGTGTAAGATCAGACGTGATGTGTGTGTGTGTGTGTGTGTGTGTGTGTGTGTGTGTGTGTGTTGTGTGTGTGTGTGTGTGTGTGTGATGTGTGTGTGTGTGTGTGTGTGTGTGTGTGTGTGTGTGTGTTGTGTGTGTGTGTGTGTGAAGAGAGTGAGAGTGTGTGTGTGTGTGAGTTAAGACGCAATTTTGTTTTATTCTGTAAATTATTGAGCATTTATTCCAAATTTTTAAATAGAAAAATCATTTAGACATGAAATTTCCAGAAGGCCAACAGTTTTATATATATATATATCATACTATTTTGTGCAGTGTTATATCATAAGTTCAAATGATCACTGAATAAGGTTAATACATTATTTTGTGTATGTATCACGTATCACTTCAGATTATCAATAATTTATTACTAAAATTCCTTTCTTAAATCAAATTAATTTTGCTTTTATTTAGTGCAAATGATTGTAACTATCAGGAAAATATGCTTAACTAGGTTAAATCTTAATCTATCTTGTTTGTTTGATTTAGGGCTTTACTCCCCTGTTACAAATGTAACACATTGCTGTCTAATAGCAGTATACCTCCAGGGTCACATATAACCCTCTTTAAAGTCCAGCATTCTCTTTACCTCAGATGGAAATGCATATTCAGACCTAGCATACGGTCAGCAGACCGCAAACAGGCTGCATATTTATTTCCACATCATTTATTCTCATTACGCAGTCCTCAGGATGTCAATGGAGCCATTTCTGCTCCATTGATACACCAGTGTGTGAGAGAGGGAGGGAGAGAGAGAGAGGCGAGATAAAAGGTATTATTGTGTTCAGGTTGAACTGGTGAACTCTGACACTTTTGAAAGAGGTTGTAACTATTTGCAAGCCCAGCGATGATTGTTCATTTCTCCATTTGTTACTGGAAAAATCTCTAAAAGAAAAATCTCTGAAGAAAAACAATTGATGTTTTAATTTGGCAATTAATACTGGAATAGTAGAAAACAGATATGTTAACACTGTATATCATTATTTCAGGTTGTCCATTTTACTTTACACACCCTCTGAAACCACAGCGATATTCACACCGAAATTAAGCATGACTAACAAAAATCCCACTGAGATACTGTTGCCAATCTGCTTCCAGCTGAGCAACATGTTCTGCTACACTGGCCATAAGTCTAACCTTTTAGTCATCACATGTCTGATACTCATCACTATAGATTGGTGTAGTGCAAGCACTTTCCTGCCTCTGCAGTAGACGCTTAGATGTGACAGGTGTCCGCCGGCTGACAATAAATCAATTTGGATTTAAGAGAGCACCTACTGAGGAGCAGTGGGCCTCATAAAAAGATCCAATTACATTTTGTGCTGGGTGAATCTATGATCTTGTAAGCCTCTCAATTAGATTAGATTGGCCCAAATTAGATTAGTTTGGATTTTCGCTGGTCATTTGCTGCCTTTGAGGGGATCCACCAGAATGAGCTAGGCACTCGTTTACCAGTTTAGCCGGCATGAATTTCCTCTGTTAATTCTGATGTGTTGGCCATAATAAATAAACTCAACTAAATGGGTTCAAACAGGGGAATAACTGACAAAAACTGTCAACACCAGTGTTGGCAAGGCAAACTGTAAGGGTATGGGCCATGGCTTATAGATATTACTACAATGGCCCATTTAGACATTTAATATCTATTTTTTATATATAAATACTACATGATAGAAATATAGATAGATAGATAGATAGATAGATAGATAGATAGATAGATAGATAGATAGATAGATAGATAGATAGATAGATAGATAGATAGATAGATAGATAGATAGATAGATAGATAGATAGATAGATAGATAGAAAAACTATAGACTATAGATATAGATTTATATTTTTTATTAAACAGTGCTTTACTAAACAAATTGTGGCTCTGTAGCCTTTTTAAATAAATTATATTATAAATTATATTTACCAGGGTAAAAAAAAAAAAATATTTCAGCTAATGTTGTAAAATACAAAGGGAGTCATACTTGTGCATTACCATGATATTAAAGTTAACAATTAACAAAAACTATTAAATTCAATGATTTGCTTTTTTTAAACTTGTTTAGATATAAAATAAACACTCAAATGAATATGTGTATGTATATATGTGTGTGTGTGTGTGTGTTTCTGCTCCAATCTGTTGTTGAAATATAATAATTTAAAATTCAGCTAGATACAATAATTGTTCTTGTGTTATCTTTCTTTATAAATGCCACTTGGTTCAATATTTTATGCATTGCAAATTAAATTGAGCATTTTAATTGTCCTTCTCGAGACATTCTTCATTGTATATAACCTTAAACCCATGGTCACTATAGTGCATGTTTCCATGACAATAGTGCCTGTAAATGTTAAGGCACACTAGACATAATCCAGAAGCCACTAATTGTGCTGCTGTCTAAGGTGCTGAAAACACAACAGAGACATTTTTAAGTCATTACCATTAACATAACAGTATTTTGACTCTGCTGCTCTTAGCTGGCTTAAGCCGGTCTCCCAGCTTGGTCAAGCTGGTCTTCAGGCACTCCCAGCCTGAAAAGCCCCTCTGAAACCAGCCAACCAGCTACTGTAAGACCAAAAAACTAGCTTTAAACTGTTGTTTGTTAGAGTTTTTTTTAGGAACAGCATTTTAAGTTATGTTTTATGCCCATTTGATTTAATAAAAGTGTATATATATACATATTAGAACTGAAATACCCGTTTAACACAAACGTGAGGAAATATGAGCATTATACAGTGATTCAGTGCACTATTAATACCCCTAAGTCTTCTGAGAAATTCATAGTCAATTGGCATATTGTCGGCGAGTGGAGTCACTGTCATTGAGGAAGTGGGTGTGTTAACCCCGGTCACAGTGTAGCGAAGTTGTGGAGGGTTTTCTCGGTTGCCATGGAATTGTAAAAGCTATTGACTGCGTTCAGCCTTTCACTGAACGTATTTGTAAGAGAAACGCACCACTGAAGGGAAAGCGTCATCGCTCGAGACATTCCGCTGTCGAGCGCTGACTAACAGCTCGAGCTCTGCGCACTTCACACACAAACTACTGCGAAAGGTAAGCAATTCTTTATTTTTTTGGCGAGTAGAGGTTTTATCCTCGATATGTCATAAGATACGCGTGTTTTAACACTTTGAAAACCTGTTTTGGGATGTATGAGAGTTAAAGTAAAGCGCATCTGACAGGTGAAATCAAATCCGGTTATTATATTCCGACGAGGAGCGTACTTGCTCTGGAGTCCAGCTGTTATAGGAAACACTACTGTTAGTCTTTTTTAATATAATGTGTGCTTTCACGGATATTAAGGATGTTTAGATGATTCAGATATGGAGACAGGACTATGTTTGATGTGTCTGGCAATGTTTCAGTGTTGAACTGCATCATGTGTTCTTGAAGATGGATTTAAGTGGCCATATGCATGTTGTAAATTGCATTGCCTTTTGATTGAGCCATACAGATGTATAGAGAATGAAGCTGTTAGTTTTGCAACTCCTTTTCTCTTGGTTTATAGCATAACAGTGTATCAGTGGCGTTTTTGTTCCTCATGAGACTTAAGGATGTAGTACAATCTGTGAATCTAAAATTGATGCTGGCTTGCAGTTCTTTCTATGCAGCACATGTAGTACTTTCATTGCACTTGTGGTGTTTTAAGCATATTGTGCTTTTCAAAACATGCCCTTGGTAGCCCTTGACATCCTTACCACCAACATTAGATCTTGAATAGATGCTAATTTCCCTCTACAGGATTGATCTCTTGTGTTTTTGGAGTGCGTGGCTTCCTCTTGGGTTCTCACTGCAGGCTATTTTATTTTGAAAATTTTGGTTAAAAGGATAAAGGGTTTTAGAGCAAGCTGGTAAAGTTCCACAGTGTATTTTCTATTGAGAAAATTGTCTACAGTATGAATTGCAGCTTTTGAAACAAGGAGGCAAAGTCCCATACTTGCATTGATGGAGTTTTTTAAATGCATGTTCCATTTGACGGTGAAATAGTTTCCGGGTTAATGAAACAGTCAAAAACCATTGAAGAAACTTTAATTTCAAGAGTTTAGTTATACAGAACCCCTTTACAGAACATGTAGGCTTTGTGAACTCCTCAAGTAGGCTCTTTAATGTAAAACATATTGAATGCAGCCCTCAGAGTTGAATTTTGATGTGATTATGAAGCATTTCCGCCTATTAAAAATCAGATTCTTTCTAAATCTGTGTCATGACAGCAAGATAAGTTACTCTACTGTAATGAAAACAATTAAAGTCGCATTAGAGACAGAAGGCAGCCTCGCGTGCTTTGAGACTTCACGAGTGAATTCGGTGAATTAGCACGATGATTGGTCTCTTCTTCGGTCCACAGTAAAGAGTGTGGAAAAGCCATTTAAGAAATGAGTTGGATGTTCCTCCACTGAGACAGTGGGTGTGATTTGCTACTAATGAGTGGTGGCAGAGGAATGAACATTGTGCTCATCTGAGCTTGTGAGAACATCATAGATTGCTGGTTTTCTATTAAACGTTTTTAGAATCCCACTTCCAGGAACAATAGGCTTAATTTTATTTCAAATTTAAATCTTGCGTATGCATGATATCCAGTAGGGCTGATTATCTTTATCATGCAACAGGTACATTGGGTTGGGTCACACATTTGTGTGTTTATTTACTGGGTGATTTAACTGCGGAATCATAAATCATTAGGCCTGCACATAGTTTGAAACCATTATGATTCATTATATGAAATATATTTTACAATAGCAAAGTTCAGTGCACTTTATAGTAGCAAAGTTCAAGGTTTCAGAGCTCATAAGAAGTTCTAATGAACATTATCAACCTTTTGAACCAATGGGTGATGACCAAGGATTATTATACCCATTTAAGCAATACACATTTTAATGTAAAAGAGATTAAATGTTCAGCTTTTGTTACTTTTTATGTTCATAACGTCTTATCTAAGTTTAAACTAGAATTCTTTTATGGCATAATGGCCATTTATTTGCCAAATTCTGCCAATTGAGGCCACTGTGAGGAAACTAGGGCAAATTCCTCTCACCAACAGTCCACAAATAGAACAATGCAGGACGCCGCCATTATTCTGTGCCTATCAGATGCCTGCCATCCAATAAAATGATTTTCTGTGCATACAGTTTATGTGAGGATCAAGTAGTGCCGCTTGTTGAGGATAGGTGTGCTGTTTTCTAAACATTCAGATTTATGATTTAACCTGGCGGATGATACAATTACTAGAGAAGAAGGTACTTAAGCATTTCTAGGGACCAGAACACCTTAGCAACTGCATAGGAACCACCCTAGTTTCATGCTAGCGGGTCTTGTGGTCAAGCACCATACATCTAGTTCTTTGTACTCTTTGAGGATCACTGTAAATCGATGTGTGATAAGACCTTTTTATTATTCATGATATACTTTTATTTTATTCAAAGGTTGCAAAAACAATCCAGATTTAATTTTGTGTGGGAGATAACCTCTGTGGCCGAGCGCAGTCTAGGCTAACTGATTTTCACTGTGGATTCGAACCATCGCAGGCAGAGATGAAACCTCTCATCTCCATGTGTGATGCCATATTCACTCAGACATATAGATTCAATTGAGGAACACCTGCGCCCTAAGCTAAAAAATATGCTGCATCTCGCTTTTCATTTTCATGCGAGCTTAATGCAGGCCCCAAAGTTTTCTAAAGCAGAATGACACTAAATAAATAAATAAATGAATGAGGGTGGCATGCCTGAAAAGAAGTGCAGATATGATTTGAATCCGTGTGAAAGGGAATGTGAGAGGGAGGAAAAGTTATTCAGAATATGCTTTTTAGTCTGGTTTTCAAATGTAACATTACTGGAAATGTCACAGAGTTGACATTTGCAAACTTTGCAAACTGGATTTGATTTGGTAACAAACACAGTATCAGTTCTAAATCATTTTTTCACAAGGACTAAGTTAGAGAGTATTGTTGTTAAGCTGAACATACAAATAGCTTCAAAAGTATAGTTCAATCCAAAAATGTACATTCTGTCATTACTTATTTATCCTCAAGAATAAACCTGTATGACTTTGAGCATATAGTGGACTCTCTAAAAACGTTACAAAAAACTCTGTTTTAAATGTATGACATAGCTTTGTGTGTGGAAACATAACCAAATTTAAATATTTATTCACTATTTGTTGTCATTTGGTTGAAATCTGCAGCAGTGCATCATCTTGACATTCATAGTTTGAATATGTTAAGGCATGAATGAAATTTAAGAGATACAGCTTGTAAAAAATAATGGTTTATTTATAAAGTACATTTTAAAACCATGTTTAAAAGTGTCCTCCCCCCCCAAAAAAAAAATAAAATAAAAATAATAGTAAAAACTAAATATGATTAATTTTATATACATTTGTTATTTTATTTTTCCATTTTATAATGGCTTATTTTGAATATTTTATATAAATTATTTAAAAAATATAATATAAAAAAATATTTTTTGCAATAATATTATAATATTCTATATTTAATATATAATTATAGTGCTTTTTATACTTCAGAATTTGGCTTATCAGCAGAAAAGAGAAAGTCTTACAGGTTTGAAACAACATGAGGGTCATAAATTGTGACTGCTTTTTTTGTGTGAAATATCCCTTTCATATTTAGAACACCTTGGACCTATGCTATACTCAAGCCTTTGCTTAAGATTTTCTATTACATTCAATTACAATATAAGCTTCAGTTGTAAATTCTGAAGATATTGCTCACAGTGGCTGCACCTATAGAAACAGTTTTTCTTGATTACTAGCTTGAAGCCACTATCTCTGAGATCCACTTATTCTTTTATTAAATTATTTTCTCTGAAGGAGTGGGCAGCGCCTGTGTGTTTGTGTGTAGCCTGTGTATTCTGTGGTTTTGAATGTGGGTGCGAAATAGATCAATTCTGTCTGTTCAGCATTGGGGGAGGGGAGTAACGGTAGCCGTAGTAAAGATGGGGTGATTATAGTGATGGAGATTCTCCCCCATACCTTATTTAACAGGCTGGTTGTCATTGGAGTTGCTCGGTCACCTTCATCATTTACACCAAAGGAGAATTAATATGATGAGGTAATACTGAAGAACAAACCTGAAAAGGAGGCCAGGCTTATCAGACATGTTCAGGGTTCCCTTTATCCATCCTTTCCCAAGAGGCAAACAGAAAGCAGGGAGAAAACCAGGCCTGGGCATTTGGCAATTGCTTAAGACAGAAGGAAAGCACAGTTTCTGTACGATTAATCTAGCATTAGATGTTGTTTGATCATTCAGTATTTTTTGGATCTTGAAACCCTGGATCGTTAACTATTGGAGTTAACAGTTTTTTATGATTGTGAGAAAATGCCCTTTGGATGATTGTGTATTTGAGGTAATATAATATCTTCTGCGCACCAGACTGTATTTCAGAGAAGCATCATTCTTTTTAGTTTGAAGTCAACATAAAATTATAATCGACCCTGTTTACTTCTCTTAAATGCACATTCCTGGTCTTATTGTGCACGTTTAATCATAATTTAACATAATTATCTTTTATTAATCATAAAAGCCTATAATCATAATTTTAGAAATGTAACAATTACTTTAATTTTTTTAATTAAAATCGAAAATCGAAATAGAGTGCTGCAGCCATGATATTCAAAACCAAGAAGACCAATTCGCCATAAGTTCCCTCAAGATTTTCCTATGGGTTTTTATAATGGGCTTTTTCAATTTATGAGTAAAACAAGGTCTGTGGAAAATATAAACTGACAATACTTGAATGTTTTGTAAATTACGCACACCTATACTAAAAATGTAAATATTGAAGCAGTTACTATATAAGAATGTTTGAGTGTGAGCAGTTTATGTTTTACAACAAATCATCCAAATATTGTCAAGTTATGTTTACCACAGAACTTATTTTATTAATGAATTTAAAAACCCAAATTAAAATCTCGAAGGAACAGGTGGCGAATTAGTCAACAAGGTTTTGATGATTAAATTAAATTTAAATTAAATTAAATTAAATTAAATTAAATTAAATTAAATTTAATTTTATTTAATTAAATTAAATTTAATTAAAATTTTAATTTTAATTTTATTTTATTTTATTTTTTATATCTAGCGAGTGTTATTTTTAGCTCCTAGTGTAAAAATATATCTCACAATAAGAATTTATTACTTTTATTACTTTAATATATTTTTTTACTATTATTTTTAATGTGTTTTACCAACCATCCCTCTCAACAGTATAATTTGGGTCAAGTTAAAAGAGAGAGAGAGAGATCTGCCCAGAACAAATAAAGGTAACGAAAAAGGCAATAGCTTCTTATTAATGTCATGCCTTTGCATTCTTATTCATGTGTAACCTTATCAAGTTAGCTTGGATATAGGAAGTTGAAAGATCAGCATCTTTTTAAAAATAAAACATCACATTGTTGCACAGGGCTGTGAGGCAAAATAACGCCAGCAGCAACAATTCCTGCAGGTGCCCATCCCCCAGCATGCCTGTGGTCAGAGTCTGATTAATGGTCCCTATCTCTTTCACAAATCTCCACTTCCACAGATGCACTTTAAATCTTATTCATGAGGCAGGACGTATCAGTTAAACAACAGGAGATGCGATTCTGAAATTTTCAAGACAGATATCGTACTTCACCGCAGGGTGCCGCATTAAAAAATCATGCTAGTATATGTCCCATAACATGGTGTGAAATATAGCATGCTCATGATGTCTACGGTATAATGTTCTCTGTGATAGAGATATGAAACGCAAAGCATGTGACACTGATGGAATTTATACGAGCCATTATTCAAATCAGCAAGACCCAAACTGTGAAGGGAGCGGATTATATAAATAACGACCAAAAATATAAAATGATGAATGGGCTTTGACCGCTTATGGGATTGCAACATCTTTGTCCCTGGGGTTTTCATAAAGGAGGTTGTGTTTCAGGGTATGGACAAGTCTGGAAAGGCACTGCAAAGATGGAGTGGAGGGAAAGAAAGGATGCTAGAAAGAAAGGATGAAGGAGGATAGATGTGACAGCCATGGGGACCTAAAAGTTCATGGCAGTGAAAAGGCTCATTGTGTCCGGGGACGTGATATGAAACATGCAGAGGTTTGCTTTTGCGCCAGTTTGTCCCTCTCGCTATGTAAACAAGGATGTACCAGTCACAGGACCTGCAAGAAGACCTTAAATATTTAGCTCTTGCGATAACAAGCTCCTTTATAAATTCAAATGCACAGATCACCCCAAAATGAAAATTCTGTCATATTCTTCCAAACCTGTAGGGATTTTTTTCTTCTGTGGAACACAAATAGAGATGTTTTGAAGATCATTCACGCTGTTCTTTTTCCATAATGACACCAGATGAGAACCTGGGGCTGGCTGCATGTTAAAAGTTAAAGATTCCACCTAGTGTCAATGTAAATAGAATTTGTAAGTTAAAATAAAATGGGTACTAAGTAAAAATGTATGCACCACTAATTATTTGAGTGTTTAACTTAGATGAAACATAGCTCCATGAATAAACTACAATATAATTTTTTTTCAAAGTTATAGAAAAAAAAGAAGATTATTGGAGTATGTTTTAGAAATAAATACTATTTAATAAATCCATAAAAATTGAGAACAATGTAATACAGTATTGATTTTTTTACAGGTTTAGAATTTTGCACTTCATTATAACATGTTGTGTTGTAGGGTTAACAGAAATGTCCGTAAAAATAAATGGATTATGTTTTAGCAGAAAATTACTTTTTTCAAGCTTTCACATTTAATTCAATGTGTTACGTGCCATTTATTTGTAATTAATTGTTAAATTTACTAGCAATTTCTAAGAAAAATTTTTTTGTGCTTGTATTTATGAAAGTATTTTTATGGACCTTAATTAATTGTAGATGTATTTAATGTTTATTTATACACTCTATTTCAATGGAAATTTGTTATTGTTTTCAGTTATTTGAATTTTAAGAAAGGCTGTTGCAACCCTACACAGGAGCTGTCAATCTCCAAAATGAACAAAAAAGCACCATAAAAGCAGTCAATACAACTCAATATCTATATTACAAATCTTCTAAAGCTAAATGATAGCTTTTTAAGTAAATATAAAAAAGTAATTATTGACTGACTCTTGCTTGACAGCTATGTTCACTATTCACTATAATCGTTCATGCTGTTTTCTTCCATGCAACTTTTTATTTTGTATCACAAGGAAGAAAGAAAGTCATACAGGTATAGAATAACACAAAGGTGAATCAATTATGAAAATATATATTTTTTAAAGAATTATCCCTTTAAGCATGACTGCTAGGATTTAAATCAACAGAGCACCCAAAACTAAGCTAAATAATTTAGTAAGGGCTTGTGGGTCATTAACTTGTTTTATTGTCTTAGGTCAACCTTCATGCCAGAGCTAAGGACTTCAGCTTGTCTTGCATCACATTGTAAATCAGTTCTAATGGGTATGAACTCCATATGTGCACACATAAACAAAAACAAGACCAGCAGGTGCAGCCCCCATGTGAATGAAGCCATTTCTGCCTTCTCTAATGCCCAATTCAATTTGTTTAGCATGCGCTATGGTCTTAACAAGCCTCTCTATACAGTATATACAACTCGGAAACCATGTCTATCAGAATGACAGAGTGTGAGACCATATATAACACCCCCATTGGGACCCATTACATTGAAGGTGTTACAAAGAAACGCGTAAATGCAAAACAAACCCACAACGTACATACTGCTAATATATGTGCGTGCCCTGCATAGAGAGAAGATGTTTACTGGCTAAGAGCAGTAAAACGCTATTAGCCGGGCATCAGAGGGTTGATGAGCATTGATTAGAAAGAAGCATGGAAGGCATAATAAATGGCTCGCAAAATGAACTTCAGTCTCTGTCAGTCTCTCAATGTGCACTTAAACCTTAAAGACACTGTTGCAAAGAAAAGCGTCTTAAGGTAATTAGATTCAGCCTTTTATACGTAAAGTGTTGCACAAATCTCAACATATGGCCAAAGTTTGTGTGGAAATGTAATTGGATTTAACCCAACGCTAATCGAATTAGCTAGTTAAATTATCTCAATAATTACATTTGAGTCATTCGGCAAACACGAAAAACTTGCATCAGTCTTCAAAACATGATGAAACTAAATGTATCCCAACAAAGCCATAAAAGCATTATCTTGAATGTAAATTTGTGTTTTTAACCAACCAGCCAGAACATTTTGTCGATATCTATCTATCTAGCTAGCTATTGCGCTGTCTGTCTGTTGTTCTGTACGTCTATATATCTGTCTATAAACATTCAAATTTGAAAGATTAAAAAAAAAAATCCTAAAAATAACAACTGTCAAAAAGGCTTTGTTTTGTAAAAAAAAAAAAAAAAAACATTGCCTTTTTCTAGTTAATAATTGCAGTTATAAGAATGTCTTTTTATAACAATTTTTGACATTTAAATTTGAATTGCAGTTCAAAATCCTGTTTGTAACCTCTATTCGAATAATAATACAGCAATAGAATCGTAATTTAAAAGACATTCTTCATTTGACAAATTTATCTGGAAATGTACTGTGTTCCTCCTTGTTAGGACACCGTTTAATCTCTGACAAAGAGTTTGCGGAAGGATAAGACAATCTTTGTGTCTGTCCTTGGCACTGTGCGCACCTAACCGTGCTTAGGGCCAGAAGCACAGCGATATTCAAGATCTCAATGTTCACATCCTGCAGGAACAGCAACTGTTGTACAAGAACGCTGCCAAACCTATAATTCAACACTGCATTCTGGGACCAAAACCCCATGTCCCTTACTGACCCCTCTGAGAGCCCACAGCCCCGTGACCTCATTACAATTCTTCTGCAGGTCCCAGTGAAATCCCTTAAATTCAAGACAGATTCCAATTTGTTCAATTTATCTTTGTATTTAGAGGAAATACAGATGTGCTGTTAGTTCCCGTATGGGTGATTGGTCGCTAATTTGGGAAGCCTTGGGAAATAAGGAAACTGGGTTCTTGAGTTACTTGGGTAACGAGCTTTTGCTTGCAGATAATTGTGATGAAAAATGCTGTTATTGCTTCGGTTTCCTACATCCCATTCATGTAGCTCAACTGGTGCTATAGCTTGATTTTAATACACAAACTGATAAAATATATATTTTCATGCACTTGAACAAAAGCATGTACAGTAAATATATATCTCAAAAGCTTAAACGCTGCTGCAGTTACCTTATTTCAAATATCATTATTGCAGAACTCAGGAGGGGATAGCATTCAATTTGGACTTTATTTGAAGAAATGTAAGTGCTTTCATAGGATACAAATAGAGACAGGATGATGTAAGCAGAAGCCTTGTCTTTAGTTTATTTTTTGTGTTTTTAGAAATATAGTATTGTGTTTATAAGCACATTTCCATCGCATAGAAAAAAAATATAAATTTGTTAAAATAATTTAGTTAATAGGTTTTAGTTTTTATAAAATAGTTTTTGCCTTATGTCATTTTTTTTACTTTTTGTAAATTAATTATTACTCAGTATATCATCATGATGATTTATCATAGCATTATTATTTTTTAATTATGTGGCAGAAATGGGCTTAAAGTTCACATGCAACATTTAACTTTTATGTAGGTCTTTTGTAAAACGACGTTGAAGTGTGTTGGCTGCAAATGTGAAAAATGTGAAGGCTACAAAAAAACACTTTATTACAAAAATACATTTTATTTACACATTCTGCAGAAGCTGAAAATCTCAAGACACTTCAGACTGTTTTGCCTCAAGAGACGTTAAATGGTAAAAACAGTTCAGAGTTACATTTAATGTTATGTATCATGGGAAACGATTGTCCTACTTTAGAACGAGGATATATTTGAACTATTATCAGACACCATGGCAATAAAATAAGTTGCTTAAAAGCAGAAACTATGGCATGCTGAGTGCCAAGTCTTGTTTGTTGTTGTGTTGTAACTTGTTTACTAGTAGGCTAGTAGTAGCTACTCAGCTGTTGGGTTCAACCTCGTGTGAACACCCCTTAGCAGTCAGATTTAAGTGTGAAGGACCATGTTTGCATGATTATTTTAAGAAACATATAGAATACTAACTGTTTTTTTATCACTCTCAGGCCAAGAGAATCACAAAAAAGAGAGCTATAATTGGTTTGCATTACTGGCATTATTGGCTGCCATTGACAAAATAATTTCAAGCAAAACATCTCACAATTAACCCTAATTAGTGCATACTGATCCTTTTTTGCCATTCTGCAATTCATCTTCTCTTTTTCTTCTAAGCTTTAGCTGTCTACCCATTACCTGTGTCTTGCGCAGGTTTCCGCACTCTCCTAATTAGCATCTAGCTGGGAAAGCAAGCGCAGATGCGTAACTGTCAGCGCCGAAGCCCCACAGAGACCTGCTGTTATATGACTCACCTCAAATATGGCTGCCAAAGTGGTTTCACTTCTTTGTCAGTCATTGTACCGGTTGACATGGATGAGAAGAGACACGAACAAAGCAGTTTTGCACACTTCTTTCCCACTAACAGTGTTTGAGGAGAACAGTTATGTTAGCATTCAACACAGTCTTTTTCTATATGCTCATGTGTCTACATGCATAGAGAGGCTTTGTGTTGGGCTAAATGCGCATGACAGCATAACAATAACCGTTAGGCATTTCGTCAACATCATTTGCATAGATTGTTCAGATAAAAAAAGGTCTTTGGTGTCACTGACAAGTGTCATTGTAACCGTCGATTTATATTTTAATTATTTATATATTTACAAAACAGTTTTTCTTTTTTATTTTTCCATAATTACAAACCAGTTTCTGCCTGTCGTATAGTGTATGTTTCAAACATTCAGCAAAGGTTATCCGAACCCCCCTCGTTTATAAATGTCACAGAACCAGAACTGTCAACAAACCCAGTGGTAAATTGCATGATGCAGGTGTTCTTCCTGCACCCGCGGTCTGTTAAATGCGACCCTTGTGGTGATCTGGCAGCGTGTGGTGGTAATTGGACGACGGGGCTGTCCATCATACAAATGGGGTCGAGAATCAAAAAAAGACCTGCCTATGTTTTCACAGGCCATCAGCTATGATTGACACGTTGAGCTCTGCTGTGCAATAACAGCCTCGAGCGGTTTGTATCTGATTCATTACATCCACTAACTGAATCTTTCAAGACTGCTGTGTTTGAAGTTGTTTTCACTACTCTTTAATGTATTATTTTCCATTGACTGCAGCTAAGCCGGTTACTATGGGCAACCTGTGTCACATGGGACCCTTGATAGAACTACTAGTGTGTGAGGTGCCTGTGGCGTAAATACACCGTTTCTCCAAACGTGCACGCAACAGAAGGAGGGGAACACTATTTCATCTGGCTGGTGCCATGAGAGAGAATTCATGCAGTGCAGAATTTAAGTTTTGTTCAATAATGTTGATAAGAGCTACTTTTAATTTTCAAAGCCGTCTTGGCAATTTAGTGCTATTTTGGAGCAAAAATGATAATTCTTTCATCTTTTATTCACCCTCATGTTGCTTCTAATCCATATGAATTTCTTTCTTCTATGCAACCCTAATAGAAATACATTCTGCACTACAAAAAATGATTTTTCAAAGTAAAAAAAAAAAAATGATGATTATTATTGCTTTTACTTCAGATTTTCTTGTTTAATTAAATGTGTCACTTGCTGTTCTTGTAATTATTGATAAAATATAGTAGCAATTTATGAGTAAAAAATGTCCATCCTACACCAAATATTTTTATTCTGTGTGGAAACTGTGCCAGTCAGTCTTTTCCAAGTGTGTAAAATCGGGACTGGAGCTTTTCAGTTTCTAAAAATGATGCAAAATCTCCATAAAAATAGCCTAAAATATAGCAATTTTAAAGTCAAATGATAAATTTGTGTGATATACTGACTGAAATTTGCATCATTTTTCACTGATAAGCTTCCCTTCCAGCTGTTAACGACTGTAATCGGATCATTGAGTGATTCAGAACTACTAACCAGATTAGTCAGATTTCCTGAAAGAATTGTGCAAACTGAATCATTTTCAGAGGTTGGAAGTGGAAGGCATATGGAGAGTGAGGGAACATACTCATGTTCATCTCCCGCTGATCCATATCTAATCTCATTACCGTCATACAACGGCACCATATATAATGTCACTTTTTGTTTGGACAAAGATAGAAAAACAATCCCGCTCCCATGTCCCCCTCCCTCCACCTGTGGCATGAGAGGCTTTGAGCTCCGGTGTGCCAGCTCATCCATTAAAACTCACAATCCTCTAAGTCTTTTATGCCACCATATAAAGGGCACTTGGGCAAGCTCTTCTCCATTCACTCCCAAGTGCTCAGCATTCCTCTCACTTGACATGAACATCCTTTGCTGAACCCAAGCAGCCTTTTATTTGAATTGTGTCTTCAAACAGAAGCTACACTGTTATGGTCTTGTTAGTAACTTTCTCAACCAGCCTAATTTGGAATAGATGCACTTCTACTTGCTTTCCATTAAAGGCATTCTGAAGAACTTCAATATTCTTGAAACATTTAGAGTATTCCATTTTGCAACCAAATTAGCAACCAAACAATCAATTAAAAGTAATGTTAGTTGACATTTGCAACCCATTTTACAGCAGCAATATGGCATAGAAAGAAAGAAAGAAAGAAAAATAACCAGAAAGGACCATACTTTTAGAGGCAGATAAAGTTAATACAGAACATTGTGACATTTTTTAAAACTGTAATGATAACAAGATTTCCATTCACATAACGCTATGTCATTTTGGGAGTGTTGAATAAAATGGCTGGATGGAAATAGTAATAAGCATAATATTACTCAATTTATATGGAAACTATTTAAAAAGAATTCAGTCAGCAGATTTACGACATTTACGAATACATTTCTAGATGTGTATCAGAAAAATCATTTGACTGAATAATTCACTCAAAGAAGATATTGATTTTAGCAATATTCATTCTTTTTTAATGAAAATTTCAACTTGTATATATATTTAATGTGCATAGTAATTGAAGGTATGGTTGACAACCTGTTTGTCAAGTGTGAAATCACAGAGTATGTGATTGTGTTTATGGTATTCTATTCATAAGTATCAGTCTATTAATTATGTAGAAAGTGCTCTATAATGATAAATTATGCATTGACTTAAGCATAGTTATTGTATATGCTGTGGTAGTCAGAATTACTCGTTTGTGTCTGCAGTATAAATAATAGAAAATGGCCTTGTTGCTGTACACTGCTGTGAGTAATTTAGCATTAGCAGTGGAGTCACGTCACCAAATTGCTTTTGAGCTGTGAAGTGTGGATGACATAGAGTGAGCTTAACCAAACCTAGCAGTGAATGCTAACAACAGACTTCACCTTCACTAGACCGTTGAACACAAATATCATCCATTTGCAGAGCGAACAGTTTTTTGGGATACAACAGCTTTAGCAGATTAGCAAAGCGACACCTAGCACATCAGTGTAAAACCTTAGTGTTAAGGTTATCGCTCCATGCATTACTAGTATGATTGTTGCCATTTTACCCCCACTTCACATATCATCACATACACAGTTTAGTACTGAAGCTGAAGGAGATGTGGCATTGCAAATGGATTGGTCTCAAATCTACTAGCAGTTCAGAACAAAGTATAAAGGAGTGTGTCAAAAAAAGGGCAAGATATGATATTTTTCATGTTTTTATTTGGTGAATGTACATATTTGTCCACTTGGTCTTGTCCACCCTGCACAGACCGTGAGGGGGAATGATAATGGTTTGAAAGAGCTGTGTATACCTGCCGTTATCAATGGAAGACAGCTGGTGTGAGGAGATACGCTGGGAATTCATAAAGGTCCCAAGCTTGGCAAGATGATTGCTCTCTACGCTGCCTGAAATGAAACCCCTCCCCCTTGTATTATTTTATATAGACAAGTATTAAAGGATCTGTAAAGGAAATGGAATTTGAGAATGCAGCTGGCAAGATCCGCTGTGATTTCAGCAAAACAATCATATCTTTAGGGAAAATTGGGAAAATTACTAATTCTGAGAACAGATGTTCATAACAAAATGGCAGTACTTGAGTCTTTCTAAAAAAGGGGGGCTTCTAATATATATTTTTTATATTAAAAATTATTTATTTTTGTTCTTTAGTATATTTAATAATTTCTATAATACTTTTTATTTAATCTTGAGGTCTTAATCTTGAAATAAACTATGCATTTTTTTCCCTTTATTTTTCCATAGGTCCGTATTCTTATTTATCTATTTATTTAGTTTTATTTGTTTATTTTTTTGTGATAAAATCATTAAAAAGCATTTTATTTTTATCATAAGAAATTAACCTTTATATATATATATATATATATATATATATATATATATATATATATATATATATATATATATATAATTAATACATTCTAATTATTATATTAGCTTTACATGGCACTGTGAAATTTATTAACACTGCCATTTGCTAATGTTACAATATTACAAAATTGTAGTTAAAGACCCGATCAAATTTAATCTGTTTCATATAGTGACTCATTTTGATCTTCAGAATGTTTTTTTTTCTCCTATTCAGTAGATCTTTATGTGCCAGCTAATTGGTTAAACATTGAACGGGTGCACAATTAACTGGTCTGATCAATTCTCTTTCACAAAATGAGAAGAATACATAATCATGTGAAGTGCACCAGTGACCAGAGGCATGCAATCTGTCTCATGTAGCACAAAAACTAGAGGCCAATCAATACTAGCTGAACACGCAAAGATGAAAAAAATAGGCTGCGAGAACGCGCCCAATGCGTGTAGCATCATTTTTCAGATTTCCTGTTTCCCTGCATGCTTAAAGCTTGAATTAAGACGGGCAGCACAATCAGCAACCTTGCTCGCCATGAGTGGGGGATGCAATCCCAGGGCTACCACGAAGTAGAAACTCTACAGCCATCATCGTTATAATGCCTCCAAAGGCCCAGAGACCAAAATGCGTCCTTTCTGCAAGCGCTGCAGTTTTATCTGGCCCATTTGAGACCGAGGAGACCATAGCACTTTAAATTATTAGCTATGGGATGCTCCTTCCCGCTAGCTCTTGGTGGTATCCAGGAACAACCACAAGAAGGAAGCATGTCATCCTACTGCTGTAGTATTTTACCCTTTCTTTTCAACCCTACCACCCGTCAGCCATCTAATAGGGGTTTTAGTCTTCATTTATCTTCATTTAGGGTGGGGAGAGGGGATGGTTTTGTTTACTGTTCGAAATATTACACGTTTGGACAAGGGAGGAGGGGTGGCCAATGTAGGCTGTGTTTGATTGGGGGGGAAGGGCGCTTTCGAGAGACTCCTAGACTCGCTTTTCCCCCAGACTCCTAATTACTCTGAAACATTCTTCCATCGTCTCATAGTCAGTGCTGACAACGGTTCAGAATCAAAGATGCCCACAAATGGTATTAACATGTAGATACAACAATGCTATGTGCATTTATCATGCTGTCGACAGTGCTATTGAAAATGGAGTCAGTGCAAAAAGATGACAATACACATTAATCAATTTATATATATATACATTTAGAATACTACTATATTATATTTGCATACGTTTCGTTGCAGTTGCTCATTGCAAACCGTAGTCTCAAAAATCCTACCAAACTTTGTATTAGTTTTATTTTATACCACAAACCAATAGTTAAATGGTCCCCAGTTCTACCCTCCCCCATACAATCGAACCCCACACAATCAATGAGAGTTTGATTTAACACTTGCAGCTCTAGAAGGCACGAGGGAGCTTTGGCCTGTCCTGTGCTTAGCAATGCCATTGACAGTTACTCCTAGTTGAGCCGCTGCTGTCCTGTACGGCTGATCGATTCAAGCAGCTATAGTGCAGTGTGTGTCAGAGTGTGTCAGATATTGAGAGTGTATTTCAAGCTGAGGCAGACTCTTAAACAAATTAAATGTGCTCATATGGATCTCTTGCTTAACATTAGATGTATTGGAGTAACTCTTTATTTCGGCCCACTTCGATCAGACCACGGATTCCTCATCATGCTTAGATAAGAGATACTGCAGAGTTCAAGTGAACAGTTCCACTTGCACACATTCCTTTGGCTATTTCCTGTCTTGGCTTGCAATCGATAAGCTTTATATCATTTCCTAGATGGACCCTGTTCCTTTAAAACCCTTTCAGGTTCAGTAATGAAACTGTTTGAAACTGTTTATTTGAGGAATCTTTTGATTTGTTTAGTAAAGTGCACATGAGGTTACAGCAAACAATGCACAAATATTCCTAATAAGTTGTTCTGTCTGATTTTTCACTTAAAATGTTTAAAAATCTTTGCAATATTACATAAAATATTACATATATCTTCAGGCATCTTTATTATTAGTGTGTTTTCTCTTACAATACTAGCAGACGTTTTCACCTTTACGTGTAAACAAGTAAAAAGTAGAGAATCTGCCATTATAGAGCATAAATATTATATTATATTATACAGATATATTGCAGTGCCTCTACATCAGTTTTATTATTAGTAGAAAGTGTTTTAACATAGAAGTAGGCTGTTTTTCACATAATACAGGAAAAGTTGCATAGCAAAAATCTTAGAAACCATTCTGTGTTTAATGAATACACATCTTTGCAGTACACAAAATATGGTGATACATATTGACAAATGAGTTTAATAAGTCGTATCTGTACTGTATACAACACAGTTTGAAAGACTGATAGTTTCCTCCTACTTAAGAGATTAAAATGTTATGCTAATCAGTGCACCAAATAAATGCACACTAAGTGCACTGTGATGATTTGCATCAATCAAACCAATACTTTTAGAGCCACTTAAAAGTAGTGGTCAAAACCACCTCAAAATCATGTATACGTTACTGCATACTGTAATGCTTAAAAAGTAAGTCTGTTTCTGAAGCTATGAGCCATCAATTATGATTAGCCTGTGGCTGCTCATTGTCACTAATCTATATTTTGTTTTCCTAATCAACAAGCGGCTTTGCCATGCAGAACGAGTCCTGACAGTACGCCAGTAATGGCACTGGCTCCTTTGATTCGTGACCCCTCATTTTGTGTGATCGTATCAGAGACATAATGCCTTTCTGTGGTTTCGCTTCATTGGTGCTTCCGTCTTGTACCAACAAAGGGTCATTGCTCATTTGTTCCTGTCCTTTCTCTGTGTTGTCTCCCATTTATCATATCATTCTCCTTCAGGACATATGTTTGGTTGGAAAATGCATAACCCTGTGATGGACTAGCCACCTGTCCAGGGTGTTTCCCTGCCTTTGGCCGAGATTCTAGGGTAGGATCCAGCAACCATGTGACCCTACAGATGAGACACAATATAGAGAATAGATAGATGGATTGATGGACAATGTCTATCAGGAGGATTTAAAAGAATAGTTCAACCCAAAATGAAAATCAGTCATTATTCATTCCCTCATGCTTTAAAATCTTTTTTATTATTTGAAAGACAAAAGCAGACATATTTAAAGAATCATTATGCACTTATTTTTTCAGGTTTGTGCACCATTCAAAATTAAACTGAAAATGTGTTTAAAATTCAGATAAATTCCTTAATTTGAGTTGAATTTGAATTCAAATTGGAAGTTGAATTTAAGTTAGTATAATTAATTGAATTGAAGTTAAAATAAATGTAGTAAGAATGTGTTTAAAATTCATGATAAATTCCTTAATTTGAGTTGAATTTGTTTTATATAACAAATTGGAAGTTGAATTTAAGTTAGTATAATTAATTGAATTGAAGTTAAAATTACAATCAAGTAAACCCAAGCCAAACCCTAAACCCCGCTCACTTTATTTTAAGGTGTCAAGAATGATAACTATAATGATTGCACTATAAAGATAACAATATTGTGACGATATCGTTATTATATAACTTTAAATTATGCATAATTACAATCAAGTAAACCCAAGCCAAACCCTAAACCCCGCTCACACCAAGAATGATAACTATAATGATTACTATAAAGATAACAATATTAGAAATCTAAACAATACTGACGATATCGTCAGTTTATTTTAAGTGCACACGTGTCTGCCGCTTTAAATTCTCGATGTTGTTTTTCTGTGCCTTTATTGTTATAGCTGTGGTGTGAATTCTGCTATTCTTTGATTGATTCTGATTGGGTGAACAATGATTTTTATCGTTCATCAGCTATATCTTTATTGTTATCTTTATAGTTATCGTCCTTGGTGTGAACGGGCCTTAACCCTAACCCTAACCATATAGTAAGTACATTATTACTCAGTACTTGTATAAATGTATAAGTGCACTGCAACAAGGACACCTTAAAATAAAGTTGAATCAAAAAGTATGACTGTATTTTCAAACTATAAAAGCCCTTTACAATAAGGTTCCATTAGATGTTTAATTAGTTAAAAAGCCCATTGTTATCTAATAATGAATTATACATTTGTTACAGTATTTATTCATGTTTGTAAATGTTAATAAAAATACAAATGTTCATTGTTAGTCATGTTTGCTCGGGTCCACTAAATAATATTAACAGATGTATTAGTAACTGTTGAATTTAACATTTACTAAGATTAATAAATGCTTTAGAAGTTTATTGTTGTTTCATGTTATCTAATATTAACAAGTTACATAACTAATTAAATAATACAACTTATTGTAAAGTCAAAAGCAGGTTCAGACTTCAATTCTTCAAAGTCTTATTTAAAAGTGTGGTAGATGGATGAATGGATGGATTAATTTTTGTATTAAATATCTCTTTAAAATGCAACACGGATTTGGCCATGCTGTACTTTACCAACATGCTGACTAAAACAGAGCAAACTGTGCACAAAAAAGATGTCACCTTAAGGGCAAATCCCTATTTTATTTTATTTTATTTTATACACTTGTCACATTTGATGGGTGAACAGCTGGGTTTGGGAGATATTAAAACCTGAATGCAGCATCCTCCAAAGAGAGAGTTCCCGTCTATCCTTTAAATGGCTCAGCTCTGGCACAATAAATCTGCTAGACCTCTGTATCACTCTGTAATCTTCTTATCTAAAGAGCAGGGACCCTGCCCTGTCAGCAGTAAAAGATGGACCATTTCTAGAAATCACGTGGCTCCTCTCGTAGGTTTTTGGATAAGTCAATAACTAGTCTGCAGCCAATCAATTGTATCTCTCCCACTAACCTCATTTTAGATCTGAGATCATGATGCGACTCAAAGCATCCTCACAAATGTAAATTCAGGTGGATCTCTAACCTTTCATGCCATTATCACTTTGGTTACTAGAGTATGACATACATTATGCATGTTTTCGGGGTAAAACAACAAAGCAGATTTGCTGACTTGAACTTTTGAGTGTTGCCGGATGAAAGCTGTGGGCGATATAGGGTGTGAAGCGCTGCTCAACTGAACAAACTGTCCCGCTGTGTTACACAGTGTGGGTTTGCATCCCAGGTCAATAGCAACCATCATTAGTGCCAAAATCAGTCAGATGGGATGTCGGCCTTGTCTTTTTCAGAGCTTCCAAAAGATATCGAGATCAAATCCATTAAAAACTACACTGTGGTGGGGCACGTTTTATTTGGTGTGAAAGTGGAATATAATGGGGAAGTGTACCATGTCATCTGAGTGGATGAGTATATTCATAAGCATGGAAATGACATCATGTGTGACTTTCTGCCAGTGCCTTTTCAAGCTTGATATACTGAAAACACGGTGTGTTGTAGATTTTACTGTTATTTTAAAATGTACGATTTTTTCAGTTTTTACATTTTAAATTTGTTTTTACATTATACATGCAACAAAACGAATTAGATTAGTGTGTGTGTGTGTGTGTTGCAAAGTGGTTGTTCGGTAGTTGCTTACTGCTTTTATCAAGTATTTTTTGACATTCGTGTCATTCTTGTATTATTTTAAACCTATACAGCAGTCTGTCTGTATATATATATATATATATATATATATATATAGCCTAATGTGTGTGTGTATATAAATATATGGCCTAATATGTGTTTGTACATATATATATATATATTAAAAACATGCTTTTTATTCTATTTGAAATGAATACTTTGTGTGTGTGTGTGTGTGTGTGTGTGTGTGTGTGTGTGTGTGTGTGTGTGTGTGTGTGTGTGTGTGTGTGTGTGTGTGTGTGTGTGTGTGTGTGTGTGTGTGTGTGTGTGTGTGTGTGTGTGTGTGTGTTTTGTATTATGTGTTGCTATGTGGTTGCTAAAGTATTCAGAGTGTTTTTTAGTGTTGCAAAATGGTTGTTTGGTAGTTGCTTACTGGTTTCTACACAGTAAAATTATTTTTGTGAACAAAACAAAGAATATTGTAGTACATTATACAATAAAATACTTGTTTTTTTCTACTTCAAAATGTTATGTAAATTAAATTTATAGCTTGTCATTTGTTTGTTATCATTTATGAAAGTTACTAGTAAATAAATATTCTGAAATGTTTCTACACCAAGTTTGTTCATTATATGAAGTATCTAGTTATTATTTTATTATTGTATTATGTTAGTACAGTAGTCGATTTTTAAAAATATTTAATTTTGTACATTTATTTTTTTTATTTAAAAAGTACACATAAAATACCTTTTTATGTATCATGTTTTGTCTATTGATTCTTGATCGAGTGTGTTAATGTAAATGTAAAACTTTCATAATTCCTTCTAACCTATTCTAAACATGTCAAAGACAATGTACTTCCATAGCTTTCTGCACTTACAAGCGCTTTAACTAGCATTAAAGTGGATTTCAAAATACTGCCACCTTGTGAACCTCGAAGCTATTTCTATGAAGGGCAAGATGAAAAGACCTGACATTTGCATTCATATAAACAGGCAGGAAGTGTTTGTCCTTTTCGCTTGTGATTTTCCCCTTATAATTTTAAGATAAAGCCCCCGTTTCTAGGACACGTCAAGCGACCTGCCAGAGAACGTAACTGACTGATGAACTAATAGGGGGAAAGCAGGGGAAAAAACACAGTGCTTGATTTACTGCCTGACTTTAAAAGTTTCACAGAAACAAACGAACATCAATTGTGAGACTTATCATCCTCATAATCCTGACTTCTGAATATGAGCAAGAATCTATAAACCATCTTAGACTTAACGGAGTCTTTCACTGGGGCGAAGGAAGAACAAATACTTTCATTCAGCGGCTTCCAAAATGCAAATTCCCCTGGCTCTTAACATCTTTTCTTTTTTTTTATTGGGGTTCCCATGTCACAATATGGCCTCAGTGGGTCTTGCGTGTGGTGCCTCAGTCCTGTGGTAAACATGAATGTGTTTTCAGGGTGAAAACAAGACTGTTGGTTTCCTGTGGTGGTGAGAGGTCTGGTGACATTCTTCACTTGGACAGAGCTGAACTTTTATTCATGCTACAGCAGATAAAGGTAACTTTTTGTTGTTGTTTTTTAAGTGATGCATTTCTTATTTATTTCATTATTGACTTTTTTGGGGGGAGGTTAATATTTAATAATTTTTTATTTTTTCATTTTTTCATTATTAAAATCCCAAGTAACTTTGAGGTTCATTCAAAATCTTTTGCATCAGCTTTAGGTTTGAGCTGCAGTTTCATTCAATTTTGTTAATCTGTTAATCAACAGATAATTCTGTTATTGCATTGGATTTATGAATGCAGCAATAAAAATGCAGCATGGCCAGTGTAGTCACTGAATCATTTTAATGCATCGCAGAAAGACTCATGAATCAGTTTTGAACAGTCTTGAGTTTAAATCAGGGGGGGGGGGAAATGTTTTTGAATCAGAGTGGTTCTTGACTTGCTCGCTACACTTGTCTCTGTCTTCTGTTTATTCAGTCTAGGACTTGAAACCAAAATCATTTATGAAAAAGTGGAAAAAAAACTGAAACTTCAGTGTGGATCTGAACAATACCTGGTGGCTCAGTCACACTCAGGTAGCCTCTTAGTTCATTGTCTCTGACTTTTGAAAACCTTGTCAGGAGAAGGTGCTTTGCACGCTTGATGAGAGAACATTCATGAAATGGAAAGTTAAAGTAATTATGCCCTTATCTGGGACTCTTCAAACCAAGACTTCCTCTTCATTGAAGGGCAGATGTGACTTTGGCATAACAGCCTGACTCTGCTCAGTTTTGCTGCCCCAGATTCACTTTTGCCCCTTCCAGCTCTTCATTGAAATTAGCTTAGTAAGTTTTTACATAACTTGATATTCTAAGTGCTAAATGCAAGAGCAAAATCTAATTTCCTGTATTATAAAAGGTTGGAACCCTGATAGTAGACTTCAAAGCTATCCGTCTGGCAGTTCTGTGGCCTCTGGTTGCCCTCCAGAGAACATGACTACATTATTTTAATATATGAGTGTGCATTCCCACACTTCTAGATCAGGGTTTCCTGGCCTTTTATGTCAGCTGAACTCCTGTGATCTCAATGAATTTACTTGAAGTTCCCCAGAGATTTTAAGTCATGCTAACTAAATATAATACATTTTGCAGCTTCTTTGTATATTCACTTATGCAATATATTTTTAAGCCAGTACAGTAGTCTACTTTTATATAGATTTAATATTGTAAATTTTTATTTTATTCATTTTTAAAATGAGTTTTATTTAAATAAAATTAGATTTAATTCCTCACACAGACTCCTATGTAGGGTATCAGATCAATCAGTAACTCATTTAGTGAATAATTTAGGCCTGTTTTCACAAAATTTGATTTACATGAACCACCTGAAGGAACTGTTTCATAAATATAAAAAACTATACATTTAGGTTAGTTACTCTCTATGCCAGCATCATATATTGCACAAGAATGTGCATATACTGGACCAACATATTATTTTATATCCTTTGTAGCCCTGTGTTTTTCATTGTGGCACTAAGCTCCTTGTGAAATGGTTCTTCTGTAACAACAACAATGAAAATCTGACATCATTGGCAAACACTCAGGAGGAGTGCGATCACGTGTCATGTGCCTTTCATCTGTCATACGCAAAAACCATGCCAGTCAGTTGTAGAATATAAATACATAAATATTCTTAGCAGGGTATTTCCATTCTGTTTTTCTCCATTCAAATGTCTTTTATTCAATGAACTGAAGTACTCAAAGCTTTCTCTTTCAGCATATATGAATTTGAATGTGTCAACAAGGGACCTAACCTATTTTTTTCTTTTCAATACACCACGTTTTACTCAAGAGGGCAAATTTTTGGGATATTTTGCATTGTTTGAAGATGGAGTACATAGAAAGTTTAACATGGATGCTGGGTGTGTCTAGCCAAGTATTAGATTGCCTGCCGGTTTTAAAGAATCTTACATCAAGCAAACAATTCAGCACGCACATTACCAATGCTCACTTTATCAATAGCCTGCAACAATACATTTTTTTTTCTATTTTCCTCCATAGACGGAAACGTTACTCATGTCTTGTAACATCTGTTCCGTTGCTGTCACTCTTATATGTTGTGTATGGCTTTCATCTTTGAAGTCTTTGTTGGAGGGTACACAATGAGCACTTTAGAGAATGCTGGGTAGATGATTGCTCAGCTGTACAGTCCAAATAACTGCATTTAAAGTCACCGAGATACATTTTCAAAGCAATGTCCATCCATCCGTTCATTTCCTGACACACTGTGAAAGCAGGAGGTGTGCATGAAGAAGTCTTCATGATATTGTTGAAAACATTTCTGGAAAATATAAAATAATTGGTTTTAAATGAATGGTTCGGGAGTGAATGCATATGGGCTGAATGGACTAAAACCGCTTGGACACATAATGTGTTTGGATCCATGTTCAGAAACAATGCTTTTATCCATTATTTGAAAATCATTTCAATTATGATTTTCTCGCAAAAAAAATTCAGCATATTGCCCATTTTCCACAGCCTTAGTTCCACCAGACAAACAGCTGTTCTGGCAACAATCTGGCAACGTGTTTTGGGCTAAAAAAGAATGATAATTACTTTTTATATGCAGCTTAGTGTCATTTAAATGCATTTAAGGTGCGGTTACATTGGATTGTGGGTGGTTAGGCTATTTTGTGCAGAAAAACCACTCACACAAGTGCCACATCTCTTCAGTAGATTGATCTTAAAATCTCGTGTTATTCCAGTGCAATGTCTATCCCCTCTATCCCCATGGCTGTCATGCATTATTGTAAACATGATTTTTTGATTGTTTTCACAAAATGAAGGTTGAGTCAAAACTATTTCCTGTGGTAACCGACATAATAATATAATAATTATATGACATAATTCTTTGACAAAATAAAAATTGTACTTGTATTGAACCCTGAACTCTCTTTTAATACTTATGAGATGATTTGATGGTTGTCGTTTAGTATATATGTTTTTATTCAAATTGTTATATTTGACAGTTTCTTTCCTGTAGTTCATGGACTGTTTTATCCACAGGAAGCCATTTACACAAATGTCAGTTCCATGTTAATGACATGTAGGCGTAGCATCCTATGCTATCATTCATTTCCTAATCAAGTAAATGTGAATTAGTCAATCGGAGTGTATAGTCATCAGATCAGATTTCAAATGTGATTAACCAACCCTGTGTCTTGTTGGACTTATTGCAAGGACACAGTGTCCTTTAAACCAGTAACACAAAGACTCTCGAGAATTCCATTCATTAGCGTCCATTCAGAGTACATTCTAATTGCAGCCAAGATAACCCTTCTTTGCTCTTTAACCTTCTGACCAGCGTTCATCGAATTCATTCAGCACTCCTTAATTCAATCCACACTTTGGTTGAGGATGCAGATGTCACCAAGAAGGGTAATATATTTAGGCTTCACTATCAGTGTTTTAACATCTGCTCTCCAAATGACATTGTATACGAGAGCTGGAGGTCTCATGTTAATAATGAAGAGAGGATATGGTTTGAACTCAATGTGTTGGCAGCAAGCTATAGCCTTAGGCTGAACAATGACAGAACATTCTGAAGGGATGCCAGTTGAAGTGCCCCCATGTGATATTGTCCTCATTTTGGTGGGTAATGTCCATGAATTATACAGTTGGTATAATGTGTTGCCACTATGAGACAGGTTTAAGCTCGTGATTTAAAGTTTTAGAAAAAAATGTCATTGTGAGTTAGGTATTGTTTAATAAAATGATATGTAGTTTTAATAATACCTGGTTTTATATTAATAATACAAAATATTAATTTAATGAAAAATGCATGTAAAGAGAACAAAAGATCAGTCTGAGGTCCATTGACTAAAAAATGAAGCCCTATTAGAACAGGAACATTCTTCCCTGAAGAGGTTGTAATTTCAACATTTGATTTTGAATGGCAGTCTATGGTGACATTTAACTATGTTCATTTTTGACAATCATTCTGATATCAACAATTGGGAGGGTAATTTCTGATATCAACAATTTAAACAATTGAATTGTTGATATCAAGAATAGGCATTTTTATTAGTATTGTTCTGGTATGTGAAATTGGAAATTAATTCTTGATATCAACAATTGATTTTGAATGGCAGCCTATGGTGCCATTTAACTAGTGAAAATACAATTACAGATATCACAAATTGCCATTGCTACTTGTTGAAATCTAATTCCTGATATCAAGAATTAGCTTTTTAACTAGTGAATATTGAGTTGTTGATATCAAGAATTAACATTGTTACAAGTGGAAATGTAATTGCTGATATCAAAAATTGCAATTGTTACTAGTAGAAATCGAATTCCTGATATCAAGAATGAACATTTTAACTAGTAAAAATTGAATTGTTGATATAAAATAATTCATATCTTGAGAATGAATAAAAGTCAAAACGGCTTGCCATACCCGGATGTGTTCTTGATATCGAGGATGTATCCAGTGCAGACTTGAGAGAATCGAGCCGTTAGAAATCTCAGAAGATGCTGCGGGCGGCCGGTGTACGGAAGCCTGTAAGCTTTAAACTCACTCTCGTTTGCTTTATAGATGCTTGCTTTGACTTCATATCTATTTTTATTTATAACTCGACGGCTTTTGAAGTTGAAAGTAAACATTTATTGTTTTGTTTTGCTTAATTTTTAATAAAGTTCTGAGACCCGGAGAAAGTCTGCATTTTTATTGGCATATTAAAATCTATCTTAACAGTCATAGTTATTAAATTACAATTTATTTTAATTCATAACATTATTTTTTTGTAATGTTATGTTATATTTATTGTTCATATATATTGCATATAACATTGTTATATATATAGATGCATATAATATATCAAATCATAGATAAGAATTCCAATTCAAGCATCCATTAGAAAATATTTATTTGCATATTATATTTTATATGTGTGTGTGTAAATGTAATATTATTATATATAAAATATAGAAAAATCATATATGTCCTATCTTATCAATTCCAGTTTAAAGTAATCCTGTCCAAATAGTGCTTTAGACTTACATTCAAGGTCCTTTCTTCTGTCAAACTATGATATCATGCAGTGAGGTACATTCTTGGTTAAAGAGCTGTAAAATGTTGGAGATTTCCCAATAGCTCTTTCAACAGGGTTAGCTCTGCGTGTACACAGGGATATCTCGACACCACAACAAACTCCCAACCATGCACTGCGAAACACAAAGCTAAACTGTTCACTTTCCAGACACAGCCTTTGATATGAGTTTGACAAAGACGCCTCTATAAAAGCCCTCTTTTCACTGGCTTTTTAATGCCGTGGCTCTCCTTTCAAGCCTCCCGAAAGATAACTTTCAATGTTCTTGAGTGAAACAGGCACATGTGTCATCTGTGAGACGCCCTGCAGGCCGCCAATGAGAGACTCTAAAGCATCTTACATATGTTGAGCTTAGAGATTATTTTACATTATTTGAAATCATCAGGGTGGAGGAGACTGTTGAGATTTGCAGAATAAGCTGCATAAAAACGCAATCTATTTTTTTATCACACAGTGTGAAGAAGATAAGGTGTTGAATTTCACACTCAGGCTGTTTTAGGGTCATATAATAAATCAAGATTAATTTTTTTTTTGAGTTGGAGGAACCCAGCATGTGGACCATAAAACTACATGATACCTTACCCTCTGAAATGGCTTAAGTGGACAATTACAAAGTTATATGTCCATGTCCCATAGTGCTTGTAAGGAAGCCTGCACTTTTAGCCCAGGGGGTTCACAAATACCAGATGTGCACTGCAGGTGCTGCTATATTTTCAATCATGACTTCTCAAATCTATCTGCAGTGTAAAACATAGATGGCTCGGTTACCAAACGCATTTGAGGATGTCTGAAATGTTGTCAATAATATAAAATATGGGCTGTTATGAATGATCAAATGTAGATTTGAAGTATGGGTGAATCTCAAGGGGAACATTACTACAAATGAGGGAGATTACATTACATGTCTTAAAGCATTATGAATTAATTTTAGTATCATGGTTTGTTAAAATAGCAAATTCAGCTCTTCTGCTAAAATATTTCAATTTTTTTTATAAACAAATGTTAGGCAGGATTTAAGACTAGAGAACATTCTCTTAAAGGGACAGTCACCTACCATATACCAGCGTTTCCCAATCCCAGTCCTCGCGCCCCCAGCTCTGCATATTTCGTATGTATCTCTTATCACGCACAACGTTTCTTCTATTCGACCGTAAGTGCCCTGTGAAGTGGACATCACCGGATATTTCGCCATGATTCCAGTTCAAAACGAATGTATATGTTCCATTCAAAGGGCATTGAAGTATGCGAGACGTGAATTTAAATTGTATTTATTTACAAAGGTATATGATGTCCACTCGTCTGTGTGTGAAGACGGCACAGTGCAAGTCCGTGAATGAATGTTCCGAAGTGAAGTAAACTTCAACGGATTTCCCCTGCTCAGGGAGTAGGGAGCAATGAACACTGTGTAGGGATCATATCAATCGGAACACAGTTCATGCACATAGCGCTCTTCTAATGAGCTGGTTATCTAAATCAGGTGTGTTAACTAAGCGAGACATGCAAAATATGCAGAGCAGGGGGGCGTGAGGACTAGGATTGGGAACTGCTGCCATATACCATAATCTGCAGTGACCAGAAGCCATTTTCAGTTCATGTCAATTGGAGTGCTGCGTTATAGGGCCTGTTTACACCTGGTCACTTCATGCGTTTTCTCTGATCGGATATCTATCTGATTTGTTAAAACGTTTCCATTTACACTTGGCCACATAAGTGTGTCTTTGCAAAACGGATATAAAACCGTTCTTCAACTCCCGCGCCATATGCAAATTTAACAGAGCTCACGTCAATGAAAGCAATAGATATGCGCTGCATTTTATTCGTTATCAGATAATTTCAATATCAGAGACCGCAAAAAGACAGAGCATGTCATCGGCCTTGGAAAGATGTGTTAGTCTCACTACTTTTTTAATTAAGATGATTGTGTGTTGACCGTCTGCGACTTTCTTTCAGTTTAATTCGTGGCAGTTTGCGCGTCGGCTTGCTGAAGAGATACTCAGTTACTCATCCGCGGTGATGTTTGTTGCATTAGCGCTGTCGTATCTGACTATAACATGCCATATAGCCTATAACACGTCTATTATTTAAAAATTTTGGGAGGAGTAAAATTAGCATATGTGGTTTCAACAACCAGATACATTTACACTTGTCCAGTTTAGTCTGGAATGCGGCCCAGACCACCTCCTGAAGTGGTTTGAGCGATCGGATTTATATCCGTCTCGAATGCGTTTCGGAGGGAATTTACACCTGGTCTTTTCAGGATTGGATAGATATCCGATCAGAAAAAAACGCATGAAGTGACCAGGTGTAAATAGCCCAATAGAGAAGGTTAGGAATGCGGTGTAAAATCGCTGTATATGTAAACATGACATAAGGAAGCACTTTACTTTACCACACATTCTTGTTATTTAGTGCATCATTAAAATACCTCTCTGTCTCTCACTTTTCAAGTTTCCTGTGAAATTTTCCATAAACACAAGTGTATGCATTAGATTATGTTGCTTGCAGGGTAATTGATTGATTTAATGAAACTTGGGATGTCAGTAGGTACATTTGCATAGTAATGCAGTTTTCTAAAGCATCTTATAAACTTAGCCTGTGGCTTCTTTCATTCGCTATTTGTTAATTGGCTTTGGGGAAGGAAAAATTACACCTTGTTGAGAAAGACGAGACTGTATCTTTCCCACCATTAAATTGCACCTGAGGCTAAGAACTACTGGAATTTTTATTTTATTGTTGCTTTGGGCACTTTCACAGGATTCCTAATTATAATTTCATAATTTAATTCGCTGTTTTCTTTGGTATGCATCATTTCATTTTATATATATATATATATATATACAAATTATTTAATATAACTGAAGTATATTTATATAAATTAGTTTACAAAATGTAGTTTAGTTTATAATTTTATTATGATTTCATATGTCAGACTTTACAGGGTAAATTATTTAATGTTACCAAGATTCCCACACTGTTCTCACAACAAAGAGTGGGTGTTTATGTAATATTTCAGCTGCATTTCCAAGATCTTGAATCTTCTCAAGCATTCTCTCTATAGGCTGAACAAGCAAAATGCTCTGAGAGAAGTTTACCATCTTCTCCACACTGTTCCTCTGTAGTCTGACTGAAGAACACTTGTGCATTCCAGAGGCATACACGACTGTGACCCGCATGTCAATGCAACACCTTGCTTTCCTTCTGAGTGTGGAGACCTCCACCTCATCAGGAGAAACTTGCTGATCATTGATACATTATCCACCGCAGGATTAGAGCAGTATTACAACATGCCCTTCCATTCCCCTGCCGTAACCCCCCGGCCTCCAAAGACAGAACGCTGCTTACCCTCTCCTTAAAAGGCATTAGCTAGATGCTTTGCCTTATCATGGGCTTACTAACTGCTGTGTTTTATCTTATTAAGGGAAGAGGAAGAGAAGGATTGATATAGAGGCCTCCCAGAAACACACATCTCACTTGTGAATCTGATTTAACAGGAACTGAGGTGTCTGTAGGAGTGGTATGGATTCCACCTGGAGTGCTTTATGATATAATTTTTCTGTGATGATAGTCAGTGAAGCACTTGGCCTGCAGAGTCGTTCCATTAAATTACTATCGACTAGCTTTTTTTTCTTGTAGGAAACTTGAAAACCAGCCCTCGGAGCTTTTTGCACACACACAGGCGGTTTAAGCGGGGATAGGTTGCCATGTACACCCATTCGTTTGGAAGAGACATGGTTGTTATTTTAATGAATTTGTCTTCGCAGCTTTGTGTTTGTATTGCACTCAGACGGCTTGTGTACACATTCAGAGTACTTCAGGATGGCAGACCCTCTTCATTGTTGAGGTTGACCCAGGGGGAAATAGTTTATTGATTTCTGGGGTAACATGATTAAAATGGGTTTCAGGAAGACCCTGACTTGTCAACTAGATGAGAGACTTGGGGCAATAAAGAGAGCCAGAGGGGCCGCCTATCAGATAGGACACTACTGACCATTTTTTCCCCTTTACGTTTAAAAGTGCTTTGTAAGAAAGTGTTAATATATATAACAAATTCTGGTTTATTAAATGTAATATTAAGCTAATATTAAATATTTTTTAACCCAATATGTATTATTAATAATATTTATTATTAAGCTAATATTAAATATTTATTTAGATTTTATGTCCAAAAACTGTTAAATGGCTGATGTTAAAAAACTAAAAATGAAACACTTTAAAAAAATTAAATGTATAATTTTAAATGCTACTAAGTAAATTTATTCATTGCGCACATTTTTTTATTTAAGAGTTTTTGAGTGCCAGTTTGAGATTACTCTAATATGTGTTTTATTACATTTTTCACATAGATGACAACAATGTTAATCAGTTAAATTCCCAATATTAGCTGATATATACACAATACTGAACACTAGTCAATTTAAAAATCACTAATATCGGTGGATGTAGTACCTGTATTGTTTATCCCTAACCACACACACACACACACACACACACACACACACACACACACACACACACACACACACACACACACACACACACACACACACACACACACACACACACACACACACACACACACACACACACACACACACACACACACACACACACACACACACACACACTTTCCCACACACTACTACACTACACACACACTATTTTCCCTCACACACACACACACACACACACCTATGTCATTATACACATTAAACAACACACACACACACACACACACACACATACATACATTCACACACAATTTTCACTCAAAAAATTAATTTCATAAATAATTACTAACATGTGTAGTCGAATATGTTTAGTTTTTAGCCACTATCCAATATAAAGCTTGCAAAGTATAAACCATTAAATCTCAATTCAAGACAATTTGACAAGTTAACTTGCCTGTTTTGACACACCAACCAGGATATCTCAGCGAAAGACGTTTGTTGAATTGACATATGTTTGCACAAGATCTTTGGTGGGGCGGCTAATCAGGAAGAATGATCACATGCTCACTGATGCCAGTGATTGCAGAGAGTGCCATCTGTGAATAAGGCGGCCAGAAAGAGTCTGAGCTCTCTCGACCTCTCTCTCTCTCTCTCTCAGGTTGAGTTATGCTAACCATATGGCACACTAAGCCTCACCCAAACCTCACCGAGCACTTAAATACACTTAGCTTTGTTAATTCCATTTTAAAGAAGAACATGGCTTTGAGTTGATGGCTTTCTCAACAGCTGTGTCGAACATGCTATATTTTCGTCTCGGCACACTTGTAGATTGTGTAATGAATGCCTACAGTAAATCGTGTCCTGTATGTTGCTGCTTCTATAAACTTGCGTCTGGAAACAATTTAGATGCTATCAAAGTGTCAAGGCTAGTGGGGAATTGCATATAAACAGGCAATCAAGACAATTGGTATTTTATTAGAATGGCATATGGTGTTAGAGTTCACGGAGCGCTACACATCAGATAAACGATAATTATGACATGTTTGAAAGAGTTCAAAAGGAGGTACTTGGCGGCAAACCAAATGATCTTCAGGGGCTCTGGAGTGAATCAACCTGATAAATGATTTGAGTAAATTGACCTTACTTAAAATAAATACTTAGGAGAGCATTTTCTACAACTCCACAGGAAGCCATTGATCAGTGTTGTTTGATTTCAGTGACTCGATCAATGGTAACTAGAGCATGTCAGACAAGCTAATACATGCTAACTTTCTTTTGTATCAGCAACTGCTTGAGAATTACAGCACTGAAAACTGGAAGTGCATGAAAATATGTAAAAACTTATGTGAAGATTATTCAAGGGTATTTCAGTACTATGATGAGTAAATGATACAGAAATTGGCTTTAAAAGTCAACATATTATTCAGTGTTACCTAAAATTATAAATTGCATTATTAAATTACATTATATTTAATTATGTAAATGTAACAATACAAATGTTAATACATTCAATTTTAGCAGCTTAAATACTTTTTCAATAACCGTGCATAAATCTCATTTTCCCCAAAATTAAAACTTGTTCACACATGCTGCTCATATATTATTGTAGCACAGTTTGAGCTGAATCAGACTTGAACTAAACCAAACTGCATGTAAGATTTAAGAAATATGTAAGAAACTGAAAAAAGCACAAATGTCAGGGCATGTCAAAACTTCTACAGGACCCAAAAACCCCCTCAGACCCCAGAAGGTTAAATGTGTCTGTTGCACATGTCTTGACAAATGCATAAAGCATGATCAAAAGCAGTGAACACATCTAATTACTGTTTATTTAGATTATAAAAGTAGTGTAATTTGGTGGTTCTGTTGGTCTGGAAAGAGTTCAGTTCAGTAATCATTGCACGCTGGATTAGCGTTCAGTCAGCAGGAGACCGTCCTTATTCGGTCTGGTGAGCTGGGTTTGTCCTGCCCCTGACCTAGCACATGCCGCACAGCAGTCTTAATGCCTCAGCCTATATCACCAGCTCTGAGACACACTCTGAATGCTGGTGCATATATCATCTTGACATGCTGGAGGGCATTGATCAGGGCCCAGGTGAGCTCATTGTGTAGTTTGTCAGCACTGCCTGAAGGTTACAGGGGTTATATCCTATAGAGGAATGCACCTGTGCTTCACTCTTCTGTGCCCTTCACTGTTTCGTGGTTTTTGCAGGTTGTGCATTTCCCCCTGTCTGTCTATAAAGTTATGGTTATGGGCAAATGTTAAATGGACTATCCTCAGACAAGGTTTGGACATATGCATGTTACTATTACTGTATATAAGGAAAGGTAAAAATCAAGAATGTTTTCTAATCATTGAGTTGATTCATTTGAACAGACTGTTTTTTGTCAATAAATCTAACTTGCTAACCATGATACTACGCTATGAAAGTTGAATTAACTTAATGACAAAATCTCAACACACACACACACACACAAACACACACACACACACACACACACACACACACACACACACACACACACACACACACACACACACACACACACACACACACACACACACACACACACACACACACACACACACACACACACACACACACACACACACACACACACACACACACACATTATAGACAATGCTATCTTCATTTGGCCAGCACATCGTTTAAAATATATCACATTTGTTACTTAATGTCATATATTGCAGTACAATATATTGTATATAATAAACATTCAAACTTGGAATAGCACACACGATCACGTGGACTATTTTTATGTGAGTTTTGCAGCTTGACATTTACAATGACCATTCTCTCATTCCTGTATCATGAATGAAAACGTCATATGAATTTGTGGGCCAAATTTCATACAGGTTTTTTCTTACTGTTCAACATTGAATATGGTGTCTGCTACATTTGATTGATACCTTGCATCAGTATTGTTCATTTCATTGTTTATTTCTGTGTACTTATATTCCTTTAATAATTGTAATTCTTGTACATTTATACTACGTGTATGCTGCTAAAACTCTAAAAGCAGCAGCAGCAGCCCTAGTAGACAAATTAAGAAGACATTTTGTGTGTGAGTGCCTAAGTATGTCAATGTGCACTAATGATATTGTATGAGCATTATGCTATGTAACCATATTTGCTTCTAAATGGTCTTGTATCAAGTAAAATAATTTTTAAATAGTCATTTTTACTCCTAGTACAGACATGTTAACCACAGCACACAATGTTGTTTTTGTTTGACTCCTTTTCATAAGTGAGGTTATTGAGAAAGGAAAGGTTATTATTACCAAGAAAGGAAACAAACAACATAAGTGGGCGTAAAACATGATAATGACAGATCAAACCACCTCAACCGAATCCTCCAAAGCGGAAAAGCGATAGAGGTTTCTGACTGTGAACAGTGAATGAAATTGAGGAGCGGAGGAAAAGAAAAAGAAAGAATGGATGTGATCCCCTAGGCAGTGCCCAAAACAATGTCAGGTTTGTTCGGGCTGGTTGCGTGAAGACTAAGCTTGGTGGAACTGGCAGCTCGCCCTCCCATTCACTCTCTATACTCCCTCCCGCCTACTCTATTCTAACCCTGTTGCTTTCAGGAAGAAGCATTCCTATGAAGTTCATCAGCCGTCTTTCTGTTTGTGTGGCCATAATGGCAGCTTCATCCTCCGAGCACTTAAAAAGGACACGCTGGGGTCTGGAAGGGCCCCGTCAGTTCAGCACCGGCACAGTGGCGCTTTGAGTGTTTTCTCTGTCTGGCAATCTGCTCACGCTATCAAACAACACTCTCTTCCTGCCAAAACCTGCCTCTGTCCATCCTTCAACCAGTAAAGGGGCGCATTTTAAGGGTCTTGTTCACATTATCGCCCAAGTTCAAATGAATGGCCTCTTTGCAGAACAGCTTAGCATCAATAATATATGTTATATTTGTGCGCTGTGCTTATTAAGACAAACATTACTGTTATTGCGCCTACTTAGTATCTAACTCATTTAACTCGGTACTTAGTATCTATCTCTTCCTTGTTTGTGACATGATTGTTTTAATGATCATTTTGATGATTGACAGCCACTCAGAACACTCTAGCAACCTTTATAACACCATAGCAACATTATAAAACTACTCCAAACAGCAATACACTTTTTTAGCAACCTTGATTCAGAAAGAATCTTTCCCAAAAGAAAATTCATGTAGGGATTTAAAAAAGTAGTTATCATTAAAGAGTTATAAGACATGAACCAAACGAACCAGCTACGAGGTGAATCGCAATATTATAAACTTTGATTTGAAACAAAAAACATTAGAAAATTAGACAAAATGACAAAGGTACAAGACTTTAGCTTTAATGAGGAAAATAACTACAATCCCATGAAGCATTGCAAATTATATAAAATGCAAATAAATGGCTTCAGCAAAAACATACTGAAAACATTGGTGCAGATCTGTCTTTAAGATGTATAAGTTATAGTCACAAATATATTAAACCTTATAAGAAGTTTTTACAACAGGAACCTGACTGTTGTAATCTATTGGTAGAAATGTTTCCAGAATCATGGGTAATGTAGTTTTTTTTGCCATGACCTTTTGACATTAAACATGATCATTTAAAAAATAAATTGAAGTAATACAAATACAAATATTTACATTTAATTGTAAATACCAAAACAACATACAATTAAAAAATATATATTTATTTAAAAAAAAATATATATATATATTTCTGAAACCCTAAGTAATCATTCATTTGTTATTCAATTAACATTCTGAGCACGTTAAATATGAAAAGGCAAATGGTTTTGGCTTAACGAAAACATATTTAAGTGATTAATTATCCTAATCAGAAGCAGATCAAAACAAAACATCTGTCAGACACTGAGTAATAATCTTGCATGGAAAAATATGTAAAAGTCCTTTATGCATTTCAGAGGATCTTGTGCACTGTAGTGAGTAAGAGTCACAGATAATGAAATTAATGGTACATTGAAACAGCGAGAACATAAAAAAATCCATTTTAATTTAATTTTAATTAGGAATCTTTATGGTGCCTGTCCATTTAATGATGTTTCCTGTAATTGATGGCACATCGTGTGATCTTACCTCACACGGGGAGCACTTGACACATGGAGAGCATCATTTCCTGGAAACCTGAAAGACTAATTATACCTTTACCTGTATGGGCACTCTTCCATTTGACAGACACGTCAGTGGCACCTACATCAGCATAATTGAAGCAAACATGTCAAGCCTCCCTGATTTCAAGTTCTCCCCACACCCATTCACCCAATTCCACATCACACATGACGGCGAGCCTGTTCCAACTCAGCACTGCTGGATGGGGTGGGGCTTTTGTGTTTAGATTGTGTGACCATGTCCTGCCCTGTGCTATTTGCTCTGTCTGCAAATCACATGATCCCCAGAGATCCAGTCCTATTTGTGAGGTACAAATGAACTGTTGCTGTCCACTGGCTTATGTCAATCAAGTGGATTTGAGACAGAGGTTATCATCATTATTTGGTCCAGGGTGACCCATTTTTAAGTTCTTGCATCCCCTAATGCAGGAGCTACAGTGTATATGTTATGATCTCACTGGCTCAAAATGCTATTAAGAATGGAATCTTATTGCTATGATTTAATTCAAAATAGATTTTTCAGTTTCATTTCAGTTATTCAATCCATTTGAATTTTTCTGATTGATTATAATTGAAAGTGCACAATCTGAATCACGTAGCTATAAAATTATGCTGAAATTCCCATTTGCATTTCTGGTGACCCATGTGGGGTCATGACCCTTAAGGTTGTGAGCCTATAGGTTAAAGGGGTAGTTCACCAAAACATGAAAATTCGGTGATCATTTACTTAACCTGTTGTTGGTCTGCTGACTGCCTTTTCATTATTTTTAGGAACACACACACACACACACACACACACACACACACACACACACACACACACACACACACACACACACACACACACACACACACACACACACACACACACACACACACACACACACACACACACACACACACACACACACACACACACACACACACACACACACACACAATATATTTTAACATTGTGGTCCAAATAACTTTGTACACTTTGCCTTTCATTGTATGGACAATATGACTGAACGGCATGAGATAATTTTTGTGTGAACTAATTTAATCAATTAAGTGACATTTTCTTGAGAAAATGTGAAAAAGTATCTAAAAATGACTAAACTACTGCTTTTCTCAGATGTGTAAGGATAGCATCACTGTTGCTGTTATTCATGCTTAGTGTTTGGGATGTGAAAAATTTGAGTTATTTTCCAAGATATTTTCTTTCCTACTTACCCTGATCAATGAGAAAATGAGTGAAATTCACTTAAATGATGCAGTGACCCAACCCGTATCTGTAGACCAGCATATCATAGACTTGGGGGTGGGCCCTTTTGATCACCCAGTACAAGCTAGCAACTGCATAGCAACTAAAAACCATATTGAACACCTTAGCGACTGCATAGCAACACCCTTGCAATCACCCAGAACATTATAATGGCTACCCTTGTACCAGCAAGTGCTGCACACATTGCCTTAAAATATTAAATGTAAAAGACTAAACTAATAGCTTTCTCAAAATATGTATATTTATCCTTTCTTTTTAATATAAAATAATGCTCAAATAAACTTCAGATTAACCCTATTTAACCATACTGACAGTGTTACAAAAGGCAAAACATGGTTCTTGACATCCATGGCACAAAACATGGACAAGTCTCCCATGCATGAGTGCTTTAAATGCAACTTCTTCCATCCAGAATTCCTTCACTCTCTCACTCACTCACTCACTCACTCACTCACTCACTCACTCACTCACTCACTCACTCACTCACTCACTCACTCACTCACTCACTCACTCACTCACTCACTCACTCACTCACTCACTCACTCTCTCTCTCTCTCTCTCTCTCTCTCTCTCTCTCTCTGTATCTCTCCTTCTTTGTACACTCCATGTGAAAAGCGCTCAGATCTGGCTTTGTGGGAGTGATTGTCACTCGTTTAATGAGCTTCTTTGCCAGGCGAGAAGCTTTGGCAGCATATGTCTCCCCAGTGCCTCTCTCGCTCCGCACCGTTCTGCGCGCTAGTGGCGGGGCTTCTCTCCCGCGTCTGCTGTGGTAGACGTTTCTCTGGATTTCCTCAGCACTCTCTGTGTTTCACGCCTGTGGGATTAGACTGTGAAGAAGAGGAAGGTTCGTCTGTCTTTTTGAGGACGAGTGGACAAGAATGAAGCAGATTCCTGTGAGTATTTAGGCTTCTGTTTGATGGGCTTGTCTGAGTTTGATATAAAAGCGTGCCGGTAGAGGGAATTACTACTGTAGTAGTGTGTGCTGTGACACCCGCACGTGTTACAGAAAGCCTTTGGAGGGACAGTGAAGCGTGTAATATGCAAAATTATTTTAGTTTTATCCAGTGCTTATATAGGATTTAAAATTAAGTGCAACCTTTTATATTTTTTTCTTGCATGTTTCCCGTGACTGATGTCAGGTGAATTTTACTTTGTATTTCACCCTCATATTAATGTTTTGGCTTATTTTTTTCTCATGTTCTGTTATCTATTTTATAATAAGGTAGATTGTTATTGTTTATTTTTAATGTTATGAGAATTTATTAAAAACTAAATTTGAACTGCTAACATGATTCAAACAACTTATGTCTGCAATCAAAGATACCACTTTCTGTATGTAAATAATTGAATAAATGTAATTATTTTTCAAAGCTTCTATAAAGATAGACTACTGATTTTTATCCCAAATTTCCCTCCAATAGAAATAATGTTATGCAATGCAATGAATGTTATGAAAGAATGTAATGTCTGCAATAAGTGCATGTCATCTTTGTGGTACAACAGAGTGTTAAAGATTTGAGTAATATCTGCCTACTGGGTTTTGATTCGGTCCAAAAAAAAAACATTTTTTGGGGGTGGAAATGATGATTATATTTTTTTTGAGGAAAAATAAGTGTTTAATTCAAAATCAATACTTCTAATAAATAAGTATGCTTATTTATACACATGCATTTATGGGGTCTCTTAGACCCCAAAGATAAAAACAGTGAAGTCAATCTTAACAGTACATGAATGTTCTGTTTTTCTTTATTATTTGTATGCATTTTTCTTTTATTATTATAATGCTGGTTATTTGGTATGAGAAGAGTTGCGGAAATGGTTTATTTGATCTGGAACTTCATTCTTTAATCTTTGGGATTTTCTTAAAAAGCATCTGAGGTCATGAAAGTGTGTCCCATAATGCACCTTTTTTGGATTTCGGAGTTTTGTGTCAGGTTCTGTTTCATAACACGCTAATAAAAAAGGCCAGTGGTTTATTTTAGCTTTGAAATGGTAAAGAACTCCAGATTGTTTTAGTGCTTCCGACAGAACTGTCAAATAGTTTATTTAAAAACAAGATTATCCAGATGTTAAGGAACAAGTTGTAACATGTTTTACATTAATAGCTCATATGAATCACCTTCTACACACCACAAAAGTCAATAGACACAGGTGTGCCATTGTTTGGAAAATATACAAAGGGGAATTAGTGTGGTATTTACTCTATGACAAACACTAGATATTTCTTTGCCTTAGGAATACAAAATTCTGCCTTCAAGAGGAAAAAGTAAATTAGCTTTAGATTTGTCAGGGGAAGAAGATAATCTTGGGCACAAGTTCCATTTATCTTGTCTGGCTACAGCCAAGTTTCATCCTGGGAGATTGCCAACATCCGTCAGATCTGAATGAACGTAGCCAGGGCTCTTGCTGTGTCAGTTCCCACAAAATAACACTCCTGTCCCCCTGGTGTGCCTGTTTCCAATCCCCTCTACTTCAGGCCACTCAACACGGATAACAGCCTAATGTGATCGCTGTCCAGGGCACGTAGGCTTCCACTCATCTCAAAGACTTCAAAGAAAGAGGGTAATGAAAAAAAATATTATAAAAGCAGAGACACAAAAGGGAATTTCTCACTCAGCCAGTTCCTTCTCACGTGTACTTGAAGTGGCACATATAGGGACATTTTTACACTCTCTCTCTCTCTCTCTCTCTCTCTCTCTCTCTCTCTCTCTCTCTCTCTCTCTCTCTCTCTCTCTCTCTCTCTCTCTCTCTCTCTCTCTCTCTTACTCTGGCTATGCCTCCTCCTCCTCCCTACTTGACAGCACATCTGTGATTGCCGAGCATTTGAACGATCTCTTTCATTTTTCACAGCTGTCTTCTGTGACCTTAGCCGTGGGGACAATTTGTTTCTTTCTCGCTCTCAGATTGGGCTCTATGTATTTGGGCCCAACAACTCTTCTGTAGACCATTGCATTCTGGTCATGAACTTGTTTTTAAATAGCTGAAATTGTGAAATACTGACTAGCAATGCAAGACGCCTTCTGTATTTCAGGGTACTTGAACTTTACAGCTTTTTGTGTGGATCTGATACGTCACAGTTCAGTTCATTTGGTTGGTAGAAATGCAATCTGGCCTAATTTCCGTTAGTGAATACTGAGTAATGAATTTCTCATTACCGCTTGTTTTCACTGAAAATGCCTTTCGCAAGCAACGTTGTTTGTTTCTTTTTCATTTGTTTTGCAGCAGACAGAAGCGAGGGCCAATCTGTATGTGTTTTGGTTTGGTGGTAAAACCAGTAAGGTAAGAACATGTATAAAACAGTGAAGCTTGTACATTCTCCCGAGTCATTATATATTTACAGCTGTAAACCAGTTGGCAGTTTGACTTGAGTTGATGATGTACAGTAAATGTAGTGTAATTTGGATAGAACAGATACTTGTTAGGGTAGGAGTGAATCTGCTCCAGGAGAATAGAGCTGAGGACTTTGATTCCTTTAAGTGACTCTTTTGAATCTGTTGACAAAAATGTTTTGTTCATTAATTCTACAGGTTATGTCATTATGCCAGTGAGTCTTTTAGGTGTTATGAGTAATGTCAATAAATCATTTACTCAACTGAAAATTGACTCACATGCTTGATTTTGAAAGAACAACATGCCTTACAGATCCCTCGTTCAGTTCTTTCACAAACAAGTTCATTCAATTAGTTCACAAACAAGATTTATTCTCATTCAGTCACTCTCTGGGTCTTGTTTAGTGAAGGGCTGTGTTTGTTTGATTTTTCCAACCAATCACAAGATCCTTCATAACCCACATTTAAAATGTTGCTCACTTTATAGTATTTAAAGACATGAAAGCAGTCGCATGTTTCAAAATTGAGAGACTTCAGTGAACGTTCATTTGTTCACTCATTCAAAAAATTGTTTACTAGATGATCAACTTATTAGAAAACATTAGTAGATACATTGTATTTATTTTAGACCATTAATTTTGAAACGCAGACATTAACAATGAAAACAATATGGACTATAGTTAATTTGTCCTTTGGTTATTTCACCTGGTGTGTATTTTTGCCCTGACAAGAACATTTATGAGAGGAAGTGAGACCTTTTCCACTAGGGACCCACTCCATAAAATCAAGAACAGCATGTAACAGGTTGATACTCAGGAACTGGTCTTGGCTTGATGGCACTTTTAAAATAAATTGCACTGTTGACCAGGGGCACGTTAATCTCTGTCATAGCAGTTCACAGGGGTCACAAGGTCATCCGCCATCTCTCCAATGGGGAATTAAGGTTAGGAGCTCATTTCATTGATTATAGTTCACTCGCTCTATTTTCTCATCTTTTTTCACACTTCTTCTTCTCTAGCTCCTTCAGAATCCATCTGTACGTCTCGGTCAATACGCCTTCACGTCATTCTACGTTTTGCTCATCCACTCTCCCACTCCATCAAAAAACAATCTCTCCACTTCTCAGTACGGCAAGTTCATAATCCACGCCCACACCATTCCTCGCCCCCATCCATCTACGTTCTGTCTGCTTCATTCACTCCCACATCCCTCTCCCATCCCCTGTCAACGACAGAGACAGTTTATGACTTCTGCTTCCCACTATCCTATTCCAAAGCTGTCTTCCACCTGCCCACATCTTTTTCTATTCTTGCCCAAATGCTTGCTTTCTGCATCTGTGCGCAAAGCGTCCCTGCATTCCTTACTCGTCCCCTGTCCCGTTCCCCCCTCGAAGCCTCGTTCAGGCTACTGTATTATTGATGGGCTGGTAATTGAACAGCTTAGTCTCTGGCATGCATGTTAAAGGAGATTGAAGCGGAGTCAAATCTCAGTTAGCTATAGTTATTATTTAATATCGCTTACATGTTTTAATCTCATTTAGAGTTATGTCTCTGCTTTGCCCAAACAGAAGATTTAATAATATACATGTTTTGCAGCTGATGCCTTTTGAAGGTGGTATTTTTGCAGTATTTATGCAGATTTTTAACAGTTTAGCAGCACCTTGAAGTGTTAGAATTGCAGATGTTTTGAGATTAATAGATATTGTATTGTAGAATGATAAGGACAGACAGGTGCTGATAATAAAGAAGAAAAAAATCACAAATCTCTTTAATAATAACATCTTTGTTTCTCCAAGAGAGTAATGAGATTACATATGTGTTAGTTTCCCGCTTCTCTAAAAAAAAGCCCACAGTCAACTTTTCTTCAACATCTCAAACTGCTCAGAACAAAACGTGAAAAAAATGTTTTTTTTTATTTTGTAAAATTGTTTGCTGATTTTTCTTTCTTTCTTTCTTTCTTTCTTTCTTTCTTTCTTTCTTTCTTTCTTTCTTTCTTTCTTTCTTTCTTTCTTTCTTTCTTTCTTTCTTTCTTTCTTTCTTTCTTTCTTTCTTTCTTTCTTTCTTTCTATGGTAGGGCTCCACATTTTCCACAACATATTCCACAAAAACTCTTTTCAATAATGATAACAATAAGAACAGTTTCTTGAGCACCAAATAAGACATCAAGTCGAAAATTCAGAAATAAATTTGCAATTTAAAAATATTGAAATAAAAAGTATACATTTACTATGCTCATTCACATAACATGTGATTGTACCCTAACTGTAACATCTTTATCCATTTTCTGTTTTTGTTCTCACTGTAATCAAGCTTAGCATGAGATTAAAGTGACTAAATGGATGAAACACTCTAATTAGAGCACAAAATGAGGTGAATTTGCTAATTGCTCTTCAGTGTGAGTAATCTAACCATTTTTTTTAATGTGCTGGAGAGATTAAATCAGAATCGGGGTATTTTCCAAAGGTTTGAGGAGGATACACAGCCATCAAGACTCTTCAGGCAGCAGAATATATTAATCCAGTTTGACAAGACAGGGATGGAGCTAATCCCATTAGTGGCCTTCACAGTGTGCACACAAAGTTTTCATACTAAAAGGCACTTAAATGCTGAGCGTGTGCTGAATAGCAGATATCTGTCTACTTATTGACAATGCAGTGGTACTGAGACCATTTGAAGTAGAATTACTGTAAACAGGCAGTTTTGCTTGCATTGACTCTTTCCTTGCCAGTTGTTAAGAGCACCATCATTCTCTCTTAAAGAGATAGTTCACCCAAAAATGAAAGTTATGTTACAGTATAATTTACTCATGTCTTATACAATGAAAGTCAATGGAATCCAATGTAGTTTGGACCCCAATTTTCGGCTACACTTTATTTTACAGTACGTGTACTTATAGTGTTTAACACAAGAAAGTAGTGGGGGTACAAGGTAATTACATGGGCTAATGTTAGGTTTAGGGTTAGTACCTAGTTATTACCCAGTTATTCTAATTGTTATACACAGTATGTACAATACACGCGGAACAGTAATGTAAAATGAAGTGCTACCCAGCTTTCTTCACAATGTTTTTGTTCCACAGAAGTTAGAAAGTCATGTAGGTTTTGAACAAGATTTCTTTAAATTGAAAACACTTTCATAGAATAATAATTTTTCTAATATTTATCTCTACTGTATTAGATGCTGGTTTAATCTGGGAATTAGCTGGGCGATAAATATCCAATACTGATAAATTCATTTTAATAAACACTGATATTAGTTAATAATATAATTGTGTGTCTCTACATGTAAGCATCAGATACTTTTATTCTGGTTATTTATTAAAATACAGCCAGTAATAATCAGATAAATGGCGATGCTTTGGCGGTGACGGATCATGTTGTTTGAGGAATAGATGTGATTGTTTTTCCTCATAGAGTTGAACAGCCAACTGCTTCCCATCCACTGCCAGTTTCCTATTTTTCACTGTTCTGATTTACGCTTATCCTCCATGCTAAATGAGTCTTCACAGTGGGCGAGGCGAGTGCGCAAGGGGCAGGATGCCATTAGTCAATTGGGGAGAAAAGCTTGCTCTTGATTTCTCTCGGCCCGGATTCTACCTTCTCCTCCTCCTCTGGCTCTTACTCTAGACCGCTTTGCCCAGGCAATGCCAGGTCAGAGTTCACGCAGACCTTCCCACGCTGGGCAGCTTTTACCCCTTGCCAGTATCATTAGACTGAGTTGTGGGAATTAAGAGCAGGCTGTAGTTGTTAAGAAAGTCCCACTTTGTTGTTTACATGGTATTTCTTAGGTAGGCTGTATGGGGATGAGTTTAAATTTGCTAGTTTAAATGTTGCAGATTGAAACATTTAGAGGAGCTCTCTTTGGTTGCAATGTTGTCTTACTGACATTTCCTTACAAATCCACTTATGAGTGAATGGAGGTGTTCTGATTCATGCTGATCTATTTGTAAGTGCCAGATTAAAGTAGATAAGTGCCAGATTTATGATTTATTTATAACTGAAATGCTCTTTCATAGGCCTTCAGGCATTCTGGTTTGAATATTCCTATGAAGTAATTTAATGACAAGAGGCTCAGTATAATTTGTGATTTACAATGTTAGGAACTACAAACTTTGTATTGTATTTTTCAGTAGTGTGATTGTTCAGTTGTTTTTAAAATAAGAAAATATTACTTTTCGAAACTTAGCTACTTTTTTCAGTGAGAGGTGGTTTCTGATTAATTCAAGTTAATCAGTTTCTATGACATAACTCTTACACACATTGCACTCTTACTTATGCTTGTACTAAATGACTCTCTCTTTCACATAGTGAAGGAACATCTGATTCATTCTTGTCAATCGATTCATACTAAATGATTCTCTCTCATATATGTTGCAATGGAAAGTGTATTCCAGTGAATAGGTTCATACTAAACTTTCTCACAGATTTTACTCACATTTACATTTATGCATTTAGCAGACGCTTTTATCCAAAGTGACTTACAGTGCATTCAGGTTATACATGTTTTTTGTCAGTACTTGCAAGTACTTTCGAAAAGACTGATTCATTTTGCTGAATTAGTTCATACTAAATTACTCTCTCACATATATCGCTACTGTATGGAAAGACCAATGCATTTTAGTGAATCAGTTTATTATAAATTGCTTATATGTTGTGATGGAAAGTCTGATTCATGAATTGTTCTCTCAAACCTGCTGCTATGGAAAGTAATTCTAGCGAATGAGTTCGTACTAAACAACTCTTTCTTGTTCATTTTTGTGATTGAATCATACAAAGTGACTCTTTTTCTTTTATCTGTTGACATGGAAAGTGGTTGTCACGGTTGGTACAAAACAACTCTTTCTCACACGTTGCAATAGAAAGTCTGATTCATTCTGGTGAATTGATTCATTATAAAGGACTCTCATAATGTGTGATGTAAAGTCATTGTAGTTAATTTTTTGATCAAATGGTTCATGTAAATTAGCATATTTCCAAAAATATTTTCTAAGTACTCCAGGTTTCATTGTGACAAGTGCAGTAGTGAAAATCCAGGGTGCATTTTATTGGATCAGGATGATAAACATATGCCACCAGCAACACAACGCACTGGTCAGTAAATCACAATCCAATTAGCTTAGCGCTTTACCTTTTGATTTTAATCTGGCCTCTAAAGCTAGACACCATCTGTGGGAGATAGAGCAGTCTCGGGGCAAGCGGTAGAGCCTCAGGAATTGTCTTTGACTCCAAGAAACGCATCCGAGTCCGACAGACCATAGACACAAGCCTTTCAGAATGACAGTCAAGGGGTGCAGAAACCCATCCTTTCTAGTGACATCACAGAGGTCAACTCAGAGGTCACCATAACCAGCAATAAATCACAAAAGCTCTCCCCGGCAGAGTTAATACCATTATGAAGAAATGCAGGCATGTGGAGCAGAGTTCAAGCCCATCAGAAAACAAGAGCCCCCACTGAGGAATGAAGCGAATCGACTCATTCACACAGTGGTCAATTATTCAATTACTTCTCCGCTTACTGGTGTTTGACCTCTGTGTTTCCTACCGGATTTGTTAAGTAGAGGAGAAGATTAAGGGAAGGATGGACTTCAGAAGTCTAGCTGGAAAAGTTGGTGATTGAAGCAGCTGGTGGGGTTAAAATGGAGGGGCAGCGAAGTGTGGTTATCTCTCATGACTGACCCTGAACACTGAAATAAAGAGAACATAACAGTCCTGCACCCTCCAAATTCTTCTTTGGACTTTAATTAGATGCATGAATAAATGACCTCATATGGTTTCAAAGAGTCATCAATGGTTTTCTGTGAAAATGTAGCTCCTGAAGGGGTGAGAATGGCTGATAAATTTGTATTTTGTGAGCTTTGAGCCTCCTTTTTCTCTTTTTCTTTATCTGCCTTCCTCCCTGATAGTCTTTTGTTCTCACAGTTAAACGCGGATCTATTTTATTGTGTGTTTAACTAATTAAAGTCAAAAAGGAAGTGACCTAATGAGCTCCAACCTACATGAGAACGGCTATTGAGCACCAGTGAGACTCTGTCGCAAAATTTACTATAGAAATACAGCCATTGAGATAAAGTCTTTGTAAGTAGTCATTAACAGACAATTATATTCAAAGTGACTTCCAGTACAGGCACGATCCCCTGAAGCAAACTCCCCCAGCGCTAAGTGCCTTAGGTGCACAATTGTGATGGATCGAGGTTTGGTTCTTAGAGGCCTCAAACTAACGGTATATATACGTATATACTATATCACAATAATGGGGCACAGTAAATTACATACAGTACTTAAATGTTGAATGTGACAAAATATTTTTAAATATGAAATAATTGTATAATATATTGTGTTCCAGTGTTCCTGTGGCTCAGTGGTAGAGCATTGCGTTAGCAGCGCAAAGGTTGTGGGTTCGATTCCCAGGGACACATGTACTGATAAAAAATGTATAACCTGAATGCACTGTAAGTCGCTTTGGATAAAAGCGTCTGCTAAATGCATAAATGTAAATGTATATTGAATATATTTCATTCAAGTAAGTTGACACTGTATTTATTTACAGTACTGTATTTTATTTGTCAAAATAATATATTACTTTGCGATTAATATATTTTTTGCACTAGCATCAGAAACTGGTATGCCCATTATTTGTAATTTACCACATGCCTTGTCTGCATGTTTTTCTTGAATACAAATCACATTGTAGTTTATTTATTTTAACTGTCAATAAAATAATATAGTGTGCGATTAATCTCATTTTTCATTTTAGTTTACTTTTTTTTACACAATCTGCTGCTAGTATGCCTATTATTCATATTATTGTCATTTTTGTTTAAAATTTTCCACACAATCAGCAACTGGCATCACACCCTGCCCTGTGTTTTTGCCTTGCATATAAATTACACTATATTTTTTTAGCATAATCCACTATTGGTATGCCTCTTATTCATCATTCATCACACATTCCCTGCGCTGAGTTCAGTAAATAATGTGACAACCAATAAGTGCTCTTTGCTCTATTTAACATATTACAATTTTTTTAATCCATTCCCCAGAAGCCCCCATTGATTTTTCTACCAAACTCACTATAGAAAAAGTCTACAGATTCTGTCTGACCCTAATTATAGATGTTGCAGACCAACAGGCACCAGATGTCATATTGTAGTTTTGGAAGTACAAGGCTGATTCTCAGTACACCATGTAAGGTGACCTCCATTAAAGTTACTCCGATCAACTGCAGCATTTTATTGCCAGCGCTGTTATGAATCTGATGGGAAAATGGGCGTGAACTCTATTTGTCTCCAGCCAGATGTCTCGCTGGCGCCAGATTCCAAAAGGTTAAAGCAACTACTGATCCCTTACCACACATGACATCACGGGAGACTGCTCAAGACGACTTTAATAGCAGCAAACATGACATTTAAATCAAAGTTCATCCACTTTAGTATAACAAAGCGGCATAGTTCTTACTGTATATTTAAGCACATCTGCAAGCTTTGTGATTTAACAGCCGTGTGGTTCTGCTCTCTCTCTACTGCATCCAGCTAATCAAAATCTGTCACTGTTATAGCGCCATGAATTCATAATTCAGAATAATTTCTGCAACAGCTGCTGCACATTACCATAACTGCATGGGGCTCCATTTATTTTAATTTTTTTAAGGTTTCATTTTTCGTATTCAGCGTTATGAAGGAGAAACGGAGGGAAGAAATGTGCTTGCCACACATACACCGACAAACTATTTGCAGGAATACAATTCATGTCTCCAGGGACTCGGTGATAGAGAGCTTTAATATGGAGATTCCTCTCATAGATGCATTTCAAGTAAATACAAGTTGGGATAGACATTGACGCAAGTTACTCAGCAGGAGACATGCAGAATATGCAAGTCTTTGTGTCTGTGAAGGTGACAGGGTTGTTTTTATATGTGATGTTGTGGGCCGACCGTAAGCATATGGTTGCTCGGAAGTCTGGGTATTGTTTATACTCATGTGGGTGTGCGTGTGTGTGGCAATGATTTCTTGTTTGCAGCTGACGTCTGGGTGCCAGTAAGATCTGTGTTGTGTTTTGTGCAGATAGAGAGACCCCAGACTGTGTTGGAGTGAGATGCACTGACTCCTGGCAAACTGCAGCATTCCCTGTCATCCTCCGCTCTCCTCCGAGGCTTTGGCCAGTCATGCGGTCGCTATGGAAAATCCTCCTCCTTTTGGGCACTTGCCTTAATATGAGCTGCAGGTATCAGAGTAATGCCTTGGATATTCCACTTGAAGGTAAGTTGAATAAATGACTTTCTGCGCTATGTATTATTTCTGTAGTAATGTTTATTTTCTTTCTCTGTACTATCTTACTGGTTAATGTATTTGATCAGATGTTCAGCATTGTTTCAGTTTAGTTGTTTGCCATTTGCACACTTTGCCCTCTGGGAGAAAAAAATGAGCTATGAAAGCCTTTTCCATCCTCAGATTAAAAAATAAAAAGGAAATTGTGACTTAATTTCTCATAATTGCATCTTAATTGTTTTTTTTTAATTGCAACTTCATATTACACAATTGCACTTTACTTCTTACAAATCCTACCTTTTATCTCTCAATTGATTTATCTCACAAATTTGACTTCATATTTCACAATTAAGACTTTCTGTCTCAAAACTTCAAAATCATATCTCACAATTACGACAATTATGACTTCATATTTATATTAATTGCAATTTTATCACACTTTCGACTTTTCAACATTTCTGTATCTCACGACTGCAGCTTCGTATTCTGACAAATGTGATTTCATGCCACAAATGAGAATTCATATTTGTTAATTGCAATTTCATGCAACCACAATTAAGAATGTATATCTCATTTTGCAACTTCGTGTCCGACAGTTAAATGTTTTATGTCTCGGAAAATGCTCCTTCATATCTCAAAAATGCCTTTATATCTCACATTTATCTCATAATAATGAATGTATATCACAATTGCGACTTCATATCCCACAAATGCGACTTTATATCTCATAATTGGAAGTTCCCACAATCCCAAATTCATAACTCAATTGTTATTCCATATATAACAACTTTAACTTAATTTTCATATCAATTGTGACTATATATCTCCCAATATATCTCATAATTTCAGCTTTATTTCTCATAATTTTATCTTGTATTAACAACTTTTTCTATCACAATGTATTATTATGATTTTACGTCTATCACAGACGTTGTTTGTTTTATTTTTTACTCTGAGAGGGAAGCAGGCTTTCATATTGAGCACACTGTTCTTACAACTAATCTGTTTGAAACTGTTTGTATGCAGGTTCACTCAAGCTGAGAGCAGGTATAATTTGTTGTTCGGGCTATGTATTTCACTGTTTCCATGGAAACCACATAAAAGTGTATTTTGTTGCTGTTAAATTATTCACCATATATCTTTAGGGCCTGAAAGAGATCTTACGGGAACACAGCACTATTCTTTTTTTCTGTTCTACTTTTATTTAGTCAATCATGGACCTGAATATAATTGTTTGATGACAATACATTATTTGTTAGAAGTTCAAATAAAGTCATATATATATGGTTCTAACAAATCCCTGCACATTTGTTTCTCTGTGTTCTTCCTGCTGCGGTGGATTTGTTAGTTTTAGCACGCATAAACAGTAAGTTTAATGCCAAGCCATCCATAGAACTAGTAACTTCATCCATAGAGGCCATTATCATCCACCAACCATCAGATTTATTTTGAAAACCATGCATACATGCAGAGATTTGTTCTATTGTTGGGGACATTTACAATGAACTAGCTACTATCAGATTGAGGATACCATAGTACTTCATAATTATCATATCCATGTTCCTTGATGGTATTTGGATACCATGGTACTACTATGGTACATCCTGGAATGTATTTTTTTATCATGAAATCCTATAAAAAAAAAAATAATTGTGTACTTTTTGTAAACACAGTCTAATTCAAATGAGTTATTTTTCATAGACGGAAAAAAATTAAACACTCTTTTGTTGTTGTGGTTAATAGAGTAGAAAAGTTAACCCGAGTGTTCCCTCAAATCAAAGCATTTGGATGTGTTTTTTTTGTGCATAGTGGATAACCTACAACATCAGAGCCAGCAAACCACTTTACATTTTCAAATTATAACTCATACCATAATTCCATCATGATTTTAATAATGCATATCCAATTTTACACTCAAGCTGTATTTGTCATTAGTTTCTTCCTGTTCTAAACCACAAACAAACTCTCATTGACATTATTTGACCGGATCATTTGCCATTGCCTGATAACAACTCACTGTTTGGCCAACAACACGATCATTGATTCAATATCCAATTATGTTCTCCAACAAACATTTTGCTTACCTTTAGTCTTGTATGCATTTATCAAAACAGTTGACCTGATTGTGGAAAATCATTACAATTGAACTAAAGCAATTTCACATCACCATTTGATGCATGCAGGTTGCACAATTTTTCCTCTTCAGTCTACTTAGCTCTTCCTCTCTGGCTGTTTCTTTATCTAGTGGAGCAGCTGCCCACATTTATAGAGCACTCACCTGCCTCTCTGGTCGCCTTCCCTTTCGAAGAGAGCTTTCCTATGAAGTGTGAGGCCACAGGAAACCCTGGACCAGAGTAAGCAACACACAAACACACACACACACACACACACACACACACACACACACACACACACACACACACACACACACACACACACACACACACACACACACACACACACACACACACACACACACACACACACACACACACACACACACACACACACACACACACACACACACACACACACACACACACACACACACACACACACACACACACACACACACACACAGCACACTACCCTTCAAAAGTTTAGGTCATTTGAAAGTCTCTCCAAGGCTACGTTAATTTGATAAAAAAATAAAGTAAAAAAATAATAATAATACATTGGGAAAAAAAAAATATTTGATCCCCTGCTGATTTTGTACGTTTGCCCACTGACAAAAAAATTATCAGTCTTTAATTTTAATAGGTTTATTTGAGCAGTGAGAGACAGAATAACAACAACAACAACAAATCCAGAAAAATCCATTTAAAAAAGTTATAAATTGATTTGCATTTTAATGAGTGAAATAAGTATTTGATCCCCTATCAATCTGCAAGATTTCTGGCTCCCAGGTGTCTTTTATACAGGTAAGGAGCTGAGATTAGGAGTTCTCTCTTAAAGGGAGTGCTCCTAATCTCAGCTTGCTACCTGTAGAAAAGAAACCTGTCCACATAAACAATCAATCAGATTCCAAACTCTCCACCATGACCAAGACCAAAGAGCTGTCCAAGGATGTTAGGGACAAGATTGTAGACCTACACAAAGCAGGAATGGGCTACAAGACCATCGCCAAGCAGCTTGGTGAGAAGCTGACAGCAGTTGGTGCGATTATTTGCAAATGGAAGAAACACAAAATAACTGTCAATCTCCTTCGGTCTGGGGCTCCATGCAAGATCTCACCTCGTAGAGTTTCAATGATCATGAGAATGGTGAGGAATCAGCCCAGAACTACACAGGAGGACCTTGTGATCGCAAGGCAGCTAGGACCATAGTCACCTAGAAAACAATTGCAATCCTGCAGTGCCCACAAGGTCCCCCTGCTCAAGAAAGCACATGTACAGGCTCGTCTGAAGTTTGCCAATGAACATCTGAATGATTCAGAGGAGAACTTGATGAAAGTGTTGTGGTCAGATGAGACCAAATTCAAGCTCTTAGGCATCAACTCAACTCGCCGTTTTTGGAGGAGGTGGAATGCTGCCTTTGACCCCAAGAACACCATCCCCAACGTAAAACATAGAGGTGGAAACGTTATGCTTTGGGGGTGTTTTTCTGCTAAGGGGACAGAACAACTGCACTGCATCAAAGGGACTATGGAAGGGGCCATGTACCGTCAGGGCGAGGGCATTGAAGCCAGCCAGGGCATTGAAAATGGGTCGTGGATGGGTATGCCAGCACGACAATGACCCAAAACACACGGCCAAGGCAACAAAGGAGTGGCTCAAGAAGAAGCACATTAAGGTCCTGGAGTGGCCTAGTCAGTCTCCAGACCTTAATCCCATAGAAAATCTGTGCAGGGAGCTGAAGGTTCGAGTTGCCAAATGTCAGCTTCGAAAACTTAATGACTCGGAGAGGATCTGCAAAGAGGAGTGGGACAAAATCCCTCCTGAGATGTGTGCAAACCTGGTGGCCAACTACAAGAAACGTCTGACCTCTGTGTTTGCCAACAAGGGTTTTGACACCAAGTACACCAAGTCAAGAAAGTACAAGTAAAATACTTTTTTCACTCCTTAAAATGCAAATCAATTTATAACTTTTTTGAAAAGCGTTTTTCTGGATTTTTTGTGTTTCTGTATCTCACTGTTAAAATAAACCTGCCATTAAAATTGTAGACTGATCATTTCTTTGTCAGTGGGAAAACGCACAAAATCAGCAGGGGATCAAATATGATTTAATTTTTTCCCCACTCTAATATTGTAAAATATTACAGCAATTTGCACTATTTGTTTTCTACTTTAATATATTCTAAAATTGTATTTCTGTGATGGCAAATATGAATTTACAGCAGCTATACTCTGGTCTTCAGTATCACATGATCTGATGCTCAAGAAGAAAATTATTATTATCAGTGTTGAAAATGGTCGGGCTGCTTGCAGTTTTTTTTTTTAGCTGCTTACACACATTTTCAAAAAAACTTTACTCAAATCCAAGAACTGCACACACAAAATGCAAAATGCCTCACATCTCTGGCAAAATTAAGCACTGCATTCAAAATATGACAAACACATCTCAAAAGCAAACAGTTGCAAACACCTTTGCCATAATATTAATACCAGTTAGATTTTTGTGCTACACTGTGTGTTGTGTTTTGCAAAAAGTGTTTTATGAAATTGAAAACTGAGTCAAAGGCAGATAATTAGTGTATGGTTTTGCAGATTTGCTGTGTGATTCTGGAGTTTGAGTGTCAGGTTTCAGAAATTGTGTGAAAAGTAAAGATTTTGTGTGTAAGCGCTTGAAAACAAAAGTAATATTTTGGTGGAAACCATGATTTATTTCAAGATTTTTAAAGGACTCTTTAATGAATAGAAAGTTCAAAAGAACTAAATTTGTATTTAAATTTCTTTAAATTTTGAATTTCTTTAACAAACGGTTTTGTTTTTCCAGCCTCAATCTTATAACAATTTTATTAATTTGTTCCAAACTGATAAAATTGTATCAGATTCAATCATGAGATAATCATATGTTATCATATGGTATGTAATCGTAATAAATGCATCTTCAGCTTGAAGTTGTCTTATCATTTGTCTTCATTTACTAATTACTTGCTTGTGCCAGTTTTGCATCGAGTACTAGACCAGAGATGGAGGGAATGACCTTCACGAACGACCGCAAGAGCATCATCATAGTGCTTCCATGCTGGTTGATCAGCATCAACAGCTATTTTTGTGGGTGAACAGTGCAGCTGTGCTAGATCAGCACCAAACCAGCATGGAAATGCATCAGGGTAGCTAGATCATGGGTAGAACAGCTCATAATATATGAAAAAAAAACATCAGAAACACCCCACTGGCATTTCAAAGCACATTTCAAAGCCTTGTCTGAGTATTTGATGTCATTTTAAATTTGAAAACCTGAACATGGAACTCCTCTGTGCATGCGTGTGATGTTTTCATCCAGTTTTAAAGGACGCACGCTGAGTGGTATAATGTCATTTAATTACTGATTATCTCTGTTTTGTTCTTTTTTCAGATTCAGGTGGACAAAGAATGGTCAAGACTTTGATCCTTATCAGGACCCCAGATTGATAACATTAGATGATTCCGGAACATTCATCATTCCCAATAATGGGAATCTTACAGAATTCCAGGGCAACTATCGCTGCTTTGCAACCAACAAGTTAGGGACGGCCATGTCGGAAGAGATTGAATTCGTTGTTCCGAGTAAGTAATGTATAACTTTGTGCTGTATGCTCCATAACGACTCTTTCGGAATGATTTAGAGAGCAAGTGTCCAATAAAACAACTGCTCTGGTCCTTAGTGGGGTATCCATTTTACTTGCCCGCTACAAACCCTGGAGCTTTTCTTTCACTTTCATCACAGTGTGTATGGACCGTGAGGAGAGGTCTGATGAAAAATGAGTTTTCTCCTCTCTCTCCATCATTTTTCGACGTCACATTTCTCATTGTGTTCTGAAATACACCACATAAATCTCCCCAGATGTAACCAGAGCAAAGAGTCATAAGTTACCAAACAAGACCGGTTTTCAATCACTCAGTTGACACGTACAGTTTCAACAGCAGAGTGATGTGATATTGGCAGATTTTTGGACTAAATTTGGGAAATTGGAATGAATAATCTTTTAAGGAATGCCTTAGGAGACAAAGTCTGTGTTATACTGCCACCTAATGGTGATTTAATTTGTAAAATGTTATATAATAGTAGATATTGATTATTTTTGCTTGTTCATTTCTGCAGATGTTCCAAAGTTCCCTAAAGAGATCATCGATCCGATTGAGGTTATGGAAGGTCAGTCAGTCATTCTAGAGTGCAACCCACCTAAAGGAATCCCTCCGCTGCAAATCTACTGGATGACAATGAGTAAGTTCAAGTTAGGTTATCTGGGTTAAATTAGTCTAAATCACACCCAAAGTCCACCCACAGTCTGCCCACAGTGTATTCAGTGATCATCTGATCAATATTGCACAGTTAAAATTATTCACTGACCTCGACTTCTGAGCCGAGTATGCAGGTTTTTAATAACCCTCCTGGAAATAAATTATGAATAATTTTCTATATTTTAATGATTTTTATATTTATTGTTTATTAAAATATATTGAATTTAAAAATAAAATAATATTTATTATTTTAATGATGCAATCTTTAAATAATTTATTACCTTTGAAAATTCAAATGTGTGTAACAGTGGAAAACCTGGCCATGTGACACTAAAGAAACTTTAATAGCGATACACCTTACATTACTTACTTGAAGGAATAGTTCACCCAAAGCTTTTAAAAAATGTCCTCACCCGGCTCAGGCCATTCAAGATGTAAATGAGTTTGTTTCTTAATTGGAACAGATTTAGAGAAATTAAGCATTACCTCACTTGTTCACCAATGGATCCTCTGCAGTGAATGGCTGCCGTCAGAATGAAAGTGCAAACAGCTGATAAAAACATTACAATAATCCATATTAATCGTTCCCGACCATTGTTTGTGGCTCCACAAGATGTTAGCTGGTGGACTGGAGTCTTGTCGATGTTTCTATGAGCTGGTGGACTTTCATTCTGACGGCACCCATTCACTAATGTAATGATAAAATCTATCTAATTCTATTCTAATGAAAACCCAAATTCATCTACATTTTGGATGGCCCAAGGGTGAGCAAATTTTCATTTTTAGGTAAACTATTCCTTAAATTATCCACATCTAATGCTCATTAAAGTAATCATATTATTGCTCTAATATCCTTGTGAATAAGTTAAAAGTGTATTGAGCTTCATTCAGTTTATTTTCTGAATTTCTGTGAAACATCACAGGTCTACAGCACATCGAGCTGGACGAGAGAGTATCAGTGGGTCTGAACGGGAACCTGTATTTCTCAAACGCCATCGAGACGGACAGTCGCAGAGATTACTGCTGCTTTGCTGCCTTCCCACGCATACGAACCATCGTCCAGAAAACCGCCATGTCTGTCGTGGTCAAAAGCAGTACGTTAAAATACTCCTTTTTAAGAGTTTGATTGCATAACATGATCATTTCTTTACATGACCAGCATCAACTTTAAACATGTCGGTCATGTTTATCTGATACACCCCCCCAGTTTCTCATATAGTCAATCTCCAAGCACTAGCTGGACTTCAGCAAATCAGCTTGGAAGATATTGATGCTTCCCATACTGTCATAATACTTCCTGTGAAGACTTGTTTGTGTATTTCATGTCCATGTTATCTATTGTTTTAGCTGTTTTTGCATTTGCCACACATATTTTATTTGTCTCCATTTCTTCATCCAAGACAAGTTAATGAAGGACTCAGACTCTGGTAGCGGCAGAGGTTACGGTGAGTGACATTCATTAGGGATGCTACATGGGTGTAGAGCAGCTTCTTTGTTTTGAATTAGTTTTGATTAATTATCTCATTCCATGTCACATCATACTTGCCTACTCTTTAGCCTAGATTTGAAAATCTCAAAGGTTTTCTGTAATCAATGGGAATAATTCATAGGTTCATCCATGACTCATTCTCTATACTTGTTTTTGTTTTTTCTATGTTAAAACACTTTTCATGGGTAATTTATTAATGCAAAACAGTGTTTTTGCAGTTCTTGTTTGGTGATGCTAGTGGTGCAGTAATTAAATAATTTAAATCAACTCAACTGACACAACTGAGCATGATAACTCTATTATATTATATTATATTATTTTTCATGCACATTTATATATGTCATCTTTGAACTGTTATAAAGCAAACTCTCTCTTGGAGAGGAAGCCCAGTCTACTGATGCCCACAGGAAAGGAGTCACATACATATCTGGTGAAAGGCGAAGATCTGGTGAAAGGCGAAGATCTTCAGAATATTTTGGAAAAACAAAAGTAATTGTATTTAGATCAGGGGTGTCAAACTCAGCAGGGCTACGGCCCACCTTGTAAGTGTCAATAATACAAATTATTGAATAGTTAATCTCCGTTTGATCAACAAACACAACACATTTATTACTAGACTTTTAAAATGTTTTGATTGTCTCTGTCTTTTAGCCCCACACCAAAGGTGGAGTGGGTTAAAATAGGCTTCCAAAAGCTTCCAGAAAGAGCCGTGGTGGAGAGTCATGGGAAGCTGCTTACTGTAGAGATGGTGAATGAGGAGGATGAAGGGAAATATATGTGCAGAGCCAAAAATCCCCATGGAGAGGTTGTGCATTATTTTCATGTTACAGTAGAGGGTGAGTCACATTATTGATCACATTAATCTCATAATATAACCACAGTAAATGTGTCAGTGTTGCTTTATTAATGGTTTCAATATCATGTCTGTATAGAAGACACTCTTTGTGGTAAAAGAGCGCCATCTTCTGGTCAAATACAAAGTATGCATGCGTTGGTCAACTGGACATAGAGTCTTAACATAATAAGGACACAGTGATAATTGTGGGGATGATAAATAATAATTTTCAGGTTATTAAGAGAACATTTGTGCATGCATATAACAGATGACCGTCCACAGCTGATAACCTTATATTTAGTGTTTCTGTATTTTCATCACATATAGTGTCTGTATTTTTCCAATATAGACCTTAGTAAGAGTAAATGCCATATTGAATTTAACACAGAAAAACGAGACTGTGAGGGATAGATGCATCTATATTTTCAAGGAACAAGAAAGGTCAAGCCACATGATTTCCACAAACAACATCTCGACCTTTAATAATTGTTTGTGTTCAAACATCGGTGACTGTTAGGAAATATCCAACCACTGAATGCCACAATTGACTAATCAGAATTATGTCATGTGATTCTTCTGCATGAACAGAGCCTCCTGAGTTTGAGATTGAACCTCAAAGTCAATTGGTGACGATTGGAGCCGATGTGGTTATTAAGTGTGTTGTGAAAGGAAGTCCTCAACCTAATGTTGCATGGAGGGTCAACAGCCAACCTCTGAACGGTAAACATTCCTAATTCCTGTTTCAGATTACTGAACCTTCCATTAACAATATACAATTCTGATTATATTAATTTCAAGTTATTGTGCCAACTAGCATCAAAAATGGCTTTCTAAATGGCCAGGCAAGCATTCTACTATATAATGTACCAATGTTTGTTAATGAAAACTATAATTGTCACCACTTTTTTGTATTGTTTATGTAAATGGGTGTAAACGCATTTGAATAATCCATTTACTTATGATGATAATTTTACAGTGATAGTTTTTATAAATATATCCTGCCATACTGTACTTTAACTAATCATTTAACCCACATTTTCAGAGGCCCCGTTATCCAATAGGAAAGTCTTAAAAGATGGCACCATTTCCATCCACAACACAAAGCCCGAAAACAGCGCTGTTTACCAGTGTGAGGCCACAAACAGACACGGCACCATCCTAGCCAACGCCAACATCATGATTATGAGTAAGTAAACTGTACACGGCATTCAAATGAAATATGGTGTCTTCCTGGTTTGAGATGAGCTTTAATCTAAAATTGTGATTGCATTCATTAATACAGAGATCAGCGTGTTGAAAATACATTTCTGCTGACATGCAAAAAATACTTGATATTACTTAATTTGATGATGCAAAGTAAAACAAAACAATGTACTTTTTTGCAATATCATGTCTGGTGATTAAAGGACAATGTGTGTAAGTGAAACATGCTAGAACAAAACAGGCATGATTTTTGGAATCAGCATCCCAAAGTACGTATGATGCAGGGCAGTGCTATCATTTGCTTGTTGAGATGTCTTGTTCCATGCTTAAATACAGTTCAGAGTACAGCTAAATATTTTTAAAGCTCGGCTTCCATCCATTTAAGGGAGACCCGTTGCATTATTCCTTGCCTACTTATGGGATATTCATGGTTTCATTCACTCTAGGCCAAAACAATCACACAAAAACACCATGGTGTTGCCTGGCTGTGAACAAGCATCTGTTTTTTTTGTTAGTGTGGATAGAGCCATAAGCTGAGGTGTGATATGGACAGTGGACGGCCCATGGGTTTGTTCAGAGAGCGTAAGGTCCTCATGATAGCACACAGGCTTTAGGGTGGAGCTCATCTGTCAGTTCTGATCTCCAGACACACTCCCCCTCAGGCAGCCAGACGCTTTTATGTGCGAACAATTTCGCCTTCCTCCATTCATATTCAGTTGCTAGAACCAAAGCATGTGTTGCTTTCATCTGGGAGATAAAATAAGCTGCTAAGGATCCTCACTTTTAAAAAAAAATATGAAAAGGAAAAATGAAATTAAATAAAGAAGAAGCAGAAAAACATATCTCAACTCTCTCCATAACCCTACAAACCCGCTTACCTCCACTGATAGAGCAGGAAGCTGCTTTTCCAAGGACAAGGACTTTTTTATACTAAACTGATAGCAACGTGCGTTACAAGAAAAGAGATAAAGAGACTAATCCAATCGTGTTTAACGGTGCAATGCTGATAACTCTCTCCCCAGACATCCAGCCCCTGATCTTAACAGAGAACAATCTGCAATACATGGCAGTGGAGGGGAAAGGTGTGGTCATGCACTGTAATGTCTTCAGCTCACCAGCATCCAGTATCACATGGTGAGTAGAGTATTTGCACAGGCCAGCAGAGAGCAGCACAGCTCTAGAGGTGTTAGTGCTGCAGTGATAGAGTGTCTTGTATGTGGTTTCGCACTAGTGAAGCAGTTTACTCAAGGGTGGGCTCTCAGGCTGTGTTCAGCACTGTGATAATGAGGTAAACTACTCATGTGGATCTGTAAGTATGCTACAGTTAAGTTAAAGCAGTAACCGTAGAAATGTTGACTGTGGTGGCACACAAGAGAAAGAAAACTGAGCATTTTATTAAATTCATAAAATGTACGCTATCGGTTAAAAGTTTGGGGTTTGCAATATTTTTTAATGTTTGTAAAAAAAAAGCTCTTATGCTTATCGAGGCTAGATTTATTTTATATTTTTTATATTTTTACAATTAAAATATGTTTTCTATTTGAATGTAATATATTCTTGTAAAGGCAAAGCTGAAAGTTCAACAAATCTGATTTAGTAGAAACCATTTTTTTCTAGTCCAAAAAACAGCATTTATTTGAAAAATAAATATTTTGTTACATTATAAATATCTTTACTGTCACTGCGATTCAAAGTGTCTTTGCTGAGTTAAAGTATTAATTAATTATTTATTTAAAATCTTATGGACCTTAATTATATTTAAAAGTTATGTTCCTTACACACTAAAGATAATGAAATCTATTAAATAATGTATGTTTTGTGTCCTGTGACTTATTTTTAGTACAAAGTTGCAAAAATTACCTGCAAACACTGATGATGAAAAAAAAGACAACAATAAAAGTGAATGCAAATGATTAACAACATTTTGGTCACCTTCTTTAGTGCTAATTAGGCACTGTTTTTATTTATTTTATTTTATTTTTTTAGTTATGTTTTGCAGGCCTTTTCCCCAATTTCTTGTCTTTTACAGGCAATTTCTTGTCTTTTACAGGCTTTTAGGTGCAGTGAGATTTTATTTTATTTGTTCTGAAATTTTAGTAAGACGGGCACACTAATATGCACACAGTTGGTGCTGTTTTCTGAAAGTGACCAGTTGGTTTATGGTTGCACAGGAGTAAAGCTGACAGTGCCAATGCAGTGGAAGGAGAAAGGTTTTCTCTTCATAAGAATGGTTCGCTGGAGATCCACAACGTGATGAAAGAGGACATGGGGGAGTATTCTTGTTTTGCTCAAAACACTGAGGGCAAAGTTGCCATTGCCACAACACTTGAAGTCAAAGGTAAGATAAACAGATACTCTTATAAATCAGTCAAGTTCAAGGGATTTACTAGATTCAGAAAATCAATCAAATTAAGTTAATCCATATAATCCAAAATGAGTTTTGTTTTCCTTGTCAGATCCCACCAGAATAGTCGATCCTCCACGTGATTTGCGGGTTTTGTCCGGAACCACTATCCAGTTTTCATGCCAGGCAGAGTTCGATCTCTCCATCGGTGATGACTTTGAGATCCTCTGGGAAAAAGATGGCATGGTCCTCAATGGCAGCGAGAACGCACGGTAAGATACAACAGGATGTCATTCCTTTACAGTAGCGAATATCAGAGCTATCTAATTAGTGTTTTTGCTGGTGTCTGTAGATATATCCTGGACGGTGGAGTGCTCGAAATCATTAATGTGAGCTTTGGAGACCAGGGCTTTTATGTTTGTGTGGCCAGAACACCAGTCGATCAGGACGTGGCGGTTGCACAGCTTTCAGTTGTGGGTAAGTTATGTGCTTGTGGTCTTCACGGTTTAAGAAAGTAAAGATGAACAGAAGTTTTGAGAGCTGAAATGGGTTCAGCACACGACACAGGCGGGATTCGGAGACCTGCTGCAGCACGGCGGGAATTATACCCTTAATGAGACAGCACCATGTAGTATTTGTACAAATGAACTAGCTGGAGACAAGGCCTGGCAGGTAGTGCATGAGCTCTGACATGTTTGAAACCAGCTGGAGTCATTTCCCACACCCAACCTTCCTCTTCTCCCTATCATGTCCTTCTTTTCTCCCGCTGTCTCCAAAATATCTATAAAATGGCAACAAAAACAAAAAAAGCAACAATATCATGTAATGAATCTGATTGAACTCGAGATGCTTGATCGATTGATAGCCCTAAATAAAATGTGTTGTTTCCTTAGATGTTCCTGATCCACCAGAGGATGTGATCCTTTCCGAATACAATGGCAGAAGTGTGAAACTGCAGTGGATTCCAGGAGATGACCACAATAGCTCTATCACTGGTAACATAGTCTTAATAGTCATATTCTCCATATACCGTATTACTAAATTTGGATACACTAGGACTTAACCTCTTGGTGTAACTCGTTGAATTGTCATCTAGAAAAGTGTTCAGTTAGTTTGGTCAAGGTTTTATTTTATATAAAAGACTCAACATATGCAAATTACACTACTGTTCAAAAGTTTGGGTTGGTATTTTTTTATGTTTATGAAGTCTCTTATGCTCACCAAGGATGCATTTGTTATCACTGTAAAAACAATACTAGATACATTTTACAATTTAAAATAAACTTTTCTATTTTAATATATTTTAAAATGTAATTTATTCCTGCGATAGCAAAGCTAAGCTTTAATCAACCATTACTCCAGACTTCATGAGTCACATGATCTATTAGAAATCATTCTAATATGTTGATTTGATGCTCAAAAATCATATTTTATAAATTCAATAATAAAAACATTTGTGGTGCTTTTCATTTTTTTATTATGCAAAATGAATATCACATAGCTACTCTGGGATGCAGTTTATGGACATATTCATTTTTCTCACGCACTATAAAAGATTGGAAATGCGCAGTTGTTACTGTTTTGTTTACTGTTACTGGTCTGTTTTCTACCTGATGCCCTTCAACAACAATTTTCATTGGTGTAACCTAATGTAGTCAGTTTGAGTCAGTCAATTTAAACAATATTTCCTGACAAAATCCAGTTAATTAAAATGTTTTGCATGTGTTGACTCCAGTTCTAATTTCAAACGTTGTGCAGAGTTCGTTATAGAGTTTGAGGAAAGCCAACATGAGCCAGGCAGCTGGAGGGAGATGACGAGAGTCCCGGGAAACCATCACAATGCTCTGCTGAAGCTTCACGGACACGTGGACTACCAATTTAGAGTCTATGCCATCAATGACGTGGGAAGAGGTCGGCCAAGCCAGGCCACGGAAAGATACAAAACTCCAGCATCAGGTATCTATGAGCTCTCCTACTGTTTCTCCTAACCACGTCGCCTTTACAGATAGCAGTGAGGCCAACTTCATCACCTACTGAACTTTAAAACATTCAAACTTGTGAGATAATTGATTTTCCCTGTCGTTTAAGCTCCAGTCTATAAAGTGCATATTTCACAGGCCATTTTTCTTTCTTCCACTAACAATTTCTCCTCCAACAAAATCCATATTTCTGCTCTTTCCAAAGCACCTGACAAGAACCCAGAAAATATCAAGATCGAAGGTCATTTGCCACATGAAATGGATATCAACTGGGAGGTACGATGCTAAACGTTTGATTCCAATAGTCTTCGGGAATATCTAACGTTCAAAGCACTGGAAGGGCTGCACAGATAAAGAAGTACTCTCAAATATGGAATTTCATTTAGTTCTCAGAGGGGGAGAGAAAACTAACAGTGTCAGTTGTTAGGTTCCAATTATCGATAAGCGCATTCCCCAAGATAGGAGTTTTTGCATAGCATAACACAGCTATCTCTATCGCCGTGCTGTTGGGAAAGTTACAAAGCCCTGCTGAAATAGATCTCTCTGGACACAGGTTCCCATCAAAAGGAGCCCAGAGTGAGTCTTTGATTAAAAAGTAAAAGAAACGGGATACATACATTTAGATTTTCACATAAGAGTCAAACTCTTTTACAGTTTCTGAGTTATTACTCAGCCTTCTTTTCATGCTAATACACCTACTTTCTAGAATTACGAGGAATCTCATTGTTAATGGTGGATGTTAATGAATAATTGCATTTTGTTCGGTCTTTTGCTGCAAGATGATTGTAAAAGCATAGTTAGCTGTTGGAGCTTTGCTAATAAAAGTCAATTGTTAAAATATTTGACATGAAAAATCGCTGACAGTTAACCAGTTATTTCAGCACTGAACATTCTGCTGAGGTTTCCACAATAATAGACCTGCATAGACAAAAATGAGCTATAAAATCAATTAAAACAGTGAGGAATCAAAAGTTTGGCCAATATTAAGCAAACATTAATGTAGGAAATGCTTCTTGAGCAAAATGGCTGGTGAAAATCCAATTTTGCCATCACTGGAATAAATTACATTTTAAAATGTATTAAAGTGGAAGACTTATTTTAAATATATGCTGTTGTTTATAGATATTATTTTAATACATTCTGTTTTTACTCTATTTTGATCAAACGAGAGACTTCTAAGATTTAAAAAAATCTTACCAACCTCAGATTTTTAAAGGATAATTCATTATTTTACATGATTGTTTCAGACATATCTAAGAAAACAAAGCATAAATATACAGTTCCATACTATCTATCTTGAACAAAACGGTCTAATCTTCCTCAGAAGTGCTCATTACATAAATTTAAACTGATTAACATGCACTCTTACTCCTGGAAACTGTGTAAAGTCAAATAGTCTAATTGTAAGTGTCGATTTCTGCCAGTGTTTGCCATTTTTTTGTGAACAATATTATCCAGGTTAAAAACAATAAACTTACATAATGTCCTTAAAGTGCTCTATTTTCGCACACTAATTTTGTACTTAATATACTAAAAGTGATTATTTAGTACTTATTAAGATAAACTTAAGATCACCTAAGTGTACTCAACTGTGCTATTTTGAGACACCATGCATATGAGCTAAAATGCCTTTTTTAACATACTATCTTTGTATTTAAACTATTTATTTATTTACCACTTGTTAGTACACTTCAGTGTACTAGTGTATGACAGATGGGTTCAATGAGCTTCAAGTGGTAACTAAATACAGAGATAGTATGTTAAAAGTGCATTTTAGTTCATTTTCATGGTGTCTCAAAATAGCACAGTTGAGTACACTTACATGATTTTAAGTTTATCTTAAGTACTAAAGAATCATTTTTAGAATATTAAGTACACAACTAGTGTGTGAAAATAGAGCACTTTAAGTACATTATGTAGGTGCACCTGTTTTTCACCTGGGTAATCATACGGTCAGCAACAAATGGTCTGTGAGCATGCCCTCTGAGGCTGAGACAATAAAAACACCTTGTGTTTGAGAACTAAATGCTATTCCCTTTGATTTACTGTTTCCTGTCGACTTGCTGAGCTCTTTCGTTCTCCTGTCACAGCCACTGTCACCTATTGAACACAACGGGCCTGGTCTTGAGTACAAAGTAAGCTGCAGAAGACAAGGCACTGGAGAGGACTGGATGGAGCACATGGTGAAGAGGCACTCATTTCTGGTTAAAAACACCCCAACGTTCGTCCTTTACGAGATCAAAATTCAGGCCAAGAACCACGCGGGCTGGGGTCCGGACCCAAAAATAATAACAGCGTACTCAGGAGAGGATTGTAAGTAGGAAGAACCTCTATTGTGTGTGGAGATGAGCATGCATTCAAATAAGCCAATACCACTGACATTTCATTCACTGTCAACGCACTGTGCATGTTTACCTTTGAGAGCATACAAAGCAGGTGAAGATTTTGAAAGACGCATCTTATTATTTTTTCTAACCTTTTCTTTGTCCGTAAGGGTCTTGTTACATTGCAAATAAGCATTGCCTGTAAATGGAAACATCCCCCCCCCCCAGCGAAAGTGCAGTACATGTGTGACGAGAATATCAACAAACCTAGAGGGCAGAAAACGCTGATGAAATAGCATCTTGCCTTCATACAATATCCAAACAGTTGCGCTGATATGCCGATTTGTTTTGCCTTATTGAGGATATTAAATTGCACAAGGGGGAACGATTTCCTCACTCAGAGTCTTTGTAGACTAACAAATGAAATGTTATCATGGCTATGAGCTATTTACATTTGTGGCTATAATTATTCTCTTGCCTTCAGTTTTCTTTTGGAGTTGCCCTCCCGATGTTATCTCAGGTCACAACGTCTCTGTACAGTATGATTAGTTTAGTCCCCTTTTCTCTCTCAGTCTCTGCCTCTTTTTTATTTCTCTCTCATCTTAGCACATGTTTGCCAGTGTTGGGGAGTAACTAGTGAATTAATGATAAATTGAGTCACCTGTCTGAATCCCTGTATGGCAGAGTTTTATCTTTTCTGATTCCTTAATTGTTCCGTTTACAATTATGGTTACACTTTAGAATAGGGAAAACACATTCACTATTAATTAAGAGATTTAAGGATCTAAAATATGGTCATTCAGATCAAGGCATTTGTATGTGCTTTATAAGTACTAATAAATGCATGCTAATTAGAGTTATTTATTGAAAATATATATATTGGTTCCATCGCCATAGTTAGCTACTTTTTCAAAAGAACAGCTTAATATAATTATGTATATTTATATTGTAGCATACCTTGGCAAGGTAGATTTTCAATGTTGCTTCTCCAACACTGGTGTTTACTAGATTCTATTCCATTATAATCAAATCTCTTCCCATTAAAAAGTGTTATGTATGGTGTCTGTGAGATTGTGAATGTGATATGTTGTTTATATAGATTACTTAGATTGTGTATGGTAAGGCACTGCTGTGTAGGCAATTTGCCAAGTGTTTGATATCAAAATAGTTATAAAGCATAAAAACAATATGATAGTCCATAACTCCACATAAACAACTATTACTCCCGCCTCAGTTTTTCCCATGATTACCCACAAAATTACACCACATTTCTTGGTGCTTATTTCATGAATATAGCTTATTCTAATTCACTGGCATTATCTTGATGTAGGAACAATGTAATTTGAAAGCAGCTATAAGAGCCATTTGTAATATTTTATGTGATTTGTCCATAGTCCCCTCGGCTGCTCCAGAGGATGTAGCCGTAGATGTGATGAACAACACCATGGTGAAGGTCAGATGGGACCATGTTCACAAGGACAAACTCAATGGACATCTGGGGGGCTACAGGGTAATTCCGTGCCAACATGTGTTTTGCTTTTTAGCCATGATTTAAAGGCCAGTGACTCCATTTTTTACCTTGAAGCTCCTCTTGTTTCCCAGCAAGCTTTCAAAGCTATCCACATGTATTAAACGGTGGTGTTGTTTTACTCATCAGATGTATTTCACTACCTATGGACTAATCTAATCTCTTGTACGTATAGATAAGCTATTGGAGGCTTCGTAGTCTGCTGGACTCAAAGAAAACCCATGGTGAGAAACACACATTGACATTCTCAGGCGAGAGGAACCATGCGGTGGTCACAGGGCTTAGGCCGTTCTCTGAATACAGCCTCATTGTCATGGCCTTTAACAGCAGAGGAAACGGGCCTGGCAGTCATCCGCTCAGCTTCAAAACACCTGAGGGAGGTGAGTGAGGAGAGGATGTGTGTGAACACTTGAGCTAAACATAATAAATGTGGTTCTGTGAGGTTAAGGCTTTTGCACAGTTTTCCCCTGATTTGCAGTCAGGATGAGTAGATGCTAGTTGATGAAAGTCAGAGCCAGTCTGCAGGGTTTGGGCAGTTGGATTTGACAGATTTCATAGAAAATCGCATCATGTACTTCGGGCACAGACTCAGATTTTTTAGCTCCAGACTATCTGTCCAGTCAGAGGATATCAAAGACATTTGTTTTTTGAGGCGATTTTAGAACACACATTCTTTTCATTTGTCATGTTTCTGTGAGTTTATTGTTTTTGAAAATTATAGTAATATGTAATCCACAGTCATTATACTGTATGATGCCAAGTTGTTCTATGTAACCATTGCCAAAGTCGATAAGTAGTGTAGAATTTTTTTTTGTAGTGTGTTCCAGCCTTTAGTTTACCTAAAAAGACATGTGCTATATCCCAATTTGCATACTATAATGCTAAATAGTATTCAAAATTACAATTATTGTGTCCTAAATCATAGAATGTTGCAAATCTGTGCACATGTCCACAACCCTTTGCACATTGGACACAAATTTGATTATAACTATAAATAAGAATAAAAAGTTTTCAAAAACGTCAGACATGGCATATGCATGAGACCTACGGTTAAGTAGAGAGATTTAAATAAATTAGATTTTAGATTTTGAAAAAAACTATTTATTCAGTTTATTTGCATCTGCAACAACATTGGGAACATTTATAAAGATACGTTTGGTCATTAACTTGCATCATGCACATGTTACTGCCTGCCGGATCAGCATACTATTTAATTTTTCTCCAATATGGCAGGAAATTATACTAAATTAAAGATCTTGACTGTGACAAGATGACGACAGGGCAGTTTAAATGGTCATAGGATGCATGTAACTAAACAACAGTGCGGTCTGTTAAAGATGCAATTATCATGAAGTAGTATCTCCCAAAGGTTACCTGTTCTTCTGCTACACACTCAAAGGTATGCACTTTTTCTTCATAAAAAGAGTACATACTTTTAAGGAATAAGTATAAGGTGAATTTGGATGCAGCAGTTGGTTCTGATTTGTCACGTGACCATTCTAGTGACAGCAAGTTTGAATATTTAAAAAATGCAAATCAAATGCGAGACCTTTGATGTAGGGGAAGATGTCTTTCACAGAAGAAAGAAAGTCACAAAGTTTTGGAATGAACAAATGAATAATAATGGCCAGTTTTGTGTGAAATTTTCCTTTAAATTATTAATATAACTGTCAACTCTTTGTCTCTTTCCCTACCTTTAGTTCCTGGTCAAGTAGCTGCTTTCAGTGTTACAAACATCCAGAAACACAAGGTCACCTTGACATGGTCTCCTCCGGTTGACGCAAATGGACTCATAATTGGCTACATCCTCCAATATCAGCTAAGTATGTGAACATTGCATTTCCAATTTGTTCATAGCCCTCACTATAAACGTCTGCATCTTGCTGTGAGGGTTATGCGCTGGGGTTTGAGCAAACAGCTTTTATTACTGATATTCATTTCTGACGTGGCTCATGACTCAGCGGCATTACTGGTCATTACAGCGATTCTACAGTGAAACCACAAACCACTGGATTTGCATTCAAGGTTTTTAGGACTCATGTCACTTAAAGGGCCAGACTACAGAACATAAAAAAGTCAACATGTTCCCTGTGATGCAGATGTAGATTTGGACATACAAAAATAGCAAAGTGCTCTTTGATGGTTCGTTTCTCATTACATCGAGTGATGCCTACGTCTCACCACTAGGAGATATTGTTGTGCCACCTACCTTATGGTTGGCAGCTGCATCTTAAATTCAACAGAGACTACAGTATTATGAAAATAACTGCACAGGACCTCAATAAGACACAGTTGTATATTTGCTAAATGATTTATGGAAAACAATTACTTTGACTTGTTAAAGTTGCCTCACTCAATTTGCTTATTTTTTATTACACAGATCCTGTTATATAGAACTGAAGGCACACTAGTGAATTAAGGAGCTATTTACTGCATGTCATTAGAGTATGCTTTGGTTTTAATTAGGATGTACAGTGAGAAACACTGCTGATTACATAAACAGAGTGGGTTAAAAAATGCACATTGTATTAATAGGTAAGTGATGAACTGTAGGGAAAAGCAAAACATTGTGAAGCATATCTGTAAATATCAGGGGATTCTTTTTTCAAAATATAGATTATGATATTCAAAGTATGGCAAAAATGGTAAGAATAATTACAGCTGACCACATAAAAACTACTTTTAGGCTGATGATACACGGGGCAACTTTGTTGCTGGGCAACTTTGGGCAATATTGCCTTCTATTGGCAACCAGAGGAGACAAAGGGTCCACGACCGATCTAGGATCCAGATAAAAATGTGTTACGCATTCTCAGTGGGAAAGTGCCTAAGCAACATTGCTAAAAATTTGCCCTGCAAAATTGCTAAAAAATTGCCCCGTGTATCCTCAGCTTTAGACCAATCAAAAGCCACTGTAAACCAGTAGCATGCAAGCATCATCAGCACTCAAGCCTTGTTTATAATATGGCTACTACACTGCAGGGAGTCTTAATTAATATTTGTATTTTGTTTTTTAATAAAATTCAATACATTCTTGAAACAAGACAAAACAAGAAATTCATGTAATATATATAAAAAAGAAAAATAGAAAAATTTAAAAATCGTATTTTGAAAGAAATGAAATTAAAATATTATTGCAATATGTTCCTATTTAAAGTCAAATCAGTTAGACTATTGGGTGAAAAACCACATGAAATGAATATTCATTCTCAAAGCTAATAAGTTTTACAATGTGCTATTCTACCACTTTTCAGATTGTTTTTATGCCCCTATGGAAAATGTTTTTGAAAAATTGGTTTTTTTTTTCTAAGAAATATATGGTCTGCTCATTGTCTGGACCAGGGATTTACTTGCAGTAACCCTGAGATTTTAAATTAATTTTTAAATTATTTTCAGTTCTTATGAATTAATTTTGTAATTATTTTCAGTTCTTATGTCACTTAGTGGTCACATGACATGCAGGTAAACAAATACAAATATTTAAGTATTTTTAGTAAGCATTTTATTTTGAATTGATTTTAAATGTATTTTTAATTTGATATTTTTATGGTTTAATGAATTATTCACTTTCGAAAATCCCTGCAGTTCCCTCACAAACCTTCACAATCCCCAGTCTGGGAAACCTTGGTCTACACGATCCTGGCACATAGGTATTGCAAAGCGCTCATGGGAAAGACATTTGTGACCTGGTATACCATTGTGATCAAGCAAACCGCTTTCTCGCGCTGACCCTATGCTGTTCTACATGCATGCTATCACAATACCAGGCTGGGCATGTGCACCGCTCGACACGCAACCAGATCCCAGCAGGAGTGATGACGGAGCTGATTATGATGCGTACAGTCTGGGAGGCCTCGTCAGCTAATTGTGTTTGATGCTGCGGCTGATCATTGAGGCCAAGTGTCAGGTTGCGTATTAAAAGAAGCAACATTTTCATCAGTAGAGCTTGCTAGAACCATTGTGCTCCCTTTGAAGTGGGCTCATTGAAGTCCCCTTGAAGAAAGTGGTGTGTAAAATGCTGGTGAGAGAGCGCACAGCTGTACCCGTCGAATGGAAAATAGCAACTGGGATTAAAGAGCCACTGCACAGATGGCCCGCAGCCAGATCCAACTACGCTGAAATCACACAGAGTTAACAATTCACACATTGTGAGTTACTTATGAAGGATTCAGAAATAGTGTTTTTATTTATTTATTTTTGTTTGACAGACTTATTTGGAATTATTTGAAGGAAAGGGGGACTACAGAACATGTTGCAGTGCAGACCCAAATGTGTTTTCACAACATAAGCATACTAGCCCAATAACACATCATTGGCACATGGATAAGAAATTATGTTTTAATTGGTGGCACGCAATTCAGTACACAAATGCTGCCTGCTTGACTGTCTGATGGCTACTTTCAAATGCACACATGCTTATTATGTGTGTGCATCATCTGTAAATAACGCTTGTCCCTTGCTGTGAAGCGTGAAAGGTCAACTGCAGTTCTTGCCAGGGTTATTAATGCAAACAGAAGTGGTTTGTCACGAGTGAATGCAAAAAAAAGAGAAAGAGAGAAAATCTGGTTTGTGTCAAAATATTTTTAATTTGTGTATACTATACTCAATTTAGAGATGTTGGGTTATTTTGCTAGCATAACATTTCTTCAGACTAGTGGAAAGAAACCACCCAAAATACACATTTAAGTGTTTATTTTATAACGCTTTGTCTATTTGCGGTACATTTCTTTAAAGGCTGTTTTCTCAAAATATGAGTTTTTCTCATGCACTGAGCCAGAAATCTCCTCTTCAGTAGCGCTTACATACACTAAACTTTGCAATTTTATTCTTGTCTATATTCTGAGAGTTTTTACTGAATGGTTTGTTCATAAACCATTTGCCTGAATTTTCCCCCTAAAAATATGGTGAAAATGTATTTTGAACCTGTCTTGAATACAGGTGCATCTCAATAAATTAGAATGTCGTGGAAAAGTTCATTTATTTTAGTAATTAAACTCAAATTGTGAAATTCATGTATTAAATAAATTCAATGCACACAGACTGAAGTAGTTTAAGTCTTTGGTTCTTTTAATTGTGATGATTTTGGCTCACATTTAACAAAAACCCACCAATCTGAGTACACAATTTGAGTTGAATTACTGAAATAAATGAACTTTTCCACAACATTCTAATTTATTGAGATGCACCTGTATATTCAGAATTCTGTCCTGAAAAAGTACGGTATGCAAATTAGTGCATTATTTATTAGATAACCCCTTAGTTATTTAAACATAATATTTTAGAAAACTTGCAATTAAAAAAAAGTTTAAAAGTTTAAAACTAGTGTGACAATATCTATTACAGTAGTTAGTATTCACCTGTGGTGTTTAGTCTTTGCTGACTCTTTACCAATAATTGCTTGGAAAAAACTTTGTTTTAATATGTATTAATATGTACTAATGAAATAAGTGTGTTCAGTTGCAACTTGGGTAAAATATAAAAATAATGTATATAATAAAATAAATGTTTAAATAGTTATACATATAATATGTAATCAAACTATAGCCACAACATTTAGTCCATACAATAACATTGTGAGACTTTGCATCATACCATACAACCTTATTGTCATCCACTATCAAATTGTGGGTATTGTGACAATCCTAGTGCAATATGTCAGTCTGTGTCAGTGTCAGAAAAAAAACACTTGATTTTGACCTCTGGCTGACTAAACACATCTGACATTTCAATGGCATGGCCTTCCTGCTACCGGTCCAGCTGAACGACCAACCATAACACAAGATGAACACATGCCGCTTTGCTGCATAGCTTTATTTTTACGTTTATGTGATCATCAATGGATTCTAATATGTGAAACTATTTAAATAGTTTAGATTGCATTGACCGTATGCTCTTTTTCCTTTTCATGTTTAGTAAATGACACAGAGGAACTAGGTTCTCTGATGACCCTCAACATCTCTGCTGACAGCAATAAGCTGCCCCTCCAGGATCTGGAAGCATTGAGCAAATACAAGTTTTACCTACGGTGCTGCACACGGATGGGCTGCGGACCAACTGTCAGCGAGGAGCGCACCACTGTCCCCGAAGCGAGTGAGTACGGGCAGCAGCTGCTCAGGGGTGGGGGGTCTCGGGGGAGTCAGCCTGTGGCATTCCAAAGGACAGAGAATCTGGCGCTCTGACATGGATGACCAAGTTACCGTTGTTATGGGCATCGACCCGGCGAATGCAGGGGACATTATTTCGACCTCCCATCTCACCAAGCTTTTCATATGCCCATCTAAGCATTTCTTTATAGCTAAACAATATCATAACAGTGTGCGACTAGGCTGCATTCATCACTGTCTTGGAAGACCAAGCGCTTATTGATTAGAGGGTCAAAGCTTGCCTGCAAAAAGGAAGAAGAAATTATATGTTGCCTTTGGGGATGGAAATGCTGGATTGTTATTAATACAGACGTAGAAATAAGTTGGTAATCAACATCAAAAAATATATTAAAAGACAAAAACACACAACTGTGAATTCACAGCACATTTATCATGATTTATGGTTCACGCTGCCATACTTATAATCGGCAGTTAGCAGATTGATGATAAAGTGCTGTTTATTTCCATTTCGCCGAGGGTTCGTAAGAAAGTTGTGTTTATGGAAGAAATATGATCAAGATGAAAATCCCAAGGCATAATTCCAATATTCAGCAGAGTAATAGAAAACAGTCAAGAAAACAAATGACTGCTCTGTTGTGAGGGGAGATATCGTTATGCGTCAATGGGAAACAGCCGCCTAAACATGACCAGTATACATCAAGACAATCAGATGATTTCAAATATAGTTAGTAAAAAATGTTTTGTTTATGTACAACTGGGAGCATATGATAGATAATGTCTTATTTTAAAAGGTTTCATGGTTTTTTTCATGTATTTCTGGACATGTTACCATAACAATACCATGTTTTTGGGCCATGAAACATGTGAAACCATGTGCCTTGTACATAACATAGGAAATTAATATGTGTAGTATATAATATCAGACAACAATGCTGCCAATACAATTATTTTAAGGAAGGCACTACATGAAAAATCTTTTTCTTTTCTTTTTCTTTCATGCACTGTTAGATTTTGAGATATTGGATGTACTTTATCTCTTTGCATATGTAGATTTTAGTTACAGTTAAAGTTTAAAAGTATCTTGGCATTTCCATGTATTTCTGGACATGTTACCATTTCCTGTTTTTTGGACACAAAACATGGTGGAACCATTGCATTTTTTGAAGTACCTTAGTTTCCATGCACATACCATGGCACAGTAAATGAATATGGCAGTTTTTCCCTACCAAATATATCACATTCCATAGTATTTCCATCTGATTCATACAAAATGCCTTTCAAAACCCTTCTTTAATACTTTCATATTTCTAGTGAGACATTTAAAAATATGACATATTTTTAAATACATTGGAATGGAATTTTCCAAGCTTCTTGCTATTGCTTTCTCACTTTAATGCTTCGGTTGTCGTGATTTCAGTGTCTTTCTGTCGTCCTTGCAATATGTCTTTTTCATTGCTTTATTGCTTTTGTTTTGCCAGCTTCAACAGATGTGGCCTCTTTCAACATCAGTATGAAGTCTCCTGTTTTCTTTAGCACTAGAAATAGCTAACACACTAGACTAGAAGATAAAATTGTAGCTGTATTGTAGGACTCTATCTTGAAAATGCATGTGTTCGTAATAGGGTAATCATTTAATTTTCATATACCGTCGAAGCATAATGCTTTTTTTTCTGCCCTGTCCTTTTGTGAGTCTAGCTGATAATATAGGTCTTGATGGTTGCTAAATTAGATAAATCTCACGATTAACCTGTCATCTGCTCTTTGTTGGTAGCTGAAACTAATTGATTTATTCCATTTAATCCTGTTCAATCCTGTTCGAAATATTTCTTGCATAATGCTATGTTTCAGCTAACATAGACAATTTTTACATTTCATTTAGCATCCGCCTGTTTAGTACATCACATAGCTGCTTCTTACTTAACCACATCACTCCCTTAGAATAGTTCAAACCATTTCAAATACTGTCTTTCTTTCCAGGAAAATCCGGCTCACGATTTCCTCCAAGAAAAACCACTGTTTCCCCTGTGGCTAATGCTACCCTTTCTTCTATAGGTACTAAACCACACAAAAAAAGAAGTCTCAAAAGAACAAATGAGAAACAAATTGGGCTTTTTATGCCAGTAAACTATACAAATATTCAGTTATGTAAAAACAAACACATTCAGAAGTTTGGGGTTTGTACAATTGTTTTTTTAATATACAGTATGATCACCTAAGCTAAAATTAAAATCGAAAACTAATATTGTGAAATATAATTATAGATGTTTTCTATTTTAATACATTAAAAATTTAATTTACAAAGCTGAATTTTCAGCATCATTACTCCAGCTCAGTGTCACATGATCCTTCAGATTTCGTTCTAATATATCTCAAGAAACATTTCCTCTTACACTCTTAAAAAAAAGTGCTTCACGATGCCATAGAAAAACCTTTTTGTATAAATGATTCCATGAAGAACCTTTAACATCTGAAGAACATTTCTGTTTCACAAAAGGTTATTTGTGGTGAAAGAAGGTTCTTCATATGATAAAGGAAGACCCTTTGACTGAATGGTTCTTTGTGGAACCAAAACTGGTTCTTCTATGGCATGGCTTGAAGAACCTTTTGAAGCACCTTTATTTGTAAGAGTGTACTGTCACAGTTGAACACAGCGATTAATATGTTTGTGAAAACCATGGTATAAATGTTACTGTCTAATGCTGAATAAAGTATTAATTTCTTTAAAATAAGTAAATAAATAAAAATCTTACTGACCCCAAACATTAGTGTATTTATGGATGAAGTTTAAAGGTCTGATTTGTTGGGGCTCATCTGGGGACTGAGGAGGAGAACAGCTGATGTAGCCCAGAAGTGGCTTTTAAATGGATAAGAGGGAGCCGTTTGAATTCCGTTGCTAAATTTCCCCACAAAAGTGGCTTTCGGGACCAGTCTCGCAGGACACGTGTGGCGCAACACTTTCCTCCCTCCCGCTGTGGTGGCAGATGCGGACTGACAAACCTCCAGCTAGCTCGCTCAATATTTATAGTGCCATTTCTGTGTCAAGCAAAGGTGTCACACCACACCGATGATTAACACAATTTCTAGAATAACAGGGTGGATGGAAACGCATCACGATTAGAGGATGTCATTCAAGCATGGGGCGATGGGCAGGATAGCTGCGGTCCTTCGGTGCAGATGGATTCCTGAATAGAGCCTGAGAATAAATGTGTTCCATTTGCATGTTTTACCCAAAGGGAGAGGAGTTGTGTGATTGAGATGTGTGGTAATGAGTTTTGACAGCAGACAACAGTCTGCCTAATTGCTACACCTGAAGGTGATGAAAACACAAGTTATCTGTGATTGATATAGCTCCGGTGGCACGCCGTGAAGGTAGCAATTGTCCAAGTCGAATACTTTTAGCTTCCTGAATAGAAACAGTGTATTCGGGTCTTTCTGCAGCTCTCCGAGTTTGGTGACTGTGTAATTATTACTATGCGACTCTGTCTAAAATTATCTCCTATTATTTTCTCTTATTTCGCCCAGTGTAACGAGCACATCATTATTTCAGGTCGTTAATTAGTCATTTAATTACAGAAGACTCGCAGCTATGTTTCTGATGGAAATTAAACCGCACACCGTTCTATCATCTAAAGATCCACCATTTGTTTGTGCCATCCCATCACATTAATTTCCTTACGCTGTGTCCTAACCAGCCGCGACACTCAGGTTTCCAGTGACAAGTAATTAGTCTGACCACAGTGAAAGTAAAAATGCCCTGCGGCGTAACAAGCAACCAGCCAATCAAAACACATTTAGTGTTCACATGACAAAATTACAGTAATCATGAGCTCCTAAGTAGTAAAAAATGCCGTTGTCAAACTGGTAATTACTTTGAGATAGTTTGAACGCTCCAATGTTTCTTACTTCACTGGTGATGTCATATACTAGTAAAATGTATTTATTATTAAATTAATTATTATGAGGGTTTCCGTTGAAGCACACTATTTTGTCCAGTGATGTGAACAACTCAAAGTTGTATTATTATTATTATAATTCCAAGTTTGATATGAAGCTGCACAGTATTTTGGTATGCAGAGTACTTTGGACCAATCAGGTTTCCTTGTGGGCGGGGCTACCAACTTTACATAGAAACTTTACATAGAAAATTAGCTTTTATTGCTTTTATCTCTGGTTTCATGCCTGATTAGGACAGTGTTAAGGACTGTTCACACCAAGAACAATAACTAAAAAGATAAAGATAACTATAATAAATTGTTGCATTGTCTTCCATTTTAAATGCTTGAGCACTTTAAATTAGGATGGATTCTGATTGGCTGTCAATGTGTTTAATGTTCATTTTGAAAGTGATCTTAACAATAGTAGTAATGCTATAGTTGTGGTGTGGACTCTGCTATTCTTTTAAATTTGGAGTGATTTCTAAACTCTAACTTTATAACTATCGTCCTTGGTGTGAACGGGCCTTTTCTGCAATACCTTTTTCTTTTGCAGTGGATTGCAACTCTAATGCATTAGAAATAAGGGCTATGCCGATAAACAGCATTTCATTGAAGTGATATCTGGCAAATTTCATGCATTACAGTGAATATGGAGAAAACAAAGAAGGCACTCTTTCTCCTCAGAGTCATCTAACAAACAACCCTTCCTCATGTCATACAGTACTAACCCTCTATGTCATTTCTCTCTTTTCTCAGCTGTGTTGAATATTAGCACCTCAGTTAGTCACAACTTTGCAAATATCAGCTGGATTCCAGGCACAGAACAGACGGAGTCAGAGTTATATGTTGCCTTTATGAACAACCGTAAGCTTTTCTTACTGTTCTCATTCTTGTAAATTAAACCTTGTGGTTTGTGTAGTTTAATCATGATAAATTCAATCAAAAATAAAATAGTTCATTAGTTATTTGCGTAGCCTTTAGATCGTTATCATAGATTTGCAAGTAGCTATATATCTTTATATTTATGTATCCTCATTGTCTTAATGTTTGTCTTAGTAGCTGTCTTTTTTGAGTAAATTACATAACGTAATCTTAAATGGAATTCACAAATACCCGTAGGTTCATTTTCAATGCATTACTTACTTAACACGTTCATTTGGCAGCCATAATAATTGTTCACCTCCCCCCATATACAGTATAATTATGTGTTTATATAGTAGATATTTTATTAGAATACTAACACCACTTCACCCACTATGTACATCCTGTAGGTGAAGGTAACTGGAAGATTTCCGATGCGCTAAATTCTTCTAAGACTTTCCACATCATTGAAGGGCTCGAACCTGGGACTGAATACAAAGTGCGTCTTATGACTAAAAGCTGGGTTGATAATTCTAGTATTTTTGAAGACGTTATCAGGACCAGTGCCAAAGGTGAGGGGAACGTAATCTCCGAGATGACAGAAATGCAAAGCAAATTCGTCTTTGTCTCTTCTTTTCCCATCTCATCAAAAGTGCGAGCAACACCCTGTGATAAAATTATCATGCGTGGCGTGCCTCATGTCCATCCCTGAGCATGTGTTCTGTGGACTTGATAAAAGGAATTATGCTTTATCAGCCTCTGCCGTTTATTAATTAGACGTGCTCTCTGGCAGTTTAATATTAATATCTGCACATTTCCATTCTAGAGTTTGACTGGTGTCTCTCATTTAATGTAAGATGTTCTCGGGGGATGGCAACATTCGGTGAAGTGTCCTCAGGAAATGTCAAACTAAGAGGATGTTTTGTCTCTCGCAGGTCTGGCCAGTATTCATGGAGGTATCTCCAACCAGGGCTGGTTCATCGGGCTCATGTGCGCCATAGCTCTGCTCACCCTCATTGTGCTCATAGCGTGCTTCGTGAACCGAAATAAAGGCGGAAAGTACTCAGGTATTCTCTCACACAATGAAACAAATCAGTTGCTGGGGACAATTGCAGAGTTCTTTTGTGAATGTGAACTGAGTCCGCTAAATGGCAGTCAGAAAACCCTAACACATGTCTAAACTGTCTGGAGATTTTCTTTTAAGTATAAAACAAGCCAAAGGGTTTAACTAGAAGTAAAAACACACTGAGCGTAAGATGGAAAAACATTGTATATCAAATTCACAGCTCGATCATCACAGTAGCACATGGAACGTGTTAATGCGTTTATATTTAGAACATTTTGCACATCTTCGTTGGGGGCTGCAAATTTGGTATGATTCAAGGTTCTGCCCAATAACATTGTATTTTTAACTAGCTCTTCTAAACCACTGTAACCTTTACAACTGTGAAAGTTTTCTAATTGCTGTACAGAAACAGCATGAGCCAGATCTGTTCATTTACATGTGAACTTGCCGATGTGCTTACTGATGCAGTACAATTTTAATAATAATAATCATAAAGAATGAGAAAAAGATAATGGAACAGCTGGTATGAAATGTAGTTACAGGCTAACCTTAAATTACCTTAATATATGTAAAGGTTATTTAAGGTTAGGATATTTGCAGCATTTCTTGATAATTCCTTGATCAGTTAAATAAATTACCTTTAAATACATACTTTAACTAATATATTTGATAATTTATTGATTGATTAAATGTTGCTTTGCACACTACTTTTCAAAAGTTTGGGGTTAGTTCATTGTTTTTATGAATTAAATAAATAAATAAAAATAAGAATATAAAAATATCGAGGAACACAACATGTTTTCATCATTAATAATACAAATATTTACAATCAGCATATTATAATTATTTTTGAGGGATAATGTTACACTAAAGACTTGATAAATGGCTGCTAAACATTTTTTTCTGAAATATTTTTACAATTTAATTTTTTTTACATTTTTACTGTATTTGTGATCAAATAAATGCAGCTTTGATATTTTTGTCAAATACTTTAAAAAGTCTTACCTACCCTACATTTTGAATGGAAGTGTATTTAATAAATACATTGTATCTCCAGTACAGTGTATATATAATATTAATAAATGTATGATAATATAAATATAAAGAATATGTGTTAATTTCTCTAAATGTACAATGCTCTCTTGTGTTGATTCAGTGAAAGAGAAAGAGGACCTGCACCCCGACTTGGAGTCCCAGGGCATAAATGATGATACCTTCTGTGAATACAGGTATTTCAAACCACCACCAAGATGTACTGCACACATAGTGGCAGATTGACGGCAACCTCTGACACTGTTTCCTTGTAATCTGTGCATTTTTTCTTTGGTTTGAAAGCCAGCACCAAACCAGCCTGAGCTCTGGACGTGCAGCAAGCTAAAGTAACCATCACACGTATGTGCTAAACAATAACAACAAAACCAATGTTGTTCACACATCAGTGCCACTGATGTGTTCCTGTTCCACGTGGTGCTTTGTGAGTAGTTAGAACACATGTAGCACTTTAGAAACAATGGCTTTGCTGTAAAAATGAAACTGATGTTGTATTGAGATCGAGCGAACAACAGATTGCCCGGCAGGATGATGGTAAACAATCTGGTTTAGTTGAAAGACACTTATCTTGAGGCCGGCAATAAATGCGTTTCTTGTTTCATTAATCATTCGGCGATCCAATAACAGTCTCTTCAAAAACAGTGTGTGTAGTGACTATTATGAATCTGAAACATGTTGAGCAGATTATCTGAGACATGTTCATGATGAAGGCTGAACTCTAGATGTGCCCGGCTCAGTGTCTTGTGTTTCACTATTTGAAACACTAGGCTTGTTTTATGCATACGTCAAACAGTGTGTGAATGCATGCGCTTCACGGTTTGAGTGATGATAATGCATGCTCAAATGCACCCATCCACCTTCAGAATGTTTTATATTTCTATCATATTAGTCATTCCATTGGGTTTGGCTGGTGGTTTCATAGGCACATGCACTTTGTGTTAGAAACGGGAATGAGTTGTCATGCTGGAGTGTTTCTCTGTTGCTCTTTTTAAAGGAGTTGGTCACACAATACTGGCAATATTGTTATTACTTTCTCACCCTCATGTTGTTATGAACCTGTTTTTTTTTATATATATTTCCGGTCTTCTTAATAAAAGTAGCAGATTTGTGTAAGGAACAGACTAAGTCATTATGCATTGTAAATGATTCCTTTTGTCAAAATGAATAACATACCTGTATTTGACTGTAAATCGGTTATTTGTTAAACACATTTTGATATTGAATTTTGGGCTCAAACAAGGGCTGAACAGTCTCCTAATAATATTATAAGTGAAGCACAACTTACATTTCATTTGTTTTCCTCACACAAACTTTGCATACGACGTCAGAAGACTTACCATTCAAAAGTTTGGGGTCAGTAAGAATTTTTTATGTTTTTGAAAGAAGTCTCTTATGCTCTCCATTCTTTAGTGTCACATGATCATTCAGAAATCATTTTAATACACTGATTTGATGCTAAAGAAACATGTATTATTAATATCAATGTTAAAAACAGTATATATATATATTTTGCATATTTTTTCAGCATTTGATGAGTAGAAAGTTAAAAACAGTATTTATTTTTAAATATAAATTGTCTGCAACATTAATGTGACTTTTGAACAATTTAATGCATCCTTGCTAAATAAAAGTATTAAATTATTATCATTGTATTCTTCTTTTTTTTTACTTACCCCAGACTTTTAAATTATAGTGTATATAATTGGAATAGAATGCACATATGGAATATGTCATATGGGCTAATTTTATACTTTATTATGCTTTTTTTGTAAAAAAAAATTGACAGGCCACTATTACTTTTAGGAATAATCTTAATGCAGCTCTTTCCATATATGGTACATTATCTAGCTCCTCTGTATCTACTACTAGAGGAAGGTACTGGTTTAGCATTAGACCAACCGAACATAACAAGGACAAGACAGCCAAACTCAGTTTTGTTTCCCATGTCTTACACAGCGATAATGATGAGAAACCACTGAAAAGCAGCCAGCATTCATTGAATGGGGACTTGAAAGGAGGGGACAGCGGAGACAGCATGGTGGACTACGGTGACGAGGACGCTCACTTCAACGAGGACGGCTCTTTTATCGGAGAATACACTGGGCACAAGAAGAGGGTCTCCATGGAAATCAAGGGAAACAATCAGAGCACAGCATAATGGACCACGGACAATTTATTTGTTGGACAAGCTCTCACAAAAGGTCAGTGAAAAGGAAACGGAAGGAAAAAAGCACGGCATAACGGCACCCGAAGGACATTTTGCAATTAACGTGTTATTGTCAAACTCTCAGTCATACTCACATCATTTTACAAAGCTTAGTTTGTTGCGCGTGCTGTAACTGATCAATCATGTCAGTTGTGTATACTTTTGTGGGGTGATTTTGTATTAAATCTTTGCAAATCATTTGTGACTTTGGAGCTGCCAGAAAGTTTGTAAATGCAAACTATATACACCGTTTTTGCTTTCTTCGTGTCATCATGTAGCCAAGCAAGTTTTATGTCAGGGTATGAACTTTGTATTTGTATTTTTTGTTCGAAGCAAATATTATTGACATTTTATATTTCAGATATTGTATACTGTGCATTCATTAAATGTGGGTTATTATGTGTACAAATGAGTTGTTGCTTAAATAATCATAATGTCTGTTGAAATCCAAAAAGCGTAAGACAACATAAGGGTTGACTCACAATTACTCACATATTTTTGTGAAAGTTTTTGCATTGAAATTATTATTATTAACAGTTCGGGCTATACTAACAACTGCATAGCCATCTGCAGTACCACATAAACCCTACAGTGAGTTTGCTGCTCTTAACCCATTAGCTATAATACAGTATATCATCAAATAGGCAAATACTCAATGATCATATAAAAAAAATAAAAAAACTATTTTGCCTTAGAATGACCTTGATGTTCTGGAATGACGAAACTTATTCTCATGGATTCCGTGATACAGGGTACATGGCATTAAATCCTTTCAAATAAGTCCTCCAGGAAATGCAATGCGATGTTCATTTATGTATGTTTTTTGAACGACTCCACATAGAGTCAAACCCAGATTCTGTACAATGTTTCTGTAAATTCTGTTTGCATGTTTAAGGATGTTGAATGAGGTTTGTGTGCAGATTTGACATTAAATTGTATCATTTTTCTTCACTCTGGACTTGCTAAATGCAGCATCGCAGCCTTTTTGCTTCTTGAACCTTCTGTGCTGATTAATGCTTTAATGCATGCATCCTATTGTGGGGCTTTTATGAACGTGCAGAAAACGTTTTACGCGGCTTTCATATTCCAGGCCCACTGCTGGATACATTAAGGTAAAAGCAGACTGAAGATGACAAGGACTGAAAAAAAAACACTGGAGTTAACTCAGCAAAAAGTATTGGATACTGCAGGCAGAGTCTGTGAAAAGATATATCGTAAGTAAAGATCTATAAAATAGTACATCTGTCTGAGAGCTACGCACCATAGATTCTGCTATATTCCTGGAATATGGTTTTACCAAGCATATCAGACATTGTGCTCAATAAGCTTTCATCCCAGAGGAAATCTATGTATTTGGCTGTAAGAACACGGATGTGCTCTGTCAGGGAAATAACCTCGGTGAAAGTGGTGGAGCAGTTGGAAATGAGACAATGAGAAGAAGTACGGAGGGGTCAGCCACTCTTATGATGTGTTCAGCATATACAGATACGGCATCTCGCAGCAACACAAAGATATCAATAATGCAACATTTTTACTGAGTGGGTAGCCTGAAGATACAATAGATGAAATCCACTAAATAAAAAGCTGATATTGTATAAGAAAACCCAAAGATCAGCCTCTGAGGATTAGCACACTAAAATGAAAATATCTGCAACTTCAATTATAAGGTAGGATGGATAAACAGATGGACAAACGGACAGACAGACAGATAGATTTAATTTTTTTATGGACATCTGAAATAATAATCAAAGCATATTGCAACTTCGTAGCAAATGAATTGGTCCCCAAGTCTAAAGGCCGTCAGCCATTCACTTTAGATGAAAGATTCATTCATCATAATTTTTCTTCTATGTGCAGCAACTTCAGCAAAGTAAAGAAGAGAGGAGTTTTTATAGCAGTTTTTTTATTCAGTATGTGAAAGTGCACCCTCTTTTTGTTTCTGAGATAAAGTGAGTAGTTTTTGCTGGTAACATAATCTCAGCATAGTGGCTACCTGAGCTTTCCCCCTCCATGGAGAACACAATAGCTTTTATTTGGCTACTGATTCAACTGAAGATTAATCTAATGATACATTTAGTGCTTGAGTGTTTTGGTCAAGGTTTGGCTGGTTAGCATGACCCAGTTTGCCCCTGCTGAGACCATGCTCATTCTTGTAGCACCATCAACCAATCACTTCCTTGCTATTTTTTTTTTAAAGCTATTTTGTCGGATCTTTACAAAAGCTTCTTTCAAATACTGAGTCAACTGTTTGTAAAAACAGTTTGTAAAAAAAAAGTATCAGCATTTTAGTTTCTTTATCTAACCCTTAGCTTGAGACTTATGCATTGGCTTAACAGTACACAATATCTGCATCTCTTTATACAGTATCTCTATAATTCACAACTTCACATTTTGCACTCCCCAAAATCCCACATTTTCTATAGAAGCAGAATTTAATTACTACTATCTTTCAAATATGTAAACAGAATTATAATTGCTCTGTCCCCTGTTAACATTTATTTTGCTTTTGGAAACTGAAACACATATTGTATTAGTGCAATGCCTACATTTCTATAATGAGGGTTTGCATTACATAGAGAGACATTAGATGAAGCGTTTGCAGCATCCAATCAACGGCCACCTCGTTTTTACAATTAGGAGTCTAGACAGCAGCCTGACCCTGAGATGCTGAAATATTTGTGTATTTAATTAATTTATGTTTCTCGCATTTAGTTAGAGACAGACCTCAAGTGAAGATGGGGCCGAGGCGCAGTGCTCACAGAGACAGTGTATTGATTGGATTTTCTGCAGTCTCTGTCTTCATTACTTGCTGGAGCTTACCAATGCATATTTTCTTTTGCTTTAAAATGTGATACCTAAAATAAAAGTGCAAGCTTCAAATTAATGATGAATATGTGTAAAAGTTCAGTATTATTTATGGTAGCACTGCATTGTAGGTGACTTTAAGTACGTATTGAAATTTAAGAATACATGATTGTCTGACACTCTGCCTTCTGATTGTCTTTTGAATCAGACCAATTCTAAAATGTGTACATAAAATTACTGAACTTTAACAATATCTGCAATACTTTTGTTGGTTCTGTTCTGTTTACCCTGGGGGTAGGCTGCATGGATGCACAGGGAGTTCTTACCCAGAACAGAACTATACCGCCAATCCAAACTGTATGCTGATTGTCAATCATCTTTGACGATAGTGGTCCTGACAGAAATAATATTACTTTTATTTAATCGTAAATGTTCCAAGATGTAGGCTACACTGTACAAACCAACTGACCTAAGAACACGATGGACACTACAACATTAAGACTATTAATACTGAAGTCCTCCACCACCTTCATGTGCGAGAAATGAAAGTTGCTGTGTTTTAAGTTAGCTGGATGAATGACAGCCAACATTTACAAATATCAGAATGTCGTGACTGACCAAGTGAGATGTGGTTAAATAGAAATAAATCAGTCAAATTTGGCTGGAAAAAGATTAAAAGTCAATAGTATAGCAATTCTTAAAGCACAGATCTCACAGATATTAATTTCAAACCAATCAGTTTTCTGTTGGTCAATGTAACAAATTCACATGTCCAACTTGAACACAAGTGAAATCTGAGTTCTGACTGTTTTCGTCATTGTGCGAGACTCCATTTGTGCAGGCACATTTTCCTTTTTTCTGCAAATTTTGGTTTGAAGATGAAAGATTTCACTACTGGTGATCGTGCAGATTTGACACGTTGACAAACAGAAAACCTCTTGTCTTGAAAGTTCTGTGTGAGATATGCTTCATGCATTTGCTACACTGTTGACAACAGGCCGTGGACCTTTTTTGGGTGCAAAATTTGAGTCATGTGACTGCAGTGTGACTGCACCTTTAGAATCGAGTACTCTGATGTTGCTGATAATCCAAGATCTTGGTTTGTATATATTCTGGAAGAAGGGGCCAGACTACAACCAACGATTTGTTACAGAACACATGGCGTGGCTAACACAAACCAGGAGCTTATGGTGAGGTGAGAATTGATTCAACAATAGCAGCATAAGTCTAAAGAGAACTGCAGAACTGCCTGAGGCAAGTTGAACTTCTTGAGAAGTCTCCGGGAATACAACCTTTTTAGTTCTGAAGACAATGTTACTTTTCCATGTGAGGTGTTTAGTAACGATGCCTCCAAGGAGCCTTAAATTCTAGACTGTAGCGACGGTTTTGGTCACTGAGACCATCAAATTGAGAAGCTCTGGAGACCTTCTGAAGTGTGTGATCATCTCTACAGATTTCATAGCATTTCTTTGCACTAGGACACCAAATGTTCTTCCTCCTTTCTTTATAAACAGGTTCATTACAGTCGCTTATAAGGCCAATCAGTGTGATTATGATTATTTCTGATTATGTGTCAATTTACCATGCTACCTGAATATAATAATTATTCATTATTATGTTGATAGGCAGCTGATTAAAAGTCCTCAGGTTATGGAATATGATGTTAGTTGTATATGTATACTTTGTTTAATCCGACCAGTACCTAATGACGAACCCATTTATTTATGGTGCATGGCATACGAATAAACCCCTGTGTTTATTTGACAAATGACTTGACAACAAGACTAGCAAAATATTTCATTACACTGCCTTCAAAAAAAAACAGGGAGCATATATAGCTTTATATAGCACTACATTCCAATATTTTCTCCTTGTTGATTCACAGGGGAAGTTGAATTAAATGTATAGACTCTGATGCCATATGCATACCTCGATGGAGTGGGAAGGGCAAACTCCGTAAAATACCATTACTCAGATAAATAGAGCTAATTGAGCAAAACAGGTCCTGGTTTATTGAGCAATAAATCAGATGTCCCCCTCCCCACCACTTCTAAGAAGCAAAGGAGGAATTTAGAGACCAGTACTGCCTGCGACAACACTACTTAATTCCTGCAATTAATGTGTGGGCCCTGTCAAAGTATTAAGGGTTTATGAATGTTCTATGGAGAGACAACTAGAATATACGTGTCACAGTCATAAACAGAAACACACAAGTGAGTGTGTTTTCAACAGGTTGTTTCAATGTATTATTGTGCTTTGAAGAAACAAGCTATCAAAAATTCAAAGCAATTTCCAGGCTTTTCAAGTTCTGTATGAAGGCCTTAGCACCAGCAATCAATTGCTCTGCTCTAAAATTTAGTGAGCTGTGTATGGAGGCAATGTTTTAAGCCATCAAAAATGTAGGAAAATACTCATGCTGATTCTAAAACAGAAAAAAAATACAATCAGAGAAATGTCATTTATTATTCTTTTTTAAATAAAAGTATTGTAAGATTCAATACAACATTAGAACGTCATTTATGACGTTTTTTTACTACAATTACTGTAAAATTCAATACAATACTAAAGCTTTCTATGAAATAAAAAATGTATTATTTCATTATTTTAAATTAATTTGCGTGATATGCATTTTGTTTAATAGAAGGAAATATAGTAAACCATTTTATGTTTTTTATAATTTGACATAATAACAAACTATTGGATTCAATTAATTTATAAAAAAATTAACAAATAAATAAAAAGGGTCTGTGGTATAAAGACTTTTTTATTGAAGATCTCAATACTGCCACACTGACTTACCCCTTCCCCTCGGTCCGTTCGCCGCGGGGCCCCCTCACAGCACGGGCGCGGTGCGACCGCACCAATTGCACCACCCAAAGGACGGCTCTGGCTCTTCTAACAGCATGAAATAGACTTGTTTTCCCCTTGTCTGCTGCAAGCAGTTGTAATATAGAGTAATCATTCACATGGAATTAACAGCTCAGGTGATTTGCTCTAGACAAATTGCATCCAGAATTGAGCACCCTTGAAGGAAAGACGGAAGATATAGCAGGTCACATGCTTCAAGCACTGCATGTGCCAGGCGAGCAACTGCCATTGATTTAAATAGGCCTATAGTTCTCACCAGGAATTGTAGACCTCTTTGTGGTCCTCTTTATATTATACAGTGGCTAATATACAGTTTATTTATAATCACTCTGCATTAAGCATTCATGCCTCCTCCAAAAAAACATGAATGCACTTGTATGTAAGGCGGATTCAGTTAATTCAGAGCTAACTGAACATCTGTGAGAGACACCAGGGTGAAGGATTGAAGGTTGCTAAAATGCTGTAAAATCAGCATTTGGGATTACCAATATTCATCTGTCTCTGGAAAAATATCACATATAATGCTGATGTGAGCTTCTTTACTAACCTTAATGTCAATGCTGGCTTTGGATGTTTAAATGTGATTTCTCTAGTGATAGCAAGCTAGTGCAAAGCGCAAAAAACATGAATGCACTAAGGCGGACCAGAGACTAACCTGTGAGAGACACCAGTGGTGAAGGATTGAATGCAACGCTGTCGGATTACCTCATGTCTCATTCACCTGTGAGAAAACATTGTGCAGACGTATCATGTCTGCACAAACAGGGTGCGCAGAGGTATGCAAATACATATTTGACAGGAAGGCAGGAGAGCCTATCGTAATGTTTGAACCGAGCATTTTGATTTGTTGAACATTTTATGGTCCTACGCCTTCCACGGATGATATAAATACATCTAAATAAATGTATACCGCTTAACTTAGGCCCCGTTCCGACTATATGATTTTAGCTCGATTCTGGCATGATTTTCTTGACGTAGGGTGTCGCAGGGATTCATAAACAACAATGGGCCGTCGGGATGCAAGATTCAATCGTTTCATATCGTGTAGTATGTCATAGTGCATGACAATCGATGCCATGTCTGCAATGCTTCTTGACGTCAACACACAAGGTCTAGCATTGTTTAATTTTTTTTCCGCCATCCACGACAAGTTCTGTCACAGCTATTACACAGGCCAATAGCAGGACAGAAGCACCTTCATACATGCTTTCAAACAAGCCGAAACGAAAGAGAGACAACGGTATCAGTCCTGCTAGGTGTAATTTTACAATGGAGGAAATGTTTGTGGAGCTATGGCAAAACTACTCTGGCATTTATGATGTTTTTGAGAGGTTTACCTACCGCGACAGAGAGAAAATGGCCTGTTAAAAATTATTTTACCTAAGTTCTCTTTGACAGTCATCTTCATGCAATCCAGTTTCTTTCTTTTTGGACTTTCCTGACAACAAGACAGGGCAGAACACGCTGTTTGCTAGCCATTTTTTATTTACGCTCATGTCACCACCGCCTGTCTAGTCCCGTGCTATCGATGACAGCACACACGTCATTAAAGAATGCAAGGGAGGAATGTTCGGGTAGAAACATGTAGTCTTATGTATTTCTTGTTCACAACACAACAATATTTTAGGAGTCAAAATTTGTAATCTGGCACTGTGACTGCCATAATCGACAGAAAAATCATATAGTCTGAACCGGGCTTTAGTGATTGCTATCGAGATGTGAAGAGACCTTCAACCAGCATGATAAAAAATAGTTTTTGGACCAAATCACATACCCTGCCTTTAAGTCTTATAAACAATGTGTTATCTATTTAGAAATTATTTGTTCGTCGTGTTTTATACCGCAATATATGCAACTCGGTTTAGGGTACAAGCTTGTCACTTCCGAGATAATGATACCTGAATTCCTAAAATTATTTTTTATATATGTATTTACAACATGAAGGCAGTAAGACAGCATCACAGAGATGTACATGTCAGCTTCATTATGTCTGGCACAATGTTTCACAGGTTGGAAATCCTGCATCTGACCTTCATGGTGAAATGACGCTATTAGATGTGGAAAAGCCATTGTAGAGAAAATTGCTGGGAAAATGGAATGTAATCACCCCAGATTATCTAACTGGATACCTGCACACACTGTCTGCCCACAGCTCCTCCGACAAGGAACATTTAAGAATGTGCTGTGAGCATCAGGGGTTAGGGTTTGACTGGGTAGCTTTGACAGTTATCCCCTGCTGGCAGGTGCTGTAACTGCACCATTATGGGGGCAGAAAGCACGTTTCTTTATTGACGACAATTGAAAACTAGATGTGTACTGTTAAAATTAGCATACATGGTTAAATTATGGTCAAATATATATTTGAAATGTCTTTAAAACTAGAAGTAGGAAAAAAATGATAAATATAGCTACCATATTACAGGGGAAAAAAACAAACAACATTTCTTAACATAATTTCTTGCCTTGCTATTTTATAAGGATTCACATTGTTGAAGTTAAAATGGAAATACAATTTCATGTGTTCAAATCGTGTTAAATCATGAAAAAATGTTTGTACTACATTAGATCAAAATGCAAAAATCACATCTATGCAAAAATGAACGTATTTAGGAACTATGGTTGGTATTGAACAAATCTGTAATGATTATGTGGTTTATGAGGACACAAATTTGTATAATGACATGGGTATGACACAGGTATTACAAGGAGAAGGTGATTTATGAGGACATTTTCAGTGTCCCCATAATTCAAAACGCTTATAAATCATACAGAGTGAGTTTTTTGGGGGGAAAGTAGAAATGCACAGTCTCCTCTGAGGGCTAAGTTTAGGTGTAGGACAATAGCACATACAGTTTGTACAGTATAAAAACCATTACGCCTATGGAGAGCTCCCAATAAACCATAAAAACCTGTGTGTGTGTGTGTGTGTGTGTGTGTGTGTGTGTGTGTGTGTGTGTGTGTGTGTGTGTGTGTGTGTGTGTGTGTGTGTGTGTGTGTGTGTGTGTGTGTTTGGACTGTTTTTGAGGATAGCACTTGGCATTGAAGATCTCAAGCAAGAAAACATCTTTAAAGAGCATCACATGTTTGCTGAGAGTGATGAAAGACTAAAAAAAGTTGTGTTGATTGGGTGCGCTTAATGCAAATTATTAATTTAGAGCAAGCTCATTTAGAATTCAAATTCATTAGAACCAGGGTAAGAAAACATCTTTGTGCTCGTATACATGTTGTGAATTAAACATAGGCTAATTTTTAGTGAAAAGTTCTCCAGTGTGTATAACTCACTGTTATTGTGAAAATAGAAAACTTTGTTTCTCGACTTTATTTATTTATACAGACTATGTGAATGTAGCCTGTGGTTGTTATTCTTCATATTTTATTCTTACATAAATTATTATTCAAAAGAAGTAACTGTGAACAACTTTTTTGTCAGTTATTAAAACTTCCTATTATAGGTACAAAATGTAGTCTACTTCCACATACCAAACTCCTGAGGGAATCCTGAGGGTAATGTCACTATAGCCTAGTGCTGTCAAGATCCTGCCAAAGCCTAAATATTGTTTATATAGATCTGCATTGCAGCATTAGCTAAACAGTCAGGATGGGACAATCACTGAAAGAAGGAAAAAACCCTCCATGTCACCTGTCAGCTCGAGGCAAAAATGTCAATGTCAAAACGACAGTGACAAAAGTATTACATGTCTGAGTAGAAAACAGTGCATAACCGTTTAAACATACACTTACAAACTGCGCTGCTTATCCACTCTTTCTTTTTTCCCAGAATTCTCAACACAAGACCTATCGAAATTCCTCACCGTGTATCACATTGGGCTTTCTTTGATCCCTCTTTATGATGGACAGATCTTGTAAGCTGCGATTCCTCTACCAACAGATTTCAAAGGCAAGGTGTAAAAGTTAACTGGCGGAGCTTTAGCTTCACGTCCGGGTGCATTAGCTTTGTGACATTTTTCATACAAGGTTCTAAGTGAACACATTGCCCTGTGTAGTCTCAGGAGCTAAACGTAATGTGGCAAATTAAGTCAAATGTTTCACGTTCATGACCTGCAGCCATAGCAACATTCATGAATGGCGTCTTAATTGGGAAACAGGGAGTTTCAAAGCTCTCATGTCTGACACAATGAACAAGAAGGCTTATGTCACATCGCTTATGTTAAATACAGATGTGCATGGTTTATTTTATTCTATAGAGCTTGTAGCTGGTTGTTTCCATTGTAGATACAGTGTAAGGGTGGTAAGAGATAAACAACTGTTTAGTCTGTACACTGTAAAAAAAAGAAAGACATATGTTTCAAAGTTAAAAATAAAACATATTATTGAAGTACGCTTTACAAACTAATTTCAGTCTCTCCTACTTCAGCATTTATTTTTTAATTAAATGTGGTACTTTCCATTATCTTGCCATTAGTGAAGCTTACTAGCAATTTCTGTTTAGAATTTTTCTAAAAAAAAATCAGTTTTTACAAATGGAAGTAAAAAAAAAAAACAATTATCAAATTGGGTTTTCTATGCAATAAGAACCATTTCTGGTTCCCCAAAGAACCTTTCAGTGACCAGTTCTTAAAATAACCCTTTTTAGCCTGAGGAGCATTTTATTGACCTAAACCTAAAGGAACCTTTTCTACGGTAGATAACTTTTTGTGCAATGGATGGTTAAATGTTCTTCATGTAACCATATGCCAATAAAGAACCTTTATTTATTTGCAGTCCACTATAGACATGATCAAGATTAAAGTTAACTTGTAAACAAAAGCTACAGTGTAAAGAGCTTGTCCATTCAGCAAAATAATGAGCAGGTTTGCTTGTTATGAGAATCAAATGAGAAATATTACCTTCTTTCAATGTTTGAGGCACATTTCATTGATAAGGTAATGAAGTAAGACGCAGGTCGAGTGCAGAAAGACCGTCATTTACCATCTCTTTATGTATTTCAGGGACACCATCTGCAATTTTACGCTTGATCTGGAGTCCCTTTATCCTCTCTTTACTGCTGAGCCTTCACTATCAAGTGTACATCAGGCATCTTTGCTCGAACGCAGATTCTGCCACAGCAGCAAGATGGATTTAATTGCCATGGCAGAGATGCTCCGTGAGGGACAATGCAGAGGATATGGCTGGGAGGCTCGGTAATAACGTCAAGAGCAGTGATGAATTGTGACTCTAAACAGAGTAACAGCTGATAGAGTATTGAATTTGTTTATATTTGCAATGATAGATATAATCCAAAGTATGAGGAGGCCAGTGCAGAGTATGAATGATAAATTCTAGGGACATTGGCTTTCTTATAGATTGCATGTATTATTATTTATTATTATTACAGGCACTAAGATCAGCCAGTGGATTATGGATGACTTTGATCTGCTTCTTCAGTTTAATAGTATGCCCTGCTTTGCAATAGTGAAGAAACAGTTTTGAATGTTTTACTGTCAATGACAAAAAAGTATGAAAAGCAGAAGTCTTTAAAAATATAGTTTGTAAGTGTGCCAAGTTCTTAGAAATGTAACCTTTGTTGATTGCTAGACTTGTTATAGACTTAACCTGATTGAGTTGTCTTTAAAAATGTCATAAGCATTTTAAACAGCTTCCAATGCATATTTGATTATACTGAAGTTTTCTGGGAGTTATTCCATGTGAGCTTTGGAAATAACCTTCCCATTTCAAGTATCTTTTATACAAACTTTCCTAACACTTAATAAAGTATTGACAAGCAACGTAATAAACATTTATTTAAATTATTAATTTTTTTTTGTTGAAAAATAGTTTTAAAGAAATAATATAAAACTTTATCAAACAGTAGTATTTTATTTTCTGTTATTTTTTAGCTTTTTCTTCAGTGGAACATTTCAGTTTTTTTATTTTACAATACACAGGCACATTTGTTTGAGAATCTGTAGATATGGTTGGTTGTTGTTATACTAAAAAAAAATATCAGCATGAAGGCAGCAGGATTGCTGTATAATAATGTTTTATGCAATTTATACTTCTTTCTCCCGCAAAGAATTCTGAATGAAATCACAGTGCCGACTGCACAGTCTGAGCCACGTAAAGAAGAAAAATCGCTCATCATTTTCTAAACTGCTAACAGAGAGATGAGCTTATAGCCATTACAACTGCAAATAGAGAAATTACATAAATGATCTCAAGCCACTTCTTTAATATGTCATATAATAGCTATATATTTCATGTGGTAATAATTATGTTGTCTCAAAATTTAAAGCCTTTAAAACAAGGTCTTAAACAAGCTGAATGAAAAACATAGCAGGCAGATCCTGATTTCAATCACGACCTCACTCTACGCACATAAGACACTCAGCCAAAGCTCATTTTGTGTGTGGTTTGATGCTTGACTCTAGAATGATTGTGTTTACCATCCTTATTATTTCCTCAACAAATAGCTAAATATTAATCATCCTTATTTGCATGACGCACAGTAGGATTCCATACACGTCTCTAATGAGATTTGATTACGCGAGATGTGACTCCATGGCACTCCGCCACATTTCTACCTCTCACACCTGTTTACTGTGTAAATGGCTTGACTTCTGATTAAGATTACAGGGAGCAAACGTCTGCATAGAAAGCACAGATCAAGTAGTAAATGGAAAGTAACTTTAGCATATTGACACTGGTTTTAATGGAAATAGTTGTGCTTGTTTGTTTTGTCATCCGTTTTCCCAGCTGCATTGAAGCCGACGTTTTTACGCTGTGTTTAGCAGTTGCTTATTTTAAAGGATTTTTTCTATTCTGTTTAAATGAGTTCAATTCAACTTAAGCTCTATAGACAGCATCTGGGTATTTAGGCAAATCAATCATATTAGCCTTATGTAAATCCTGGTTTATTCTTGGTGTATCAGCAGTAGCACTTATAGGTTCGCTTACAAAATACAACATCAGTGCACATTCTATTCTAAGTGTGTTACATTATATGCATAGTTCACCCAAAAAAGTACTCACCCTCAGGCCATCCAACACCCTCAGGCCATCCATCCTAAAAAATTCTGGGATAAAAACAACCCAGTGCTGGGTAAATATTGGACAGAACACATGCTGGGTTATTATGACCCAGCTGGTTGGGTTAACTGTTTTTACCCAACATGCTGGGTTATTTTATTTAAGGAACTGCAAACTTCAGACTGCGCCTAGACCTGTTTCACTCGTAGCTGAAAAATGCCATGACTGACTCCATAACCTGCCCATAAACAAACAGGACTGAGTTTAAAGAACATATTTTAACATCAAATTAAAATAAACTCAGTATTATAATGAATAAAATCCATTTATGTTATGCAAGGCAAAAGGCCTTTCCAGAGCGAAACTGCCACTGCTGATGCAGCTGACTGACATCTCGTCCTAATGTTGCGTTGCATCAAAAAATATAATTTACAGCACAGTAAAAAAATTAAAATGTTTACAAACCTTTATTTCGCAGAAGAAGTGCACCAAATTGGCGGCGGCGGTGCTGAGAACTGCTCTCTTCTGTAGCGGACACAAAAATCCTGCACTGTGACTGTAGCTCAGCAGCTGGGTTGTTCCGTTGACTTGAAAAAAATAACCCAGCATTAAAAATGACCCAGCAAATTAATTACATCAAAAATACCCAGCAAAATAATAATAAAATGACCCAAAAAGCTGAGCAATCTGGGTAAAAAAAAATAAATAAATAAAACAGCACCTCTGTAAAAATATTAAAACCAACCCAATAAAAGGCTGAACCCAGCATTTGGGTTAAAAAATAACCCAGCATTTTTTTGAGTGAAGATGTAGATGAGTTTTTATTCTCATCAAAACAGATTCAGAGAAATGTTTCATTACGTCACTTGGTCGGCAATGGATCTATAAAGTGGGTGCCGTCAGAATAAGAATCCAAACAGCTGATAAAAAACACAATAATCCACAAGTAATCCACATGACTCCTGTCTATCAATTAACATCTTGTGGAATGAAAAGCTGCATCCATTCACTGCAGAGGAGCCACTGTGGTGAGCAAGTGATGTAGTAGCCTATATCCGCATTTCTTTCGATGAAGAAAAAAAAGTCATCTTTGTACATCTTAAATAGCCCGAGGGTGTTCCTTTTAACCATTTATTTATTTATTTATTTATTTTACAAACTGATTCTATTATTATTTTAATGCATCGTGTTGTTGTTGTTGTTGTTGATAGAGTTTAACATGTGTTGGAGCTTTCCTTTAACTACATCATTCACCATTACTGATTTTCTACAACGACTTGGTTATTGATTCCCAACACACAATTAAATACATGACCATAAAAAAAAAAAAAAAAAAACAGACAGTGAAAAAAGGAAGTTCAGTCATTTTCCATAACTTCGTCTGGGTGGCTGAAAATGAAATTACTTTTGTTTTGTGTTTTTTTAGTGAGACCTTTGCTCACCCTAATTATACACTTGAAAGTGCTGCAGCAATAGACATCACTTCTCTCTGGTCTTTTCATATTTGCATCTCAAAGATAAGATGGCCTTGCCCAGATAGCCTTAATTGGTACAGACAGGAGCTGTCTTTCTCTTTGGGAATGACAGAGAATAAAGGAACATATAGATTAGGTCTGCTCAGTTGCTCTACTGAAATATGAAATTCTGGGGAAAATTGGATCCTGACATTGCCTTCAAAAGCAGATAACTGTGAGTGAAACGATCAAGGTAAAAGCTTCCAATAAAGTCACGCTTAGTTTTAACAATACATCTGTGATCATTAGTCAGCTTAGAATATTATGCAACCAAAATTTCCTGTAATAGCACATTTAGATGTTTTGTAGCATTTTTTGTGTTCTGATACATAATGTTCTCTTATTCTCAATTTAAGTTTGCTATTCAGTTTGCGTATGCAATGTGGTGTATTTATATGTGACAAAAATATATTAGATGTAGGCCAGAACTTGATATTATAAATTGGGAATTGGTTTGATTTGGAAAAAAAAAATGGAAATTATGTTGGTTAACAAAGTAAATAGCACCCATTTTTATTTTTATACAAACTTTAAACTATAAAACCAACTTTAAAAACATTATTTAATCATTCAGGATAATGTGTAAGTTATGGAGCAACTATAAAAATGTCTCTGTCCAACTTCTCTGGCTCTTTATAACTCATGCCTGTTTGACAATATGTCTGCAAGGTCACATGAAAAGATATTGTAATTCCTAAAACACCCAAAATGAAAATGTTCCAAAACAAGTACATCTTAATTATGTCTACAATACCTGGTTATACGATTGATATTAGTTTCCCTTAACCCAAGGATAGTCATTTTCTTTTGAGGGCAGTTTTGCCATCAAAAGATATTCATTAAGGCATCCCTTGAGACTGAAGGTCCTTCAAAACTCGTTCTAGGAAGCTTTTCAAAACATCCCTGAAATGTCAAAGATTCATTCTGTATATTTCACCAGGCACTTGTTTTTCCAAGGGCCTTGTGGAAAAGTCAGTATTTACCTATTCGGATTAGACTTTCCAATAATGTTTCAATTGCACAATCATTTAAAAGAAAGAGAAGCTGAAGGATAATAAGCTCATCAGAGAACCCGGTGACCTCCCTCTTTAGGTTAACATTCTCTATACATCAATTGTTGGTATCTTGGTTCGTCTTTTTAGCGTTCCTAAGCCATAATGTTGGCTTTATTGAAGTTATTTGTTTTATACTTTGATACTCCTTCAGACCTTGATGGAAATGAACTCTGTGCTTCTGCGTTCTCAATTCAGATATGCAATCATGATCTGACTAATTGAGAATGTGGCTTTTTAGGGTGGATGGAGGGTGCCAGGGTTTGGGACACGGTTCCCTCTTGACAATGGCCTTGTTTTTGGGAGAACTGTTCCTTTAAATTAATTTGGGTTAAACAGTGTAATATATTCCAATTCCAAGATAAGTTTAGTGGTGGGTTTCAGATCAAGACCTAAACTATTTCTGTGCAGGCCTTTCATTGCTCCGTGGTGAGATAAAGGTCATTTGCTGCACTAATCCTCACATTGTCTGGGATTAGTTCTTTATCCTGTGTAAAATTGCTTTCTCTGTGGCAAAGAGAAGCTCACCGGATCCTGACAAGAGAGCTTGCCCTTGAGCTTTACAAGTTTGGCTTTGACTTTAATCTGGCTAGTTAAAAGATCAAGTCAGAAATCACAGTTCTGCCCCAAATCGTGTGATCTTACACCAAGAGGAACATTTCAAACATCATTTAATGAAACTAAAATTGCCCTCACATTATTTTAAGTCAAAGCATCAAAGGAATAGTTTATGCAAAAATGAAACTTCTGTCAAAGTTCACTCACACTCATTTCTGTGGAAAAGAAGAAATTCTGAAGAATCTTTTGCAGTTGTCACAATGAATGAAAACTGGACATTTAAATTCAAATAAAACCTCTCAAAACATCCTAAAAAATGAAAATGTTTCACAAAAGTCTGTGCACTTTCGTGCTGTACCAGCTGATTCATCAACATTTACTAGATTCAAAATAATGATTCGTACATGAATCAGAAATTATTACTTCTTGCATAAATGTGCAAATAAGATCTCATTAAAGGGATAGTTCACCCACAAAAGAACATTCTGTCATCATTTACTCACCCTGAAGTAGTTCCAACCCTTTATGAATGTCTTTGTTCTGCTGAACACAAAGGAAGATATTCTGAAGAATGTGGGAAACAGAGCAGTTCCGGGGCACCATTGACTTCCATAGTATTTTTTTCCTACTATGGAAGTCAATGGTGCCCCAAAACAGCCTGGGTACAAACTTTCTTCAAAACATTTTCCTTTGTGTTCGGCAGAACAAAGAAATCCATACAGGTTTGGAACTACTCGAGGGTGAGTAAATGATAACATAATTTGCATTTTTGGGTGAACTGTCCCTTTAATAATAATTATGCCCTACATTTCAGCATCTGCTTCTCATACATACTTTCAGTATATGAGTAAGATGGACCATTTTTTTAAACTACTTTGTCTAGTTAGTTATTTATTTAATCATGTTGCACGTGTGTTTGTCATTTCATAGTTTGACAGCTTCTCTCCTCATTCACTTTCATTTGTATTGAAAAGAGTAGCCAAAATAGACTTAAAAACTTTTCCACAGAAGAACAAAATTCATACAGGTTTGGAACAGCATGAGTGAAGGATGACTGAATAATGTGTGAGCTATTGCTTTAATGAATCTGCATTATAAAAGTCACCTTTCTTACACTAATACCTGTCACAGTCTTTGGCCTGCGGGTGTTTATAGGTTGATGCAAACATTTAGAGAGTGAGCAAGGCTTCTACCCCCCCCTAATGTGAATGTGATTCTGCATCCATATCAGAGATAATAAACTCGGAGGAATCTCCTGTGAAAATAATTTACTGAGCTGATAGTTGTCAAGAACATCCTACTGCCTCTTTTCTGGTGTAATCCCTTCCACAAATGTTTGTGCAGGAATTACACTTATTGTGTGTGAGTTTGTGTGTGAATGAGGTTTTGTAGTCCTGGGACGGTAATGAAATGAATGGAAATATATAAATGGCTCCAGGCTGAATGATTGGATGGGAAAGCCATGATAAATGACACCATCATGTTAGGGAACAATAGTAATTCCTTGGATGAAAACATTCTTGATCACTCATCAGCTGAAGCACACCTTAGAGATAATTAGTGTTATGTGGCCAGTTATGATGGATGAAAGGAATGCTTTTCTTCATACATTATAATAATTTTAGAAAACACTCTCCACTCCACAGGAATTTCTTTGACCTTCTTTATATTTCACGTTGCAGAAAACTTCTCTGGTTTTCCTTCTCTCATAAAATATCATTTTGGTGCTTAGAAGTCTACTTTATAATGTTTGTAACCCTCTATGGCATTAATTAAATTAATATTATGTTTCAGGAATGTGTTTTTTTATGTTTTTACATAAAATAGCTTCAGTGACTATAAAAAAAAGATATTTGAAAAATGTCAGAACTGAAAAAAAAGGTCCAAACTATTCTATTTTTCATCTTTAATCAATATATATATTAATTTGCAACTCCTACAACAATTAATAATTTGTTTTTTTATAATGTTCTCATTTATTAAACCATTGCTGCACACTGTTTTAATTATAGAATATAAATAGATCCGAATTTTCCATCCATAGCTTAAAAACAAACATATTATTGGTTACTTTAAAGCTGAAAGGTGTAATTTCTGTGTGATGTTACAGTAAAAATACAAAGAAACTGAAGAAAATTCTAGCTTTGCATATGTTTAATATAGTATGTAGTGTTTTGTTGCTTTCTCTCCCTAGCCATTAGTCCTGTGCCCACACCTGCTCTATTGCTCTGTCTGCTCTCTAGTGTAAAGCCTATTGAAGCACCAGCTGTATCAAATGTCAAATTTGCAGAGACATAACTTGTATGAAGGATTCCGTATTGGCCTCTCACTATGACAGTAAGCAGATTAGAAATGTGAACAGGGATTTAATTTGTTTTACAACCCAGCAGTGACATGGGACATTTTGGGTATGAGCAAAGACTGAGTGAACACTGCAACGCTCACCGCGTCTTAGCACGTTGACCTTGGGAAAAAAAACTAAGGAGCTTTGGAAATCGGTGAGCAAATAACGATAGAAAGAAACAAACAGCAGATGGCTGTCAATCCACTGTGTACACTTTTGTTTTCCAAATATGCCATGTGACCTAAATTGCAGTACTTCTCATAAAACCTTCAATCCCCCATCGGAAGTCCAAAAAAACTACAGCTATAAAAGGGCAAACAGAGAAATGTTTGTTCTTTTATTGCTATAGGCTCACTCCAGGGATGGGATGAATATAATATAGCACTGGTCGAAGTAAAAGTCTGTAATGTTGGACTTTGGACATTCTGAATTGGATACTTTATTGACTGTCCTCTGAGACTGCAGTGCAGAAAATCAAATACATTTTTTTCTCTGATCAGTGTTAATTTCATTACTGATGAAAATGTCCCTTGAGCAAGTGTTATTTTCTATTTTTTTTTTTGCTAAACTATAGTAATCTTTGCTTATGCAAGTATGTTGCTTTTGCAGTTAATTGCCTCAAATGCATCCTACATGACCCAAAAGGAAAGGGATTTCAAGATGTAAAATAAGTTTGTTTCTTAATCAGAATATATTTTCAGAAATTTAGCATCACTTGCTCACCAGTGGATCCTTTGCAGTTGAATGGGTGCCGTCAGAATGTGAGTCCAATCAGCGGACTAAAAACATCACAATAATCCACAAAGGAATCCACATCAATCCAGTCTATCTTTTAATGTCTTGTGATGCTAAAAAGCGGCATGTTTTTAAACTGTTTTTAAACATAATAACTGTTCCTCCAGTGGAAAAAAAAATCAAAAACCACTGACATGTTTGTTTATAACTGTTTTGGACTATTTGTAAACAGTGCTTGATCTGTGCATATTTCTCTTTAATTCAGATGATACAACTTCACTGGAGAAAGCAATATTATAGATAGGGGATCCAATATTTTAGCCGGAAGCAGCAGTTTAAAGTTAAAAACATCTAAAACAAACACGTAGCTTTCCGCTTCAAAAGACGTTAATTGAACTCTCATTCTGACGGCACCCATTCACTGCTACATTTCTTCAAATCTGTTCTGACAAAGAAAGAAACTTCTCTACAAAGAAACTTCTCTTCTCTATCTATTGATCGTTTTTTTGAACTATTCCTTTAGTGTTGTAAGCATACATGTTATGTTTTTCGCATTTCGATATAAGAGCTGTAACAACTATTTCATGGGTGCATTTTTTCTCTATTTGACAACCCTCTTAAGCATATTATGCAACCCTTCTAGAACCCTAGACAAAATTCATTCATCCATCCAATTTGTAAAATAATTTCAAACACACTTGTTTCTGGATGATGCATACAGGCAATAAACCCTGTGGTTAAAAAAATATGTTTACATTCTATTGATTATGTCAACACTGTAAGACATCTTGCCTTTCTTGAGTTTAGTTTCTAGGCTGCTTTGTGTTTGATTTTTAATTTGTGGGCCACGTTTGTTGTTTTGGGACAATGCAGTCAATGTAATGCACAACAGCAGCTTTGAATGCAAATCGTCTTACCTACCTGCAGTGTAAGACGTGGAAAATTTGTGACCCTGGACCACAAAACCAGTCTTAAGTGTATTTTTTTTTATCAAGATTTATACATCACATGAAAGCTGAATAAATAATATTTCCATTGATGTAAGGATTGTTAGGATCTGATACTATTTGGCTGAGATACAACTATTTGATAATCTGGAATCTGAGGGTGCAAAAAAGTCTAAATATTGAGAAAATCGACTTTAAAGTTGTCCAAATGAAGTCCTTAGCAATGCATATTACTAATCAAAAATTAAGTTTTTATATAATTATGGTAATACATTTACAAAATATCTTCATGGAACATGATCTTTACTTAATATCCTAATGATTTTTGACATAAAAGAAAAATATATAATTTTGAACCATACGGTGTATTTTTGGCTATTGCTACAAATATTTCCAAAATACAGCGACTTAAGACTGGTTTTGTGGTCCAGGGTCACATATTGCTTAAACACAGAATTTCAATGACTATAGGAATGTCTTAGACAACTCAATGTTCCCGTTCACTAGACCTCTAGTTTTGAAAAACAAGCTTAGTGTTATGATGTATGATAGAGCTGCCCGGGTTCTGCTCGTCGCCACATCAGAAACTGTGACGAATGAGCCTCGGGCTGGTGATTGGAAAGCACAGTCGATAGTGCTGCTGCTGCTATAGCTTTATCCAGATGGCCCATCCCTCGGTCAACGCCCATTCATCTTATTCATGCAATGATGAAACGGCTGAAAACATAAGAGATATATTGTGGTATAGCTCATATGGGCAGAGGCTGCCAGATGGACAGCCCATTTGTTCTCTAACTGTCTTATAGCAGAGGACCACAATCAACACTCCGAAGCCCTGAACCTGAAATGGAAAACAAAAGCCATTTTCTCGTGAAACTAATGCAAAGAGAACTGATGAGTGAAAATGTACCATTATTTCACAGTTAGAAAATACAAGCAATTGGCTCATCACCTTTGATAGAGCTGCAATTTCCTGTAAAGGCTTGGGAATAACCACACTTCACAGACAATCAATAAAATTGAAATATGACTTTTTTGTCATTTTCAGGCTCATTAGGCTGTATAAAATCACATTAGAGAGGTAGCAGCTCATGAATGGATCAATGAGATCGGTGTTGAAATTTGTCTCAGGTGTTGCATCATATTTTAAGAAAAATTATCCTAAATCTGTTGCATGTCTTTTGCTTTTGTGTCTTTTTCTTATACTGGTTTCTGGGCTGAAAAGGTGGTTTATTTTATTTTTTAGACACGATAGCTTGATTTTATATATGATTGATTTGTTGGCTTGATTTGTTGGCACAGACAATAATAGTAAAGCAGTGTGCATTTGTAAATAAAAATGTATATAAATAATAATATTAACTGCTATTAATGTAAGACTGCAAAGTATAAGATCTGTTTCAGACTACATTTATAAATGGAGCAGAACCACTGCCACTGAAATGAATGGGAATGATAGCTCTCTAGGTATTATAGACCTCCTTGGTGGCAACAAGGTTTTTAAAAGCCGTTCCGATCCTCGGTTTCAGGAGAGACTCAGATGCTGGTGGGAGTTCCATTTCTCTGATTCTTTTATTGCCTGTTTTAAATCTATGATACTATTTGTTGTGGATTTTTGTGTATGTGTTCTTGAAATACATATTTTATGAGGACATGTGTATGGTATGGGTATTACAACGTAAACATGGTTTATGAGGACAAGTCCTCAAATGGTTTAAAAAAACATACTAAACAGTGTTTTTTATTTTATTTAAAAATATATATTATACATATATATTGAAAAATATATATAAATATATATAGGCCTATGGTATGAAATATCCTAAATTCTGTGAATAGCCATCATAGATCACATCATATATAACTGTAATTAGAAGTTTTATCCTCTGCTGAAGCAAGAAACTAGGCCAATAGTGTTGCATATTGTAATTAACTATTTCCATGCTTGTCTACAAGTAAGACAAGTATTAAAAATCTAAATTATGTCCATATATATAGCTAGTTATTTGGTAAATGGCAATGGAAAAAGCTGGATAATTGATATCCATGAAGTCATTATTGCAACATAAACCCAGGGTGATCAGAACCAAGTCACAATGCGGACAATGACTGGCTTACTTTACATTATCTGTTACATGTTACATAATAATAAAAAACAGGATTGTTGCCCAGAGCTAAGTGCAAGATTAATTAGTAATTATTTTTACTCTGTTCATTTTACTAGTTATTTTTAATAACAACTGTTGTTGTTCCTATTGTCTGAACAAGTGTGGCGATATACACAGACTTCATGTTCTCGCTAAAGGCATCTTTATTCTCCTAATTAAACTATCACAAAATGTAAACACGTTCCGAAATTTCCCTCAGAGGCGTAAACACAGGCAGGACTGGTTTAAATTCACAGTAAATCACAATTTTCGCTCTATTTGAGAACGCCGCTATTGTGAGTTGAGTCATGGTGATGTTTCTTTCATTGGTGGCAAAACACAAGGTTAGAGTGAGCTTTTTTCCAAAATGTAATGTTCTGGCTGTATTATGAAATGTACAGACCTTTTCTTCCTGAGAGATGCTCATTATAATCCTTTCATTAAAGACCATTGTGTTCTCTGGCTGGTGGTTTTTCAAGTTTCCTTAGTTACCGCTTGTGAAGAGGTAGTCTTTAATGGTGGCCTTTGAGAGACTGCTGTATTCATAAATCAAGGCCCAGGTGATGCATTCTAAACTGTATGCTGCTCATAATGATGATCTGTATTCAGTCTTGCAATAAAAGTGAGACCCTAAAGTGAGACCTTTTGAATCAACACCTACTTATTAAAGCACATTTAACATCATGACAATTATCTAACAACTGAGATTACAGTAATTCTAACTGACATGGTAAATTGCATTGTCGCCATGTGATATACGGAAAAGTCATGCCTATATTAGTGTGAAAACTCACAATTTGTGTACTTATCCAAGAATTTCTTAGACAGTTGACAGTGGGTTGCACCAAACAAATAATTGTTTTGAAGTTGATGTTGAAATCTTTTGTAACCGGTCTCGTCAGAATGGAAGAACTGAACCTCCATCTGTCTAGCTGCAAGTCTTTCAATTCAATACAGTACTGCCAAAGCATTGGCCATTAAACAAACACGGACCAAAAGTAATTATGCTTACATAAAAATAAATACATACATTTCACAAATATATATATATATCTGCCTCAATTCTTCGTGGCATAGATTCAACAAGGTGTTGGTAACATTACTCAGAGATTTTGGTCCATATTGACATGATAGCATCACACAGTTGATTTGTCAGCTATCGTTTTGTCGCATCCATGATGCGAATCTCCCGTTCCACCACATCCCAAAGGTGCTCTATTAGATTGAGATCTGGTGACTGTGGAGGCCATTTGATTAAAGTGAACTCATTGTCATGTTCAAGAAACCAGTCTGAGATGATTTGAGCTTTGTGACATGGTGCATTATCCTGCTGGAAGTAGCCATCAGAAGATGGGTACACTGTAGTCATAAAGGGATGGACATGGTCAGCAACAATACTCAGGTAGGCTGTGGTGTTTAAACGATGCTCAATTGGTACTAAGGGGCCCAAAGTGTGCCAAGAATATATCCCCCACACCATTACACCACCACCACCAACCTGAACCGTTGAGACAAGACAGGATGGATCCATACTTTCATGTTCTTAACGCCAAATTCTGACCCTAACATCTGAATGTCGCAGCAGAAATCGAGACTCATCAGACCAGGCAACGTTTTTCCAATCTTCTATTGTCTAATTTTGGTGAGCCTGTGTGAATTGTAGCCTCCGTGTCCTGTTCTTAGCTGACAGGAGCGGCACCCGGTGTGGTCTTCTGCTGCTGTAGCCCATCTGCTTCAGGGTTCGACGTGTTGTGCGTTCAGAGATGGTATTCTGCATACCTTGGTTGTAACGAGTGGTTATTTGAGTTACTGTTGCCTTTCTATCATCTTTAACCAGTCTGCCCATTCTCCTCTGACATCAACAAGGCATTTTCGTCCACACAACTGCCGCTCACTGGATATTTTCTCTTTTTCGGACCATTCTCTGTAAACCCTAGAGATGGTTGTGCATGAAAATCCCAGTAGATCAGCAGTTTTTGAAATACTCAGACCAGCCCGTCTGGCACCAACAACCATTCCACGTTCAAAGTCACTTAAATTCCATTTCTTCCCCATTCTGATGCTCGGTTTGAACTTCAGCAAGTCGTCTTCACCACATCTAGATGCCTAAATACGTTGAGTTGCTGCCATGTGATTGGCTGAATAGCAATTTGTGTTACCAAGCAATTGAACAGGTGTACCTAATAAAGTGGCCGGTGAGTGTATATATATATAATTCAGAATGGCACACAAGCCTAGTACATACTGAACATTTCCATATTGTTTTCCTTCAACTAACACAAATTTACAATTTAAACATACAGCATATTTTCAGTTGTAAAAATGTATTTCAGTTTGAGAGAATTTGAAACTACCAAGGGTTTTGGAAATTCTCTAAATTCTCCAGCAAATCTCCAGGCTTTTCCTGTGTGCTGTCAAAGAGTTGACGTTAATTTACCTCACTTCTCTTTGAGAGTTGTTGATATTGAAACATGCTGGGTTTGTCACTTTCCTCTTTTTAAAAGATGAAAAAAGCAAAATTTTCACCTGGCCAAATAGTATATGCTGCGTGCTTGTCAGATGATGTTTGATGTTTGTTCTTGCTGGTAAGGAGGTGGAGCAGAGGCGTTCGACAGGGATAGGAGAGCTGTGGCTCAAATTTACTGAGGTATGGTAGATATTTTTAGATTTTGGCTTATTATGATTTTACACAGAAAGACTCTAGGAGTCCTTTTCTCTCATGCCCTGCTCATGTCTGATACAAATAGTAAGGAAGGAGACTGAGCAAGGGGTAAGCTATTTTATTGCACACTAGGAGCAGAAGTGCTTTGCTCTAGGGCACAACAGCAGCGGAAAGAGCTCTAACTGGAATCTGAACCACCACGTTTTTGTGCTGTGGTGTGAAACCCATGTAGAGCTGTCAAAAAACACAGATGTACAAATCGATGTTTTGCCTTTAGTGGTCGGGGAGACCAGGAAATATTGAAACACATTGTGTTTCAACATCTGTACTGTTTTTTTTTTTGTCTTGAACTTTGATATAATATTCCCATTCTGATATTAATTAGCTTAGAAATCTGCTACTTGTCCTTAGTAGTGTAAATTAATATTAAGATTGTTGTTAAAACCTACCCTGCTGCCATGATAGATTATAATACCAATATAAAATATGGATATAATGGATTGGTTAATGTTGATAAAATGCTAATAATACAAATAATGCATTAGGACTTGCGTTTACTGACCCAATAAACTCTTTTGGAGTCAAGCAAAACGTCACCGGGACCACTCATCATTTTAATAATACACTAGATTTAATTATATTGCATGGAATTGATCTTACTAATATAGATATCGTACCTCAAATTGATGATGTTACTGACCACTACCTTGTATCATGCATTCTGCCTATTACTGATATTAACTATATGGCGTTATCGTCTGGGTAGAACAATTTTTCCAGCCACCAAAGACAGATTCACAAATAACCTGCCTGATTTATCTCAACTGCTCTTTTTACCCATAAAATACACATGAACTAGACGAAATGACTAGCAACATGGGCACTATCTTCTCTAAAACATTAGAAGCTGTTGTCCCCATTAAATTGATATAGTTAGAGAAAAACATACTGCACCATGATACTACAGTAATACCCATTATCAGTGCATCTAAACCAACAACATGTTTATTGGATCCTCTACCCACTAAACTACTGAAAGTGTTGTTACCTGTAGCAAAAGAACCACTTTTTAACTCATCCGTATCTTTAGGCCACATCACAAATCTATTCAAGCTGGCAGTTATTAAGCCTCTTATTAAGAAACCACAACTATATCCTAGTGAACTGGCAAATTACAGACCCATTTCAAATCTTCTGTTTATGTCTAAAATGTTAGAAAATTTGTGTCTGCTCACTTGTGCTCCTTCTTGCAAAAAAAAAAAGATCTCTATAAAGAAGTTCCGTCAAGTTTCAGACCTAGAAACTGCACTTGTTAACATTATAAATGACTTGCTTTTTGCGTCAGACCAAGGCTGCATCTCATTGCTAGTTTTTCTTGATCTTAGTGCTGCGTTCGACACTATAGATCATGACAAACTCATAGACCGATTACAAAACTATATAGGTATTCAAGGGCAGGCTTTACGATGGTTTAGATCAGGGGTGTCAAACTCAGTTCCTGGAGGGCCACAGCCCTGCACAGTTTAGATTCAACCATAATTAAACATACCCGATCCAGCTAATCAAGTCATGTAGGCTTATTTGGAAACTACATGGTATGTGTGTTGGGGCAGGGTTGGAACTAAACTGTGCAGGGCTGTGGCCCTCCAGGAACTGAGTTTGACACCCCTGGTTTAGATCCTATCATTGTTAAATCCCACTTTGTTTATTTAAACGGGAAATCACCTAAATTATCACCAGTAAAGTATGGAGTGCCACAAGGATCTGCCCTAGGTTCTCTACCATTTTTAGTATACATGTTGAAGAAAATACGGGATTAGTTTCCATTGTTATGCTGATGATACTCAACTATTTATCTCAACAAGACCAGATGAAACTTCTAAATTATCTAAGCTAACGGAGTGTGTTAAAAATGTAAAAGATTGGATAACCAATAGTTTTCTCCTTTTAAACTCAGATAAGACAGAGATATTACTTATTGGACCAAAAAACAGTACACAGAATCTCTTGGATCACAATTTGCAACTAGACGAATGTCCTGTTCCTTTCTCTACAGACAAAAATCTGGGTGATGTATTACAGCAATTTGTCCTATGAAAATCATATTTCCCATGTTACAAAAACAGCATTTTTCCATCTTAGAAACATGTCCAAGCTTCGAAACATTACCTGTTTCTGATACAGAAAAGCTAGTTCATGTATTCCTGACCTCTAGACTGGACTATTGTAATGCACTGCTTGGTGGTTTTCCTGCATCTTCAATAAACAAGCTACAGGAAGTCCAAAATGCAGCGGCTAGATTCCTTACCAGGTCAAGAAAGTATGATCATATTACCCCAATTTTACGGTCTCTGCACTGGCTACCTATTAAGTTCCGTATCAGTTACAAAATATTATTACTTACCTATAAGGCCCTTAATGGTTTAGCTCCTGCGTACCTAACTAGTCTTCTATCACGCTACAATCCAAACCACTTACTAAGGTCGCAAAACTCTGGACTCTTGGTAGTACCTAGGATTTCAAAGTCCGCTAAAAGAGGTAGAACTTTTTCATATTTGGCTCCCAAACTCTGGAATAGCCTTCCTGATAACTTTCGGGGTTCAGACACACTCTCTCTGTTTAAATCTAGATTAAAGACACATCTCTTTAGCCAAGCATTCATAAAATGCATATCATAATCTTGTACTGCTGTTATATCTGATCAAAGGCACATTATTATTCCTTAGCTTGGGTAGAACAAATCATTTTTGCTTGGTTGGAACAGAATCTATGCTAATTATGTCTCTATTTGTTTCTCTGTTTCTGCCAGGAATTACACAAGCTTCAGTCTGGATCTAATCCTTAAAAGATCTGAGATGACCGAACACCTGAGGAGAGATGATGCTAACCCCTCAGAGGACCTCAGATGATGCCAACCCTGAAACAACACATATAACTACCAGATTTTGCTATAAGTTTGATTGCAACATATAATCATTGCTGTTAATAGTGTTCATCATCTGTTTGATTACGTCATTACCTGACGTATACCGTATATTTCTACCATATGTACATCAACTTGGCAGAGTCACCACTGATAAGCTACTACTAAATATATTGTAGAAACTCAATTTCCTGTAAAGCTGCTTTGCAACAATTTGTATCGTGAAAAGTGCTATACAAATAAACTTGAATTATTATTAATAGTAATATAAAAATTCTAATTATTATAACTATAATAACAACAACAACAACAACAATAATAATATATTCTCATTTTTCTTTTCTTTTTCTTCTTCTTATTATTATTATGAACTTACATAAATTTATATTTATACACATTAATTTCACATAAAATGCTTGTACAATTCTGAAGCTGTTCATCTCCAAAACAAAAGCAAAATGAAAACCTGTGTGCTTGTTGCCAGAAATGATGCACACATGCAGTTCCCAGGGAGCCCGTCTTAGATGTGGCTGTTCGTTCTGCATTAGCGTGGGAGCCATCTTGGATCTGGCGGAGAATTATCACCCTCCTGCTGTTCGCAGCTGATTTGCCTCATGCCACTTATCAGCACTACTGCAATCACAGCTCCAGCCAGATTAAGCATTCGTGGCATCTCTTACAGAAGTTTTATTAAACATCTCACTTTTTTCTGAGACCTTGTGCAGCCTCTTGCAGTCCATTGTAAACAACCATAATGAGCTGCTTTCAAGTGAAATTAAGACCTTTGGGTTCATATTCTAGGTGAAAGAACACGTAATTCCTGTACTCTTTTGAACAGTGTTCAGGAAAAGTTTTTCTGTACCTAAAGACCTAAAATGTATACCCAAAGTGTGGTTTCAAGAGTCCTCATATATAATTATATTATTTTATATTTCATATTTTTCTTATTTATTTATAATGATAATATATATATATATTAACTTAAAATACATTTCATTCAAGATATGTTCTCTGAGAATCTTATATTCATTTAGAGAATAGAGTTATTAAGGAGAGACAACCAGGTTGACTGTATCCCAGCCTTTTAAACAGTTTAAGCCTTAATTCTCTGAGCAAATGTTTACATTATAACTATTTCAGTCAGTCATTTCAATTTTAGCATTAGCAGTGCTTTCAAGCCTCTAAAGGGACGATACCCTTAAAATATCGTATACTTGTAGGAGTATACACTCCTACAAAAATATGGACTTAGGAATTAAAATCCTCCAAATACCCTCAATCTGGAGTTTGACTAAGCCTTGGCTATTGGGCTGCAGTCCCAGGTTTTTTTCATTTGCCCCAGATCTTACTTTGTTTTAAAAGCATAGGAATGTTTTTTTTTTTATGTGTGCATTTAATTGCAATGGCAGTTGGTTTAATATGCCTGTATTTGATGATTAAGTCCAGGACTCTATTTATTTTAACAGTCTTGTGAAAGCAAGACCCGTCAATGAATGAGCAGTGTGAAATTATCCTTACTATTTCTTGTATTAATTATTTTTTTCTTCTTTTTAATATTGTTCATATTCCCTAATCACCAGTTTCATAGTGTAATATAAATGTCTCTTTTGTATTAAACTGGCAAATTTTCCTCAGCCTAGATTTGGTTATATTTTAGTTTAAAGAGTATCATTCATTGTTGTGCATATTTGGAGATTAAAATGCAAGCCATCCTATTGTTGGTAAATTTAACAGGATTAGAAACACATTCAGTGCATAATTTAACTGGGACATCTTGGATGCCTAAAATGGTCCATGAGCTCAGCTCTTAAAGAGCCACAAACCTTGGCCACACGTGATGTTCTTTTGATGCTTGTTTTATATATCCTGTTCATTTGGTTCATATACAGTAAGCCGCATCCAGACCAGCCCCCTGCTGAGACTGTATACAAGCTAGCGTGAAAAGACACTGGTGAAACTCTAACTGTGATTTTCGAAGTATCAGGGGCCATTCCTTCACTAGCAGGATTTGTCTTGTAAATATTGCGCAGTAATTGCCATGCTAAAGAACAGCAGCCAAAATAGCCTTCAGATGGTCCAGGGTTGAAGCGCTCTTCTTATTGCAGGAGCAAAGAGATAAACAACTGCCAAGTGGTAAAATTCAAAGGCTGTTTTGTTCTGCTCAGAATAAGCTATTAACCTTGCACTCTCAAACATTAATTATGAATTCTCTCCGTCACTTGAAGAAGAAAAGTGTTCGTTAGGGCACAAAGTTACACTTGGCAGCTCGTCAAAGGCTACGTGAAAGGACCCTCTGCAGGTTTTTAAATTGGGCAAACGGAGCAAACAATGCGTTTGAAAAAGCCACTCTGCAACTTCATTTTCAGAACAATAGCGGCCGTATTCCCAGAGGTGGCATTTCTCATTTTTCTTATCTGTGCACCTTGAAGGCTGTCAGAGCGGTGATCGCTATGCCTCTGTTGTTCGGCATGGATCGGAGAAGTCTCCTGAGGTGAAGGACCCGGCGCTGGTATTGAGTCGCGGAGCTTTTGAATTTCATCTACAGCTAGGCCTTTCCTATCAGACTCATTTAAGAGCGGGGGTTTCAGATGCAAAGAGTAACACTCTATCCTCCCAAACTCTGACTGGATGTCGGTGCATTGTAACATTGTAAGTGTGCTCTGTGATGCCCGTGAATTGCTTTCCTATGGGATGTCAAGAGGGTAGAAAATTGCAGCACTTTACCTCGACTTTAACAGGCTTTTCCTCTCTTATTCGAGCTTGCTGAGAGATCCCATTTATCCTGTTATGGAACCGGCATTGCATGGGAAAGATAATTCCTGTATGGGCAATGTATGGAGTGTGATGATGCATCTGCAGGAAAAAGCATTAAACATAATGATTGACTTCTGGGGGACGGTGCCTCATGGGTATAATTAGCAATCAGCAGTGATGAATTTAAGGTTTCTGAAAGTTCCCTCTTGTTCTTGTGACCGGATGAGCTTTACTATGGTTTGTGGATTCATTAGAATCAGTTTCCATTTTAATCTCTGCGTATTTCAAATGGGAAGACACGCCCACTGGCGTTGAGTGGCGTCTTGTAATTGATCACACCTGGTGGCTCAGTCATTGAGGTGTGCTCTAGCGGAGGCCCAGTGGCTTTATAAGAAGCAAGTCTTAAGTGTGGCATGGTCATTCCGCTCTGTGTTCCTGTTTTGTGGGCCGTAAAGGTCCAGGGGTTTATATGTCCGGTCGCTTTCCCCTGGGATGTGTGTCCCCGAAGTGACGAGTGCAGGTCACGTAAAGCTTACTGTTGTCTGAGAATGAGGTGTGGCCTGAGAGCGCTAGCTGTTGTTTCATAACCCTGTATCTACAGCTGTTTCTTATACTGGTTTCATCTACGGATGTTCATACGGCTGTTTTCGTATACGGTCAGATCCTACGGTTTTATTGCGCTCTGCATGCAGCTGACTGTGTGGCCATCACGGTGCTGGACTGCTGCTCTCCTGGAGTGTGAATGTTTGACGAGCTGTGATACTAAAGCTTAACAGAAGGGAAAAGTGTATTTGTTTTTTTGTATAGTTTTTTTTGGTTTGTCACTTGCTTTATTAATTTGTATGCACTGATTTGCTGTGTGGTTTGTCCCTTCTGTTAAGGCTAGATTTATTACGGTCTCTTTGTAATTGAGGGTATTTAATTGGTAAATTGTTGATGGGGCCATTCTTTAGTGTTTTAGGATTAATGATTTCTGTGAAAAATAAATGTTTTATTTTGGTAAGTCACGTCTCTTGCTTGCTCCTTTAGTAGAATAGAACCTGTGTTTCCTTGAGTAGCACCTGAGGGTGCGTAGTATTTCCCTGGGTGCAAGTCCTAGGGTGGCGTAGTCGTCTCGCCACTGTTTCTGTTGCACGATGCCACGTTTGGTACATTCTCACTTTTTCCTTTTAATTATGGGGAAATAGATGCACAACATTTTGTAAGAATAGTCTTGAGTACGATTTGTAAACAATATCTCCAGAATGGCTATATAAATTATCTAAGTATTTTAGATTTATATAAAAGATGCGTAATATCGTATACACTTTTTGGGGATGTGGATGTATGTGTGTACATATACACTCACTGGCCACTTTATTAGGTACACCTTGCTTTGACCCCCTTTTGCCTTCAGAACTGCCTTAATTCTACGTGGCATAGATTCAACAAGGTGTTGGAAACATTCCTCAGAGATTTTGGTCCATATTAACATGATAGCATCACGCAGTTGCTGCAGATTTTTTCGGCTGCACATCCATGATGCAAATCTCCCGTTCCACCACATCCCAAAGGTGCTCTATTGGATTGAGATCTGGTGACTGTGGAGGCCATTTGAGTAAAGTGAACTCATTGTCATGTTCAAGAAACCAGTCTGAGATGATTTGAGCTTTGTGACATGGTGCATTATCCTGCTGGAAGTAGCCATCAGAAGATGGGTACACTGTAGTCATAAAGGGATGGACATGTTCAGCAACAATACTCAGGTAGGCTGTGGCATTTAAACGTTGCTCAATTGGTACTAAGGGCCCCCACACCATTACACCACCACCACCAACCTGAACCGTTGAGACAAGGCAGGATGGATCCATGCTTTCATGTTCTTTATGCCAAATTCTGACCCTACCATCTGAATGTCGCAGCAGAAATTGAGAGCCATCAGCCCAGGCAATGTTTTTGGAGCAGTGTGGTCTTCTGCTGCTGTAGCACATCTGCTTCAGGGTTCGACGTGTTGTGCGTTCAGAGATGGTATTCTGCATACCTTGGTTGTAACGAGTGGTTATTTGAGTTACTGTTGTCTCTAACCAGTATGCCCATTCTCCTCTGACCTCTGACATCAACAAGGCATTTTTGTCCACACAACTGCCGCTCACTGGATATTTTCTCTTTTCCGGACCATTCTCTGTAAACCCTAGAGATGGTTGTGTGTGAAAATCCCAGTAGATCAGCAGTTTTTGAAATACTCAGACCAGCCCGTCTGGCACCAACAACCATTCCACGTTCAAAGTCATTTAAATCCCCTTTCTTCCCCATTCTGATGCTCGGTTTGAACTTCAGCAAGTCGTCTTCACCACATCTAGATGCCTAAATGCATTGAGTTGCTGCATGTGATTGGCTGATTAGCAATTTGTGTTACCAAGCAATTGAACAGGTGTACCTAATAAAGTGGCCGGTGAGTGTGAGAATTTTTTGAACTATTTTATACTCCCTAAGGCAGAATTTATTTGATAAAAAATACAGAAAAAGTGTGATACTGTAAAATACTACGATTTAAAATAACTTATTGTACTTTTATGTGTTTTAAAATCTAATTTATTGATGGCAAAGCTGAAAGGAAGGACGGAAGGAAGGACGAAAATATTAATTAAAATATATAAATATGACATTTAAGCCCAAAATACTTTTTGAAATCACTGTATAGATACAACATAGATATAAATTTTTTTAATTGTTCTTCTCAATTATCCAATTTTGCCGTTGTGATGTAATTAACAACTATATCTAAACATGCTGTGTCTTCACAGCAGGATATATGTCTTTCTTTTTTTTTAAGTATGAAAATGATGGACCATGATTTATAATCGGCCGTGATTCCCTTCCGTGCACCTTTTATTGTTGTAAACATAATTGATTACTTTTGTAGTGTTTCATTACTGGAAACATTGTCTTCCAATCAAATCAGTGACAGCCATGATAGTTATAATGTTAGCTTGTTTGTTGTTTATAATTGCCTTTTAATTACACTCTTCTTGTATGATTGTAATTTCCCTCTCTTCTTTCTCTAACTTTGTAACTTTGAGGAGGAAAAAAACGTGTTTATCTAGAGCTCCATACTCTGATGAATTAAAGACTTCAATCTTGGTGACATGAGTCTACAGGGGAAGTGGCATCATAAGCATTAGCTATGTTCAGAGTTGACTGCAGTATGTTTATTGTGCGGTTCATCTAATTATTTGATTAGACAGAAAAAAATTGGATATTTTTAGAAATGTATTCATTTCACCTGTCCAGTCATGAATGCTATTATTTCCAAGTATATAGTGCACAGTATGCAGCACACTATAGTAGGCTATTCCATTCTGAACAGAGAAGGGCAATCAACACGTGTTACGTTTAAATGAATAAACTATGCTAGACTAAACAGACATATACTTCAAAAGCAAAAGGTTTTTCCAACATCTAGTTGAAAGAAGGTGAGCTATGAAATTGAGCATTTTGAATTTATCAACAAGACTTTCAAATGGCATTTTGAAGTTCACTTGGAGTGCAGTTGTGGTTTAAGGCAATGCATGGTGAGTGACTGAAGAAGTGTCTAGAGATAGATCATTTATTACACACACAGAGAAATGATCCCACGAGCATCAGGGAATTAATTTAAATATTATAATGCAAATTAGGCCTTTAAACCAGTAGTTCATCAAATATTCTGTATTGTTGGGCCTTCGGAGTTCTAGGAATAACCACATCTGAGATATTAAGCAGAGATTGGCAAGGATTCAGTGAATGTTGTCTGCCATGAATATTTTTTGAAAATAGATTATTAAATAGTCTAGACATGTATTGTGCATAAAACTACTGTTTTGACTGTCTTTTGTCTATAAATAGACAACAGAGAACGAGAAACGAGAGAAACATCTTGCTCATACCAAGACCTGATTATGTTTTAAGCATCTTTGAACTTATAGAGAACTTCTATCAATGCCATATATATGCGTGCTGTATAAATAGTTTTCAGTCAGCATGATTTTTGGAATTAGTATGATGTATATATCATTTTCAATCAACAATAGCACTTTTTTATCAGATTTGATCAAATTGACAGTAAAAACATTTAAAATATTAAAACATATTTTGATTTCAAATAAATGCTATTCTTTTTAAATTTTGCATTCATCCAATAATCCTAAATAAAAACATATATCACTGTTTGCACAAAAATATTAAGCAGCACTATTTTCAACATTCATGATAATTCAAATGTTTCTTGCATATTAGAATGATTTCTAAAGGATCGTGTGAGACTGGAGTAAACGCTGATAAATATTCAGCTTTGCCTTCACATGAATAAATTACATTTTAAATATTTAAAAATAGAAAACAGTTATTTTAAATTGTAATATTTCACATTATTACTGTTTTAATTTTTTATCTAAAATCTGATTTCAAATAAATTCTGCCTTGGTGGCACAAGAGACTACTTTCAAAAACAGGAGCATAGTGTTTATTCAGATTTATTAGACTTTAGGTGGCGCTGCCGCCAAGCCTGCCATGTGCCCTCAGTGCATGACGTCTGTGACACCTACCATGTTTCATTTCAATATTCCAAAGTGTGCAAGAGCTCATTCACAAAAGGTGCCCCCAGACTGCATGAGAGCTTCTGAGGCAGCCGTGCCTAAATTAAACTGTTTACATCTTATAATGCTAAAAACTTCTGTGCTTGAGTACGTAGATATTGGTGGCACTGCTCAATCATTAAATCACTCAGGTGAGAAATGAACTGAATTGCTTTTTTAATGTGAAAAATAAGGGACGCTAATAAACAAAACCTTAACATACCCTTGAGTTTCTGATAATAAAGGACTGTTAACAATCATATTGATTAACTTTATCAACAGTTAGGAGATTCACGAAGTCAGGAGAGGTAACAAACAATAAATGTTAGGATTTGCGAATTAATAATATTTTGTAGTCAAACACAAATTAGCTTCCGTTAATTTTTTTTTATTAAATTTTTCTAAAGACTCTATAGTGTCAAGGGTGCCCCCTGAACATCATATTGACTCGGGCCCACCCTCTGTACAAATCACGATCCGGGCCCCTCTCCCTCGCCGGGCCCTTGGAATCATCCTATGGCATCCCGGTCTAGAGTAAGGTCAAGGTTCTTTTATTCGTCACATACTCAATTATACAGAATATAATCAGTAGTGAAATGTAAGTCAGGTCCGCTCAATGGACAGTGCAAAATACGTAACACAACACAAGAGAATATATATAAATAAAGGTAAAAAATAACAATTAAAATAAAGAGTAAAATGTGCAATACAGTATACACTTGAACTCTCTAATATCAGTGTGAACTGCATTAGAATAGGTCAGATAGTGCTGGCCGAATGTCTGGCATCTGCATATTTGTTTTAAATAATATATGATTTTAAGTATATAATTGGTGTATTATAGTGGATTATAGCTTTTTCATGTTGTATTGCCGTATTATTTGACTTGATGTTGTTTCAAAATAGAAACAGGCTTTCAAGCTCTAAGCTCCCATTGGCTATATTTTATTATATATGTATGTATATATGTGTTATGAAGGTCAGCTGAGGTCCAGCATTTTTAAGCTAAGGTTTAAGGTCAAAAACAATGTGTAAGGCTTTAATGTCCCTTGGCGACATTTGATCTGCATTTGACAACCTCTGATTTGACTCAATCAAATGCAACCTTGCAAAAGCAATACTGTACATGATTGTGTTACTGCAACCCCAGTTTAGAATAACTTGGCTTTTGTCTTCTTTCAGCTGGTACCCAATCATTTCAATCTCAATGGGGGATTTACCTTGACATCTTTGCTTGTACTTTTCTGATCAAAAGTGGTGGATTTGGTTTGAACTATGTCAGTTAAGGCATTTTATGAATGGAAATGATTTTATGAAAATGAAGATGCAAAATACGTCCTACAGTATTAGTTTAACAGGAACATCCTGAGATTAAAGAATTCAATTTAAAAGACTATTTGCTGTGGTAGGTTCAAGGTTAATGACTAAATTTATATGCGTTGCATAACAAAATTGCTAATTTATTACTTTGTATAGGACAATCTCATATTTCTTCTGAAGTCATTGGGTGTTAAAAAATAGAATAATTAAAGATAAACAAGCACCTCCCAAACAATAAAATAAAGAGTATGCAGTTTTTATGCTCAAGCCTAAGGCAAGGGCAGTTTATATAGTCCACACAGCAAAAGCCATCAAGGAACGTATCAACACCTGGGTTATAATGTAAATTAATACAAAACATTTATATGCAACGGCTGTAATTTGCAAGAGTCCCAATGGTGACCAAGTATGACATACAATATTCATCAGTGCTTCTCAAGAAACTTATGAAACTCAGAGTTAAAGACTCTTACATTGTTAGTAAACAATTATATTTCAAATAAATGTTACTCTTTTGAACTTTCTGTTCATTAAAGAATCCACCAAAATATTAAGCCACACCACCGTTTTCAACATTGATGATAATAATAAGAAAAGTTTCTTGAGCATCTTTTTTTACACTAAATCTTTTGTTGCACATCTGATTCTGACGACATGAGAGTTAAAGGGATAGTTCAAACTAAAATTTAAATCCTGTCATTAATTGCTCACCCTCCTGTCATTCTAAACCCATAAGACCTTCGTTCATCTTCAGAGCACAAATTAAGGTATTTGTGATGAAATCTGAGAACTTTCTGACCCTGCATAGACAGCAACACAACTACTATGTTCAAGGGCTTTTGAACTTATTTGCAGTCAAGATTATTTCATAGTAATATAATGCATTTCTCACTGCTGCTTGTCCCTATATCAAATGTCCTCAGAGAGCTGCTCATATTCTTTCCATCTCTTACAATGCACCCAACAAATGCAAGTGTTTAAAGTTTTGGTGCTAAATCCAAAGGGACAAATACTTCAATAACAGTGAAACTGGCATCTTCTCTCTTCACTGATGATGCAAGCCCCAAAAATACAATATTAAAAGAGACCAGCAGTGGGTGGATTCAACTTGATTCAACTGAACCAAAGTTATGGAGACGGAAAGTTATCCCCCCCCCTTTGTTATTCCTTTGTGCATTTTTCACAGTTGCATCAGAATGAATACAGTTTGATTTTTATGGTAAACTTGATTCGCAAAATTGCAATGTCAAGAAGTTGATTATTGCTGATATTGCTGAGGTAATCAGCGGACTCAATCACTTCCGGTGACTTACGCTGGAGTGTCGTCCTCTTCTGCCCTCCCCCACAGTCAGGCCTCATTGCGGATTCTGCAGAGAGATCAGTCTTTTAATGGGCTATCATTAGCTTCTCTTCATCTGCTCAGTGAAAGTGAAAAGAGGGGGAGTGGTGGTGTGGAACCAGAATGCCGCGGCAGAAGTGACGACTTGCTTGACCATGAAAGAGAATTAATGGGACATGCATGGGTAATGAGATTACAGAGCTGTATCTCGCTGGCCGGAGAGCAAGATCACCAGTTACTCCGGTTTAGGAATGCATAGCCAAGCCTGTGCTGCTTTAAACCAGAGATGGAAACAAAGCAGGCTATGCACATATGTGATAAATCCATAGAGGTATATTCGCAGCGGGTGTCTGTGCTCATTTGATGATCTGCTAGACTCTCTTTCTCTCTCTCTGCTGGCAGTATGTTGGGAGTGTGACAGGGCAGGCTATTGGTCGCAGCTGTCTGGGGTTCTCCGAGGGCCCGTGCCATACGGTCGGCATGAGAACTAGAGTGGCCCGAAGTCCTGTAGGATCATTCTGACCATATTCTGCGTCCATTCTAGCGGTTAATATCAGGCACAGCCTGCCGTGTGGCTTGTTTCCCCAGGAAGAACCGCAGAAAGATCAGATTAGTTGTAAATTGACTTGGAAATGGCACAAAAGCTGTTTGAGAATAAAATGAGTGTTTAATGCGGCATGCATAACTCCAGAAACCCAAGGGTTAGTTCATGGGAAAAGGACAATTCTGTTCATTTATTCACCTTCATTTTATTCCAGACCTGTGTGGAAACAACCTGTATGGAAATTCAGTGGGACTGTCTTGATTTTCATAAAAAAATATATATTTTAGGCTAATTTTCACATACTACACATAGATCAGTCTCCTTTTCGTTTTAGAAAAATTATGAAAAAAAAATTTTGGGGGGTAATACTTAATTCATTCATATTCACTACTGTTCAAATTTTTGGGGTCAGTAAGAAAAAAAAAAAATTTATTTTATTCCGCAAGGATGCATTACATTGATCCAAAGTGACACTAAAGACTTTTACATTGTTACAAAAAATTGTTCCACTGTTTTTTAAGGAATTCAAGCAATTATTATATATATAAATAATATAATTTGTATTTTTTTTTTACATTTCACAAATGTATTAAAATGAAACACTTTATTTTCAATTGTAATAATATTTAACTATATTACTGTTTTTACCTACTTAACCTGTATTTTTGATCAATTAAATGCAGCCTTGGTAAGCATAAAAGACTACTTTCAAAAAATTAAAAATCTTACCGACCACAAACTTCTGGACAGTAGTGTACCTGAAATTCTTGGCCTACTGTAGGAGAACATTTATTTTTGGCCATTATTTAATATGATTATTTCGAATATGATTGGTATTGTTAAAACCAGGGTTGTGTGAATATATGTTTGTTGCATTATTTCAAATAAATAGATTATGACCCCCTCACCCCCACCCCTCCTAGTGTGTGTGTAACTATATATGATTACAGGTGTGTTGCAAGATGGGTAGTGTGCAATTTAGTTGTTTTATTGTAGTTTATGTATTCACTGTATATTGTGGGTAGGGTAGTGGTGGGTTGCTGTAGGCTATGTATTATGTTTACGTAGTATGTTACTTGTATTAAGACAGCAGATATCGTATTGTATGTGTCCATTACAAATTTCCTTCTGGACAATAAAGTGTATCTTATCTTAAAATATCTTATGATCCACAAATACATTTAAAGAGGTTAACACAAATTAAACATATTGTTCACAAATATAAAGAATGAGATCCACAGTTAAATTGAGTTTAACAAACATTAATTAATTTACAAATATTCAAAATATGTAGGATGAGATTTGCAATACAAAACCTTCAGATCATCTGATTTTGGAATATTGAATATTGCAACAAAAATATATCCATAGCTGTGTGCCATTCGAAATGGAATTAATATTGAAAATGGTGTTATGCAACAAGTGTGCAGTAGTTTCTCAAGACAAAAACATTTGGCTTCCTCCATTGTATAAATTACCCTTGCGAATGTTCTTTAATTCCTGAACTATGGCAGTAACAGTCAAGACAATGCACTGATCTTCGAATGTTCCATCATATGTGTTACTATCCGCCCTATCAATTATTTATCACGCTGCACTTCGCTGCGAGCCATTATCCCATTTGATATTGCAAAGGTGGGGAGAAATAAAAGCTGTTGTCTGCTATGTGTGTTGGCTGTGTCTGTCACAGAGACCTGTAGGGTGTGTTCAAAAATGAATGAGCTGTGCTTACAATGTAAATAAGCAGTGGGACGACACCGGAGGATGTTCAGAATGCAAACACCTGCTGTTACTGCTTTGATTGGTTGTTTCTGTGCAGTGGATTGCTTCCGATCACCGATCTGGGCAGGGTGCCAGCTTATCAAATGTAATATTACATTATACGATATTACAATACGATACAGGCATGTTCCTTAAGTTTGTTTGATTTATTTTGTTTTGGTTTCACGTGAGGCTGGATAATGCAATCGTTGTACTTGAACTGTAAGAAACAGGTGAAAAATAATTATATTATATTATATCCTGGTACAGAAAGGTGGGTGGCCAGGTCTCAAAAACGTTGGTTTCTCAGCTTTTTCTTCAAGGTTAACAATCCTGTTAGAACTTTTCCACTCAATATGATTTTTAGAAAGACGGTGCTTTGCAACACAGACTGGGTGAATTTATGTGTAACTTGTGAAAGGTCTGTCACAAAACGATGCTGTTATGTATCCGCATACTTTTTTAAGTGGGTATACGCAAATCCTTGACGTTTTCTAATGTGTATACAGCATATACCTGCGTATCACAGACTACACCACTGGTTGGAGCTAAACTGCAGGGACACCGGCCCTCCAGGATCAACGTCCCCCACCCCTCTTATCCGCTTGTTAAGTCTGACGTCACGCATCACTGCTTCCACGTCTAAACGCTCACTCAGATACCTCAAGAAAACAACAAAAGGTGCTAATATACACTCACAATGTAATATAATACTACCAAAAAAAATGATAACCCTAACCTTTAACTCCATACCGAAATCCCAGATAGCCAGACAATGAAAATATAAATATAAAAAATATTTATGCTTGGGACGTTGTGAACATGGAGACTGTAGTGTAAACTGTAAGTTTAAAAACGTTTAGCTTAAATGTTTAATATGAATAAACAGTGCTCATACAAGGCTGCTTGAGGTAGTATTCTCAAGTGAAGCTAGTTGAGGCTTGGACCTGGAAACAACGCTTCTTACGTCGCCACTTAACAAGCAGATACATGATGATACCTCGTCGAACACATTCAGCTTAGTCGTCTCACTGCATTACACCTCAAAGTGCATCATGACCTCACGTCGGACTGTGTCTGTTTATCTCATGTATATTTTCTACAAGCTTGGTTGGGTTTATCTTGCCAGGTAATTTCAGAAGACAAGCGTTCTCATCCACTGATCTGTAATCAATGTTCTCCACTTTATTTCCCCCCAATCTGAGACGGTGCTGGCATAGAAGAATCTCTTTTGGGACTGAGAGGATTAAACAGAGAGCGAAAAACCTGGGCCATCAATCACAGTGTCACTCCAGCATAGTTTTACGACGGATATATCCCTAAACAAGCGCAGCGGCTCGTCTGCTTAATTGCATGCCCCAGTGCTGATAGCATGGGAGTAATTGATTGGGGTATATTAGGTTGGCCTAACTTGTGTTCGCACTTGTCTCACAGTCAGTTCCTCGTCTCTCACCGTGGCCCGGCATGGTCTATTTTCTGCAGTGCATCAATATATCATTTCAGCCCATTTTTTCTTGGAAAGGATTGTCATCTCAGGAAAAGGTTGGACCTGTTTTTGATTATCTTTATTTTCACCTGTTTCTCAGTGAAGATTAAGATGACTTAGACTGTCACAACTATCACAAAATGTGTTTTGTTTTACCAAAATGCACATGGAAAGGCAGTACAAGTTTATGTTTCTATTAAAGACAAGCATAGGCAGCTGAACATTTTTGGTTATATTTATTAAATGCATAGAAAAGGACCTATACATTGCCAATAGAGTAAAATTACTGAACCTAAACATATAAGAGCCTGATAAAAATGCTAATTTTCAATGAAAATTTCAGACAGCACTTAGAGGCTTTTGCATCTGTGTATATATATATATATATGTTATTTTATTATTTATGTATGTGCTTGTTTGTGTGTGTATACATATAATATTTTTTTATTAATTATAATTCTTTAATTCTATGTTTCTATATTGTAATGCATTACATATACACGTAATTATACAGGTGCATCTCAATAAATTAGAATGCCGTGCACACAGACTGAAAAGTCTTTTTCTGAAGTATTTTTAATTTCAGATTTCAACAAATTAGAAACTTTCAACTCAAATTGTTGTAAATGTACTACTTGGTAGGGGCTCCTTTTGCTTTAATTATTAATTCGGCGTGGCATGGAGGTGATCAGTTTGTGGCACTGCTGAGGTGGTATGGAAGCCCAGTTTCTTTGACAGTGGCCTTCAGCTCACTGCATTTGTTGTCTCTTGTTTCTCATTTTTCTCTTGACAATACCTCATAGTTTCAGTCTGGTGAGTTTGCTGGCCAGTCAAGCACACCAACACCATGGTCATTTAACCAACTTTTGGTGCTTTTGGCAGTGTGGGCAGGAGCCAAATCCTGGAGAAGGTATAAAGCATGTCTTCTAAGTAGAAGAAGAACTGGCCATATCACCATATTCTAATTTGTTGAGATGTGAGCGAATTAGTGGGTTTTTGTTAAATGTGAGCCAAAATCATCACAATTAAAAGAACCAAGGACTTAAACTACTTCAGTCTGTGTGCAGTGAATTTATTTAATACACGAGTTTCACAATTTGAGTTGAATTACTGAAATAAATGAACTTTTCCACGACATTCTAATTTATTGAGATGCACCATATATAAATACAATACACATGTTATATATATATAATCTGTTAATTAGTTGCCTCTTTGGAGCATAAATCCGCTATTATAACATTCCTTTGTTAATTGCAATTGGATAAATACAGAACATGACAAAGGACCGCACAGTCAATGAGAAACTAAGTCAACATTCATTTAGCACAATGCAATAATGTTGCTCATGTTGTTAATTAAGAAAATCAAGCATTTTACAGAAAGGAGTCCATGGTTTTGCTGAGAGTGTGAGTGTGAATCTTTGGGTCAGAAAAGGTTCAAAACCCCCTGAGCTCTTAAAGTCAACCTGTGGCCATAGGAAGAGCAGAGCTATAATTCATGTGGTTGGAAAGTAGTGCACCATACAAGCTCAAGCTCCTGTAGTGTACAGTAATTCTGAATTAGCTGTGTACTAATTAGATGTGTCATCTTTGTTGCAACAGGTTAAATCAGCAGTTTTGCATATGCACTCAGATAATCAGATACATTCACGCGTTGCCTGCTCACAAGGTTCAGATATGAGACAGCGCAACCACTGGTGGTCTACAGAGGATACCTCATTATGTAGAACTGAGCTCGGGGTAGCAGAGCTAGCTGCAATAATCCCATGCCTCACTGCTGAGCTCATTCCAGGATAACACTCCTAATGAGCTCACGTCTTCCCCCTGCGCTCATGCTGAGATTGCTGGCAGCGTGTGCGTGTAATATGTGTGTCTCGCTCTCTCTCTCCATGTTTCATCACAGGATCAGAGAGAGAAAGTAGGAGTCGAGCCCCCTGAAGTGAACGGCCTCAGTCTCTCGGATGCGTTTTCGCTGTGCAGTTGACACGCTAACCCAATTGTGCCTCCAGGATATGGACTCAAACAAGGAAGTCAGACACTGGCAGTAATACAATGCAAATAGTTAGTTCTCATTTAAAGGTGCTTTTATGAATGCTAACATCAATATTTCAGTAATCTCCGCATCAGACGGCACACTAACAGCCCAATGACCAATTCAATGACCGACTGATGTTGATTACTCTTAAAAATGGCAAGCGCTGCCTGAAATTGCCAGTTCCAATCTTATTGGCTGGCTTTATACAACTTCCACAGGGCTTTTTTATCAGTTTGGCTATATAAACAAGTTAAAAAGTTACTGGGGTGATGCAATGTGTACTTTTTAGGAAAACCTAAGTGCTAGATTTGCCCAAGTTTAGTTCCAGTGGCAGGTTAGTTGGACCAACCTTTTCAAAGATATTCAAGAATTTTGTTGGAGCCACTAAGAAATAATTAAAATAGAAAATTAGATATCCACAGGCAATCCAGTGTCATATCCTTTTAAAATCATTCTGATTTGCTGATTTGATGCTCGAGCATAATTGTATAAATGTTAAAAACAGTTGTGCTGCTTAAAATTTAGTTGAAACTGATCTCTTTCGGGATGTTTTGATAAAAAGTGCAAAATAAATAGAATTTTTGTAACATTAATGTGTAAAAGTCTTTAACTTTAGATCAATGTAATGCATCCTTGCTGAATTAAAAGTATCAATTTATTAATAAATAATAAAACTAAGTTTCTGATCTTTTCATGTTTCAAGAGTCCTGAAACTATGAAACCGCCTCAGTTTAACTTTTATCACTTATCCCGTAAAACTTTGGCGGTCCTCCTCTGTTTCAACACCTAGCCTAAATGACAATGATCAGCAGTGTTCCATCAACTTTGCTTGATGTATCACCATCTGTCTGCTTGTCTCTGGTGACATGCTTGATAATTCGTTATTAACACGGCTAGATTTAGCAATGGCATTTTGAAGTGCTAACATGTGCGACAGTTCCTTTTTTAGGTTGTGGCTAACATAAGCAATTGTTTAAAATGAAAGTTGTCTTGTACATAAAGCAGATGGGTATCCATCCATCCATACATACATGCTGTATAGGCATATATATATATATAATTAAATGTGTGCATCTCTGTTCATTTGCTTCCCCCATCAGTGTTACAAGTCAGATTAAACCTATAAAACAGATATAGCTAGAAAAAAAGTGCATACATCGTGGTTGTGGCGGCTGCTTGTCATACTCTGCCGCTAGCTTATCATTAATCAAATCAAATCACTTTTATTGTCACATCACCACAGCACATGTTTCTTGGTGAGTGAAATTCTTGAGAGCGTGCTCCAGACAGTGCAGAAACAATTTACATAGACAGTACATACTTACAGACGACAATGTGCAATATACATATACTCAGTACACATAGTGTACTATTAGACATACTTACAGTTATCAATACACATTATAAAATGCATGTGCACATTCTACATTATGTACACATATATATATATATATACACACAGTAATATGCGAAGGTGCAACTGATTATACATAAGCTATGCAATGTCATGGATGTGCATTAGAACCACCAGATTTTTGTATTTGTGCAGTGTGTGTGTGTAGTCCAGTTGAGCTGTGTAAAAGTTAAAGTGCAGTGTGTGCGTGTAGTCCAGTTTGAACTGTTAAAGTTAAACATTATCGCGATATTGCAATATTGCAGTTATGGTGACAGCCCTAGTGACTTAAACAAAAAAATATATATTTTAAATAATTGTCAATTACAAAAAAAAAATTAATTTAGCTACGTGTTTGCCGTAACCGTTACGATAGGTAACCATTTTTTGGAGTGCATGGAAAGTAGTTCTTATGAGGGTGCAGGTCTTGTGCATGTGATGTTGTTGAAGCTTTCCTCTGACAGTCTTTTCCTCTGACAAATTCTGGCAGCCTGAATGAGTATGAAGTGCTTGTATTTTGCAGATAAGAAGATCAAAGGCTGTGGAAACTGTTGCCCACTGACTTGCCGGTGGGATTTAGGAAGGGTCTCTTTTGTATCTGCTGGTCGCATGTGAGATCTTCAGGTGTGTTTCGCTGCATGTTCAACCATCCATCTGTGAGCAGCTTGTTCCTGACAGCACGAAGTCAATGGTTTTCCACAATGGCGGCGCTAAATTTTTACACATCGCCGCTGTCCATGGTGCTGAAAGATTGATTACATGGCCACCTGACATGCCTGTTTCCCAGAGCAATTTCTTTTTGGTCGATGGGTCCCATCATCAAGGCGGCTGCCGTATTGGACCGTGCCATAACGTAGTGAAATGCTTTGAACGAGGTCTGAATTTTAAAAGACATAAAAGGCTGTACAGGATGGGAAACTGGCTTGGATATAATTACTTTGAACTTGGAGTTGCCACTTGGCTGCAACAAGTAATGCTGAGCTACACCAGCCTTGCATTCGAAATGAAGGTGAAGATTTTGTAACCACCATATTTCAGTTTCATAATATTTGGTTTAAACAGTGTTTTTGGTATGACTCATTAAATGTGAGTATCTCTGTTTATTTGCCTTCCTCATCTGTGTTGCAAGACAGATCAAACCTGTAAGACAGAGTACAAACATTTGAGTCAAATATATCAGCTTCTCTGACAGGATAATTTATGATTCGAGCCTCAAGAAAATCATGTCATATTACTTGCACAAGGAAGATTTCCCTGATTGCTCTACTACCACGTTTAACTTCCATTAGCAAGTTATCACTCTCGTCAACTCACTTGAAACACAGGGACAAAGGAAGTTGTAAAGAGATATTTAAGTGAGTTTCCTCTAGACTCAAGATATTTAAAGACACTGCGGGCCAGTGAGGCTTTAGAAGAACATATCAGTTGAACAATCATCTCTATCCATTGTCTATTTTGGTTTCCTTTCTTGTTAAAAAAATAAGCATGAATGGGTCTGAAATTGTCTATATTTACTGCCATTTAAATGTTTAGAGTAAAAAGTTTTGTATTTGCGTTAAGAAATTAATAGTTGAATTAATATTCAACAATGATGTATAACAGAAAATAAAAAGTGACAGTAAAGATATTTGAAAAGTTGCAATGTAAAAATTTTATGAATAAGTTTGGTTGATTAAAGAATGCTTTAAAAAATGTAGCATAGTTTTCACTACAATATTAAGCAGAACATTGTTTAGAAATATTTCCTGAGCAGAAAATCAGCATATCAGAATGATTTCTGAGGGATCATGTGACACTGAAGCCTGGAGTAATGGCCGCTGAAAGTTCAGCTTTGCCATCACAGGAATAACTTACGTAAACAACATTACATAAATCACATTATTTGTGCTTCGATAAATGCATGTATCAAAGTTTAGAGTTTCTATGAATGTGATAAATATGAATGGGTCTTTATACATGAAATTGTATACAGTAGCTTCATTTATATTTAAGAAGGGGGTTCGCAAGGGGATCTATATTTGGTTCTTGGCATTAAAGAGTTTGAAAATTTCATCTCAACACGCTGCATTGGACATTTTAATGAATAGTATTTTCTCATGAGAAATTGATCTGATATTCTGGAAGATCTTGAACATTTATCATTGAACATGTTTGCACAGTGGGTAGCCGGATGAAGAGAGGGGTGGTCCCGGGGTGCTGAGTGGCCCAGTTTACTGGCTTTCCATAATGATAGAGGACATGTGTTGCTTTAGAAACATTAGCAAAAACACACATCTTATCTGGTATTTCGTAAAATATTTAATGTGCTTTATTTCTTCACCACAATCCAGTTGTGAGTCTTCTCACTCCTTGGAGAAAGCGGCTTTAGTTCAGAGAGTTGTAATTGCTGATGGGGCATGTCAATAAAAACAGAAAGTACACTTAATAGCATTTAATTCAGCCCATAGTGACAAAGAAACAACCACAAAGCACAAAACGGCTTAGAAAATTATTAAACGATGAACGAAAGTGGAGCAAATCGTGTTCATGTTTGAAATTCAGGAACATTCCTTTCATATTCAGATTAGGGGCACTGCACAGCCCTCTTAATTACTTACAGCCAGATTCTCTTTTCAAGCCCCATTACCAGCAGGGGAATGGAAATCATAATGGGCCTGGAAGTAGAGTTTATCATCTCACTGCAACCTTGAGTAAGTGAGATGCACAGATAGATACGACACTCATAGGGCAAACCTCTACGCTGGATATAGCGCACACACATCCATCTACTGTTAGCGTCAGTTGCATGAGCGAAAAAAGACAAAAGTTTTCGCCAGAATGTGGTGCATCATTCATTTGCTTTTTAAAAAGTAGGGCAACCTTGACATGTTCCCTACATTAAGGAGATATCCTGTAGTTGTCCTCCTGACACTAAGGGTAATTTCTTTCTATTTCATGTATGCAGAGTGGAACAAAAATAATGAGGCTCATTTGAGCTGCTACTAACCCCTACAGAGTGAGTATTTTAATTATATTTTTAAGGCACAGATCCTCACCTTTAAAGGTGCATTAAAAAGTAAAATGTAAATCAAACATGTAAATCATTTTCAGAGTAAAATGGCAATATTTAAATCAATATTTAGCATGTGCAGGATGATTATGCATCAGGCAATGTGTTATTATAGGATAATAACATTGGCTAATTTATAGCACAAAATGTAAATGTAAATTTACAAAATGTAAAATTATTACTGGGGTAAGATGTTCCCCTAACTTATGAATTTTCTTAATAATTCGTATTAATATTTATGTATATAGTGTGATTAATATAAAATACTAAATCATCTATTTCATATACGTCATAATAACAACACTGTGAAAGCAAACACAATCATTTTACTCTATTAGCCTATAGATTTGAATGAAAAGCAAAGGTGTCTGAAATTTACATCTCGATTATGAAATATTAAATAATAACCCCATCAATTACAATAAGTATCAAATTTAAATATTATAACACTAGTAACAACATACCACTTAGGGCCTATTGTGTAAATTCTGGAGGCCCAAGGGTCTAATTTTTTAAGTTAAATTTTTACTAAAACATTAATGTGCCCAAAAATCCATCATTAACAAACAACAACTGTGATATTCAAACTAATGCCATAGATAAATGCCATTTTCCAGAGATACCAAATTAACCTCAAAACCGTTTCAACTGAATACATCTCACAAATGTTCATATTCAGAAGACATGACAAAATTAAAAGTATTGAGATGAGATTTTGTTCCGTCTATGGTCTTACCCTTTTATATGTTTGAAAATGAAATGTTCAAAATGGTCTGTATTTCTGGGCTTGTGTGCATCGGCTGAACAACTGCTATCGTGATGAATGGGAACACTAACATATAGCTTTCTCCAAGTATTCCAGACCTCCTTGCAGCAAACCATGAATATGTAATTACTTAATGGACCTTGAAGTTATTGATTTAGTTTGTTTGTTAAAAGTCAAACAGACTTCTGACTTAAAGCGTGTGCTTTATGAATCATTGTTTGCATTAGCTACACAGCAATGCAACTCTGCAATTGCATAAGGAATTTTTGCAAGGCTCCATATCATAAGACATAAAAGCACTGTATATTTTCATAATGCTAATTAAAATGTATTTGTGCATCTAGTAGACAGTTTTCCTAACCCATTAGTTTGCTACAAATTAGGTCACCTTTTTTAACACTTAAGTTGCTATCAAGAGTGCTGAACATATCCTGTTATATTTGGGGAAAACACATTGTTTTAGGAGAAGATTTGCACCTTGAGGTTCTCGCTCCTGAGTCAACAGGGACATTTCTCACCTCCTTTGAATTGATTTGAAGAAGCAGACAACAGACACAAAGAGAAAAACAAAAGTTAGTTTAAGTTTGAGAAGCTAACTTGGTTAAACTGCTATCCAGATCAAATATATTTTTTTTGATAAAAAAATGCAAACATTATATACACTGGAAATATGTAGTTGTAATGTAGAAGATGTTTTGCTTTTTTGATTATTTTCTCAGTGTGCTGCTTTATCAAAGCTCAGTATATTCACTAGTGAAGTGTACATTTAGTCACATTGACATTTTGGACCAGAAATATTATATTAGAAATCACCTAGGACTTGCAGAAGCTCAGCAGCAACAACATCCATTTATATGATTGGGAATGTTAACAGATCACTTTCTCATGATTTCTTTGGAAAATGTTATTTTTAAAACAGGTGACCTGTGAAGAACTATAGAGATCCCAAATGTCTGAAATACAGTTGTTAGAAAACCGTTGTAATTGGACCGGATTGTGGACAGCAAGTATTTCCCAGGGCTGGGAATTATGGCTAAAAAGGTTGGGTTAGGTCACAGAAGGTTCTCTCTTGGTCAGGTCCAAAACTGGGTCACGAGTTATTTCCCCTCACTTGAGAATCTTCTCCCTGTAGAAGCAATTAGGAGAAAGTCAGTGTAGAAAGACTGAACTACTAGCCACTTAAGCTGACGTTTCTGCACCCTGCCCTTTGGCCATTATAAACAAACATTATACAGTAATTTACCACGGTTAAGAAGTGCAGTTAGGTATGACGTAAAGTAATGCACCTTTGTATGTGGCTCATCCAGTCAGATGTCAAAGTTGAAACTACCAGCTTAATGTTTATTGTTTTTCCTCTTCCCTATAGCACATACACAGTCTTGTACACTTTAGAGGTTACTGAGAATCATGTCCACACAAAGCCCATTTAAGAAGCAGAACTTGGCCTTGGCCCGCATGTCAACTTTAAGGCAAATTTTACAACAAAATTTTACTACAGCCAAAACAATATTTTTTTTGTTTGTTTTTTAGGCACTGGTCAATTTTGAGATTTTGGCCTATTCCACAATGTCTTTTTTTCAGACTAGTGGAAAGAAAACATACAAAATAGACATTAAGTGTTTATTTTATTACCTTGTATTTGTAGATTTCAATTACAAACTGTAAAGTAGTAGTAATGTCTTTCCATTACTTTTTTTCCCTGTTCACCCTGTAGTGTTGTAAATGGAGCTTCTCTAAGCTCTTAAGAAAAGCATGGAGCTTCCATTCTCTCCTGTGTGAGGTGGCATATATAGAGCTGGTTTGATGTGTCAGGGGTCCGTCTCGCAGGCATTTACTTTCTCCAAACGGCACTGCTGCATTCCCCTGTGAAGCAATTTGCAGTGGTAGCTCATCAATTACTGATCGTGCCAGGGATGTCACTTATTAGCGATGGGTCAGTCTCTGATTGAAAAGTCCAGATGTGAAACGCAAAAGGTTGGTTTGCCTTGTTTTTTTTTACCGTTCAGAGACACTGCTCTGAATGCAACGATTCCCATCTGTCCTTTTTCAGCACGTCTAACTAGGAATCCTGCAGTGCTATTTAAGAGGTATTCATTCCTTCACATTGCAATTACTCTGTATTGTCCTAATGTAAGAACATTCGCTGGCAGGATCTATCTTTCTGAGAAATATTAGAATAAATGTTTTGGCATTTGAATTGAATTGGCCAGAAACAGAAAAGCGGAATGACAAATGATTTTACTGAATTTATATGGATGGATGGATGGATGGAGAGTTTTTTGTTAAAAAGGACAGTTGATTTTTTTAGTTTATTCGTTTGAATTTCAATTCATTTAAACTCATTTAAATGGTGTTCAACTCTGCTGCCCAGCATGTTGCTACAACACTATTCAGTATATTTAGATTGCTATTGTATTGTTTTCAGTGTAAAATGTTCAGTTCTCTTTTGACTAGGACTAGAAGTGAATCTTCCTTTCACTAAGCATTCACCTTTTCAAATAATATCAAATAAATGGCCAGAGACAGTAAGCTTTCGGGCTGTTTCATCTGGGAAGACACATACTGCCATGCACTCAAACACAGACAGGCAGAAACTCAGAATGTGAATTGCTGTGGTATCCACACAGTCCAGTGCATCTCTTGCAATATCTCCCTGACAGCAGGTAAGATGAAAGCCGTGTCTCTAGTACTGAATCCTAACCATGCTCAGTCTTTATATGTGATGGCAGGCTACTAAAAGCCAGAGGTTGTATATTGATTAGAAATAAAAAATAAAAATGGCAATTTTAATACATTTATATTGTAATTTTCCATATATTAAAATTGCCATTTTTATTTTTTATTTCTAATCAATATACAATTTTCTATATATTAAATTGCTCAATGTGTCTTAGACTTTAATGCAATCTTAGGCAATGTAAGATTTGAATAGGAGACTTCAACACACCATCTGCATGCACATAAAAATCAGCAAAAAACAAAAGTGATTGACAAGGTATTAATTATTCCATTAATGTTCAAAGTAAGAATCTATTATATAATGTCTATAAAGTAAATGTATATAAAGTAATTTAAAATGATAATATTTCACAATGTTACTGTATTTTGATAAAATAAATAGCCTTGAAGAGTATTATTGACTGAACAAATCTGATGGGCAAAATGTGAGAAAATATTTAGTTTACCCACAAAGTAAGCATCTATATGCTCAATTTCTTTTCAAGCTTTAAGAGAGGCCTGTTATTGACTCAATAACTGAATGTAGCTTTGAGCATTATGATAAACTATGAATCTATATTCTATAAACTATTATGATAGCTTTCCTGTAGCTCAACTAGTAGAGCATGGCGCCAAGATCATGGGTTCGATCTAAAATGTAGAAACCAATGTAAGGGAAATGCAATGTAAATGTTACCCAGTTTGACAGAGTTTCAGTTGCTTCTAAAAAGATGGGAGAAGTTTAATAGGCCTTACAATCCAACAAAAATGGCAAAATTAGGCAATTTTGCAAATTTGGGCAAAATAGCATAACACGAATTAAGGTGAAAAAATTTTTTTTATTCGAAATATGGCATGTTGATTTTTTTTTTTATCAATGCAGAAAAAATATGAATAATCGTTGATTTGACAAGGGCTTACCACTAAAGTTAAAAAAGTTTTAGAGCAAGTTGTTTAAGCCATAGTTTAAAGTAGAATCCGTATGAAGATTCAAAGTCATATCCGAAGAAGGTGTATGATTTACTGTGACATTTATATAAGGATGTATATTGTCACATTAGGCAAAGAGAAGGTCAGTCTTTTTTAAACTTTTTAACTGAGGCCCTTGTTCCAAGCAGAGAATGAGTGTGTCAGAGTGTGTTTGGGGATTTGATGACAGCACACATGACTCTATATGTGTCTGTGCTGTAACCGAGTGTAAATGAGCTGCAGGAGCACAAAGAGAAGGTAATGCTGCACTTTGAAAGTTCATGCACTAATTGGAGTACAGAGTGACGATGCAATAATGATCACTGTACGCTGTGAGTTAACTGCATTACATTGGACCAGAGGATGAAGAAAATGTTACAAACCAGGGTGTTTTTCAGTGTTCCTATGCTTTTCCTCATAATAACACGATTCAAGAAGTATGATGGCGGCTTCCTGCGGAAAAAAAATATAATAATTAAGAAATCAACAGAATAGTTCACAAAAAAAATGCAAATTCTGTCAATATTTACTCTTCTAAAGCCATAAATAGCTCAAAAATAGAGAAAAAATATATATATTCTGAAATATTATTACAATTTAATATTTATTCTATTTTAATATATTTAAAAATGTAATGTATTAATGTGATGGCAATATACATGTGCCACTTTTTTCATGATTTTTTGATGAAGAGAAAGTTCTTCATCAAAAAGAACAGCTTTTATTTAAAATATTTAGGAATATTGCAATTGTTTTTTCTTTACTGTCAATCTTGATATTTTTAATCCATCTTTCTTAAAAAATATATATTAATTCCTTAAAAATCTGGTTGTTTTCTATTTCTTTGCATCTTGTTGATACATTTTGCTGTTTCTCTATCACTTTTTAGACATTTATGAGTTGACTATTTAAAATAAAAGGCATCCACTGTCCCCCATAAAGCACTTTGTACATCGACGTAAACCAAGTGAACAGTAAAACGAGTCCCGGTTGGTTATTAAAATGTAGAAATTCAGTCAAAAGCGCTACAAAATTGCCCACTAACCAAAGCCTATTCATCTCCCACCACCTCCAGCACACTGCATTAGGAGTATTTTTTTATAAAAGGCCAGATAGGCGTAAACATCAAAGCAAAGTGAAATAATGTGCCGAATCAACACCCTGCCACTGTAGTCTGTGTAAGTCACTTTCACCATCAACCTTCAGAATGATATAACACTCCTGAGCCAGTCATTCATCTGCAAGCTTCAGCAGTATCAGGAAGTTCATTGTGTAACGCTCGGCGTCCCACCGGATTTTGTGGTAATTACATGAAACCAATATCTTAATTGTATGAACGTGTCTGATAGCTGTATATTTGTCCTGGTGTAGTTTATATTCCTGGAACTCTTGACACTCTCTCTTTCTCTCCGTCTTTCCCTGTAGAAAATGAAATCGAGCTTTGCGGTATCCTTGCCATATCCTTTCTATTTCCGTTGGTGGTTTTTCGCTAGGGAACTTGAAGTATTGATATGCGAACAGTCAGAGCTCAAGTGATACCCTCTGGAGGACAGTTCTTTGCATACATGTCCCTTCAGGTTATAATCCGTTATGTTAATATTACTTTAATGTGCTTTTATACCTTGTGTGCCTTTGTTGACAACAAAAAAATGAGAAGTCGACCATCTGCTTGCTTCCACGCGTTTGGGAGATTGCAAGGGTCCTCATCTGTCTGCAGGAAAGGGTACAGAATCCATCAGAAAAGGTCACAATTATGGGGAAGAAAGTACAAAGAGACAAATGCTCTCATGCCAGGTCTTTTCCAGCTATGAGGATATAAACCACTGAAGAAAAATCTGTCTCTGACTGTGAGAGATTGTTGCTAATGATGGTTGGAATTGAAAGACAATGAGGAAACCAGACATCTTTTCATGAGTCTCTTTTCAAGGAATAAACCAAGGAATTTCCACAGCTGGCCATGTGGGATGTGAGCAGGAGTTAAGTTAAAAGACTTCTTTGAAAACACAGGCCTGTTACAGCAGAGCAGTATATTTACAGTATATTATATAACACTAAAATGACTATTTGATACGTATTTAACAGTGACAATGAACAGATCAGTCTAAATAGAGTATATTTGGATATTTATTTCTAATTCATACAAGTGAAACAACTTCTTGTGAAATGTTTTGCTTAAAGTCAGTTTGAGCTGTATTTGCTTAAAACCATTTTCACTTAGTTTGATTATATTGTTTCAAAATGCAAACTTTTTTTTAAACGTATCCTGGTGATATTATTACATGGGTTCTATTCTATTATTAAAACTTTTTTGAAATAAGTCTCTCATGCTAACCAAGACTGCATTTATTTGATTAGAAAATACAGGGTAACACTATACAATAAGCTTCCATTAGTTAATGTTTTAACTAACATGAATACACAATGAACAATACATGTATTACAGTATGAATTAATGTAATGTATCTTTGTTAATGTTAGTTAATGGAATACAGTAGTTAATTGTTAGTTCATGTTAATTTACAGTGCATAAACTAATGTTAACAAGCACAACTTTTAATTTAAATAATGCATTAGTAAAATGCAATAATAAATTATGTATAAGTATTGTTCATTTTTAGTTCATGTTAACTAAAGTAGTTTTTGTCAGGATTCTACGTTTTCTTTAGAATAGTATGATAATCATACAATATATTTGAACTTGTAATAGGACTGCAACAAAGGTCACATGTCTAAGGAATTATTAAATCATAAGCACCTGCAAAAAAAAAAAATAAATGGTTTATTTACAGAGATATATTCCAAAGGGTTCGGTTTAACCTCTTTTATTGTTTTGGCTGTGACTGAAAAATAATGCTCTTTTCACAAAGAAATTTCGTGCAAAACACAGACCTCATGGCAGATTTTGCCACCGCAGACATGACAGATGTAACTTAAAAATATGTATTTTAGCCTACAGTGTGCCAAGTGCGTACGGATGAGGACTAGCAAATCATTTCGAAATCACAGGTAGTTAATTTAGGCATGGATTTGGACAAACTAATCGGTTCCTCAATACAATGTGGCTGGAAATACCGTGTGAAGCATGGGAGGGGTTTCGTTCAGTTAAGAATAGCCTGCATGCGCTTTGAGAGGAGACAGGCAACAGTTCGGACAGCAGACCACATCGCTCCCCACTGTCTCCATTCACGGCATTTACTGGAACCGAGCTTGATTTAAAGGTAAGGCGATCTTTTTCATTACTGCAATGTGTTTATCCAGAGATAAATGTTGTGTTTGGTACATCTAAATACCTGATTAACTGATGTTGTATAGTGCGGTAATACTGGGACGCGTTTTACGCGCTTGCTGCGTTTTATGAGTTATCAGCTAATCACTTACCTGAAGGACACTTGTGTTCCTCGCGTTACTCTACAGCGTCAAAATATCGCTCATTCAATGATCTTGTGAATTATGAATCAGCCACGACCGAGTTCTTCATAAGTTTAAACTCGTATATGTTAGATTTGTTCGATGTAGCGTTCTAAAATACACATGTGACAGTACTGCGCGTGTATCCGACCTGGAATATGCGTCGCACGGGAGCGTTCTTGGAGAAAGACGTTACCTACTTTCTTGCGACGCGTTTTCAAAAGTTGGACTGTTTTTTAACAGTTATGTCATCTTAAAGAGACAGCCCATAACAAAATTAATTTCCTCGATCTCACGACGTTCCAAATCAGTATAGGCTACTTAAATTATGTTGTGGAACGCGCTCTCAGTCACTACTCACTTTAACTATATGTGGAAAAAATGGACACTATATAACCTTAAAGCTGGAGTAGCGTGAGACGCGACGCGTCGGTCAGATACGTCTGTCTGGCGCATGTTTCAATGATAAAAATTAGAGCAGACTGAACGCGTCTTCTGTGAACCCCAGTGCTTTATTTTGGAATACCATGGTCTTCTTCATGAGATCAGATGGACTGTTACACTTTACCATTGAATGAAAATGTTAGAGTGATTGTTGTTACTTTTCCAAAGTCTGTTAAAATCTAATGTATAATCAGTGGAGATGTGTGACGACTATAAAGCAGTCCAGATCATGCCATAGAAGGATATATGAAGGACCATAGAGTATCACATCTGTATAGTTGTGTTTATTTGCACTATATGTCTAATCAAGTTTGATATTATAATGTTTCAAATGTAAAGTAGTTGAACTGAACTGTATACATTAATGTGTAAACATAGGCTAACAACCGACAGTTTGTGTGTGAATAATCACGTTTACAAACAGAAGTGTATTCTTTGTTCCATTGTTTGAAATCTTTTGTGTCCAGTTGATGTACAGTGAACAGGTCGTGTGGATATTTTGTATCAAATTCAGATACCAGTTCTATCATTTATTAACATGATCACAAAATAAAAGAAGCCATATGTGACGGTATGCTTTCTTATCACACGATAGTAATATTATTAATATTAACATTAATTATTAATAACATAATATTATTTATATTTCTGCAAATCCTCTATACTGCTATAAAACATTCCCTGCATTAGAACACTTACCAATCTCCCTTAAAATGTTCAGCTCTGAATGCTTCTGGGAGGATGCTTGAGATTCTCATGCGTGTAAATACCAGACGCTGAATAAATAATGATTAGGACAAGCGTGTGTGCGCACTTGGTTTTCTATATGTCTGATGTCATTCTGTATGGTTGATTATTGAAGTACAGCAGCTTCTCTTTGCCATGTCTCCAGATGGTGTTGAGTGTATAACCTTCTGCTAACATCAGCTAATAAATCAACTATCCAGAGAGATAACTCTTAATGTATCAGCCTCCCCCAACCAACATACACACTTACCAAAGCTATGATTTTGAACTGAGAATGCACTGCACTTGCTCCTTTCTGCTGTCTAATTGATTTGTATTAATGATAATAGTGAACTGAAAATGTTGGACTAATTTGCAACATGGGCATACATACGTGAATGTGTTCCTTATTCTAAATGAGCGACCATTTGCCTGAGATCCAAACATCAATCATCTATAGGTCAGTATAAAAGGTGTTAAACTGATTTTGAGGATGGCACACTTTTCATTGTATTAGTGGATCTTGCTGCATATGCTTATCAGGCTAGAATGCGTCATAGAGAGCGTCATCTGTTTGCTGTGATGTAATATTGCTTAGAGAACCCTTATATGGATATGGTTTGGGTGTGTTTTATGCAAATTATCCTCAAATCTTATGCATGCAGTTGCTCATTTAGAAAAGTCAAAATTACGTGGTGTTAGAATGAGGTTATGAACAAATTTATGTTTGTACGCACATGTTGTGAATTAGGCATTTATTTTCCTGAGAACTTCTCCTGTGTGCATAAATACGAATAATCTATGCAATTATTAGTGAATGAGACCCACTGACCCAAATTAACTCCTGCAAAGCTTTAGGGCTATGCTTTATTTGTACTACAATAACATTGTTTGTTTAATTTAGTGCATTATGTTATTTTGCTGGATTTTTATGTGATGGAAAACCTGGACAATCTGAGAATTTTAAAAGAAAATTGTTATTTCCAATTGTTGAAAAAGTTAAAAATAAGTCAAAAGTTGTTAAAAATAGTCTTGGTAAATCATGGAGATTTCTTTGGTCCATATAATTTTTTTCTAGCTATGCTCAATTGTAAAATATTGAATAGGCCTATTTAAGTATTGAATAACTATTTGGCTATTGGTCAGCTTGTGCGACGCAAATGACAAAAGTGGAAATAGAAAACAATCATGGCAAATGAATAGGGTTAATTTTGAAATCATGTTGATTTAAAAGTCCCAAAGGCTTTGCCACACCAAGGACCAAGAAAATAAAATAATGAACCCCACACCACAATTTAAACAAAGATAGCATGGAAGAACAATATTGTTGGATTTACTGCAGAGATTTTTTTCTCCTTGTTGATGAATGATAAAAATCCTTGACAGCCAATCAGAGCCACCCAAATTTAAAGAGCTTGAGCATATAAAGTGCTAGACAACAAGCATCAACACACAATTTTAATAAACAGAACCTTATAGTCCATTCCAGTGGATGGTAATATAATTATCTCTATAGCTGTCATTATTGTTGTGAATCGCAATTATAAATGACTGAAAAATTAGGCAAGTTTATTGGTCAAAATTATGGAATTGGAGATTTTAGCTCTGGAATTGTCTGCTCTTCTTGGTTATGAGTGTAGATTACAAGCCACTCCAGCTGTGGGATTGAAGTCTACAGGCCTCATCTCCAGCAAGGTGATAGTGATCTTAGTGATAGATGGTACAGCGCTGTGGTTGAGCACCTCCAGCAAACCGCTGTCTGCTCATGTCACAACTCGCATTTCATAAGCAGCTTCCTCCAGTCGGGTGTCAGTCAAGTTCTCTTTGAAAACAATACATGCTTGTAATATACAGGATTCTTAAATGTTGGAAGGAAGCAATGATTATGTTACACCTGATGTGACAGATGTCTTCAATGTGCAGTATTAACCCAATAAAGATCACTCTTTCATATTTTATCTGTAATTTTATAAGGCCTATAATTACATTGATCAAAATATGTCTGAAAAACCTTTAATACACAATCTACTGCATGCCTTCTGTCATCTGATTGATAGTTTATTTATTTTAGTATGATCCTAAAACGGTCCACCTTAAGGTAATGGGACATGTCTTTTGCAGTGAAAAATGTACTGATTTTATAAATAAAACATAAGAGAAAATTTGTATTTGTTAGTATTTCAAGATAAATACTTGCTGAACTGAAGCAACAGTTGCAACATTATGTTTTAATTGTTAAAAATCAAGCAAAATAACGTAATGCACTAAATTAAACAAACAATGTTATTGTAGTACAAATAAAAACAAATTTTTACACATTTATCCACTAAATAAGCTCATTTCAAATTTGATGCCTGCTACAGGTCTCAAAAAAGTTGACACGGGGGCAATAAAGGGCTGAAAAAGCAAGACATTTTGAAAAGATTCAGCTGGAAGAACATCTAGCAACTGATTAAGTTAATTGACATCAGGCCTGTAACATGATTAGCTATAAAAGGGATGTCTTAGAGAGGCAGGGTCTCTCAGAAGTAAAGATGGACAGAGGTGTTCTTACGAACAGAAGTGTGCATAAAATGATTGTGGAATGCTTTAAAAACAATGTTCCTCAATGTCAAATTGGAAAGGCTTTCCAAATCTCATCATCTACAGTGCATAACATCAAAGATTCAGGGAAATTGGGACAAGGCCGAAGACCTTTTGTTGGATGCCATGGTCTTCGGGTCCTCAGATGACACTGTATCACTCATCGGCATGATTCTGTCATTGACATTACTAAATGGGCCCGGGAATACTTCCAGAAACCACTGTCGGTAAACACAATCCGCCGTGCCATCTACAGATTCCAATATGTGAACATTCTCCAGAAGCGCCGTCTTGTCCTGTGGGCCAAAGCTAATTTAAAATGGACTGTTTCAAAGTGGGAAAGTGTTCTATGGTCAGAGGAGTCCGAATTTGACATTCTTGTTGGAAATCACGGATGCCGTGTTCTCCAGGCTAAAGAGGAGGGAGACCTTCCAGTGTGTAATCAGCGGTCAGTTCAAAGCCAGCATCTCTGATGGTTCGGGGTGCATAAGTGCATATGGCATGGGCAACTTGCATGTTATGGACGGCACTATGAATTCTGAAAGGTATATTAAGGTTTTAGAGCAACATATGCTCCCCTCCAGACGGCGTCTATTTCAGGGAAGGCCTTGTGTATTTAAGCAGGACAATCCAAAACCACATACTGCAGCTATTACAACAGCATGGCTTCTTAGGGGAAGAGTCTGGGTGCTGAATTAGCCTGCCTGCAGTCCAGATTTTTCACCTATAGAGAACATTTGGCGCATCATTAAACGAAACATATGTCAAAGACGACCACAACTCTTCAGCACCCTGAAACCTATATCAGGCAAGAATGGGACCAAATTCCAACACCAAAACTCTAGAAACTCATAACATCGATGCCCAGACACCTTCAAACTGTTTTGAAAAGAAGAGGAGATGCTACACCATGGTAAAAATGCCCCCTACCCAACTATTTCAAGACCTGTAGCAGGCATCAAATTTGAAATGAGCTCATTTTGTGCATAAAATTAAAAAAAATCTCAGTTTAAACATTTCTTATGTTATCTATGTTCTATTGTGAATAAAATATTGGCTCATGTGATTTGAAATTCTTTTAGTTTTCATTTATTCACATTTAAAAAAACGTCCAAACATTTCCGGAATTCAGGTTGTAAAATATAAGTAAAATGTGAGCTAAATCAAGCTGTTAAGGAAATAAAAACCGGAGATTTTTGATCATACAACATAAAGCATTTAATTATTATCTTACCAAGACATATTATTGGAAGATACAGAGTAACAACTGATATTTACATGCATCTTCTGTTAGCATCTTCTATACTGTTATAACAATCTCATTGATTTACAATACAAGTTTTCAGAATTTCATTTTTCTTTTTGGTCATGTGAATATCAGCAACTGCACAACATTTGAGCTCTATATTCATCTATATCATTCTATATGAGCCACGAAAGCCTGATCTATCAAATGTCAAAAAATTGATTTTTCAGACTTTTGTTTTATATGTCATGCGCATTTTTAAAATAGAAAATTATGTATTGGATCCAGACATGGACCCAGATATGCATGTTATGTGACATTTAGCAAGCATTTCCCATGAGCGCTGATATGATATGCTTAAGGAGGACATTTGAAGGTACTAGGAGAGGACATTTAGCTAGTTTTTTAGCGGGAGATGTGATTCTGCTGCCCTAAAAGCCAAAATATTCCAGTAGACCACTAAAAACACTGAAAGGTACGATTGCTCGGTAAACAAGCCCAACAAGATGATGAAATGCCCTAATAAGAAGCACTCTCCTCAAATAAATGTGTTTCTATTTCTGCTAGAACAAAGATTGGTGCTCTCCAAAGTGTTTCCCAAGGTGAGTTTTGAAGAGGGAGATGCTTTAATTGGTTCATGTTGAGACAAACAGTTTTTCCAGTAGAGTTATGGAGAGGGTGCCAGACATGCCGTGTCCACACCTTGGTTTGATTTGTTTTGAAACTGTAATTTGCTTTTCTCAGCAACTTTTTTTTTTTTTGCGCACCCTTTCAGTCACTTGCTCCGATTTAATGCTTCTTGGCAGCATGCGCAAGGTTCATGAATAAATCAGAGCCCTCACTGTCAATGCTTAGAGCAAGAAGGAATGGAATTATCATGTTCCATACAGTTTTCATCCGAAAAGTACTTTCATCATTCTCTTCTTCCTCCCGTGCTAAAAATATTGCGAGTGGTTAATGCCACAGTACGTTAAAAAAACACGGCTTATTGGCAGCTTTATAAATATTAACCTGCTTCGTATTTTTATTCATCCAAATAATAGTATCATTATCCATTAATAATCCAGGCTTTGAACTAAACAGCAACTTTTTGAGATGTTATTAAGCTTTGCGAATTGTCCTCTGCCAGTGGTCTATTTTCAACTGTACATCCTTTGAGATTACTGTGGTATCATCCTTTCTGAAAAGGAAGGTTTGATTTATGGTCCTGAGGAAGAAAATGAACTGGTGAAAGGCTTGCCATTGTTCTTCCTGAACAATAGTACTACAAAAGGACATGTTTTACAATGCATTTCTATGTTCACCTTTTTAAATGGTTGCAAAATCCTCCCTGATATCTTAGAGAGTAGCACCAAAAAACTGTTTAATTGGAATTATTGGGAGCAAAAATGGTCTAGAAAACTATCATGGCACCAGTGAAGTATGGGTAAAGAACCATGGCACCATAATTAAGTTTACAGCTGCAGGCTCGAGTGGATTTACTGTTTTAAAATGCTTTTGAGGTCTTGTAACTGATTTGGTTTGGAATTTATAACCATATTTGCCATAATTTTGGCTTTGTATGGCCATTCAATTTAGGAGAAGTTGTAACTCCTCACACACAATGGCGTCTGTTGCTTCAGGGGTCCATGAGAAAAGTTCAAATTGAAGGATATACCCACTGACTGTTTCTAAGATTTGCATGCAAATTTCTCCCTCTAGCCTAATGATTTTGCTCTAACAACTATTCAGAGGCTTGCGAGCCTCATTTCAACCTTTAAAGAGTTTACCGGCTCATCTTTGGGATGCGTAGCCGGTAGTGACAACCGAAAGAGCGCCTTTGGAATTGTTTTTAGAAAGTCTTTCTTAATTATTTGCAGTGCAAATAATGTATGTTAAGAGGATTATAAAGTTTCCTGTTTAATTTACATTGCATTATTGGTGCTTTATGAGTAGAAAGTTAAGTTGCAAACTTAAAAAGTTTATTTTTGTTATTAAACTTTCATGTTGCATACAAATATACTTCATAAATGAATATAAATAATTAGTTTTATTGCTTGTAAGGAGCCGTTTTTTTAGGTATAAACATGAAGGGTTCCATCCAGAAGCAGATATAGTTGGACTTGGAGTGTGTGTGTTCTTGGGAATGGCCGTTGGCTAATATAGTTGACTTCCATGCATGGTTTGCCGTAACTGAATGTGTATGAATCACTCTGCATCTTTATTAAACATGCAAGGGCAACAACGTAGACTCATAAATGTTTCAGTGCACCATTTCTAGTGAAGTTACTGGAACATAAAAACTGTTACTGAAATGTCCTTTGTGGCTGGGGTTTCTCACAGGGTGTCTGACCCTTTTTAAACTCTATGCATGTTTTAGATGTATAACAAACAAAGGCCATTCATAATGTAGTCCCATCAGAGCGGGCTTATCACAAACTAAATGACATTGATTTTTATTGTTCTGTTTGTGTTAAGAGTTAGTTTTATCTAAAGCATTTACATTGCAGAATCCCTATGTTCCACTCCAATGTGTCAAAATCAAGCAAATGCCAGTCAAAATGTCATGCCAGTCAAAACGACTCATCGGGCTTAGCCGCATTTCAGGGGATCGGAATGGATATGTGTGGACCTGCGTGCTATTTTTGTGTGTAGGTTAATTCGTCCAACCTTTTTGTAATGCAGTCATCTTCAGCACAAGTATTAACATCACATTAACTCCGAATGAAATTTCTGAGCTTCACTCCACTGCGGAGCGACAGGGATGTAATTGAGAAAAATCCCACAGGAAACGGTTGGAAAGCTGCTAGTCTCGTATTAACTTTTTTCATCTCTTTCCACAAATAGCTTAATGTACCATTGCAAAAGGGAGGCTTCATTCATTTCAGTGATTCCCCATGTTACCACTCGGCTCCAAATGTCCAAATCAATCAACGTGGTGTGTGATGAAGACGATGAGCTTCTATTTGACATATTTTGTCGAGGTAGAATTCATGTCCGTAGAGGTAAATTCCGACATCATCATGGGTTGAATTACCGAATCCATTCTGCTAAGTAGACTGATGCGAGCCTGGTCATGGTTCGCTTTACTGGAACTTTTTTATTGTCTTTACTGATGAAGTAGCCATTAGGGATGAGAAAAACTACATATTTGCAAAATCGATTAGCCAGTGGGTTGCCTGTGCAACTAGTTGAATGACATTTGTGCATTTGACTAGTTTCAAGTTAAATCGATGTTGATCAGAGGTGTTAATATAAAACGATCAAAAATAGCATGCATGTGTGGTATGTATGTATGTATATATATATGGGTGGTAGACAAATAGGCAGTACAAAAACCTTTTGTAAAAACATGTTCAAATTTTTTTTTTTTAAGAAATGCATAAGAAAATATAAAAGATCAAGAACACAAACCTCTTAATAATACACAAATAAAAGAGAGATATTTAACTTCATTGTTAGACACTTATTTTCGTATAGTGCTATTTATTTAATATGAAACTATAATTAACATAATTTTTTCCCTCATGACTTGTTGGACAATTTCAAGACAAACTTTGACAACAAGACAAACTTTGCTGTCATTTGATCAAAACTGCTGAAAATTTTACCATTTTAAGTTGAGAGATATTTGTAACTCCCCTATTGCAATACTCAACAGTTTTTTTAAGATATTTTGAGATAAAAACAAATCTGTGGTTCTTTTATGTGTGTCACACCATAGGACATTACGTCACATTAAAGGACATAAATGGTAGTTATTAAATTATTTATTGAACATGTCAAAGGAGAAATAACATTTCAATTTTGATACAAACAATATCAACATGTATTTTAAACAAAACAAAAAATAATTTCTAGCAACAAAATTCAGTCTCTTAGTCAATCAGTATGTTACTGAAACTCTTTTTTGGCATAGTTAAATAATAACAGTTCTGTACATGGAAATGACATACAGTGAGCCTCAGACACCATAGTTTCCTCCTTATGTAAATCTCGTGATTAAAAAAGACCACTGAAAAACAGGCGAATCAGAACATAACACCGACTGTGATGCAACAGTCGGGATCCTACACCCCAACATTACATAAACCCGCCCTTGTTCTAGGCAAGCGCCAGCTGAAGTTCTGCAGGTGTTGTAAATAAACAAGCGCGGTACAACAGCGAAAATGGCAGATCATGGAAATAAATGTAATGTTCCAGGCTGTGCAGGGGATGTGAAGTGCAGGGATGGGTTGGTGTCTTTATTCAGAAAGGCACGGAAAGCAAATAACGCGTTCTAATAAAATAACGCGAGCCACTAAAGGGACATGGTTAGCTCCTTGTTAGCTGTAGCCTGTTACAGTATTTAAGATTTCACTTACCACATAAACCGAGTAAGGAGAGATGAGGATGATGGCGAATGATTTACAGATCCTGAGCACCACTGACAAGCGTCTGATCTTGTGAAATGTGTGGTAAGTACTGTTGCTCCATAATATAAACAGAGTTTGTGCATCGCGTCTCTTGAAAGTTAAACTATAGCGCGATCGACTGATCGTTCAAAAGCAGTTTCAATGCCTCGCGTATTAATAACGGCTCCCTGATGCCTGCGTTTTATATACAGTATAATTACCCGACGATATAACTGCGAGAGAAAGTATTTAAATATATATTTTCCTCCCTGTGTTTCCTTCTTGCTGATGAGTGGCACTGTGAAACAGCCAATCAGAGCAGAGCTCAACATTAAGCAGCACTGTGAAACAGCCAATCAGAGCAGAGCTCATTATTATTCATGACCCTGCCAAATAAGCCAATAACAGACCGTTTCATTCTAGGGAGAAATGGACAAGGTTGTAAATGGACATGTAAAATCGTTTCTGGAGATTTTTTTGCCCTTACCTAAGCCACATACCTTCTATGTAGAGAACAATTTAAAATACTGTATCAATACATTCTATGGCACCTTTAACACTTTTGTAGTGGTTCCAAAAACGTTAAATATTTGAACAAAATGTACCATCTGCTCATGTCATGGGCTGTAATTTATTGAACCATGCTTGAGACAGTCAAAAAAAATTGAATAACACAGCAGCTTTTATAACAACAGGTCCATGTAGGACAAAATAATTTTTTTAACCATTTACTGCATTTTAAATGACGACAATATTATTTATATTAATTTTTATCCCGTGGGACAGTGAAAATGCCATGTCACGTCAACAACCCATATATATATATATATATGATTAAAATGATTCCATTATATAACTTAGTCTTTATTTGGTCTATTACAGTTCCTGCATTCAACAAAATAAGCTGTGAACCCAATTAATCTGCATTGATATTTGAGTCATTCAGGTGTAAATAATGTGACTGAAATGAATGCTATAAGCTCCATCTTTTGCCAAACAGTGAGCGTATGGCTGTGGCAGTGATTTTTTTTCTAAAAAACAAATTGCAAATGAATGAAACATTGCACATGGAGCTCGAACAAACAGAATGCGTTAGAGACTCCTGTAAAGTAGGGTAAGCGTTCTCTAAAATGTGAATCTGTAAGATTAGGAAAGTGCTGCTGTCTGTAAGAAGTGGCATTATCCATGAACCAGAGCTCAAAGTTTCTTTCTTATCTTCTCTGTTTTACCATGCATTCTTATTCTTTTTAAATCATATTCTGTTTTATTTTTTTTAGATTATGTATAGTTAGCTCTGTTGCTGTTGGTTTGCAGATCTCCCTGCAATAAGATGCAGTTCATAAGCCAAATATAGAGTAAAGTACTGCAGAAATGTTTGAGTATGAGTAAGTACTGCAGAAATGTGATGTATGTAGTAACTGTATGTATCTCTGCTACTGTAGGTGTAAGAAAAAGTATCACAGCTGATATCTCTGTTTTGCACGTTTAAGAAAAAGTAAATATCAAAATAGCTGCTCTCTAATTCAAACCTGCATGTAAATATCAAAATCTGGCTCTCTAATTCAAACCTGGACTAAAAATAAGAAAAGGAAAACAAAGAACATGATATTCAATGAATAATAAATGGTAATTAGTGGTAAAATTAATAGTGAAATTATCATTTCTCATTTGTTTTTTTTGGAAAACAGCTCAAAATCCTGGGACCCCAGAGTTTTGGAGGGCCCCCTTCTGGCCACAGATCGAATCAAATTAATCATTCTGTGTTATGATCTTTTTTACATAGTAATTTAACACGAAAACCCTTGGTGGTTTACAGTCTAATGTTTCCAAATGACAAACAGAGAAAATACACCAGAATTGGTTAGTTTATTAAGTGATTTGGTGTTTTTGTATCATCTTCTGTGGTGTGATTTTTGAAAGACGAAGCAAATTAGCACTTATAGCGGTGGACGGCGCTCATGGATCAATATCCACAGCCATTAAAGAACCCACAAGAAAGGAATTGCATGCAGCTCTGTGTACTCAAACCTGAATTTTGCTTGTGGCGTAATCATGAAATATCAACAGGAACACATCAGATTGACTTTTGCATGATATGTGTTACATCACATTGAATAGATGTACAAATGTCTCTTGCCTGTTTAGTAATGAAAAATATTAGATGGTCTGATCAACTCAAATTAGGTTAGCATACGACATCTCAATCAATAGCTTAGGAAAAAGTCCTGAAACGCATGTTAGGAAGATATTTAAAAAGTCACTGTCATGATTAAAGCTGTACACTAAATAGATTTCTAATGAACCGTTTCTCTGATGGACTGCTTACATCTGCAATAAAGCGAAGCCTGTCCCTCTTGGTGCTAATCATTCAATCAGAGAATTTGCACACTGAAATGCAGTAAGAGAGGACTGATGTGTGTGTGTGTGTGTAAGGAGGAGTGTTGATTATCCGTGACTATTAGTGCCGCAGCAATGGTCTTATGGTGCCATTTCACTTGACAGCTGAAAAGGTAACAGAGGACAAATTCACTAAAAAATAATAGCGCTATTTATATGCACATGCTGTCTGTGTTGTTTTAGCTCCAGAGTCACTAAAGGAATTGTGCAAATCATGAAACGTTGCAATCACGGCCAAAAACATTGGCTAATCAGAATCAAGTATTTCAGAGAGCCGTTTAATGATTCCAGTTATGTAATTCTCTAAACTTTAGAAATGTTTTGATACACTTTCTACCAAAATATTAGAAAATACTCACAAATATCTTAAAATTTCTTTCCACAGATAGTAATTTTGCAAGACTAATTGCACTAAACAAATAGTGCTGAAATTTGAGAATAAGGCTATGATATTGTAAGACATACAGTATCTCACAGAAGTGAGTTCACCCCTCACATTTTTGTAAATATTTTATTAAATCTTTTAATGTGACAACACTGAAGATATGACACTTTGCTACAATGTAAAGTAGTGAGTGTACAGCTAGTATAACAGTGTACATTTTCTGTCCCCTCAAAACAACTCAACACACACCTATTAATGTCTAAACCGCTGGCCACAAAAGTGAGTACACCCCTAAGTGAAAATGTCCAAATTGGGCCCAAAGTGTCAATATTTTGTGTGGCCACCATTATTTTCCGCACTGCCTTAACCCTCTTGGGTATGGAGTTCACCAGAGCTTCACAGGTTGCCACCAAGGTTATTTTCTTAAACGAAAACAAAAACTAAGATGAAAATGATTGATGAAAAACTATTTCGTAAACTGAAATAAAATAATAATAAAAAATAAAATAATCGTTTTTATAATCATTACATTAATCAAGTAAGGCAAGGCAAGTTTATTTATATAGCACATTTCATACACAGTGGTAATTCAAAGTGCTTTACATAAAAGGAAGTGAAATAGACATTAAAAATAACAAAACAAGGAATGAAAAAAACAAGAACAAAAAAAACAATCACAACAATAAAAACAAAATTATATAAAAAATTATTTTAAATGAATTTAAAACAGTTAAGAATAGAAAATGATTATATAGTGCAATCAGTTCGGAGGTAGCACAGTGCTCATTCAACAAATGCACAGCTAAACAGATGAGTTTTGAGTCTGGATTTAAGTTTTGTGGCAATGTGGCATCTCTTCTGGAAGCTGATTCCAACTGCGGGCGGCAAAATAGCTAAAAGCTGACTCCCCTTGTTTTGTGTGAACCCGTGGTATTTCTAACTGACTCGATCCTACTGATCTGAGTGGTCTGTTAGGTTTATATTCAGTGAGCATATCTGCAATGTATTTAGGTCCTAGACCATTGAGTGACTTATAAACGAGTAAAAGTACTTTAAAATCAATCCTAAATGTAACTGGAAGCCAGTGTAAGGACCTGAGGACTGGTGTGATATGCTCAGATTTTCTGGTTCTAGTCAGAATCCTGGCAGCAGCGTTCTGGATGAGCTGCAGCTGTCTAATGGTCTTCTTTGGAAGGCCGGTGAGGAGACCAGTACAATAATCCACCCTGCTGGTGATAAAGGCATGAACAAGTTTCTCCAACTCTTGACTGGAAACAAAACTTCTAATTCTTGCAATGTTTTTGAGATGTTAGTATGCTGATTTAGTTACTGCTTTGACATGACTACTAAAACTAAGGTCTGTCTCCAGGTAGGCAAACCTTATTTATTTTATCATGTAACACAAGCAATCAAACCAACATTAGACAAGTTGGTGCTTTGAAGAAAAACAGACGCAACATGATAATTAACAGAAACAAGATGAGAACGTACCTATCTGTAAACAATACAAAACTTGGCCTAGCAACTTGTGATCACTATATATGCATATATATAAATAAATATGCATAGGCTAAATCACATCATACACATGCTTATAATTATTCATCATAAATAAAGAAAATAACACAGCCTATTCAAATATGAGCCTTTAGGCCTACGATTTCCGTTATTATTGAATTTCTTTAGTCCCAGTTGTGTGGATGTACACTGAAAAGTGCGCAAGACAGGACAGGTACAATATCATGATTATGGTTAAATAAGAAAAAAGACATATAGCCTAACCAAATTAGGCTACATTTATTTTCATATTAAATAGCTCAACACACCATTAGATATAACATTAAGCGCAACCTGTGTAGATTTATTTAGTAAAAAGGCTTGCTTCCTTTGGTGTATATTTGCATACTTTTACCATCTATCAATCTCAGCATGCGGAAAGAAATAATATGGTTTTGGAACAACATGAAGGGGAGTGCTGGAATTTTCATTTTTGTGTGAACGAAGAGTTTAAATATTCACTGTATGGCATTATCTCTCGGTAGACGCATACATTTTGAACACAAAAGTGTTGCAACTTTTTATTGAAGTTCTACTACATCTCGTATTCATATGGTCTTTGACATTTTTCTCTGGCCTATCTCGAGCTGTAGTCTGCGTGCTCCATTCATCAGTACCCGCTTGTTCTATCTTCAAAACGTCTCCACTCTTTATTTTCCAAGGCAACACAATGTTCCGCCGAAGTGAAAAATAACTCATGACATCTGTGATTATTCCAAACCTTTAAACTGTCTTTTTCTATTACACTTGCATTGGCGTGATTGATTTAACTTTATATTCAGGGCCACAACGTGCCTTCGTTTTCTCCGCAGTTGGCTTGTTTATGTTTGTAGGGGTTTGGGGAAGCCTTTTTCTCTTTCACCGCACCGGAATGGATTCATAATGTGGCCCAAAAGCATGACAGGCTTGACTTTGCGAAAATAAAAGGCTTTTCTTTCTCTTTCTGTTGCTGCCAGCACTTCTGGTTCAAGACCTTTGTAGTAGCCTTCATTCCTCTGATTTATGCATCGTGGTTTCATTGAGGTGTAATGAAAAAAAAAATCAACACAAAGGCTTTGAATGCTCACAAAAATTGTCCTCAGATAGAAACAGGCATATCTAAGCAATGCTCTGTGTTAGTAGAAAGTATGTCCTGTAAACACAGGTAATTCTGAGGATCTACTGTCCTGCCATCTGCACCTTCACATATATAAATCACAATCTGATCTTTTTTTTTGCTTAAGAGATAGCGGTCGTAATACAGCCCCCAGCTGGTATTGAACCAGAACACAATGTTCTTGGCAAGGGGATCCTGATTTCCAAACATGGACCTAAGATTGCAGTCCATGAATCATTTGGAGCGCCTAGTTGGAAGTGCCTCCTCCCTTTATTGGACACATTGGTTATTGTGCACCAACTTTGTCATTGGTATTGTCCCTGCAAGTAGTTGTAACTGCTTGTGGCGTTGCCTGAATATGCTCGACTATATTACATTGCAGTATGCTATTCGTCTTCGCATCGCATGTATTGACTCATTACTTTATATTGTACACACCGAAAAAACAAGAGTTATATCTGGCCAGCCTCTGGAGCTCATTTAGATTGGCTCTGGATGAACTTAATAACTGGATTCTGGGTTGGACCTTCTGGATCCCTGATGAGGACGACAGTCTAGTCCGATGATGAAATTTGGGAGAGTTGCTGGAACCAGGATGGATGGTCCGTGAGCACAAGGTCTATAGAGATGATGGCTCATTTTCGGCATGGCTTCACATTTTGTGCTTGAACGAATCTCACAGATGGAGACTCATTCTCAGGTTTAATGTGGATGTACTAAAAGACGAGTCTTGTACGGGATTCCCACGGGATAATTTTCATGGGTGAGTGGGAGTTTTTGAGAACAGGCTACAATCTACCATTATGTGGAATGCGGCCCAATGTGTGCCAATTAGACCGTAATCTACCCGTGTGAGGGGGAGAAAATTATTAAAGGAGACATTAAAGTGTCAAAGGGCCAATAAAGGAACTTGGGACTTAACAAGTTAACAGCTGAGGGCAACAACACCACTGATAACTAGACACAAACCACTAGTGTACTGATAACTAGAGTGAATATATCTTTGATAATGTATGTTGAAAGTGAGATTCTCTTTACTGATGAGCCACTTGCCGTTGTTTGTTTAATTTTTGACCACATTTCAAATATGATTGTTGTGCCATAAACAGGTTTTCAGGACTTAAAATGGTGCTGGAAAATCTGAAAGAACTGTAATTTCAGCCGTAACAGAAACTTAATGTTAGTGTCCTAATTTCTACTCATCACATTTCCATTTACAGACCTACAATTACTCGCCAGGCTTGAATCAGTCACTAAGGTAAATTGTTTATCTGGCAGTGTCACTTGAATATGCTTAACTGGCCACTTTAGTCAAGCGGTATTGCTGCTATTGGATTTGATATTCAAATTGATGGTGATGATGAAGAAAAAAAGGCACTTTAGTTTCAAGAATATTCATAATTAGTTAAATTGTTAAATGATCTAAATCCTAAAATAGACTAAAATAATTGAATATCTAAAATTGGCCGATTCTGATTCAAATAAATACTTGATATGATGCGGATAATGTTGTGCCTCCCTGATGTTTAGTAATTCTATGAAGTATGAACACTGCAAGTATTTATTTTATATACAAATATCTAAATATCCTTAATTTAGGATTTATTTGCTTAAGAAACAGAATGGCGTAAGACAGGGGTTTCTAAACTCTAAGTATCCCCTGAGATTTAAGTATTCAACCAAATTTAGTAATAATAACAATAATAATATTTTATAATTACAAAAATGGAAACAGAAATATAGATATATTAATATTTTGAATAAAAATACATTTTACACTAAAAGACACAATACTAATTTAAGTCACTTTTCAAACATTAATTCCTTCAATCTTTCAACATTTCAAATTCCCAAGCTTTTATTTAGGTGGAATACTACTTAAATGCTGTAAACTTCTGCCCACAAAAAGATGTGATTTTGTTGGCAGGAGTTTGCAAACCCTCATTTAGGAAACCCTGATATAAGACATCAAGTCTTGTTTTCAGGGAAATCCCAAGATTTTCTCCATCGACTATCCTAAGCTGTGACGTCAAAGGCAGCGGACAGGGAAAAACAAAAGTCAATTTTAATGCTTTTAAGTGCATTCCAAAAAGAATCAGGCACTAGTATAACATCTGTTATTATATAATACCATTTTTCAACAATACACAGATATGTTTGAGAGGTCATCAATGGATAAACATGATCTTGAGTGCCAGATTGTGTAGTTCCGGCGTCTACCAGCAGTGGCAAACTGGACCAGTGTTTTGTAGAGCTGTGACATAAACTAAAGGATACTGGCTAAAAGGTCAAATCAATGTCCAGATCCAAGTCCCTGTTTCAATAGGAAATATGTCAATATAGAAAATAAAAGTATAGTTGCTGCAACAGCACTTTTGCTTGCTCAGGATTACTTTCTCAGATGGAAACCAAGCTTTTAGCAAATGACTTAAGATAGAAATAATAGCCTGTTAGATACAATTATTACATTTTATAATATTTAAGAATCATGTATTCTTCCTTTACACCATTTCTTACTTTTTACCGGTTTTAATTTAACTATAAAAAGCTAATGATAGCTTGAGGGACTTTAGCTGTGAGCTTAGCCCTCTTAAGATTCAGAGTTTTTAACAGTAATACACACCCTGCTGCTTTTATATGAGCATTTACATGGATTTATTAGCATAAACGTATATTTGGCACAATGTATCTACACAGTTTAAATATGCATTATATGATTCACAATAGCATTAAAATGCTTATATCGAGCCTACATTTATAAAGAGTGTATATTGCTTCCTTGTGGGCTGTTACTGACAACAAGATAATTGAGGTTGTTAGCATGGGCTAAACCCCACCACCATTAATGGAGCAGAAACAAAAACGCTATTTCAATTATATAATCGTCTTCCACCAATAATCCTTCTTCTCTTCTAGAGGGAATGAGTCTCATATAGTGTTGATTTTAGACCTCATCTAATTCCAAGCACTAAAATCTCATTCTGCTTTTGTTGGTGTAAAACAGCAAGAGGATATGAATTATAAATACTGTCTCGGCTTGAGCGAGTGCAATTTCGTCTACATGAATATCAATCCCATGTGCCCCAAACAAATGTGCTTGTCACTTTGCATAATGTATAAGTTACAGGGCAGACTGGTTGTGTCTGTTAATGTAATGAGGAGGGTTACCTGAGCTCCCCCCTGCCAGCAGTGCAAAATCCGATGGTGGAAACTCAATCTCGTCGTTTGAGAATAGCAGGGTTGATTCGATTTCGGTTTATTGTCCAGAACCAGTTGGTTTCAAGGACTAATTTTAAACCTTTGGAAGTGAAGGATGTGCTGGTTATGTGTTTCTGGATGCATTAGTTTGTTGCCTCATATTGTGGTTTACAGAGAATTCACTTTAAATTAAGTCTTTCATATCTGAAGATTCTGAGCGGTATTTGCTTCGTTCTTGTGATTTAGCTTGAGAATTTTGACAAAGTCTTGACATGTGTCCTCTACAGGGAGGAAATTGACTACTTGTGCATATGCACAACATTATTACTCCAAATGATGCATTAAATGCATGAAAAGTGAGTCAAGAGATGTTTCCATTATCACAAAAAATATCCAGTTCATGTAAACTCTGTTCATCTATAATCCTGGAAAGAATTAAGCAGTATAACTGTTTTCAACATGGATAGAGCACCAAATCAGCATATTAGAACGATTTCAGAAGGATCATGTGACACTGAAGACTGGAGAAATAGCTGCTGAAAATTCAGCTTTGTTTTTTTTGTACAATTTAGCATTTTTGTAATATTTCACAATATTCCTGTTTTTTTCCAATATTTGTATTGTATAAGTGCAGTCTTGGTGAGCATGGGAGACATCTTTCAAAAACATACACATTTTACAGAATCTTACCAACTTTTAATTGGTAGTGTATATAAAAAGAAGAAACCATAATGCTAAAAATGGCTGGACTAGCCTTTTTTTGCACAATTTGGGCTTAAAAAGCACAATTATACTATCATTGTTGGATTCTGTTGCTTATTTGAAATGTTACTGTACTGTAATTTTGACCTATCATTTTGGGGACTGAAGAGTGGATTTTATTTCAATCACATTTCTTAAAGGTACTCTTTGCTCTTTTATGTGCACAACTCTTAAATTATATAAAAAAATACTGAGTGCACCTTTTACCGTCCTTCGGATGAGACGTTAAACCGAGGTCCTGACTCTCTGTGGTAATTAAAAATCCCAGGATGTCCTTCGAAAAAGAGTAGGGGTGTTACCCCAGCATCCTAGCCAAACTAGCCCACTGGCCTCTGACCATCATGGCCACCTAATCATCCCCATAAACTGATTGGCTTCATTACTCTGTCTCCTCTCCACCAGTAAGCTGGTGTGTGGTGGGCGTTCTGGCGCACTATGGCTGCCGTCGCATCATCCAGGTGGATGCTGCACATTGGTGGTGGATGAGGAGATAGCCCCTTACTATGTAAAGCGCTTTGAGTGTCTAGAAAAGCGCTATATAAATGTAACAAATTATTATTATTATTATTACCTTTCCATTTTTTGACATAAAATAACCCAATGTGAATTTATAAAAAAACACTCTCTGTTACAGTTTCAGAGAAGCAATCTCTCTGTTTTCACCATGTAATTCTTGTTCAAACTTATGTGATTACTCCACAGAGTCAACTTGCTGGGGAAATGTAATTCTGAATGAGTCTAAACACTGACCTTGCTGCTCAGATGCAGCCAGATGGTTAAGTGCAGTAAACACAGAGAGGGTCAGAGCACATAGAGACCTCTGCCACATGGTGCAGTCAACACAGCGGGACTGCACGGATCAAGGCACGCGCAGGGCTCTAATGCAGATGGTAATTCCTGTGGAAATCCACATCAGAGTTGAAGTTAAATATGGTCTGATCTGCCTGACTTTGACAGGTGTTGAAGATCTGCAAACATTTGGGTTGTGCACCAACTGAGAATGGCAATTCTTGAATTTGAAGAAGCAGAAACGGAATCATATTTTGAATTAGAATTTCAGGAATTAGAATAATTTTCATTAATCAATTAATTAATTGAATCTCCAAATTATTGTAAAAAACAACATAAAGACTATATATTTTAATTATTTGTTTAATGGCAAATATTAATACTAATGGCTGATGTCTCCATTAAATATTTCCTTTATTTGACCTGGTTAGTTTCTTTTACCTAAATGGCAGCGGAAACAAACAAACCAACCAAGCAACAATATGAGTAGAACCAATACATTTGAAAACGTTTCTTTTAAAAAGTCTTGACTTGAGTCATGAAACCATTTATTAAAGGCACCAGACTTTACCCAAATTAAATTTCGTTTTGTTGAAGTGTATGTTTAGAATGCAGTTTACAGCATTTATTTCATGATTTGTTTCGGTACTACCTTGACACCTGGACTGTCCCATCAGACTGGTGAAAATATCAGTCAATGCAGCACATGATGCGTGATTCTCATGCCACCTGACAAAAAGCCAGATTGTTGTTTGTCATTTGTCATGAACCAAAAAAGTGTGAAGCACAGCTCTAGCACATCCAAAGCTCCAAAGATGTCACACAATAAGAAGTACAAATTGTTTTGTGCCTGTTTTGGACCTGTGGTGGAATAAATTGTGTAGCTGCTTTATTTAATCTCTTTTTACGTTTCATATGCTGTAGGTAGTAATCTGATTGATGTGGGTACAGTACTCTTTAGATATCTGTAAGCATTTGTACACCTACTGTGCCAAAGCTTGTTTGATTGTGATTAATTGTTAAAGGAATAGTTCACCCAAAAATTTAAATGAGCTGAAAATGTACTCACTCCCAAGCCATCCAAGATTTAAGTGAGTATGTTTTTGTATCAGAATAGATTTGGAGAATTTTGGCATTACATCTCTTTAGGGATGTAACGGTATGAACATTTCTTATCACGATTATAGTGACCAAAGTTAGCACGGTTATCAATATTATCACGTTATTGTTAAAATGTGCTGGAGATGTTCAAAAAGTATCGACACATAGATCAGTTCACCAAGTTTTATATTTAAAAATCAACAAACAGCAAATTTTAAAAAAAAAAAAATACTCATTTAAAAACTTTATTTTTTAATAAAGTGTACTTTGCCAATAACCCATAGAGGGTACTTAGACACGATTTACGCAAATTAGTCACTTCGTGTATTTTGTGGAGCTAGCCAAACATGAAAAGACCAAGTGTAAATGCACTCCAAGACACAATAGTAATCCGATCTCCTGAGGTGGTTTGAGTGCATGTTGTGCAGGAATAGTAGATTGGATTTATATCCGTTTTGCAGAGATTCATTAATGTGGTCAAATGCAAATGGAATGTGCATACCCAGTAAGAACGCAATGTGTAAAACTGCATAACAACATGTAAATATGGCCATTTTGTTTATGTTATTGTGTATTTTGTCAGTATAACAGCTACTAATGATAGACCTGCATATTTATCTTCGGTATCAAGTTTAGAATCTGTATAGTGTTATTTTACATTCTTTTCCAAATACAGCTTTTGTCCCATGATTGCCATCTGCTCCAGCTTTCCGAGCGATCCTCCCGTGCTCTCAGTGCTATATAACAGAGCTGTCGGCTGGCTTTCCTACTGACATGACCTCGAGTGGAGGGATGCCACGCTCTTCATAAACTAGAGTTGACAGAGCATGGATCTAGAAATGGCATCCTCTCAAATAATCACCGTCTCCTGTTGGACAGGTCCTAGCAGGTCCCCGTAAGGACAGTGTCTCATTCACCTAGAGATAACATTTGAGTGACATTAGCTTTAACAGGAGCTAAGGCGTCTGTTCTCATAAAAGCTGGGGGAAAAAACTCCAGCCATGGCAGAAGCGACTGTCCTTCAGCCTTTATCTCGCCCGGTCTTGCTGTGTGTTCTGGAATATATTATAAGACCTGGCTTTACATTTGATGTATTTAAATGAGCATGACATCCCCAGACCAGCTAAACCTCTGCTATCCTGGTTCAGGCTTATCTTCCTATAAACAGAAGAAACCACACTTGAGAGTACTATTTATGCAGTGAACAGCATTGATATGGTGAGAATATCACATTTGCAGAGTTTGTGAAACAAATGCATCAGGTTGAACAGTGGCATAGATGAATTGATATTACTGATAAAATAATTATCAATCTAATTATCATAATAAAAATTATCAAAATATTTGTATTTATTAAATATGTATATCAATTATAATACCTAGAAATCACAGAAATACATTTATATATTTTAAAATATATAAAAAAGAAAAAAGTTTTTTACATCGTATTTTTACTATGTTTTAATATATTTTAGTTAAAATAAACCTAGTCTCGGTGAGCATATTTTATTTAATAAAATGTTACAAATAATAAAGAAGATTCTTCAAATATTTTAATTATTCAAATTTCTGTAATAAAAAAATTATGAAATTAAAAATATACCAACATACAATATTTATAATTTTTCCTTACCATCAAATGTGTGTAAAAGCATGAACGTGCAATTCCTGTCTACAGAAATGTATTAACGCATTTATGTTTTATATTTATAGCTTTGATGTGGTTTCTTTAAAAATAAAGTCCAAAATATTCTAGATTCACTGGTAGGGTGTCCTGTATGCCAGTGAGGTTGGATAGATTACCATTCGCCTCCGTGTATAGCATGCACCGTCAAGGTGATAAGTCCTCCCTATTAAGGGAGATAACTTTGACTAATCATACTGAATTGCTTTCATTAGGGTGACTGAATTGGAAGCATACATATAAAAGACAGTCTCAGCATCTTCTCTTAAACACTTTGCACACTGCTCAATGCTTTTGCTAACGCTCATGCTGGCCATTGAAGAACTGAACATTCAGGACATCAAAGATGGTTGTAAAAGCAAGGTGAAATAGGTCATTATGTTCGGCATTCATGTGATTTCAGTTCAGACGTGGTTACGCAACTCGCCAAGACGAAGTTGTTATTATTTCTTTTGAACTTAATTTCATTTCATCGGATAAGGAGAAGCTACAAGTGAAAGCAATATTAAAGATTCATTTCTCGAGATGGCCAAAAGCATTTCTCAGGAGTCATTATGAAGTAATGCATATAAAAATATCACTACAATAAGACAAAAAAAAACAGAAGATATCAAATGGTAGCAATTTTCTTTTCCGTAAACACATTTTGGCTGGCTTACAGTGGTAATAAATTAATTAATTTGACAATATGCCAGCACTATTATTTTGTGTACATACTCATGTCACCCTCTAGCACCGTCTGTCTCTTTGCATGATAATGATTGCTGTATAAGTCTGTATATGGTTTTATAGGAGGGAACTCTTTAATATTCTTGTCTGCTCATGCTGCTCACAAAGCGTTGGAAGAATTTTGGATCCCTTTTCTTTGACTTGGCCAGACATACCAGACTTGTCAGAAGAATTTCTAAATGATGTCAGTAAAATGAAGCTGCAGGCATTTCTGATTGAATTCCAGCTTTGGGTTTTGTATCTAGTTTGTAAGTGTAATGAACTGTTTGATAGTTACCTTGTACTAACAAGCTCTTAGTAGCAGCATTTAAAGATTTAAACGGAACGTTCTGTCATCATTTTTTATTTATATAATGAAATTTCAAAACAACATTGGACCGCAGTGACCTTCATTATAAGGCAAAAAACACACTTTCTATAAAATATGTTCTTTTGTGTTTCACAGAATAAAGAAAATGTTCTGGCTGTGATCAGATGTTGATTCTTGAAGTTCTAACAATGTCAAATATTCATATTGAGGAAGAACATATTTCATTATTGTATCTGGATTTGTGCAATTGAATATTAATATTCACAGTCACATCTGATTTTCTGACAGGCATTTTAATTATAGAGAGACACATGCTTTGGTTTCTTTGGATTACGGTTTTAACGACAAATGGTGGGATACCTCAGGGATTTGTCATTGGAGACGGTGTCTGTGCAAATTATCACGATGAAACCGTTTATGCAGAAATGAAAGAAATTGTTATTTCTCACCCACAATTTTGTTCCAATCCCATATGCTGTTGTTGTTGTTGTTTTTTCCCTGTGAAACACAATAAAACAATTTTAAAAGAGTCTTCACACAGGTCTTTTACACATATGCACTACATTTAACTGTGATTTTACTGTGCTTTTGGTCTTTGTTGGAGCTTGACAGGCATGGTCACTTTAGACCTTAGTCAGGGTAGTGCCAGGTTTAATTTTTGACAGGAATGAAAACAAGGCTGTGAGGAATAGAATTACAATGCAATGAATGGATTGTACTGTTGTTTAACAATATTCCAAATGTTCAGCTCATGAAACGTCTTTTAGAGAAAGATTTTAGATAAAACTCCATAAAACATATTTGAATGTAGAATATTTTCACAGTGCCTGCTGTTGTAAAGACTGTAAGTCTGTCCCTCATCCCATGTATTAAATTCAATATGGCGTCTAACCTGATTATGGTCTATCTATGGACTGTCAAACACTATCCAAAAAAGGACAAAGGCTTAATTTGAGTGCTGCCTTTTCAAAAGGTGCAACTTTGTACCTAAAGGGTGTATGTTTGGTACATTAAAGGTACATATCAGTACCTAAAGTGTACATATTAGTTCAGAAATTGTACCTCCCCAGTGACAGCTTTTGTACCTTTTTTCCTGAGAATAATTGTAAAAGTGCTGCATGAAGGTTCTTTATTACTGAAGAACTGCATACAGGTTTGGAACGGCATAAAGAGAATGGCATGATTTAAACAACAACATTTAATTTTCTTGTTGTTTAGAGGGAACTGTTCCTTTAATTCACAATGTTTGTGATGGGCAATCAAGCACAACTGTATTTCATGAGCATAAGCTTTGATGTTAATTGCAGTGCCGCTGCTTGCCATTCGTTTCTTATGTGAAGGAGACATCAAGAGACTAACAACTGAATCTATCCAACCCTTAAAAAGCAAACTAAAAAGTAAAAGCAAAGCAGTGTGCTTTGATTGCAGCGAGCACACTGTGATCTCAGACGGTCCACAGACAGTCTTTCTCGTCGCTCTCAGGTTGCCCTGTATCTCCGGATGAATAGATGTGATTGCTCGTCTGGGCTGAGAGCTCAGACTTCTCCTGATCCAGGCTCATGATATTTATAGTATTTGTAGCAGTGCTGCAGGATGATTGAATATACTGTGGCTGTAAATAATAAAGCTCTCCTAGATGCCAAGCACATAAACAAGAGCAGAGTGCATGCACTGAACCAAAGAATGAGTTCAGGTTACTCTCATGGGTGAGGAAGGTTTTTTTCTCTCTCGAAACAGTCAATAACAGGGGCACCTTCCTTTCCTCAGGGTTTTATAATTTGATGAAGATGAGTTGTTTTTTTTTCATTTTTGTTGAAAGTCTTGAAAGTGCTTATTTAGGTCAAGATTTGGTTGTGGTTTCTAAAGTTGAATGATTGAATTGTGTATAATACCCTTCAAATGTTTGGGGTAGGTGATATTTTTTTCTTTTAAAGAAATTAATACTTTTATTCAGTAAGGATGCATTCAATTGACAAAAGTGACGGTAAATGTCACTGTAATGTGGCAAAATATTTATATTTTAAATAAATGCTGTTCTTTTGAATTTCTATTCATCAAAGACTACTAAAGAATATCCCAAAAATATCAAGCAGAATAACTTTTTTCAACATTAACAATAAGCTACTTGAGCAGCAAATCAGCATGTTAGAATACTTCTGAATTATAATGTGACATGTGAAGCCCAGAGTAATATAGTAAAATTCAGCTTTGCCATAACAGGGACAATTTACATTGTATTAATGTATTAAAATATACATTTTGTTTACTTCTAATATTTTTATTTTCAGTGTAGTGTCAGACTTTTCTCACAATATCTGGATAACTTTTCTCTCAAACCTTTACAGTGCACCTACAAAATTACACTTCTCATTTTCACAACTATTTTGCATGTTGTTTGGTCATTTTTTCATGTTTGTTTTCAAATTCTGAAATGTCACAGTATCTAATAAATATTCGCTGATAAAGGTTAGGCAAGGATATGCATAACACTTCTGCTCTTAAAATCAAAAGATATATCCTTGATCTCTTTATTCGTGAATGAATAAAGATGATATTCGCCTTTCAAAACACTCAATTTGTTTAGCGTCTTAAACCATTATTTGAATGAAGCATCTCTTTCAGTGGAGTCTTTCCTTGATGTATACTTGATGTCCCTCTATCTCTTTTACACACAGAGACCGTTCCGATTCCTCAGAGGAAAACGGTTGAAGTCACAGTTGGAACATGTTCTGTACTAGTAATGTCAAACACAATACTGAGAAATGCCCACTTAAAAAACAGAGAATTAGAGAAACAAACTGGATTAAGATGGTGATGCTTCAATCCAAATATATCCAAATATATTTTTTAGAATATAAAAAGTTTTATATTTAATTTGTGATTTCAATAAAAAAATTGCCGCCATGATGCTAGTCTGATGGTTATATTACTGATATATTATAAATAATAAAACATTTTTTTTAGAAATACAAACAAAATACACAATATTAAACATCCAGGTTTATATATTCCAGATTCACACATTTCTAACAGCTTTATTTTTATAAAGACATTATAAAATCTTCACATTGTGGATCTAAAGCGTTGAAATGAGTAAGTGCTTAGAGGAGCCAGACAAAGTTATCAGTGATTTAAAGCCAGGCGGAGGTTTAATGGCCATTGAAATCCTGATCTTGGTGCATAGCTGTTTATCTCGCTGGCTTTCTTTCTTGCTTTCTCTCTGTCATGCAGACCATGTGTCTTTTGCTGCAGTTTATTTATATCCGTCCATATGCAGTTGAAATGGACAACAATATGCAAAACACTTCACAAAAATATAAATCAATGATGAGATTTTAGTTTAATTTGTCTATACGTGTGTGTGTGTGTAAATACTTTTTTCCAACTCTTAAAGGTTGGAGTTGCTCTTTACTCTTGTTCAAGGTGAATTTTTGAGGTTAATCCTGTCTATTATTTTCAAAAAATGAAAGTGAATGAGTTATTATGGGACTGTCAAGCTTCCTAAAGCATGCAAAAAATACCATAAAAAGTATCATAAAATGTATTTATTTGACTTGTGTGCTAAATGCTAAGTCTTCTAAAGCTGTAAGGTAACTTGCTTTAAATCTCTTTTTGCAGTAACTACATTGTTATTCTCATGAGGGTGAGTAAATAATGTCATGTTTGGGTGAAGAAGTTGCAAGCACTGCAGTCCTGAGCCATGACAAGATCACCAGAACTCTAACAGCTAATAGCTTGCCCAATCTTGCTTATATTATACATTCACCATCCTACTGTACATCCACAATGCAAATTCTTTCACTCTAATTGTCATTTTGCTGAAGCACACGGAGGATTATACTAGCCAGCAGCTGAGGAAGCATGCGTTCAGCATTAGCTGCATGGGTGGCTGTTGTTCAGCGTGTTTCAGGCAGAGTGCTGCACGCACATGATTGGCATCCCTTTAACCAGAAGCGTTTTAGTGCGTGTTCACCTTCCCGCTCTGTTCCGTCCCAACGATCTCTGTCTGGAAGCTAATTGGCCTTTGCGTGAGAGCCAGGATAACGCTGGCAGGTCTGTCAGGCCAAAGAAAGTTATGATAATTGTTACAGTTGTATTTCTTTGTTCAGATGGTGGTTTCACTGTGCACTGTAATGAACAAAATATGATTTGGGACAATGCATCAATCTTTGTTCATTTCACATCCTCTTCTTTACAGTACATACTAAGAGAGGAGCTTCTTGCGCAGTGCTTCACATAATGCATCTCAGTTTGTATTTTATACAGTATGTATTTTTATATATGTTATAATGTACACCACTGTTTAAAAGTTTGGGAGCAATAAAATAAATGAATTCTATTATTCAGCAAGGATGCATTAAATTGATCAAAAGTAAGAGTAAAAACTTGTACTTTTTTAGTAAATCTGTGGAGTTTCTGTGTGTTTGGATAATTATCAAGACAATTAACACAGTTATCCAAAAATATGGTAAAATGTTGTAGGTCAATTAAATTTGCAAATCAAGATTCTCAGATTGATATAATTTTCTTTCAATTTTAGAATGTGCATGCTGTAAATTAAACATTATTTACTTGACACTTAAATTTGTTTAGCACACTTTTTTTTGTCTTTGGAATTTGGAAATATTAGAAATATTAGTTTGGGTTTGTGTGGTACAAAATTCCAGGCAACAATAACACAAGGCACCGGTAAAATCAATATGTTTTCCTGTATGTATTCAGAATTTAAACAGTGTCACAGATTATTTGTGCACTTTTACTCCATCCCCACTTGTTACGGTATAACCAGAAGGAACACCTTAAAATGGTTTAAACTCGTATCTCATTAGAAATGGCTTCTCCTTCTTGCTTAATCCCATGGATTTGTGTGACCGTATAGAAGCGCTGCTCCCGAGCAGAAGATAATGGAACCAAGAGCGATGCTGATGCATTATAGAGACCTGTATCAGTCCCTGACTCTGTTAGAATCAGCATGAGAAATATTTTTCTGCTATGTATTATCTTTTTCTGAGGGTGCTGTATCATACGAGATCTTTGCTTGCTTACAAGGCCTACAGGGTATTTACTGTGTTTACACCCTGCCATTGGATTCAAGAGATTACCAGAAGAATCCAGCAATACGACACGAGCATGGCATTGTGTGGCATAATACAGCACCTGTCTTTTTATTTCTAAAACCGACATTTATTATTCAAACATTTTTCTTTTTTATACGTAGTTTGGTTGGTTTATGTTTAACTGTTGGTTTGATGTAAATATTTGTTTACTTACTTTTAGTGATTGTCATATATATATATATACTGTATAGAACAGATGATGGGTTCCTTTCTCTACAGTTCAATACTTTTGTTCCTAACCCTAACCCTTTCTCAGCAATGTTGTGTAGTTTTCTATAATGATCAATGTTTACTTACACAGAAGACACAAAAAATCTATATTTGAATTGATATTGACCATCATTTTCAGTTTAGCCGAATTAGCACAGATTTGCAGCCAGTTGCAGCAGTATTGACATACTTTTTTTAGTAAACCGCTGTTTAATAAATTAACTGTTATTTTTGTGTATCTCTACATCCCTAAGATCCTGAACTTTTTCCTTCATATCATGATTTTCAATTCCTACAATTGTATTGTAACTTGAAGGACAACATTTTCCAATAACTTAAACTGTTTTGCACTAATAATATAGATTTACACATGCTTAAATATTTCACCTAAAACACCCTCACCATCATGAAGTTTGAAACCTATGATTTTTCAGAAATGAAAGTGGAAGGTAGCTGCCAGTTCCACATCGACAAAAATGCAGTGAAAGTGCAGTAGTCCGATGGCTGTTCCTCAAACAAAGCTGCCATATGGCTTTAGAAGATCTGGAATATAATTTGTGATTCTTATGGGACACTTTTATGGTACTACTTTGTCCTTTCCAGAGCCTTTTACTATTCATTTTTCATTGCTGGACAAAAAAGCACATTAACTTGGACATTCGGCTAAATAACTCCTTTGTGTTCAATGGAAAAGAAAAATCTCAGGTTAAAACGACATGAGGGGGAGTAGATGATGACAGAATTTTCATTTTTCCATGAACTATCCCTTTAACAATGGACTGCAGGGAAAGAAAGAAAAAAGAAAATGAAAGAAAGAAACTAATAGCGTTCCTCATTTATAGGAGTCAGATAGTTGTAATTGAACCTTATTTTTATGTATTAAAAGCTGCAGGCTCATTGTTATTGGCCCGCCGTTTCTTCCTGCTCTCCACACTCTGTTTAATTTAGCTGCCTTGTACTGTTCTGGTGTGATCATTCCTGGTTTGTGCAGGGTTGATAAGGGGCGCTGAGGTTCATTACAGTTTGTCACAAGCAGCAGACATCATGTTCACATCCTACACTCTAATCCTTTGCATGCAAATCTCCGGCCATGTGGGTCTCCAGGCAACAGAGACGACTTTGAGACAGAAAGTGTTCGGTGAGTTTATTTAGTGCTGTATAGATGACGAGATCTACCTTATAGGAGACTATAGCCACCTAAACACAAGTCAAGGTGCCCTGCAGTGTTAGTGCACCCAGAACATTTATTCAGTTACTCACCTTCATGTTGTCCCAAACCTGTACGACTTTATATTGTGCAATATAAAAGGAGATGTTTAGGAAAATATACCAGCTGGGTGTTTTTTTTTTCATACAATCATAGTGGATGCAGACCTGGGACTGTCATGTCTGCCATTTAGTTTCAGTGCATGGAAAAGAGCAGCTTGGACATCGTGCTAAATAACTCTCTTCATTTTTGTGTGAACTATCTCTTTATTTCTGTGTTTGGTACAGAGGTTGACTTAAAAGCTTGAATTATGTAACCAGTACATCATATTGAGCACCAAAAAATCTGAGAATGACTTTGCAGATAAATGAGATATAATGGCAAATTGCAAGTTTCTTTAGAAGTTTGTGGGTCAAACTAGAACATTGGTAAGATTAGTATTCAAAAGTTGAATTTTAGTTCAAGCTTTAGTGATCTTATTTGGAAATGTTTGTATAATAATATTTCTAATTAGCTTTTTTTATTTAGTTAGTTTCAGTCAGTTCAGTACATCAATTTCATTTATTTTGTTTCAGTTAGTTGTTAAAACATTTCTATTTTTTTGTCTTTTTTCGTTCAAGCTTTTCATCTAATATCTATATTTTATTCCAGCTTTTTTCAGTTAACAATAAAAATAATAAATAATTATTAAAAATAATTGTAATAGTGTTTATCACTGATAGCACACTCCTTTCAAATATCAAGTATAGGTATCATATATTGCAAGTGGTCTAAGAGTTTGTTATTGTTTTTAAATGTATTTTTTAACTATACTGATTATGCTGAAAAACAGGTGGCAATCTATTTTTGATTTATCTTCATTTGAACCTGCAAGATCTTACATTGTTGCTTTAATCCTTAAATGTAAGCTTTAAATAATATAACTGAATAAGTATGTTCATAGTTTACATGAACTTTTTGAACTGCAGGCATAAACTTAGTCTCATTTCAGAAAAGACATTTTGAATTAACACTTAATTTGATTCATTAATAACAAGTTTTAGAAAAGCTTCCATTTAGTGTAAAGTGACCTAAATTACATTCATGCGGTTTCCTGACAGCCAGGCTCATCTGCCATGAGCTTAGAATATCTGTGTGAAGTATCAAGTATAAACAGACTTGATTTTGTTTTTCAGGGTTGTTTTTTTTCTTTCTTTTTTTCATATAGTCAGACGTGTGATCAGAGAGCATGTTTCGGTTAATGATCACCTCTGGCTAACTGCAATCAATTAAACCACCATGTGAAGGTCCTCAATGTGAAGAGTGGCGCTCAGTGCTGGGGGATGTGTAAATGAGGCTTGAGACCTAAAACTGAACGAGTACTTCTACTTGTGACCAATAGTGTCATCGCAATTAAAGGAGGCTTTCACTGAGCAATCACAGCGAGAGGTGCAACATGCTGCTATAGAGACTGAGAACTCCCAGACCCAGAGGTGTTGCTGTAGCCGAAGGCCAACAACATTGGAGTTGGAGTAAACCTTGTCTTCAAACTGACGGTAGAATTTCTGCAGTGATTTCTGAATTCCGGTTTTCTCAAACACTCCTGCTGGTCAGACAAACAGATACAGATAGTCCCGAAACCCAACATCACTGCTTGAGTGAATGTGTCGGTTTGAATGCATGAACAAACAGAGCCCTGTTTTGATAGCGCCGGAGTCACAGTGTTTACACTTTTTGGGGGAATCAGCATACAGATGGCTTACTTAAAGTTGTCTGCATATTAAACTGGATTTTAACATAAAAATAACACACTCCAGCTTTAACTGATAGCGAAGAGATCAAAGCTGTTAAAGTTAAGCTGGAATAAACAGATAAATGTGTCGTGATTCCTTATATCAGAGTTTTGCTCTGAGACTTGCAGGAAATGCAAACATTCATTGGGATGAGAACAGCGCATGCAAGCATGCATGTGTACCAAGACGTATGCATATAATCTGCATGCCCAAGTGGTCTGGCTGTCTATCAGGATGATATTCGACAAGATCTTTCACCCATATTTTCTAGGAAAGATGTTTGCTCTTTGGAGGACATGTTTACGTCTTTTAGGATGGTGTTTACTTTGGGTTCTGGTTTTGCATTTACATCAGTCTAACAGCAAGAGCCTAGATTGCATTCAGAGATTTTGGATCTTTGATATCCTGTCTGAAAATATAATATGAGAAGCTGTAAATCTTTATGGTTAGTATAGTTATACCGCATTGTAATAATTCTGTGTAATGTCAAAGTCAACATGAAACAGCATTCGCAAACAATTCTACTCCCATAGTGTGACATTTAGGAATGCAATAGTATATTCAGTGAGTTAGAAAAATGGAATGGCAAGCAATTTTACTGATTAAATAGAATTAAAAAAAGCGAGACTCATTTCTAAGGAGGCTATCATTTATAGTAATAGTAAACATATCACTTTTCCCCTCTTATTTGGCTTAGGTGGCATCAGCAGAAAAGTAAAGTTGTTTTAAAGTAGGATGCACCATAAGATCAGGAACATATAAATAGGTTGGGCTATTTTTTCCCCAGAACTTTTGACCTATTCAATCTTAAAACATAACTATGAAATGGTTCAAGTAACAATTAAAAACTTGCAAAAATATGGTCAACCAATGGTTAGCATGGTGTAAATGCTAAACAAATTCAATTGTTAAGTATATTTGTAGAATTAATTGAATTCAAATTCAAAATGTAATAACTATGATAATAGTAGTAGGCTATTTATAGAAAATAATGGCACCTTTCAGTCCATCACCATCATACAAACATGGAATATATCAAACGTGCAGTAATTCTTTACAGGTTTTTGCATTCCAATGTGCTGCTTTTCCATTGTTATTTCTTTAAGCATGCTTGATGTGCAAGATGTTTGACCATTGCACTTTTTCAGCATTTTGTGCATGAAACAGCTTTCTAAAAATGCAGTGCATAAGTTTAAAGAAGTTCCACTCGCATCTTGTAACCTTGCCTTTTTTTACCATCTTGCAGCCGGCATCTTGTGTTTTTCAATACAAATACCCATGTTTTGTGATTAGGTTTTATCTTACCGTTTTCTCTTAACTGTTATCATTGGTGTATTGTCAACATGTCTATTTATAACATTTGCAAATATTTTTTAATCAAAATTGCAATTTCTTGAGGAAATAAAATACATCTTGGCAAAACATTACATTCGAATGAATCAATACAATTGGAAAAAAATGCCCAAGCCTATAAATAGGGTCAATTTTGTTTTCATTTTGACTGTGCATCCATTCAGCAGACAAAACAAAAACGATTTTTGGCGAATAATGGTGCTTGTCGTTATATAGTGCTACCTCACAGTCATACTGAGGTTACATACAGAATCAAGAGAGATAATTGTGGTAGTCTTGCTGAGTTTTGATTTGAAGCAATGCTACTCCTGTGGTTTGAGCCTGACAGGTGATCTGTGTTTACTTCCACATGAGCCATACACTATTTAATTATGTTACCTTAAATTCAATCAAACAGCACTCAGATTTGACATTTAATCACTTGTTTTAAATGTTGCTCAGTGGGAACTATTTGGTTAACATTGATTTCCGCAAGTAAGGTGAGATATATCCGAACAATTACTCCTGTTAGACAAAATAATGTTGAGAAATGCATGGTAATGGCAACATTCCTCTAGGGTCCCATGCTCCTTAAGGCCTCGCAGGCCAAGAAGGTCTTAAGCCGGTTCTAATTGAGACCTCTGAGATGGAAGGAGCTTGAGTTGGCTGTCTATGAGCAGTTTCACATTCAACTTTTTCCATATGCAGCTGATAAATATGGATGAGCGCAGAGAGTTTGCAGTGTGCACAGCCGTAGTATTCGTATAAATGTTTTAAACCCTCACAGTCACGGGGATTCTGACTAGCCAAGTCATTTGCGCGAGCAACAGCTGGTAAATGAGTTGCATAGCTATTTTATGCATGAGAACAATGTGGGAGGATATTTCATTTGTCTCTACTCTTGACCTTCAAAGCTATCTGATTGTTGAGCTTTTTTATTACAAACCCTTTAACATCTAATCATGCCACTCTCGACCTTGACATGTTGAAACGAGAGGCTCTTCGACTTGAATATCGAGTGCTTCTAACGTTGCCCTTTTGATGTGCTGATATGCTATAGATTCACCGTCAGGTGGGTTTGTATGTGAAGAGTGAGGGTTGGGAAAAATCAGAATGTAATAAGTGGTACCATTTTAGTTCATTTAGTTTGCTGATTTGAATTCAGCAGAAATTATATAGTGTTTAAACAAGTGATGTTTAAGCATGCAATATAAGGTAACATTCAATAGCAGAAAATATTAATTTCTGTTATTCTATACATTTTAGAAAGTAGTTATTAAATATTTCCTATACACATTTCTATTTTTTATGTACTTTTCACCTTTTTGTTTACCATTTTATAAAAAAAAATATTATTATTAAAATTATATTCAATTTTACTAAATAATACATTATATTAAAACTATAGTTGGCTATTTAAATTCATATCACATAATCATTTAAATCAATTTAATACTTTTTCTATTTGTATCCTGGTTTACATTTCCAGGTGACCATTTTTTTCATATCATATTTCACATTTTCATATCAGTTTAATCATTTTTCTATTTCCACCTTGTTTAATGCTACTCCTGTTATGTAGTGTTTCCTAACCTAAAAATATCTAAATAATATAAATATGTTGAGTAAAATATGGGAGTAAAATGATAGTCTCCTTTGAAATGAGTGTCGGCTTTGTTTGATTTAATCAGTAAAATTGCTTGCCATTCCATTTTTCTTACTCACTGAGTATACTATTGCACTCCGAAATGTCACATTATGGAAGTGGAATTGTTTGTGACATATGTTCCTATGTTCCTGTGGCTCATAGAGCATTGTGTTATATATACTACTGTATACCTGAATGTACTGTAGTGTGGATAAAATGCTATATATATATATCGGTGCTGTCAATCGATAAAAAAAGAACGAATTAATTGCAATTTTTCTCAAAATCATGATTAATCCCACCTAACATTACAGTTTTTAAATATACTTTTATATTTCAATAATTTGATATGAAATGAGACAGGCTACAGCGCGCCCCGGTGTACCATTTCCACGCTTGTTTGACTCGTGCCTGCCGCTGTAGTGAAGCTGGAGCGCGCATCTGAAACGTCTCCCGTTTGATGTGGTCATAAAGACGTTCTGCAAATGAATAAATGCACTTCTTGTCGAGAGAAATAATGACAGAAACAGCAGTTGTGGCCAACCCTGGCCCCGCCCCTGCGTTAATTGCGTTAAATATTTGTTACGCATTAAACTGAAAATATTAATCGCATGCGTTAACAAGTTAATTTTTACATCACTATATATATATATATATATACACACATACATACATACATGTATACATTATACATGTGTGTGAATAAAAAAAATATATATATTTTTTTTTTTCACTTGGTTTAATTATGTTCCTGTTCGTTAAATATATAAATACTATTGTATGGTGTTTCCTAAAATAATATTTGGAAATATTTATTAATACATTTTATTTAATATGTTAAGTGGCATTTCAAACTTTGGTTATTCATATCATTTAATTTCAATTTAATAATAGTAAATAATAACCTTTTTACTGTTTCTATTTTGGTTCATTCCTACTCCTGTTACTTCTGTGTTGTTTCTTAACCAGAAAATAATGCACAACATGGTATTCCAATCCCTATAGTTGTTTTCTAGAGGAGCAGAACTCATTGGACATGCTGACCCTCTTCTTTTTTTTCCCCTGTGCCATATGCCTGCTCTTTGTCAAAGGCTCCTGTTGTGGGGACCGGTCACAGTTCACATCTAACCTTTAGCAAGATTAGTCTCTGAGTGACCTATCCTGGATGATGGACTTCTCCTACTCTCTGAAATACCAGCCCTGTCTGTGGCATTATTCAGGTGAATGACAGCCCATATTCCCCTGAGGGACCTGCGGCCCGGCTGTGTTGACAGAGCTCGGCACCGCTTTGATGATATTCCACAATGTGATGATGCCTGTGTTACAGCATCAGCACTTTGTGATTTGATGTTGTTTTTTCTGTTCTTCTTACAACCCTTCATCTGCACAATTTCTCACAGGGTTTGATTTTTTTACCCCAAGACAATTCATTAATTGCTGTGCATCAGGTTCTCCCCTTGATTTACTTTTTAAAGTAGCAGGGAATAATGCAGTCTGATAGCATATGATTTGTCCTTTATCTACATAAAAATTACACATTTAGCTAAACCTTTGCCTGTTGGGTTTTATTTTTCATATTTCAGCTCTTGTATATGATTGTTAAAGGCATTGGACGCAGTATGCGGTAGGTGACAAGCATGCAATCTTGTCTCTCTTTTATATGTCTTGGTTTGAACACACAAAGACTAGGGCTGTGTGATTTGGGGAAAAATATAATTGCAATTTTTCAAATAAAGATTTCGATGCTATGCTTTTCTTAAGGTATACAACATTTGGTGATTTTGTGAATATACATATATTCTTATAGCCTACGCTATCTTTATGTAGAGAATCAGATCCTAGTTCTTTGCCATGAGGTGCCATGTTTCCAGTGACCAGTATGTGAGAGCGATAACACCAAATTTAACACACCTGCTCCCCTCACACCTGAGACCTAAGCTGTGTCCGAAATCGCTCAGCTAATCCCTATATAGTGTATGGCAGTTGAGTGGACTAAATTGAACGAAATGAAGTGAACGGATTCGGACGGTGGTGCCATGTTGATCCAGTGAGATTCATGAGGACACCATAATGTAACACATACCTGCTCCCATTTATAACTGAAATTCAAACTCCCGCTCTCTCTTCCAGCTTGTCCGTTCTCCGCATTGGATTGTGGGAAATAGTGCTTCAGTGTGCACATCGGTTGTGCATTGTGGGTAAAAAGTAGTGAACCAATATAGGGAATGAAGTCGTGCACTCAGAATTCAGCACTACAAAATGACTGACATCCGATATAGTTCACTAAATAGTGGATAGGGAGCGGTTTCGGACACAGCTCCTATAACACTAACAAGTCACATGACACCGGCCTGAGGAAATGGCTAATTGGGCCCAATTTGGACATTTTCACTTAGGGGGTGTTGTGGCCAGCGGTTTAGACATTAATGGCTGTGTGTTGAGTTATTTTGAGGGGACAGCAAATTTACACTGTTATACAAGCTGTACACTCACTACTTACATTGTAGTGTCATATCTTCAGTGTTGTCACATGAAAAGTGAGGGGTGTACTCATGTCTGTGAGATACACACACACATAATATAGTATAATAATAATAATAGTAAATTATTTAATATAGAAATAATAAGAATGACAGAATAACAATAATAATTAATACATTTTATTATTTACTACTAAATAAAAATAATACTAAATAACTATCTAAAAATTACTAAGTAAAAGCTAAACGTGAAATACTTCTATTGTAATATTTAATTGTTAAAAACAGCATGTAAGAAAAAATATAATCATTGTAATAATAATAATTTTATTTTACATTACAACGGTAAAATTTCAATGTATTTATGGCTGTCTTAATTATCAAATGTTAACCCTTCAAATTTTGAAACACTTCACATCAAAACATGCAGCACATATATTTGTTGAATTAAATCACAGCATTTGTAATTTGATAAGTGCATAGCCTTATTGAGGGCTGCACAATTTGGAGAAAAATATCATTTAAATTTAAAGATAAAAATTGTGATTGCAATGTAAAATGCACTTAGTTTTGCTGTGTTCTGTTTTTATACATTTTGTGATTATGTGTCAATAATCATCATCATCTTCATCATCATTATTATTATTATTATTATTGTTATTACTAAATAAAACAAAACAAGAAATATTATTATTGTATTATTAAATTTAAAATAACAATGAGTATTTATAAAAATAATAATAAAACAAAAGTATGAATTATTATTACTAATTAATATAACAATTATTATTATCATATTTTACATTGCATTGTTCTCTGTTTATAATGTAGGCACAATAAAAGTAATACAGTTCTACAACTGATTTCCCGTCATGAAACCTTGTTGCCTAAAGGCCGTTTTACTAGATGCAGTGTGAGGGCTGCTGATGTATTTCGTGTACAAGGAGAATCAGCTGGGGATGGAAGGGCCGGCCATAACTCAGCTGAATATTTCGGGGTGCCATAATTTGAACGAAATAAATTATGTATGCGCGCTTGTGTAATGAATGTAAAAAGAGTTGCCTTATCATTCATAATCTGTAGGAAAGGGGAAATATGAGCGCCTGGCTTGGGCACTTAGTGGCGTTTCTAAAGGGCTGGGTGATACTTGAGCCGCGGTGGGCCGAGGAAGAGATAGAGCCTTTTCCTTTGTGCGTGCAGATTACAGCTCCAAATATAACACCTCGGACACTGATAATGCTGCATCTAATGCAAGTTTAAAGTGAGACGGTGACTCGAACTGACAGGGTTTTAGATGGTACTGGTGCCACAAGGATGAAGAGGGAAAGCCAAGGCTCCTGCGTTTGTTAAGGAGGTGGCTTATATCACGTAGCCGCTAATTTGTTTTACTACAAATTTGGCAGAACAAGACTGAAGTGTGGTTGTGTGTGTATATGTCCGTTGTCACAATACGGTAAATCTATGATCCGGCATCCTAGTCGCGTAACCTTGTAGAGAAGAGAGAAATCGCTGGTGCTTTTGATGACCTTCAATCAGAAAAGCTGTAAAATATTACAACCATTAGTATCCAGCTCCAACATATGAGTGAAAATGATGCACATAAGGGTGGTAAGATGTTATTTATGGTGTTTATGAGATCCCATGGGGAGTGTCATGAAATACCCATTCACTGTCACCAACAGACATTGAGCATTGATTGGAAAAGGATCATGTGTCCTTCGATCACAAATGCTATTACGCAGTTGCCAGCTATTTGCAGCTTGTGTAAAGCATGTCAATAAAGCATTTTGTCACCTCGTCCCTGGTGTAGACCTGTTGAAGACTGTTGTTCCTGGAAAATGAGATAATTAGCAGTAAGCCACAGTAAGGATGTGCATTACAGTTATTTTACCATGGATACTGGTTGTTCTTGTGAAGTGGAGTAACCCTTTTAAACCAAAGTGCAATTCCCTCAACTGTAGTAAAATCATTATAATGCCCCATTTGCACTGACAAGGCATTTTGTAGCTGGAGGTCACAAGGTCATTAGAAGCTGTTTCTGCTGCTGGATGCCCATTAACGCTATTAGTTGGTTGCGTCACATAATTTGAAAAATTGACCATAGTTGAGATGTATCGAATGTAAAAATTTGATTTTTTTTGGCAAGGAATCTGTTTTCTTGCTAGTAAAAAATTCACTGCTGTTTATTCACTGCTTATTTGAAAAGTTAAACTTTTTTTTTCTTGGTCACTGTCGCATGCAGTATGTTGGTGTAAATCGGCAGCACTTATTTGGAATCAATAACCATGTTATTTGATTATTCTGTGTGTGTGAACGTCACTTAGTGTACAGCTTCAAGTGGCTAAATGTTGTTTAAAACCTACAAAAATGTGACAAAAGACACCAATTTTCAACATATATGTGACCATGGCTGTGAAAACCCATTCTGTGAAAATGTAATCATGATATCTTTAATATTGACTAAGTAAGGCCATGTCAAATATTGAAATCATAGTGAAATTAATGGTTGAAATCAAACGTTGATGCTTGTTATCTCATTATTATATTTTGAGACTTTAGTCTGGATTTCACAGACAGGGTCACATATTTTTCAAAATCAATATAAAAAAAAAATCTTCTGCACCAGCATAGGACAGCATAGCAGTGTGGTCCATTTACTGTATATAGAGTTATATGATATGAGATCACAAGTGTGCTTATATCAGCTTTTATTCATTTATTTATTTTTAATGCGGCTTGTCCATTCAAAATCAGATGTATTCATGTTACATTCATCATACAGTATTTTGTTTTATATAGAGAGATAAAGGTATTGAATTATGAAAGACCAATTAAAAATAAATAAAAACAATAACTGAACTGAAAAACATTTGATAAAGTATTACATACTGCATATGCCTACACGTTCTGTTTTGCTAGAGATGTTATAGATGCTAAACCCAGGCTTGGTGCTTGAATTTCTGCGGCATTTATAAGGTCAGCAAAGAACCATGCTTAATGGGAATGTTTCTTGACATGGAGTGGGCATGTACAGTATGAACCCTTTAATACATATGTTTTTCACTTTTAAAATCAATAATTGTTGTGTTGCTAATCAATAAACCTTGTTAACTGAGCTGATTCAGAGCACTTTGCCTTCATGAATTTGAAAATTGAGGTCACGAACTTACAGTATGTGGGAAAAATATGAGATTTTTTTCTATGAGCTATTTCATCACCCTCCTGAGAACTGGCACAACTTCTTGGTTCCTATGTAAGCGCTCCTCTGTAACATCCACAGTGTTGATGCTTTTGTTTTATTATTCATAACAAGTCAACAACTTCTTGTTTAATGGTGTTCTCTGAGAGGCTGGCGAAACTGCAGACTGCATGTTTTCTTACAAGCTTGCCAGCAGGCCCCTGTTATAGGAGGGGGGCTATATGCAGAATGCTTTTTTATTAGGCCACTGCAACCTTCTCTCCATCCACCTGCTGAAATTATTTGCCTTTTTTTGATAGCCCTGCTGGAGTCTGCCTGCGCAAAGAAACCAAATTACTGTGAATAAATGGCCTTGTTGGTGTTAGCCTAGGAATCCAGGTCATGTGTATATGTGTAAACAGTGCTCCTGAATCCACCCCTCCAGACATTGTTATCAAGTAATCTGTAGTCGGAGTCTAGCCCTAGTGGCTAGTGGATGTGCGGCAGCACTTTGAAGTCAGTTTGTGTCTGGCTTCAGCATAACAGCAACATCGGCTCAACCAATGTTGCTATTTTAAAGTTTAATCGTGTATTTACAGTCAATTGTGTGTGTGTGTGTGTGTGTGTGTGTGTGTGTGTGTGTGTGTGTGTGTGTGTGTGTGTGTGTGTGTGTGTGTGTGTGTGTGTGTGTGTGTGTGTGTGTGTGTGTGTGTGTGTGTGTGTGTGTGTGTGTGTGTTAAAATTGTATTATTTAGCATGGCACACAACATCTAGCAGGTTGTGGGGCAATGAGCTGGCAGATTGTGTGTGGTTGAGGCTGATAGCTGGTTGGTTGGTTTGATGGAAGCTGTCTCACTGAAGCCCATGTTGAGATTCCGTTCACATCGACTAAACCCAGCCGGCATTTCTGCCTCTGGCTTCTGCAGGATGGTATGAAGCTCACAAAGGCTCTTTGAGGACTCAATCTGCTGTCAGAGACCCTGTGATTTATCTAATGCTGTAAATGAAGGTGGAGGCTGGATTTTTATCAGGCCAGTGTGAGTTAAGGAAGCATGCATCATAATGGTTTATTGAGAAGCACTATTACTCAGGTTTTAGGCAGCGTTTGACATGTCTGGATATTTGGGTAGGCTTTTTTTTACTCATGACAATATATTGCAATGTGTGTAAAAATATGTGAACATAAACAGACATTTCAGTGTTTAACACCCCCCCCCCCATTTTCAATAGAGTAAATATCCTATATTTCAAATATCAATAAAAACTGATGATATTGTGATATTGTTATTTTACAACAGTTTAATAAACACGTGGGTATTGAGTAGCTGCATTTTAAACACAATATTTCCAGATTCAAATTTGTTGTTGGTAGTGGGTACTTTAAAGTTTTATATTACCTTCGCCCAAATTAACAAAATTGCTTGAATTAAGATTAGTTCATTTTTGCTGAAAAAAAAATTATTGATCCAGGTCAAAATGATATGATCTGGTCTAAATGAACTGACACAAAAGTTAAAATGTTTAGTAACATGCCCAAGAGGGTTAAGGCAGTGGAAAACGCCAGCTGGAAAGCTTTCTCCTTCTTTAGCGCTCTGGAGCTTGCTCTTTCGTGGCTTCTGTCGTTGCTAAGCAACCGGTGGCCACACAAAGGAAAATATCCAGCACTGACACTATTAAATTTATTTAAAAATGGATATTTGGGCCCAATTTGTACATTTTCACTTAGGGGTGTACTCACTTTTGTGGAGTATATATATATATATATATATATATATATATATATATATATGTAACAGTTTAAAGTTCAAGCAAAAATGAACATTTTGTCATCATTTACTCTTTTTTTGTCATCGAGTTTCTTTCTTATGTTAAACACAAAAGAAGATATTTTGAAGAATGCTGGTTATCAAAAATGTGATGGTCCCATTGACTTCCATATTATTCCTTTCCCTACTATAGAAGTCAATGGGAACAAACAACTGCTTGGTTCTTCAGAATTCTTTAAAATATGTTATTTTGTGTTCAACATAAGAAGGTTTGAAACAACATATGGGTGAGTAAATGATGACAAAATTTTCACTTTTGGGTGAACTGTTCCTTTAACTTGCAAAATATGTTTATGTTGCCACTTATTTTATAACATAACCTATTTACTATTACTACTGCTTATAATATTCCTGTACAAAAAGGACTCTTTGATCATTGTCAAACCAACCTTGGCGCAAGTTTTCTTACAGTTAGAAGCACAATTTTTATGCCATTGTCATCGGAGAAGCCTTTTTTTTCTTGTACAGCTGTACATTTAGCTTCAAAGTCATGAAGTATTCCTTCCAGATCACATTACATTATCTTTTTTCAGCACTCTCGCCCACCATTTATCAATTTTTCCTATGAGATTTGAACTAAGCTAGCTCTGCATTTATCGCTCTGGACACAGGCAGCATAGTCATGATAATTCTCATCCCATTTCATAATGTCTGCTATGCAATCTCTTCATCTGCCGCCAGTGGAAGGAGGGAAGCACATTATCTATGGCAGAGTATTATAAGAGATTATCCCTGACAGATCTTTTCCCTCGCAGGCACCATTAACCAGGCTTCGGCCCACTTGATATTTCTACCACCTGTGACCGTCATCCGCTGGGCACAAGAATTATTGCCATTGTATTTTTCCCCGCTCTATAAATTAATCATGTAAGGAACTACTCTGAATGTGGTTGGACAGTGACCAAGAAACTCCCTCCTCCTTTCCCGAAGATGCCAGAGACACCATGCATCATTAAAACGCGGCATGCCATTTGACACAGAGATAACTCTCACGTTTGCCCCAGTATGGTTTGATACATATTATCATGCTGTAGACAGAAACAGGAGGCTTTTTCCTGACTTTGAAATGTGTGAGTGCCCCGGATGGATGACAAAAAGCGAGCTGACCTCTCTCTGAAGTGAGCGGGGACTGCTGACGAGACCGAAACATAAATTAGCATTGATCATTTTTGCTCAACATGCCACATTAATGACTTGAGCCTTACAGGGCTTGTTAGACATCCTGTGGAAATAGATTATAATGGTCTTACTAGCTGTCCCAGAAGTCCACCAACTCGATTGTTTTACAAATGGCACGTGGTTCTCGGTACATCCAAGGACAACATTTTTAGAGTCATTAATTTTGTATTCCCCCAGGTACCCTTTTCTTTTACATAAGGACGTGTATTAACGCTGGTGGATATTCAAAAAAAATGTGTGTCTTAATATAGGTGTCATTTGTATAGAAAATTGTACCCTCTTTTTAAATTATGATACAGCAGAGCAGCATGTATATCAGTTCTCTAATACAAGCGTATTAAACACACCTCAAAGGACGGCGGTGCATGAAAGTAGGATTGAATGAATTGATCTGAAGAAGCACGAAAACAGGTAGCATGCAGGGAATCAAGTGTGCAAGTCAAGTTATTTCCCTATCGCGCAGCTATAGTTTCATCCTCCGTTCCGCATGCTCACCGGTTATAGATCACCCTCATGCATCTCATAAGGAAAGACATCAAACAAATATCCGGCTATTGACCTCTCCTCCCAGACTTGATTGAGACTCATAGCGGGCTGCAGCAGCAGAATGACAAACAAAGGAGGCAGGAGGTTAAAAAATGGAAACCAAATCGATAGAGATGACTGAAGTGACGAAGGACTTGAAGGTCAGAGCTCGTGGTCCCTTAGAGTAGATAATACAAGAACATAATCAATCTCGTCTAATTTAATCTCTCCCCCCATCTCAGACCTGATCTGCACTCATTTTTCTTTCTTTCATGATCAAGTCTTTTCATTTTCTGCCCAATGACTGAGCTGCTCTCTGATAGCAATGTTGGATCAAAGAAGTTAGTTGAATGGTTTAAAGAACAATACTGACTCACAAAGACCATACTGGTGTTTCATATGTTGATCATTTAGAAATACAATGTTGCTTTGAAAGGATATTCAGCACAGTACTTCAGAATGGACCTTATACTTCTAAATAATCTGATGCTTCAAAACAATTCCAATAGCTCAACGCAGCAGTGATAATTCAAAACAGATCTGATGTTTCAAAAATATTGATGCTTTTAAGCTGTACTAATGATTCAAAATAATTCTGAATAGTCAAGTCACCTTTATTTATATAGCGCTTTTAACAATACAAATTGTGTCAAAGCAACTTATATTCAACAGTATTGAATAAACAATGCTGATGTTTAAATACAGTGTTGATGCTTCAAATCAATACAGCTTAATGCTTCAAAGAAAAATGCTGATTCAAAAATGACATTTTAAAGCTACTGATTATTCAAAACACTCAATACATTGTTGATAATTCAATGCATTGCTGTTTCAAAACAGATCTGAGGCTTCAAAGCAATTCCGGTGTCTTAAATGTTGATTGTTTCACAATAATACTGATGCTTCAAAAGCAATGCTATGCTTAAACCAAAGGCAGATCTGATGCTTCTGGACTGCTGCTAATCAAGGTCTTCAGAATTTTAAAAAACTGATGCTAAACTCTACTCTGCACTGATTCTGATTCAAAACAATGATGTTTAAAACAAGCTTCAAAAAAAACTGATGCTTCAAATCAGATTTGATACTTTAAAACAGTGTTTATGCTTCAAAGCAATTCTGACTAAACCAGGTTTGGTATTGTTCACAGAAAATTGAGAAATGTCTGAATGTTACACGTTATGTATCACGGTGACTTTCACGGCTTATTTGAAATGTGATGTCCCTAGTGTTCCTATATCGCTCATAAACCACAAGCTGTTCTGCACTCAGAAATGTCAAGAATATTACGCTCATTTGCTAGACATTTGTTACAGTTTGACACTTAAACCGCACATCCCACCAGGGCCCGTATTTGTAAAAGCCAACACCGCGACGCTGACCCTCATAAATTAAAGTGTGTATTCGACAACTCTGATGTGCTTTAAAGAGTATTGAATTCCTGTGAGGTGGATGAATTGCACGCAGCTGTCTCGAAAAGAGGGAGCGCTGATGCCGTATAGCTTACTCCTCTATCATATTCACTGCCCTTTCAAAGTGTATCACCTCCCCTATCGAATCATAATCCTGTTCCTGAGATATGTCAGGCTGAAAATGAAATATTGTTGCAGGTTTGTAAATGTATCACATGCATTTTTCCCAATGTAAGTGTGTAGAACCAATACTTTTAGTACAATCCAAACATTGCCTTTGGCAGCTGAATATGTGTCGAGGTTTTGCTGCCGTAAGCCACTGAGGATTTTTTCATATCTCTCTTAGGCCCTCGCTCTTCCCAGGTCTGTCTATCTCTCTCTCTCTCTCTGATTCCCTTGACTCCTGAGAGATATATTGAGGGTAGGCTTGGTATCCAGACTGCAGTTGATCAGCTGTGAACAGGCCCATAGGCATAGGATCCTGTCTGTCCTTATTTGAAGGAATGAATTATTAATATTTCACTGGTTTATCTGAAGTTACAGCTCCTCTTGCTTGTGTTGTTTTGTGTTCTAATCTTTTTTTGTCTTTCTCTCTTTCTCCCTCTCACCCTGTCCCTTGCTCATTTCGCAGCTAACAAAGAAGACTTTACATAGGAAGAACACGACTTGCTCCTCTTGCAGTTGAATGGAAATAAAAGAGATTCTGTGACCTTGGAAGATGAAGATGTTGTTGCCATGGGAACTCTTAATCCTGCTGTCACTCAAGAGCTGCCTAGCAGGTACGATATCCCCCGATTTGCCTTTGATAGCTCACCTGTTCTGCATAGTCCCCACTTCAGCAGAGAGAGTGACTTTTTGTGCCTCCGTCTAATCATTCTCGCATTCCTCTAGAGACAGATGCATGCTGGGAACAAGCTCTAGTGGTTGCCCCAGCAGGACATTTGTCTTGACACGGTTTCTGATTTTTCTCTTCAGCAAGAACTCCACACAACTTATTTTGGCACACTTTGCTTGTTCATAACCGAGTAGCATTGGAAACTCTTTTCATGTTTATGTACATTTGAAGAATGTTATAAAGCAGTTTTCTTTTGCTGTTATATTGGGCATTGAGCGGCAAACCAACATTATTTTTCAACCTTACTGAAGTCTGACATTTTTACATTTATTAATATTGCACAAGTTAGTAATTAAACTTGTTTTACAGTATATAATGTATTTGAGAAGCAACATTGCATACAAATTTGTACTTTCATAGATTGCACTGCGAATTTAAATATATTTAGTCATACTTTTCTTCTTTTTTATATTTATACTTAAAACAAGTGAAAAAAAAAAATACTCTTATTAATCTTAACATTTCATGTAATGTTGCCTCACAGGTTTTTTAGATGTTTATCTGAAAATTATACATTAATACTTTAATGATGGGATTATTAATATTATTGTTATTATCATTATAGTTAATAATTAATGTATACAACTAAATTAAATATATTATTATTTTTTTGTATTTTTAAAATCAGTTTATTTTGCTATGTACAGTATATTGCACCATTATATTTCGTTTCATTATATTATTTGCATCGTTTTACCCTCATAATTAGAACAAACTCGTGACCCATCACTTTGAGTTGAAGACCATTGTTTTACAGAATATCAAAAGAGTTATTGATATTATTTACATCTACTTATAGTACTTTAGAAATACACTAAAACTCCCATGTGCATAATCAGACCCTGTCAGCAGTGAAGTGTTTCAAAAGTCGTTTAAAGATTCCATTAAAAAGTGCATATTATATTCTCCAATGGTTCATTCAACTCTCAGCACATACTGCAGCGCTGTAACGAAGAGGCCGTCTGAAGAGGCAGGTGCCCTATTTAAACGAACCGATGTCCCCCACTCAGTGCCGGTGCTCCAGTTATTGCCGTTGTTGTGCTACAGTAACTATGCCAACTCAAATGGGCAACGGGTATTTGCATTCAAGCCACAGGTGCTCTTTTGATTGCACAGCTTGATATTCAGAACGCTTAGCTGGAGAGAAGGAAGTGCAGAGGCCCGACAGCCTCAGATGGAAGGGCAGCAGCTATTCAGCACTGAGGACCTGAGGAGACCAAACCCACACATCTAACAACCTGCCATATCGTAGCTTTGAAGACCGATTTTAAGATTTTTGTCTTTTTTATTGTCAGTCACAGTGCTGATGAAACACTGACAAGCTGTGCCGTAATTAACTGCAGTAAATGTCCTGTCAGTGTAGAGGTTTGATTAGATATCTTGAAGATAATTGGTAATAGTGTCAGGAAATAAATACATCTCATGTAGCCTACACATAATCAGAAATAATTCTCATTTAAGAAAATAAGTTATATTGAGGGAAAGAATCTACCAAATGTGAAATGGTTATTTCATGATGGTTATTCAGATACTGAAAATGAATGTAGTTAATATTTAAACAATGAATGGATCTATAAGGATGTGGTTATAATAATAAGCATAGGAAGTTATTAAACTAGGTTGGCTTCCCTCATTTTAAAGAATCCCTGCTGGAAATTTGATTCTTTGTAAGTGTAAGTAAATTATTAATAACTTTAATAACATTACGATTACATTACGATTAGAAATAAAATGTACAAATTAATTTCACACGATCTTTCAGACATCATTCTAATATGCTGATTTGGTAACATTTCTTATTATTATCAGTTGAAAACGATATATGTGTGTTTATGAGGGAGAGACCGAGAGCGGGAGAGAGAGAGTAGGCTATGTGCTTTCCGTACATAATAAAACGTAATTTTGTGGCAAAAACATGGACAAGATCTGTCGATTTTATCCTTTTGTTTACTGTATTTATTTGTTTGGCCAGTGTCGTTGTGGGTTTTGGTTATTTTTCTGTTTGTAAGACATTTGAAATAACATAAATAATTTGGCGAAGTGATATAGAACTGTAATGCGGTCAAGAGAGCTGCCTGGATAATAATTGGAAATTGGAAATAATTGCACACCTCAGAAAATTCGTCAGCCAATCAGATTCAAGCATTCAACGGCCCATAGTATAAAAAAAAACTGACCACTAACTTTTGAGCTAGGAGGAGGTGGTTAAAGGTTGGGGGTGGGGGGGACTTTTGAACAGAATGGAGAGGTGTACTTTTTTATTTTGCCTATATATCATATTTTTTAATTTAGTACTGTCCTTCAGAGGTTACATGAAATAGTTACATGTTTCCCAGAATACAGATTAAGTTAAATTTACCCTGATCTTCAAATTCAAAAAGTCCCCCCCCGACTCTTAATGCATCATTTTTCCTTCTGGGGCATCACTGAGCGTTTTAACCTTCTGAAATATCTTAATTAGGTCAGTACTAAATAAACAATAAAATTGTTTTACAGATTCTGAAAGGGGGGTGTAAACTTTTGACCTCAACTGTATTTATGAAGGAATTTTCCATATTGACTTTTTACAGGTGTGTTTGCTGTATTTTGAATTTTGCACTTTATTGCGTTTTAGGGTTCACTGTTTTAGGGTTAATAGTAATGTCCATAAAATTACTGGATAATGTCCTGGCAGAAAATTACCAGTAGCTACATTTTCCCTTTTTTTTCATTTCCCCAGTGTGCTTGGAATGAACAATCCTGCTGAAGAACTGTAGATGCTTCTTTGTATTATATTCATCCCTGTTGTCAATTCCATAAAGGGGTGGGGGAAAAATCATCCATGACAAAAAGTGATGGGGACGTGTCCCCTTCGTAAATGACGGCTAAATGTGGACTACTGTAAGTGTGCTACTCCTCGCTCTAAATGCTTCATTAATTCCCATCCTTCAAAGGACACACAAAAGGGAAAGTGAAAAAAGGTAGCATCTCCCACAGCGTGAGGAGACAGGGGTTCACCCCAGGCAAACACGCCCGGACACTTCCATTAGCTTGATGATGCGGGATGGTAATTTTTTTTTGTCCTCGTCAAGGTTAAGGACCTGTAAAAATGAATTTCATTCACTCAAAGAGAACAGGGGAAAAATTACAGGTGAGTTTTGGGGGAAAAAACACAATTCCTTTCTCTGTGGAGAGGCAGACATGTTTCTGAGAGCTTGTTTATTCATTTAAGAAATGATACATTTCACTGGAGTAATTACCACAACATGGGGTAATTAGGGAGGTGGATTGGTGTCTTGGCAGCAGTCAACCGAAACAACAGACCTAGCCACACTGCCATGCGTGTTAGTGGCCTGCCAAAAGAAGGATGTCATGTTGATACGGTTTCTGCTACAAGAGGGGAAATGAAAGCTGTTCCTCTGGCACGTGTTTACGTTGCAGATCTAATGAGCTCAGTGTGGGAAGTTGCTGAAAATAAATGAATAGTGCACATTAGACATAATGCGGACCTGATGTGTTCACACCTGTTTTATGATCTAGATTGTAGATTCATGTTCCAGATTGTGGATTATGAGCTTCTCAAATGTCGTCTTGTTTTTTCTTCTAGAGAGAATTATTCGACATGGCCCAGTGTTCACCCAAGAGCCAAGTGACAGTGTTTTCCCTTTAAGCTCAGAGGACAACAAGATATTCATTAACTGCAAAGCCAAGGGAAGTCCAGCACCACATTACAAGTATGACAGACAATCTTCTCAATAGAAAAGTCTGAGTCCATGTTGAAGATATAGTGTTTTTTGTTTGTTTGTTTTTTTGTTTTTACTCGTTTGTGCCTAGAATTAAACAAAATTTGAAGACTTTGGAAACATAAAAAAATAATAATAATGGAATGAAATTTTAAATTTGAACCAGTATTTAAGATTCTGAATTTAGGACAAATTGATATTACAAGGTTTTATTTGCTCTTTAAAAAAAATATTAAATCATATTTGAAATTATTTAATGTTGCCATTTATAAAGTTTAATTTATAATTAAACATTGTGTCACTAGTGTCAGACTTTTGAACAATGTTATTTTTATATTGTTAATGTACTATTATAGTATTTATTTAAAAAAACTTTTTTATTTTCATTTTAGTTTTTGTCATTTTTGTGCTTTGTCATTTTTATATATTTCTATTAAATGTTCATCAATTTTAGTTTTAGTAATTTTAGTACTTTGTTTTTCAGGTATTTGCCAAGGCTACCAACTTTTAGTAGCCTTGGCAACTAATTTTATGTTTATTTTAGTTTTGTTTTTTAATGCAATATTTATATTTTATTTAAGTTATATTTACAAATAGCACATTTTTAGTTTTAGTTTCTTTTAGTGATAACATTGCTGCTTTTAGAGTCATTGTACATTTTATTCTAGATTTAAATAACAAATTCTACAGAAAATATGTGCATATTTTAATGCTTACATTTTTTCATCATCATTATCCTTTGCCCATATTTAGGTGGAAATTCAATGGGAAAGATCTTGATAATGACATGAACTTCAACTACAGCCTTGTTGAGGGAAACCTTTTGATCAATAACCCTCATGCAACTAAGCATAGCGGTGTTTACCAGTGTATCGCCACTAATGCATTTGGAACCATCCTGAGCCGAGAGAATAAAGTGGAGTTTGCATGTAAGTGTAGATTAAACCATATGTTTTGTTTATGTGAATGTTTGAGAATAGCATCTGACAGTATCCACCACTCTTGATTACTATTACTTTGACTACACTGTCTGTATCCTTTGGAAGCTTTAAATGCATAAAATGTAAAAATGGCCACTGTGTTAGCTTTCATATTTCATGTTGTCATTTGGTCCATTAGTGGGTAAGATATACTTTCTTCCCTGATGTAGCAGGCTTTTAAACTGACAACTACATTTTCCTATCTAGAAGATTCCATCAGGAGATGTACAATGTTGCCTAACTAAAATGCAGCCTGTCATGTAAAATTGAAAAAAGGGCTTAAATCAACAGATAATCATAACACAGCAAGTCTGCCTCGTTCATATTGTTTGTACATCTAAAAAGCACATTGTTCATTTGAAATTTCACATTTAGATGTGTCTTTTCAGGTCTTGAGTGATGCAGGAAATTGTTGTAGGACTAATTGGTGGTGCTTCACTGGCAAAATTGGCATTTACAGAGTGGGAAAAAGCATTTTCCCAATGATTTACCTTCTCACATAACCATTAGTTCTGAAGTCTTGAAAAATATGTTTTATTTCTTAACTTATAATGAGGAAAGTTTTTCATTATGTTTTTATTTCTATGCATGTTTATGCATTTGGGAAACACGTTTATCCAAAGAAACTTATATTGCATGCACAATATACATGGAATTGAAGCCTTTTCCAAGAACGTTGTTCTTTGCTAATCTATCAAATATATCAAATATGGATCTGACAATATGCAATGGTTATCATGACAACCAAATGTCTGCAGAAATCACCAATTTAGTCTGCATGTTAGAATGTCTAATTGGAATTTTATGCATCCAAGTATATATTTTTCTTTTTTCTTTTACCCCACTTGCAAATTCTTACCTCATTCAACTTTTTTTGTTCTTGCTTTAAGCATAAACCTCTCTAAAATCTGTTTTTTTTTTGCGGTGTGTGTTTTATTTGCACAAAACACAACTCGTTTTACACAGGCATACATTCATGAGGCTTGAGAGCTGATATTTGAATAAACACCACAGCTTTAGCCCAGTGTGGGATGTCATTTTTGCCTGTCCCTTCCTGTGCTATAGAGTGGCATTTCTAAAGGTCCCTGCTCTGTGAGTCGTCTGTTGCACGTCAGAGTGATGACAGTGCCTTTAATGAAAAGTAATGGCGATCCTATTATTTTGTTTTCGCAGACCTGCAGAATTTCAGCAGCAAGGCCAGAAGTCCAGTATTAGTGAGAGAAGGACAGGCTGTTGTGCTCCTGTGCGGTCCACCGCCCCACTTCGGAGGTACATTTTATTGTATTCTGTATGCATCTGAATGTTATTTATTATGTGCATTGTTTTTTTTGTTTTTTTTTAAATACACAAGCCCCTTTTCTTTAAAGTTATCTCTACTCTTCCACTTTGCTTTGTATGAATAGAGCCTTTCACACAAAGCAAGAGTGACAATTGTTTGCAAAACCCATTGACCTCTTTCCACAGCACATTTTTTTTTATCAATTCAAGCTTTGTGTTTAGCCTGTGGAATAATGCTAAGCAAATCCAAGGTCAGGAATTGACTGCAAAGTGGCAAACCTCTCTCCACTCTGCTCACTTAGTATGTATGGTACATGTTGGTTCAGATTGTATCTTAATCATCTCATATTGTGAGCAAATCAAGCTTTCAAATGACCGGAGCACAATGGCTCACTCTGGAGCTGGCGTTCTTGCATTCATGCACCAACCTCTTGGCATTTAGCTTCCCCTCCTCCTTCCTAATGGCACTTGTGTCCTTGTGGTCATTTGGAAAGGTTATTTTCTTAAGCCTTGGCCTTCTGTTGAAAGGTAATAAAGGCATGCGGTGGCTGGTTTAAAGTGACGTGTCTCTTTATCCTCCGTTCCAGCTGTGCACCTCTTCTGTGTCTGTGTACAGCTGATTAGCAGCCCCTCAAAGAGCCACACACACATGCGCCAGAGGTGCAATTTCACGCCCCCGCACTGCCGTTCTGTCATTCCGCCACATTTCCAGTCAAATCAATGGTTTTAAGTGACCCACACCTTCCCCGCTCCCCGCTGCCACCCTCCAGCTTCTATTTTCCTTCCCTCGTTCTCCCGCCACACCACCCTTGACTGTTTTCCACATTCCGTAATCCGAGGCTCTTTCATATGGATAATGCTTCTTGGGAATTTATACAATGGCTAGATACCAACCGCAGCTCAGTCCTGGAAGTGTTTTTTATCAGGGGTGAAACTATGGAGGTCTGTATATTACCTGGGGAGAGCTATCTGTTAGCATTCCTGCTAATCTCAGTGGCAGTTGCTTGACCGGTGAAAAACCACCTGGAATTGTGCAATTTGAAATCCGACATTTTTCTTTTTGGAAATTGTAAAAAATGTCGTTATCTTTTTTTTTCTCACAATTACACATTATACACTATATATTTAGTAAATATATAGTGTATAAATATTTAGTATATATGACTTATAATAACTAATGGTTTTCTATTTTAGTACATTCTAAAATGTAATTTATTTATGTAATGGCAAAACCAAATTTCCAGCATAATTACTCCAGTCCTGTCACATGATGCTTCAGAAAGCATACTAATATGCTGATTTTGTGCTCAAGAAACATTTCTTATTATTATTATTATTAATGTTGAAAACAGTTGTGCTGCTTAATATTTTTATGGAAACCATAATATTTGTTGTGGAAACCCCTTTTTCCAGGATTCTTTGATGAACAGGAAATTCAAAAGAACAGCAGTTATTTAAAATAGTAATATTTAAAAAATAAACCGTGACACATCTCTTCCATCTTTATTCAAAAGACCCTCTACAGCAGTTATTTAAAATAGTAATATTTAAAAAATAAAGCACTCTCTATTCTAATTTTATTTGATCTAATCTGTCTTTTTATCTCTTTCTTTATTTGACCCTCTATCTAATTGCATATTTATTCTCTAACTGCTAGCTTTTCTTGTCAAATTAACACTAAGTTTATTGCACTCTATACTCGTTTTCTTTCAAATTTATTCTCTACTGCGTTAGGCTAACCAGGACTTGTTTATTTTTTCTGTATTCTAGCACTTGCATGTTGTTGCTCTTTTGTTGGTTTTGATTGCTTCTAAAAATAATGTCCTCATTTGTAAGTCGCTTTGGATAACCTTCCTACGTGTACTGCGTTAGGCTAAATAACCAGGACTAAATAAATAAATAAAATAGCACTTGCATGTTGTTGCTCTTTTGTTGGTTTTGATTGCTTCTATAATGTCCTCATTTGTAAGTCGCTTTGGATAAAAGCGTCTGCTAAATGACTAAATAAATAAATAAACATACACAGACATTAAAATTTAGGGGTCAAAAATAGTTAAATATTATAAAATAAATAATCTTCTTTTTTGTGCGTGTATATGTTACATTTCTACATTTCAAATTGTTTTTATTTTAAGGTGCACGATAAGAGGTCATTTTGGTTGATTGTTACTTTAGCATTATTTTTATGTTAAATTACCGTTGGTTATTTTCTAGACAGTTTGGAACATTGAACTGAACCTTATGAATTTCAGAGACAGTTCTCCATTACTGTATAGCAGTGGTCTCAAAATCAATTTCTGGAGAGCCACAGCGCTGCACAGTTTAGTTCCAACCAGCTCCAACTCACATCTGCTTGGAAGTTTCTAGTGATTCTGAGAGCTTGATTAGCTGGATCAGGTGTGTTTGATCAGGGTTGGAGCTAAACTGTGCAAAGCTGTGGCCAATGCTCCAGGATCTCCAACCCTGCTTGGAGAGAGTTTGAGACCAACCTGCTGTACAGCTTGAAGGACCTTGAGCTGGTTCAGGTGTGTTTGATTGGGTTCTGAAATCAACCCTGTAACTACCAGTGTTGGGGTAACGCATTACAAGTGGAGTAATAATATTACTTTTTTCAAGTAACTAGTATAACGCATCTTTTTAATTTACTGAAAATATCGGAGTTACTTTTTCAGTTCCAACTAATCTAGACTAAATGTGAATGTGCTCCAACACACCTGTCTGAAATTAACAATAATTAAAATGTTAAACACAAATATATCTAATCTCATTTTATTATGTGTTTGCTGCTGCCTTTTGAAGACCTTGATTAGCTGTTTTGTTTTTTATTCTGAAGAGGTTGAACCTCTTTTTCTGCGTTCTACTTACAGACGTGAATTTATTGGGGTTGAACTTATTGTATTAAAAACAAACAATAAAGCCCTGCATATTTAAAAAGTAACGCGAAATAGCGCAAATGTAATGGAGTAACGTAATTAGTTACTTTTTGAGTAACCAATATTGTAATGCATTTCTTTTAAAAGTAACTTTCCCCAACACTGGTAACTACTACCTGAAGTAAAAGAAAAACGGGCACCTCTTTTTACTCATAAATAGCCGTATTCATTGGTCTGCTCCGTCACATGGTTTAAGATTATAGTGGCTGCGAATTTGTTTCCTAAGAGACCAAAAGCCTTGAGCACAGTGCCCAGTAATGACGAGAGGTCCCTCACCTTGTCACCACTCCATTTATGTTGGTTTTAATTCACTTTTTTCTGTCTTGAAGCCAAATGGTACTTTTTCCTCAGTGCTGTACACTCTTGGATATGCTGTTTGAAGCTTAAATAACCCTTATCAATCCACATTTCAGCCACTCTAACCCCTGTCTGCTTTCTAATAAATGCTGCTTAATTTGATACTTTCATTTCATTTCATACCACAGGCCTTGCTGTGCGGTCTTCCTATATTCCTGTCTAATTAACAAAGAGTGAGAGGTGACATGAATGATGGTGATAGAAGAAAAATGATGAAGGCTATTACAAAAGGAGCCTACGTCACAAAAAGAAAGACTCTGTGAAAAGCAAAATAGTTAAATTGAAAACCCATTCATTTGCTTTGGGTTGATTATAAAACTAATTTGCTGAACCATAATGCTATATTTTTTCTGTAAAGTTGATTCTAATTAAAATAAGCACAAACTTTTACTTTTCTTCTTTATTTATTATTGTAGATTAATAACTACTACAGTAAATGTAGATGCTTCAAATTAGTTCAGGGTTGTCTTAATTAAGCCTATAAAATCTTGTATTAATAAAAGATATTCACGTAACTTATATAGTTGTATAGAGAGTAAGATAGAGAGAGAGAGAGCACATGGTGTAACAATATTTAATTTCTCAAAATACTCTAATTTAGCCCAAACTCTTCAAAATGAAGGAAAACAGCAATATATAGTACATTCATATTTTTCCAGATTTTGATTTCAATATTTATTTTTATGAAGATGTCACAAACCAAAGCATTGGACATTTTGTGGTGGGAAACTGAAAGTTGTTTTCATGGCCGTTTTAATTATTTTGACAGTATAAGGGTTGTTTTTGAGAAATATGCCATTTGCCAGCATAATACAAATACATGTATTTTATAAAAAAAAAATACATGTCTGAAAATAAATAGTCAAATGAATTATTTAATTTGTCTTAACTTCCACTTAGCATTTATCATATCAGAATGCTTTTCATACACACACAATTGTAATATTTCTGCATCACAGGTTATCATCTTTCGTTGTAATGCTGTGTTTATTTGTAATCATGAATACTAAATGCAGATTTTGTGGAGCTGTTTGTAGAGCCAGAATATGCCTTTTTCATGGAACAATATTAGTTTTCAGCTCCTGTTGCTTGACTGTCAAAATCTAAACTGTATTGTTTTAACCTTGTTATATATAAACTCCCTTCCCACAGCTGAGCTCTTACAAGCTGAGAACATACGCATCAAAATTTCATCCACAAATGGTTGAATTTAATAAAAAAACAATTTTAAACAGTTTTCAAATTTTCTATTTCATAATGCATCAGGCTATACACTAAGTAGGCCATGAAGCATACTGACTATATATCTGCGTTTGCAAAAATTTTAGTACTGTCATCTAAAAAAAATGTTCTTTTTAGAAATCAGATACACCTGGATATTTAATGGCCGCCCCAGCATTGTTGTTGGGGACAACCGACGATTTGTGTCTCAGAGGACTGGAAACTTGTATATCGCAAAAGTTGAGACGTCAGACGTGGGCAACTACACGTGTGTGGTAAGGAATGTGATGACCAACACGACCGTCTACAGTTCCCCAACTCCAGTGGTGCTACGTCGGGATGGTGAGTAGCCTGGAGGAACTGATAACAGTGATGAATCAGTAGATTTGAGCATGACGGTGTTTGCTTTGCTGCCACTTAGAGACATAGCATTTGTGTATTCAAAGTCTCTGAGCCATGCTCAGCCGACTGTGTGTGTGTGTGTGTGTGTGTGTGTGTGTGTGTGTGTGTGTGTGTGTGTGTGTGTGGGGGGGAATTCTGCATTAAGAAAGAAGACTTCCATCCTCTTACACACACACACACACATACCCCAGGAGGCTCAACATCACTAGTCATTAGTGTCTGTTTAATATTCACCCAGACAAGGTATATGAAGTAGGGCGGAGAGATTTTGAGTTCATGTGAATATTGAATATTTTTATCTATGAATATTTTGGGCGCAAGGCAACTGCTGAACTCGTACTACTTTACTCATTCTTATTTCTTACTTTTCCTTGTGTTTGATCTACGTTCCCTGCTGAAAAGCCCATTTTAGGCCAGCATAAATTTGCAAGATTTTCTAGTTGGCACAAGTCAACCAGCATAGCCAAAACTATCAGAATCATTGATATTACCTAACAAGTTAAAGTAAATAGACTCTCAAGGACACGCATTTAATACATGTGCGGAATGTAGTCGCACACCGGATGAGAAGCACAGCTGCGTTTAGAACAACTCACAGGTATTGCACCCAATTCAAGACAGCAGTCCAAAACAGTTCATATAAAAGCCCACTTCAGGAATGAACAAAGTTGCATCGATGTTTGAAGTGCTGTTTGTTTGACAAAAAGCAAACGGAAAGAGAAAGCGCAATCTATGGCTATTATTAGCTCCCTATATAAACCATACGGACAGAAAGACAAACGTTGTGCGGAAAGATACACAATATTTCAGCCTAGGATAAAGTCATGAACATAAACAATATTTTGGGACAAATATAATGTGATTTTGATTTAGATTCTTTTGGTAAACTATGTAAGTGGCACCACAGGTGCAGCAGGATTTGGAACAGCATCCTGAGTCGTCGTGGACAGTCTTTAACTTTAACTTTAAATTAATGTTGTTCAACTGAATGTACAAATAAAACTGTTAGCTGAAATATCCACACAATAAAAGAAACACTGATATAAGAGCGTGCAGTTTATCTGTCAATCAGATGCGCACGAGTTTCGTTACTACAGCAACAGCAGAGTATTCTTTCAGAATCATCCTGGGTCCAATTCAATTAATATCAAAATAAAGTGGTCTGTGATTAAAGGGATAGTTCATCCAAAAATGAAAATTCTGTCATCATTTACTCACGCTCAAGTAGTTCCAAACCTGTATGAATGTCTTTGTTCTGCCGAACACAAAGGAAGATATTTTGAAGAAAGCTTGTAACCAGGCTGTTTTCGGGCACCATTGACTTCCATAGAGGGGGAAAAAACGCCCTTGTCTTTAGCTAAAGCTGGTTGACTAAGAAAGTCTTGTTGGCAAAGCGATGCTAACAAAATTAGTGCAAAAAAAATCCTTTGTGTTTTAGCTCCCTAAAATAGTTTTGCATATTTTGCATAAAAAAAAAAAATTTTAAAACATGTTTTTATTTTTCATAATATAAGTTTAGGTCAGGTTTTTTATCACTTTAACAAGTACTTTTGTATATTAAAATTATATTTAAACATATGTGACCCTGGACCACAAAAGCAGTCTTAAGTCGCTGGGGTATATTTGTAGCAACGGCCAAAAATACAGTGTATGGGTCAAAATTATTGATTTTTTTATGCCAAAATTCATTAGGACATTAAGTAAAGATCATGTTCCATGAAGATATTTTGTGAATTTTCTACTGTAAATATATCAAAACATAATTTTTTATCAGTGATATGCATTGCTAAGACCTTCACTTAGACAACCTTAAAGGCGATTTACTCAATATTTAGATTTGTTAGTTTTTTTGCACCCTCAGATTACAGATTTTAAATAGTTGTATCTCGGCCAAATATTGTCCTATCCTAAAAACCATACCAAACCATCAATGGAAAGCTTATTTATTCAGCTTTCAGATTAAGTATAAATCTCAATTTTGAAGAATGTACCCTTATGACTGGTTTTGTGGTCCAGGGTCACATATATAGGATATTTATTAACATTTTCAGATAAGTAGTCTCAATTATTTACCTTTTTTATCTGTTTTCATTTTATTCAGTTATCTATTTTTATCTATCTATTTATCAAAATTATATTTTGTCTTCTACGTATAGGTGTAGTTGAGTCAAATGTACTAAAGCTAATGAAAATGACATGACAAAATATTGTCAAAAGACAAAACCATAACCAAAAAAGTCAACTTGGAAAATGAATAGAGTTGTTAACCTAGTTATAAACCTACTGAGAACATGAGCATCCAAAGCATTATATATGCTGGTGACCAGCCATTATCTGTTCAGCAGGGTTTCTTGACAAACGGCATGTGTTGTGTCTTGTTAGAACATACAGTGATGTATGTACTATAAATAGTATAGTCATATCTGAATCGTAGTGCATTGGTTTTACCCTAAAAGACTTGCCCATCCTCATTTTCCAGCTGTGATGGGGGAGTATGAGCCAAAGATTGAAGTCCAGTTTGAAAAAATGCTTCACGTTGCCAAAGGATCATCAGTTCGACTGGAGTGTTTCGCTTTAGGAAAGTAGGTCTCTTCTTTACTAACAGATGGACTCCTTGCCTCTAGAGGTTTGCTTTGCTAACTGGGGATTGCCACACTTGGCACATAGTACATCTTAGCAGTTTATTTAAGAGAAATGTCTCAGAAATATACAGGATCCTTTAATCTTAGTGAAGTAGTAGGAAACAGATGGAGAGGGAAAGGCATTATTTGTAAAAACAGCTGCAGACTGTGATCCAGGGGTGAGACAGGGTTCTGGCCTTGGATCGTCCACAGGTAATGTGTTAAGGGATGCTGGGATTCTGGAGAGCTATCAAACACAGAATAGATATGCTGCCAGGCCATTTCTTTTTTTAGATTTCATTTATAATTTTGTGTAATGGAAATTTAATAAAGCTTTTATTTTGATTAAAATACTTTATAACATTTTTTATTGTAAAAATATTTCTCAATATTACTAACTATTTTCTATTTTAATATATTAAAAAATATATATTCCTGTGAGGGCAAATATGAGTTTTTCAGCAGCCATTACTCCAGTGATCCTTCAGAAAGCATTTCATATTTTTTTTAATTGGAAATCTTTTGTAACAAAATGTCTTTAGTGTCACTTTTAATAATTTCAATGTGTCCTTGCTAAATAAAAGTATACATTTATTTCTTCCAAAAAAAAATAAATAAATAAAATCTTACATACATGCAAGCGACTGGGGAATATGTCAAATTTGAATTTGAACTGTGCAGAAATTGATTGTGTAACATGTTGACTAACTAGTAACTTTAATGAATCATGTTAAGCCTCCATCTTTGCACAGTGTGATGTTAATATGGTCTCTTTTCTTGACGTTTCTCAGTCCAGTGCCTTCTATTTCCTGGAAGAGAGCGGACGGAAGCCCCTTCCCAGGAAAAATGAAGATAAATCACTCGAATGGTGTCCTAGAGATCCCATATTTTCGTCCAGAAGATTCTGGACTTTATGAATGTGTGGCCGAAAACTCCAAAGGACGTAGTATTGCAAAAGGACGTCTTGTATTTCAAAGTAAGGTCAAATACTGACTTAAATATACATAGCCAAATACTTATTGGATGATAATTAGCCCATTTTGCAAATATTTAGTCAGCTGTGTCCAAAACACTGTGCGCATAGTATTTTTCACAATGTTAAAAGACCTTTCCTTATCTCTCCTATCCATGCAGCGTTTTGTCGGCCATCACGATTACCGCAGGATAATCAATAAAAGAAATTTACATTTTTAATGAGTCAGATAACGGATCACACAGCAACCTGTGGTAAATGCTAAATAATGAAAGAATAGATTTCATTGTCAATAGTCAAGGCAAGACTAATTAGAATGGCTATAGAAGGCGTTGTTTAGTCTACCCAGAGAGCCCACAATATATGCACTGCTTATGTGCTCCTCTACAAGACAGGAAGAATCATCTAGCATTAATGTGCACAGAGTAACCTCATTCTTTGGTGGTTTATAAAACACAATGCTTTCATCATTTCAAGTTCAGAGAGAACTCTGCATTTTTATTATAGTAGTTCATTGCTGTTCACACAGATGTGGAACACCTGCAGTGGTCGCAGACTCTGTATGACGCAAACATGGCTATCGAGTCTGACCTTCACTGGGAGTGCAAGGCTAATGGAAAACCTCCACCTCTTTACCGATGGCTCAAGAATGGACAGCCTTTGGTCTCTCAGGTGATAATACTAACCACCAGAATAACAGCCCTCCGTGTGAAGTACTAAGACTTGGCTGAATGTATATGTTGAAATGTTTATGTGTTGGAATATTATATATCTAGGTTATCAGTGGACCTCGCAATCTGTCCTGACAGTTTTGTTTATGCTCAGGACAGAATTCGTGTCGATGGTGGCGTGTTAACCATCTCCAACATAAACCTGATGGATTCTGGGATGTATCAGTGTTTGGCAGAGAATGATAACGGAGTTATATATGCAAGTGCTGAGCTCAAAGTTGTGGGTAAGCATCTTTCCTTGAAATCCAAGAGCCAGTCTTTCCACATGGAAATATCAAGGATTTTTAAAATTGTAGTTTTCAGACCTGGAAAAGCCTTGGAGGTTAATGGAATTTGGTACTGTGTGAGCATATGTATGTAAAAGCCATAAAATAGCCATTACATTTCCATAACCTCATCAGACAACTAGAAAAAAGTGTTTGCTAAATATATACACTTTATTACATATTTGTTATATTTTTACCTAACTTGTTAGTGATATCTTTATTCTATAACATATGGAAACAAGTTTTTATTACAGGCCCTGTTTAAATAATTCCAGAGCCGTACGCAGTCATGGAAACAAGTTTTTTTGGCCAGATTGAAAACAGGCTCGAATGATCCTGTTCAAGACGAAGTAAACGTTTTTTATTTTATATTTTAGCAAAAGAAACTGGAGTAGAAACATAATTTATATAATTAAAATGTTGATATGAAAACTACCTTATGTGAAGTTTAAATCTTTATATGCAAATTAGTTTTCATTTGAGTGTTGATTATTAAATCAATGTGATTAATTCATTTATTTAAAAAAAAATCAGTTTTGGTTTTAGGATACATGAAAACTTTAATTTTGGTTTTGTGTTTTGATTAAAAAAATATATAATTTCAGTGCATCACTAAAAAGTCAAGAAAATTGATTGGTCAAATGTGTGTGAACCCTGGTTTTCAGTATTTATAGTGGTGAAATATGTTCGATAAAATCACAAATCTGAGCCACACACCACAAATCCCTTGTCTTCCAGCCTCTCCTCCAGACTTCTCAAAAAACCCAGTGAAGAAGACCATGCTGATCCAGAGAGGCGGGGAAGCTATCATCGAATGCCGGCCGCACGCATCCCCCAGAGCTTCGTACTATTGGAGGAGAGGCAATGAGTTCCTGAAAGACAGCAAGAGGTACGGGTCAGCAGACCGGTCACTAATGAAAGGTGCGAAATGAGCCGCTTGCACTCCAGTTGTCTCCAGAGCCTTTGGGTTTGTTTGCACCGCAGTAGTGCAGGGTTCTGGCGAAGTGTCTTAGGGTCTGTTCACACAGGGTGCGTTCTTGTATCCATCTGCATGGTTTTTATTAGTATAGTAAAATTTATGCCATAATATACTTTTTTTCCAACAAGCAATGTGGATTGTTTATTTATCTATAATTTATTTACTGGTAAATACAGAGATAAAAACCTCTCCTTGTTGGATGAAATAGGGAGTATATGTACAGTGTACAAGTGTTACCAAGGCTGCATTTATTTGGTTAAAACCGTAATATTGTGAAATATTTTGACAATTTAAAATAACTTTTAAAAGCAGATTTTTCAGCAATCTTCAGTAATCATTCTAATATGCTGATTTGGTGATCAGGAACATTTCATATTATTAATATCAATGTGGAAAAACAGTTCTGCAGCTGCTGTTAAATAATTCTGTTTTGGCAGCACACAAAAAAAGTTCAAAAGAACAGCATTTATTTCAAATAGAAATATTGTGTAACATAATTGTTTACTGGCACTTTTGAACAGATTCATTGGGACAAAACTCCCAATTTTCATTTCCTGGATATTTAAAATGTCAAAATAATGCTGATGAATGGAAGTAAATTTAAGTGCTTAAATGGAATCCAGTTGTGCTCAATTATATGTTGCTGAAAAAAAGCATCTGCTGTGAAGGGAAGAAATAATGCCAAATTAACGTTAATTCCCATAAAAAATAACATTTTATTATGAGAGTGCATTTTTAACTTCCTGTTTCCTACATTCTCTTTCTTAACAGTCATTATTTGCAAAGCATCAGCCCACTACTCTATGATGTTTTTCTATATTTTTTATTGCCTTTTTTTTGTCCATACCAAACACAAGTTGCCAAGGCACAGATGTTGCGCATTAAAAACCAACAACAACCTTCCTGATGGCACTTTTCACACAAGAGTGAGTGCCTAGTGGAACACTAATTAATACACCCCTGGTTCTGCCTCTTTCTTGTGGGGTTTCAATGGGACAGAATCGTTCTAGCAGGGCCATGTCAGAACAGGTGGCAGGAGGGACGAGTGTATGATCTCCAGTAATGGATGGGGATGGAGTGATAACCAACGGGAACTCGCTCTGTGCACTGTGGTCCATCTGGACCTGAGAGAGAACACACATGCCATGACTCACTGATGCTGCCCAGGGTCTCCGTGGAGTGATGTGATTATTGGATGAGGGAGAGGGGGAGCGATGGAAAGGGGGAGAGGGAGTGGAAGTTAAAGCAAACGGAGGAAATGAGACAAGAGGTGCAAGACTGTGTATCAGATACTGTCTATCAGAGGCGCAGGGTAAGCCTAAAATGGAGTGCTAACGTACTCCTAACTCGAAAAGGTTTCAGTAAACGGTGAGTGCATGTTTAATTTAGCAAGTGGCATCCAGTTCATCATTTTGCTGTTATTTTCCGGTTTTGAGTAGAAATGCTTTAGCTTTTGACAGTCCACTCAAATCTATCAGGAACGAAACAGATGGTCAAGTCAAGAGCACTGCATTGTGGGATACATTATTGCACATTGTGCGTATTATTGATTTAGAAATAGTAGCCTATATGAAACAATCTGCACAAATAAACAGTGCATGTTTAATTCAGCAAATGGCATCTAGTTATAATTTTGGAAGTAGTTATTTTGTTGTTGTTTTTAGATTTTGAGTAGCAATGTTTTAACTTTTGACAGTTCACGAATGTGTTGAAGGAAATGGAAGGTCAACGATAAGTCCACTGCATTATGGGATACACTATTGCACATTGTGTGTACTTCATACTTTTAGGAATAGTAGCCTACATGAAACAATTATGCAGTACGCACAAATAAAGAACATGTCTAATTCAGAAAGTGGCATTTAGTTATTATTTTGAAAATAGTCCAGTCAAGCACACTGCATTGTGGGATACACTATATTGTGCGTATTCTATTGTCGGAATACTGGAGTTTTAAAAATAGTGCCCTATTTGAAGAAATATGCATAAATAAACAGCAATGTTTATTGTTTAATTCAGCAAGTGGCATCTAGTTGTTATTTTGGAAATAGTTATTTTCAGATATTGTGTATAAATGTCTCAAAGGGATAGTTCACCCAAAAATTTTATGAAATCATAATTTACTCACCCTTAAGTTGTTCCAAACTTGCATGACTTCCTTTCTTTTATTAAACATAAAATAAGATATTTTTGAAAAATGTGGCTAACCAAACCATTTCTGGTTCCCATTAAGTTCCATAGTATAAAAAAACACCATGGAAGTCAATGGGGACCAGAAATAATTTGGTTCAACACATTTTATTCAAAATATCTTGTGTTCAGCAGAAGAAAGAAATTCCTACAGGTTTGGAAGAGCATGTGGTTGAGTAAATGATGACAGCATTTTCATTTTTAGGTGAACTATCTCAATAACTTCTAACAATCCACTTTAATGCACACACAATGTGCATCGTTGCATTGCACAATTGCACTGCATAATAATATTTTACATATAGTAGTCTATGTGAAGTAGTATGGAGTATGCAACAAATACTATTGCACACAATGTGCTCTGGTTAGTTGTGTTTGGAATGAAACACTAGTACACTGCCTGCTGCATAATGCATCATTTTATAATATGCATATTGGAAATATAGAACCCTGCAAATTAAATGTTTACTTTTATTCAGCAAGGACATATTAAATTGATCAACCGTGACATGAAAGTAATAATATAATTATTTATGCTGAAAATTCAGCTTTACCATCATAGGAAATAATTAAATAGGAAAATAGATAAGTTATTTTAAATTGTAATAATATTTCACAATATTACTCTTTTTACTGTATTTGTGATCAAGTAAATGCAGCCTTGGTGAACATAAGATACTTCTTTTAAAGCTTAAAAAAAATCCCAAACTTTTAAAAGGTAGACAGATAGGTGCTTTGTGGATATGATTGTTAAGTCTGAAATGTTCTCACGGCAATCTGATTTAGTTTGAAGCAGTGCAAACACGAACATCTCATTCGCGTTTCATCTCAGACTCCTAAGTTTGTATCAAGTCAATATGTGTTGCACCGTAGACTTTGTGATTCGCTGGACGTGCCTCAACATGCGAGGAGAAGCATCGATTAGTCATTGTATTCCACAGAGCGGTCAGGAGAGGAAGGATCAGAGACTGATTACAAAGCCATCATGTCTTGACGCACATATAAATGTGGCTCCATGTGGTCAGAAGTTTCGTTCCGTAAGCAGATAGCTCTTGCCTTTTTTCCTATTGGTTTTGCAGCTCATTGCTCACGGGTCGTCTGGTCGGCACGCTTCTATCGCTCAACGTTTGATATTTTTTGTCAATAAATCAGAGGAAAGCTCCCAGCGTAAAGCATGTTCTCTGAGCCATAGTAAATACATATTTATTTTAAAAAGCGGTGGCTGAAATTGTTTGATTTCTGAGCTGGCAGGTCTGCTGCGCTCGTGTTTGATTTGTTCTGGGAGAAGGTCACAGCGGATCTCAACATTAAAAATGTACATTACTCTATTTATTTATCTTTCTATCTATCATTCCTTTCATTCTATTCCTAGTTATTAAAAGCATAGCAGCATTGTTTATTGATGTACATCAAGGTCGATGAAGCACTTCTGAGAATTGTTTTCTGAAATCAGTTGCAGTATCTCTGACAAGTTTCCAGTTAAATGAAATATACATAATAAGAATATATATATAATAATTGTAACAATTTCTGAAGAAAATGCACATATTTTGCATAACAACAACATAACAGATGCATAAATTATCACTTGCAATGAGCTTATCTCACACACCTCTCCTACACAACCTACGTCATTTTAGCTATCATTCATATCTGCCAAATACACATTTAATACAGAGAGTTAGGGGAGGGTTATGAAAAATAATCTGAACAAGCACCACTAATAAAAACCTGTTTGGACAGAGCCAGATAATCTGTTTTGTTTGTGCTGTTGCAGTTCTATTACGAAGTCAGATCTCTAGCCAGGTTAGCATTTCAGTCAGACGCTATCAACATCTCCTCACATGATCCAAACAGCCTTCTGCAAGAGCTCCATAATCACATCTGCTCTTGCTGCCTTTTTGGAAACGCTTTTTAATGTGTCGATAGAATCTTACATGTGTTGGATAATGATAAGGCTGCAGGTAAGAATTCAAACCAGCTTCCCTTTTACATCCTCTTCCCTTTCACTTTATTCTTGGCCTTAATATAGCAGTATTCACTTGTGAATTTAAAGGTTTCTCAAATCTTTTAGAATCCCATTAACTGACTGTATCCTGTTGAAAATCTATTTAATCTGAATAGTTTTCAGACATTTAAAAAAATAAACACAAGCATACCAAGAGGTTGTTTTTGTGTTATTCTGTCTGGAATAGTTGGGCTGAGACTGTGTCTTTAAGAATTTATTTTGGGAAGGCAAGGAAGGAAGGAAGGTTGCTGTATCCTTCCACATTAAAGCTCTGATCCAGTACCTGAGCAGATGGTTAAAGACCATCTTTGCTTATTCTGTCATCTGTTCCAGTAGACCAGTGGTTCTCAACCCGCGGCCCATCACGAATCCATATGCGGCCCACCATGCTGAACATAATTAAAAAATAACTTTCAGTTTTACAATTAATTTTAGTTTTAAAATTAATAAAAAAATGACTAAACAAATATAAGCTATACAAGCTAAATATATGTTTTTGTTATGTAAAATAATTTAGTTTTTCATATATTATTTTCAGACATGAGCAGACCTATGTACTCACGTAATTAATGTTACGCATTTAACGAACACTTACAAGCGCGCACTTTGGCAGAATTAAATTCAAATAGTCATCAGCAGCCATTACTTCTGTAAAATTGAGCATTGAGTGCTGGACTTTCGGCATCAACTTTCGGTTTGCCCCGCCACTCACACTGAAGATGTTCAGGCAAAAAGAAACACCTAGGCTACTACGCAGCAATCATCCTTAATTACAGAAATGTGGCAAAACATCTCTGGAGAGAACCTCAGATTATTACATTCGAAAATGCTTTCCATATTTGTATCAACAAAGGCTACATCTGTGAACGCACACTTTCTGCAATGTCGCGTGTCACGCTTCCGTTGTAACTTACAATCACAACTTCATTGTGCTGTTACTCCTTTCAAGTAGAAGTTCACAAAATTGGTCAGCTCCCGACAGCATCAGGTGTTTTATTAATGGTGAGTAGAAGTATTTTTTTTTTTTTTCAAGAAATGTAATCGTTTAGATATCATAATATTTAGGCTATAAATAATATTATAAATCTGGTTGGTTTGTATTGATGACGTAATATGTAAATGACATGCGTGTGGCCTGTGAACCTTGCACTTGGACCATAGTGCGGCCCGGTGGAAAAAAAGGTTGACAACCACTGCAGTAAACTGTCAGTTTCACCACCCTAATACTTTTACTCTTACTGAACACAGTTCTATAATATATAGTTGAATATTTTGAATGCTTTTATATCCCACACACATCTCCTACACAACCTACGTAATTTTAGCCATCATTCATATCAGCAAAATACACAATTAATAACGAGGGTTTGGGGTTATGAAAAACCCATAACCTGTGTTTGAACAGCCAGCTCTAATAAAAAACCTGTTTGAGGAGAGTGAGAGAATCTGTTTTGTCTGTATTTGCACACACACACACACACACACACACACACACACACACACACACACACACACACACACACACACACACACACAGTCTGGTCTGCTATCCTTGTAGGGACTCTCCATAGGTGTAATGTTTTTTATACTGTACAAACCATGTTTTCTATCACCCTAAACCAACCCTACACCTAAATCTACCCCTTACAGGAAACTTGCATTTTACTTTCTCAACAAAAAAATAATTCTGTATAATTAATTAGCTTTTGTACCCATGGGGACCTCGATATAGCGTCCCCATGAGTCTGTGTGTATTCAGGTGTAAGTCCCCACCAGGATGTATAACACACACACACACACACACACACACACACACACACACTGTTCAAGAAACTGTTCAAAGGTTATTTTGTTAAATATTTTTACTGTCAAAATATATATATTGGTGCTGTCAAACAATTAATTGTGATTAATCGCATCCAAAATAAACGTTTTTGTTTACATAATATAAGAGTGTGTACTGTGTATATTCATTATGTATATATAAATACAAACACATGCATGTATATATTTAAGAAAAATATGTTTATATATTAAATATATTTATATATATATATTTATATAAATGTATATGCATGTAAAAAAATTCTAAATATATACTGTATGTGTGTATTTATATATACACAATAAATAAACAAAGTACACATACATATATTATATAAACAAAAACTTTTATTTTGGATGCGATTAATTGCAATGAATCGTTTTTTTATATATATAACATTTATTTATTATTTAATAAACAGCATTGTTATATGAAGATTTCTTCAGTTGTTCCAACAATTTTTTATATGTACTGTTGCAGGCGGACGATCTCAGAGGACGGCACCCTCAAGATCACCAATGTTACCAAATCCGACGCAGGGAGGTACACTTGTGTCGCCAGAAACCCCTTCGGTGCATCCAGCAGTTCTGGGACTTTAGTTGTCAAAGGTAAAGCACCTTTCACATTTCACAAACAGCACATTTCTCTTGCTTCTAAGCGGACGCCTTAAACCGGATGAGAACCAGTGGAAAAACAGTGAGCAACTCAAGCATGAAATTGATAATGAAATATATAGTTGTTTTATGTTCCTGCCGGTTTGACAGAGGTATAACTCATCCAAGCTTTTGTCATGTGTGAGTTATTGGTCAAGCCGTTGGTGTGAAAAAAAAATCTGAGCCGTTCACAGCACCGGGAGCGGATTTCTTCCTCGTCTCCCCAGTCACTATCTGTATGTTTAATTAAAAATGTGCTGCTGTTGCAAGTTTTTTTTTCTCAATTTACTCCTTTAATAACTTTATGGCATTACATATGCATGTTTTTTGAACACTTTGATGGCTTGAAGTAGGGTTATTCAAATTCAGGACTGAATAAAAAAAGTATAATTTAGTTGGTGTTAAATTTTAAAATGAGGCAGATTCTCTTTTGTGATCAGTGAATCAACAAGTACCTGCTGAATAAAACAACTACATTTATGAATTCAGCTGGTTTAAGGTGGTTTAGGCTGGTCTGGATGTTTTCCCAGGCTAGTTTTCAGTTTGTTTAGAAGGCTCAGTCTCCAAACCCGAAAACCCTCATGAATTAATTTATATCTAAAGACCTTCACCACTTCTGTCCTAGTCCCATCTTCTGTTTATCTCACTTAAAAAATGTCTTCTTTTTTTTGGCAGAACCGACCAAGATTACAGTCCCTCCTTTGAGTATGGATGCCACAGTGGGGGAGAGCATTGTCTTGCCGTGTGAAGTATCTAAAGACTCCACTCTACACCCCATCTTCAAGTGGTTCTTCAATGGCAAGCTCATCGATTTCACTCGACACGATCACTTCGGGATGATTGGAGGGGTGCGTTTCTGTCAGTCATTATAATTCAAAGCTACAAATGCTGAATTTCTGAATTCCTGTAGCCTTGGATTCCTCTTTGAAATTCTTCTGTGGTAGAGGAATGTGTGTGAGGAATGATTGGGATCTGGTGTTTTAACTTTTTTTGAGTTCAGCTAGCAATGCGGGGAACTTGAGTACAAGGGCACCTGGCTGCTCTCTGAACATAGAGGCACAAATATGTTTGATTACAGGATTTACATCGTACTCTGTTTAACACACAGTGAACCTCAAATAGCAATCCACAGGACCCACTCTCTCACGGTGTAGATCATCCACAGAGCTTTTAAGTTGCCGAGTATTGTTTTTGACAACCTGGAGAGACCGATGAACAAATGCATAAATGGCGGGCTCTCACTGACAGCAGAAGGATTGCTTGTCCAAACGAGTTAAAAGAACCCTATCTGAACTGAAGAGCCAATCAAATATGAGAGCTTTTTGCTACTGCTATTTGCTTCTTGATGTTTTTCAGATGTGATGTAACTACATAAATGAAAATATATATATATATATATATATATACTTGATTTTAGAGACCTTAAAGTTTCTCTTTAAGTACCGCAGTAATAACATAAAAATATACACTACCGGTCCGTTTTAATTTTTTTTTAAAAGAAATTAATACTGTTTTTTCAGCAAGGATGCATTATATTGATCAAAAGTGACAATTAGAATGTACAAATTTGTTTCAAATAAATATTATTTTCAACTTTTTATTCATTAAAAAAATACTGTTTCCACAAAAATATTAAGAAGGAAAACTATTTTAACATTGGAAATAATAACAAATGTAGCATTCTTTACCAGCAATTTAGCATATTGGAATTATTTCTGAAGGATCATGTAACACTGGAGTAATGGCTGCTGAAAATTCAGCTTTGCCATCAAAGAATAAATTGCATTTTAAAATATATTGAAATAGACAATTTATATTTTAAATTGCAATACATTCACAATATTACTGGTTTTACTGTATTTTTTTTATCAAAAACATGCAGCCTTGGTGAAAATAAGAGACTTCTTTCAAAAACATTTATACATAGTAGCGTACAATACAGTCTACTATTTGTAATTGGCTGTTCAATTATTTACTTATCTGCAGAGTAATGTTTTTTTATTATCTTAATCAGGTGGGTTATATATATATGTATACATATTCCATAATACATGAATATAGCAATCAAATTACTGGATGGATGGATGGATGGATGGATGGATGGATGGAAAGAGAGAGCTAGATGGACAGATTTGTTCTTTACTAATTTTTTATATAATATTCTTTGTTATAGGGCTCTTCTGGGGATCTTATGATCAGGAACGTGCAGCTGAAGCACTCTGGGAAGTACGTCTGTATGGTGCATACAGCAGTGGACAGTGTGTCTGCAGCGGCAGACTTAATTGTCAGAGGTATGTGCATCTCCCCCCGCGGAGGCTGTTCAGTATTCTACACTTTTCTGAGCATTTATCAAATATAAATTAAAAAGGCCTCACAATTTGCCCTACAATTTCTATTTTATTACGTTATTCAGCTCTTGAAGTAATGACTACAGGAGTATCTGAAATCAATGCATTAATTCCCTGCTTCGTGCTCTTTAGAACCTTTTGTATTTCCATCATCAAGTGAAGGATCTTTCTTCCTGGTTCTGAATATTAAGCATGTTGCCTTTTGTGGGCAGACTTGTCTCACATCGCAAGATACTTGGTCACCTTGCTGTGCCCTTCTCTGATGAGGATACGCAGCAAGTTTGAGTCCTTTTTGTCTCTTTGGCGGTGATGTTGTCAGGGCCCCCTGGTGCTCCAGTGGGCGTGTTGGTGGAGGACTTCACAGACAGGACTGCTCAGCTCTCGTGGGGCCCCGGACCTGACAACCACAGTCCTGTTACCCTCTACATCGTGCAAGCCAGGACCCCTTTCTCTATCGGCTGGCAGGCAGTCAAAACTGGTATAGGACTGGATCTGGGTTCATTATAGAATATTGTTGGTGGAAGCAACTGTTCATGTGCTTTTTACTGTAACTTTATTGTTACCCCTTATTCTGTAAAAGATTTTCTTAATTTTAATGGTAAAAACTACAATAAAAACCTGTTAATTGGTTAACATAAATTTACAGATAGATAGATAGATAGATAGATAGATAGATAGATAGATAATTGTGTTGATTCAGTTTTATAACACTGTTGTTGCAGAAAGCAACTGTTCATATGTTTTTTGAGTGAGTCACTTAAATGTGATTTATGCAAATGCTTTTTTGAATACACTGTGAAAGATAAAAACAGAAACAGGCAATTGCTAAGATAGACCGAAATATATCTGCATAGGTAAATGCAAAATAATTATGCTAGGCTACTCATTTGTGCAGATGGACATTGATGTGTTTTTCCATTCCAAATTTTCTTTAATCCTAGTTCCTGATTCTGTGCCTGGACAGATGATTCATGCGACGGTGGTGAATCTAAATCCATGGGTAGATTATGAATTTAGAGTTGTGGCTATCAACAACGTGGGGGTGGGGGAACCCAGCGTGCCATCCAAACCCATTCGCACCAAAGCTGCAGGTAAGTGTTCATCCCTCCCGATTCCATATCTGTCATCTCTAATATATCAGGAAGGAGAAAATCTAATTTAATTCTATAATTAGTTTAAATCACCAGGAGTGACTCCTCGTAATAGAGTTCAGGCATGAGAAATAAACACTTGTGCATTCACACCGGTTTTCCTGGGAACATCCAAATTGCAAAATAATTTACAGATAATTAGGACACAAATTAAGTGTGCCGAAATCGGAATGGCTTCACAGAAGGGCTGGCGTTTTAGTTGATTTAAAACCACAAGAAAATGTGGTTGCATGGAAATTTAGAACAAAATAAATCATAGCTCATATAGCTATATTCTTTAATGTGAGATCCAACCCTGCTGCGCTCAGCGGCTGGACATCAGCGAACAGGCAATGCAGCTATCAATAATTCATGTCGACATCAACAAAAATTGAGTGGACTTCTCCCATATTCTGAGGCAGTAACACTTGAAAGGCTCTATTTTAAGCTCAGGTACTGTGTGCAAATACTTCGATCACTGATTCACAAATAGACGCAGGCTTCATCACACAATCCCGAGTGAAAATGACATGCAAACAGCTGTTGTCTTTCAGATCCCAATTATTCAGCAAAAAAAAAAAAAAACGAAACAGTGCATTTGCTAGGATTTTACGGTATTTAACAGCAACATCTATATTGTGAAATCAAAGATATAGGTCATTTTCTGACATCATTACTGATAAAAAGTTAACATATTGCACTGTGGGACAATAGTGTAAATAGTTAGGAAGTGTAAATAGTCATAATTATGGTTATTAGTCTTCCCTTTGGCTGGGGAATTGGCCATTATTTACTTTTAATTAATTTCCATCCAGACAGTGTAAATATGTTACAATTGAACACTGTTCACACAATGAGAAAATAATATTTAGCAATACTTAGTGACTGACTCCTAATTTAGCTTGCAATCTACACTATATGCATACGGATATATTATATATACAGCAAAATAAACCAGAGTTTATGCAAATACATAATTTATTCATAATTATTCAGTACTATGCACGTTACATTAAACATTGCGGAGTATTAACTGATTACAGTACTTGTAATATGGATTATGTAATCAGATTCCAAAAATTAAGCACTTGTAATTAGAGTGTATTGTATCTTAAAATGCTCATCATCAATGCACAAAGCTACTGCAGTTCTTACATTAACCCCAGTTTGGCAAACCCTTCCATATGTAAAGTTTAATGCATTTTATGATGTTGATCTAAAAAATTGGAACGTTTTTTTTTTTTTTTTTTTTTTTTGAATATGGTATGTTTAATGTAAGTTTAAAACAAGTTTGATAAAAATAATCTTAAAAGTAGTTGAATTGCATTACTAAAATGAGTACATTACTAACATATGCTAAGGCCAAACAACCATTTTCATCAGGACACTAAAATTATACAGGTTGTTAAATTCTAGCTTATTCTTTGAATCCTTGTGAAAAGACCATTGAGCCGCACCTCAGGAAAAGGGAGTGTTCAGATTTGCCTCCAATCCCACAGGTATAAAGCCCGTTTCTTCTGTTCTGTTGTGTGTTCTCTGTTCTGGCTGGCAGATCCTGAAGTCGCCCCGGCTAACGTGAGTGGAGGTGGAGGAAGCCGAGGCGAACTGGTGATTGTTTGGGAGGTGAGCTCAGCGTCTTTATTGTGACAGGAGCATTTTCAAACCAGTCTTCTCTTGTGAATCGGATTCTGAGAGAATTCTCCACGCTGACATGGTTTAAATTAGACAAGGTTTAATTAAAAGGCAGCGCTGTCGTCTTTGCTCTTTGCCTCAGTGGGATTGCTCCCTCTGGTATGTAAATCATAATGAAGACGCAGATATGAGACAGCTTTCACACCAGTAAATCTGAAATGACAATGTTTATCAATGGCTTTCTCTTAATCTCACCGGCTGTCACGTGGAATGTTTAAACACAGTATTACTTTCAAAATACGGCACATTTTTCACTAAGTCCAGAGGTTTCTTGACTGACACAGTAGTGCTTAAATCTGTCAACTTGATTTACTTGTATTCACTGGATTTCAGATTATGTAAGCAACAATGTAAACCTACCACGGAAAATTACTTGTCAACTTGCAGTAATGAAACGCCATGTCAGCTGAATGATTTTGCTTTAATGCATTTTTGAGGGACTAATATTATTGCTCACACTTTGAACAACCCTATTACCCTATGAAACTTTGCCTTGTAAATCGTCCCGCATCGTTTGTGCTACAGGCATGAGTGACACCTCAAATAACAGGACTTTGTTGAAAAAAGCTGCACTTGCGATTTTTTTTTTCAAGGCGTTTGTTATTATAATAAAATTACTCATAAAGTTAGCTCCGGTGCTTGAATCTGATTGGTGCCCACTTTTTAAGCAGCACTGGATCCTGTAATATTTTTTTCATAGGGATGTTTAAAAGAGTCTCTGTTAAAGCATTATAAGCCATGAACCAACAACCAGCTACAAGGAGAATACAACATTATAACATTTTATTCAAAGCAAAAAAGTATTTGAAAATTAGACAAAGGTACAAGACTGTGTACTTAAAAACTTTAGTGAAGGAAAGAACAACAATCCCATAAAGCAGAGAACTACAATCCCATAAAACTATTCATTTAAATGTGTTAATTATATCTATAGACACAATATATTTATTGCAAAATATGCATATATGTATATATAAGTCATGGTGCATCATGGGAGACGCTTTTTTGGTGTGATTTGCTGGCTGCGACTATCTTATTGGTGGAAATTTCTGCACAGCATCATAGGTAATGTAGTTTTTCATTACGCATTCTGCTGTTAAACACAATTTGATCGGGTAATACAAATATTTTAGTAACATTTTTATCCTTGTAATATTAAATATTTGTATGCAGATTTTGCAACAAAATGCTTAATGGGATTGTAGTCTTTCCCTCATTAAAGCCGTTAAATATGTGTAAGGCGCTTTTGATGAAGCGTCTGCCAAATGCATAAATGTAAATGTAAAAGCACAGGAACAAAACAAGTGACTTTCTTTATTGAATCACGTAACATTTTTTAATTCTCATCTTCTTTTCTCACAGCCTGTGCCAGAGGAGCTACAAAATGGAGAAAAGTTTGGCTACGTGGTGGCATTTCGTCCACTTGGCACCACAACATGGAAACAAAGCGTATTGGCCTTGGCAGATGCATCACGATACGTTTATAAAAATGATACCTTTCCACCACTCACTCAGTTTGAAGTAAAAGTCGGCGTCTACAACGAGATCGGAGAGGGACCGTTTAGCCCCGTGGTCAATGTATATTCAGCAGATGAAGGTATTATGCTTGTGTTCTGTGTTGATTGTATGCAAATTGTGCAAGGACATTATTGGACATCGTTTAGGAATGACAAAAGTTGATGGATGCGTTTCAAGCTTTAATTACACTCCCTCTACAGCTGTGTTAGTGCACTTTGATGGTAATTTCTTTATTCGCAAGTGTGCTAACAGCGCAATTAGTTCTCGCAAACAGGTGGTACATTTAAGTACCAAAGACTGATGTTGGATGAATCCTTTAAACTGTCTGCTCTCATTACTTGTTGTTTTTTTTACATTCTTTCCCCATTTTTTATATGTCTGACATCAACAGAACCTTCAGTAGCTCCTCCCAGAATCTGGGCCCGCACTCTGTCCGCATCTGAGATCGAGGTGTTCTGGAAACCTGTTCACCAAAGCAGCAGCAAAGGACGGATAACAGGCTACGAGGTACATAAACACCATAACATGGAGGGAGGGAAAAAAGAGGCTCTGACCTTACACTGCATCACCTCAATCAGATTCCTTAATGTATGCACTGCGCTGATGGCAGGGTGTGCAATTTCCTGTTCCCCAACAAGAGTCTGTGATCCCCCGGCCACATTTTTCACAATCTCATCTGCAAAATGAAGAGGTCTTCTCACAGCTGGTCCTGTCTCCCGGGGAGCGCCAATACCCAGGCTTTCTGGGCACTTATATAAATCACCTTTCAGATGTGTGGACATCATACATCAATTCCCCCTCCTGCAAACACTTCAGCTGCTAGGTCGTTTCTCACCGTGTGAGAAACCCACAGGATTCTGCCCATTTCTCTCCTTCCAACCCGAACGAGCCTCCGCGAGAAATCCCAGGTCATGTTCTGTGGTGAAACCACAAAGTCGTTCACAGCTTCGGGTAGTAAAAAAGCACATATGAAAATTCACAAATACTTCCAGAGTCCCTTGCTGTGGTATGCAGATGCTTACTGACCATAGTAAAAAAAGAAACCGAGTCACAGTGACTTTGTCACAGAGTTAGTGTATTGAACGCTAATACAGAAACAAAAATGACTTTCTTCTCAAGTCGATTTCTTACCTGCAAGGTTGGAAGCACGCTTATTCAAGCAGAAACATCATGTTCATTCAAACATAAAAATGAATGTGTGTGTGTTTGTGTTAAATCTGACATGTGTGTTTCTTTCTTTTTCAACATGTGAATTATTTTGCGTAAAATTTTCATATTTCATAAGCAATTTCTTTACCATATGACCACTTTTAAAAGCACTTTCAAAGTATTTTTATAAGTGTTTTTTTTTTTTTTTTTTTGAGCTGCTAGAAGAGAACTTGAATTATTATTTATTTAATTATTTATGTGTTGTAAAAAGTGAAATGACCTTATTGTCTCTTTAAATGTCATCTTCACTATTACAGGTGCAGTGGTTGGAGGATGGGTCACCTGAAAGCGATGCAGAGAGAATAAGGGTCACGGAAACCTCAGTCAACATCACGGGTCTGAAGGGAAGCACGCTTTATCTGATGTCAGTCAGAGCACACAACAGCGCAGGCACAGGACCCTCCAGTGCACCCATCAGCATCACCACCAAGAAGCCACGTAAGTCATATAGTTATTAAAAACATGATTTCTAACCAAATAAAGTAAATTAATATATGCATTACCGCCGCTCCTTATACGCAGAGTATAGGGTAGGGCAGCAGTTTGGGTAGGGCACCAGCTCCCAGGGGCACCATCCCAGTTGCTCAACAAAAAAAAACCTTAACGTGCCATTTCCGCGCCCGCGACCACTCACACCTCATGTTTGTGGCTGAATGTAAATGATCATAATTGATGGACAGCTATGCCCATGAAAATGCGGTGCTGAGAAAAAAACGTGAAAATGAAGCCTGTGCATCACTTCATAATCCTGAAACTTTTTGGCTGTTGACGTGTTTTAATGTCGAAAATAATTTCACCTCCATCAAAGCATCTAATATTCTCTCTGAGTTTCCATGTTCCCTTACACAAATTTGCCATGGTTTTAACATGAATAAAACTAAAAATCATGGTTCTTGTAGCCATGGTAACACGAAATTAATCATGGTTTTACTTCAAATAATAATTTACCAAGTATTAAGATAATAATTTGTATTTTTTAAATATAAATATTTTTAAAGTGGTTGTTAAAACAGACCTAAGCCAACAACAGCCTTTAAAATGACTTGAAATGCATTATACAAATTAAATGAGGCAATAATGATTGGTTAATTAATAATTATATGGTTTCATCGAATAACACTGTTAAAATACATAATGTAGGCTAATACAAAATAAACACTTTATGTACATTACATGTTATTACAAATGCCTGCAAAGGGAGCCAAAGGCCTAGTAATTGCCGCTGCTACACTTACAGGAGAATCACATCCTTGTTTTATAGGCTATTGACCAAAAATGTAATTTGAATATCCACTTGATGTTTACTTTTTAGCCACCTTTTTGATATAGATGAAACATGTGGACATCACAACCCTTACAAAAATTAACCATGGTTTAATCGTAGTAAAACTGCTTAATTTTCTTTTGCATGATTTCTGAATGCTTGAAGCTATAAAATAATTCAGACAACTGTATTAATAAAGCCATAGCTATAGGTAACTGTCTAGAGCTACAATTGTAATTTGTAAATAATACCATTTATTTATTTATTATTATATTTGAGTAAAGTTCAATTTTGGCCCCTATAGTTGGTGTTTTTTTTGTTTTGTTTTGTTTTTTACTTCCATAATATTTGAGGGAGGGGGCACAACAATACAATCCTGCTTAGGGCACCCATTTGGCCAGCAGCGGCCCTGAGTATATGACATTAAATTATTTTGGGCATTGCATGCAATGGCTTAGCAAACTCCATCAAAAACGTTTGAACGGCTTTGTCTAAATCCTCTGTATTTATTATGTATGTAGCCTTTATTATAGACTAATGGAAGCCCGTTTCCGCCACTGAATAAAAAATAAAAAAGGTAATTGTGACATTTTATCTCACAACTCTGACTTTTTTCTCAGAATTGCGAGTTTATATCTGGAAATTCTGACTTTATAACACGCAAATGCGATTTAAAGTCCAATTTTGATAGGAGGGGGGGGGCTGATATGTTCTCATAATTGAGAGTTCGTGTTTTACAATTCTGAGAACATATCAGCCCCCCCCCTCCCCTCCATCTGACTTTAAACTTGCAATTGTGAGTTTATATCACGCAATTGTTTGTCGCAATTGTGACTTTATATCTCGCAATTCTGACTTTATAACTTGCAATTGCGAGTTTATATCTCACAACTCTGTGAAAAAATCTTGTGAGAAAAGAATTGTGAGATAAAAAAGTCACAACCTTTTTTAATGTTTTATTCAGTGGCGGAAGCGGGCTTCCATTAAGTCTATGTGGACTATTTGCACAAAAAGTGAAAGTAAAAAGGCCATTAATAAGAAAACTTGTCCAGTATAGTATTCAGACTTCCAGGGGCTTTAAAAACCTCAGGCTGTATTTTTAAGACTGCCAGAGGAAGCGGAATGGTGGGCACCTGACTGTAAACAGTGCAAGTTAGGGCCCTCGGGCTTCATATACAGCATAAAAAAGTAACAGCTATCGCCCCAGGCTCATTGCCACATAGAGTGTTGATAAAACACACTAGCTATATATATATATATATATAGTATGATTTTTTAAACCGCATGTGAATTGGTTTATATCGCAGCTCAGATGTGGCATGAATACATTTACACTTCAATTGCATTTGCATAATGTCATTAAAATGAAAGTTCACCCCAGTTCAAAGTTCAAAAGGTTTGAAAATTTAAAAAATATTTATATTTGTCAGTTAATGTAGCTAATATTTGCCAGTTAATGTAGATTAGGGGCCTGACAGGATCATAGTCCTACCCTCTTAACATCTTAGTGGGGTGTTCTCAACACTATTAGAGATTAAGGTGGCCTTTGTTAAACTACCGTGGCTAAATAGGCTCATTATCTGATGTCAATAATCAAGAACAAAACACTGTTTAACTTAGCCAGAAACTGATCTGATAAACTATGACTATGGAGGGAGTCTTTTGGCTATTTTCAGCTAATAGACTGAGCATACAAGTAAGGGCGCTTTAAAATAAAGAGCTTGACCGATCTCTTTCTTTGTGTCGGAGCAGATAGCAGGTTGTCCTTTTTCCTTTGTACGGCAGATTCTCTGACTAAACATACTGTGATACCGCCGACCACTGTTATGATCTAGTATAGTTATCATAATAGCATGTATTGTAGACTCGGTAGGCTCGGTATCATTAGTTAAATTGCTTCAAATTACGATAGCTATTATCCTCATTTTTTTTAACTATGAATACATGGTGTACAAAGTCCTAGCCATGAAATTTGACGAGAAACGAGTTGATTGAGCACTGAACCAGTGAAAATCTGACCTGTGTATAAATTCCTCAATTACTGTGAAAAGTAGAATTGTTTGTGGGGGCACATGACAGGGCAGTGGCAATGTATCAAATTGCTCCCCAAGCAACCCTACATCAGGGGCAACTATTTTACTGTTAGGGAGTTACGAAAATAAAGGAAAGAATGGCATGCTGACATTCAAGCAGCATCAACATGTCTGTCATGTCAGAATATCAAAACATTACAACAGTATTTTTTTCAACAGATGTAGTTTTTTGCCTTTATTTCTTTGTGAAATTCTCTTTTATTCACCCGTAATGAATTAAAACTCATTCTTTAGTGTCAAAATTATGAACTTATAAACAGAAATAGCTGAATCTACACTGAACATTCAGGCATTATTTATTCATCCTCACATTGTGCCAAACCCTACATTATTTTTTCTTTTGAGGAACACAAAAGGAGAGGTTTTGAAGATTGTCTACTCTACTTTGTTGTATTACAGTGAAAGTGGATGGGGACCTGACCCTGTCAAGCTCCAAAAAGATAAAAGAATCATAAAAGTAGTCTATACTACTCTTTCACTATATCAAAAATCTTTAGAATCCATACAATTGCGTTGTATTAGAAATAGACAGAGACAGAGTTATTGAGCGGTTATTATTCAACGTCACTGAATGGAAAAGATCAGCTTGGACATTCTGTTAAAGGATTTGAAAGACAAGAGAGTGAATAAATGATCACAGAATGTACATTTTTGGGCGACATATTCCTTTAAGGTTCTGCTCAATTTTTCTTTGTTTCATACCAGTTTTTTGCTGCTACATAAAAATGATTCCTAAAGTTCCATTTATAGTCCAGCTAATTTAAAGTGAGAGCCAAGCTGAATTGAATCAGTGCCAGGGAGCTTTGAAAGTCTCTCATTTAGATGATACCTCAGCTGGTGCAGTGCTGATCGTTAAGATTGCATACGACAAAATATACAGGGCATGTTGTTCTGTCATATTACACAAGTTGGAAGTAAATCAGAATATGATTTATGTCTTTTAGCTCCAAGTCAACCCCCAGGGAACATTGAGTGGAACCTGACAAACTCAAAGGTCTTTCTGAACTGGGAACATGTGAAGGCAATGGACAATGAATCAGAAGTAACCGGCTACAAGGTAATCAGTTTTGTTTTGCTCTCGCTCTTCTGTTCGCTTTGCTGATAAACATGCTGTATCAGTGTGCCACATAAGCTGGTGTTTCACATAAAACAACTTGGAGATAAATGACTGAGAACACTACCTTTGAAAGCTGCATTATATACTGTTTTTCATTACATATTTTATTTGAAGTGCTAGTGAAGCCTTTCCAGATATGCTCATGCAACTCCTTTGAACTTCTTAGTTGAAGTGCAAATCATTTTGAATAGAATTGTATTTAATAGTAGTTTCGTATAATTGGTTCTATACAGTACTTTTTTGTTACTAAAGACATTTTTCTTAATATTAAATACCACGAAGACACTTCTTAATAGAACCAAAACTGTATGGTGACTAACATTCTTGAAAATATGTTATTTTATGTTCTGCAGAGGAAAGAAATGCATTCAGGTTTGGAACAACAGAATTTTCATTTTTGGGTGAACTACGCCTTTAACATATGCCACTTTCTGTAAATTGTTACTCTATAAACTTCAACATTAGAAATGTTAAAATGTCATCTTGGATTGGATTTGTCAAAACAAACCAAATATCTCTTCTCAGCAAAGGCCACTCTTTCTCCTTTTTGCTAGCAAAACTTTAGTAAAGTTATGAAAAACTCAGGGTTTCTCTCATAGATACTGTATATGCTTTTAGCAAGACCCCTAACACAGAATATAAATGATAAATGTTAAAATTAATGAATTCTGAACAAATATCTGACTAGACATTAAATTAAAAGGTATTTTTTAAATGTATTCACTGTCTAGATTTGATTTCCCCTTTTATGTAATCTTTAACTTTATTCAAATTTCCTTTCACAAGCCGCAATAAAGCGCTTCTACACTCAAGGTCATACATACAGTTCAGAAACATCTGAGGCTTTTTTACATTTCAGAACAAGCTGCTCCGATCTCTTGCTGCGCTCAAAAGAACCCGAGTCATCTGTAGCGAGAGTTCACACAAAAAGTTCAGAAAGAGGATTAAAAATTGTCCGATGTGACTCATTTCTTCTGAGCAAATGAATGTGCTGCAGCGTGCTGCCAGCTAATTGACGGCGGCCTCTCTGAAATGTAGAGGTTTGTAGGGTCGGCGAACAGCTGGACGGCTCTGATGCTATCCTCCATCTGGAGCGACGAGCTTAGCGAGGGAGAAGCACTATTCATTTACAATCCTAACCGTCCTCTGTGAAGCGCCTGCAGAATAATGCAATCAATAATCATACATTTTCTGGTCTGAATGAGTAATAAAGAATATCAGTTTGGTGGCTATTTGTTTTGCACTGTCAATCTGGAAAATATATATTTTTTAAATGATTTATGGATTGTGAAACCTATTTTTTTCACAGCAAGATTTATCAGCAAACATACTAATAATCCTCCCACTGAAAATCAATTTGAAATTCATTACGATTATTTAATTTGTATTCCCTCTTTCACCTGGGTTTTGAAGATTGCAAGGAAACGGTGTGAAACGGTTTCTCCAGTACTGCTTTTGGTGATTTCTTTAGGGGAACATTTAAATTAAATGATTGTATTAAATGTTACAATTGTATGTTATGTTATGTGTATTAAACATAAATATTTTGTAATAATATAGACTACAATTCAAATGTTTGGGATTGTTTTTTTTTTTTTTTTATTAATTATTATTATTATTAATTAGCAAGGATGTGTTAAATTAATAAAAACTGATGGTAAAACTTATATTGTTAGAAAATATTTATTTTTTGAATAAATTCTGTTCTTTTAAACTTTTTATTCATCAAAGAATCCTGAAAAAAGTATCACAGGTTCCAAAAAATATTAAGCAGCACATGAGTTTTAACACTGATAATAAATCAGCATATTAGAATGATTTCTGAAGGATCATATGACTCTGAAGACTGGAGTAATGATGCTGAAAATTCAGCGCTGCATCACATAAATTATATTGAAATAGGAAACCAATATTAGAAATTACAAAAGTATTTCAAAATATTATTTTTTTCTGTATTTTTGAACAAATAGTTCATAGTTACAAACAGTTAATGAATTGTTTTCTAATAAACAAATTTATATAAATTACAAACTTGACCTATTTTAATGAAATTTTATGTTTAAAAAGTGCGCTATTTTTCTTCATCATAAATGCTTTTTTGTTTGATATTCTAATCAAATTCCAACTTTTTATATCAGAATTAATTGTTCACATATGTTTTGGGGCCGCTGTACATAATTAAATATCCTTGTTGTTGTTGTGACTTATTCATTTTTGAGTGTTTTTAGCTAATTGGCACAGACTAGCTGCATTTCACTGACCCACTTTCTCCCGCGCAGGTTGTGTATCGTCAAAACTGGCACAGAGGAAGCAGCGTAGTCGAGACCAACAGGACGTCCGTGGAGCTTCAGTTACCGTCAGAAGAGGACCTGCTCATTCACATCAAAGCCCTGAGTGACGGAGGAGACGGCAGCAGCAGCACCCCCATCCGTATTCCAAAGATGTCAAGTAAGGCTTCATGTGAGCTCATTAAGAGCGGTGCACGCTGATTTTTGAGCTTGCACTCACAGAATCGAACTGCTAGCCTGGCAATTGCTTGACTCTTGTAATGGCCTCCTGTGTATAATCCTGTCTGTGATGTCTTTGTGTTCCTCTCCATCACAGGCCTGAACTCAAGAGGATACTTCAGTTCAGACGCAAGCAAGATGGCCCATGTTCATGGACTAGTGTTTCTGATCTTGTCATGGTTGTTTTCATAGAACTTGGCCTTTATGTAAAGCTGAAGTGTGCCGTTTCCGTGCCACTGATGTCACCAGTATGGTTTCCCAAACAGAAATCAAGCTAAAAATGGCTTACTTAGAATTGTTGCATACACACTTAAGTTTTAATACTTAAAAAAAAAATTGGGTGGATGTAGTTACATTTTATTTTCCTTTGTTATTTTTTATTTAAAGAAGTTAAACATTGGTGACTCCGCTCCATTGCCTTATATTGTGATGGTTTTTTACCTCTTTGTCAAATTATTCGTCTTTTGTATGTAGATTTTATGCAAAAAAGCAGGCTTTCTCTTGTAGCTAATACTTTTGCTTAGGTGTTCAGAACTGAGACTCAAATTGAGCACAGTATTAAGTCCTGTAACGCAGTAGTGACCTGGAATGTTGGATCTTTAAGAGAAACCCTTGATTTATGAATTATACCCATGGTGTTTTCCTTCTACACACGTCAGTCATGTCAGCGACGCTGTGTTTGTGTATGTAAAAAGGCCTTTAGATAGATGAAATGCATTATGTTGTTTTGCATAAACCATGAGAGATATTGTTGTTTTGAAGAATAGTGACAGTTTCTGGATAATTACACAGATTTCTTGCTGCTAGTTAGTATGAATTATTGTTTTGGACTATTACGAAATTCTATCATTTGATGATTTCTTATGAAACACATTTCTTGTTTTTTTTTATTCCACCCATAATTCATCAGTTCCATTATGATTTATTCTGTCATTCTTTTTATGCTATGGGAGACAGTTGAACAGTTCTCCTTCCTCAAATATTCTCCATCATCTTTGTTCCTGTGATAATATTTCTTGCAAACATCTGTGGAGTTTGTACGCTTGACGATGAGACCAAAGTGTCATCATAACTTAGCTTAAACAGATATTCCCTCTGTTAGTTTGATGTTTTCTAAATATCACAACTCATACATCTGATTGTTTTTTAATTATGCTCTAGTATTTTATTATTATTTATTTTTAAGTTTAATTTAGTTCCTTTATATTTGAATGTTACTTTTTACATGAACATTTTATGTTGAAGTAGTAAATCACCTGATTTAGCCTTATTTTGAAATTTAGCATTTTATAAATGTAACGTATTTGTCTGGTGTTTTCTTTTGCTGTTATGTAATCGTTTTGACCTATTTAATACCTTTGTATTAACCCTGTACAATCTCTGAGAGATAAAATAAATACAATTTCACATTGAAATATATGTAGAGCAAATATATGATTAGCTACAGTATCAGTAATAGCCTCCAACACGCACTACTGCGCTTTTGATCTGGGAGGAGACGTTTCATTCTAATTTGATGAATGGAATAGAGCTTGGCTGATCTATATTGTTGCCTGGAGACGATTCCTTCGAAGACTTACATACTGATCGGTAATTACCAATAGACTGAGATTAGTCTCTGCTGGATGAGAATATAAAGACGGCAGGCATGCTTGTACTGACAGTTATTTAAATTACAAATATATATATATATATAATGTGGATCCAAAAGTCTGAGTGTGCTAGTTAAAAATGCTACTATTTTGCATTTTTCTAATTAAACGCAACTATCTTTTCGGGACAAATTAAATTATCAGAGTAATTGAATTGAAATGTTGAAGTGCAATATAACATTAATTTCTTCATATTTGCATGTCCCCCATTAATTGAACTGACATGAACTCAAGAAGTTTGTGTAAAAACTGTTGATCGTCTAATCCAGCATCAAAAAAGCATCTTTTCAATAAATCTAGTAATAGTTCACCCAAACATGAAAATTGGCTGAATATTTACTTACCTTTAGGTCATGCAAGATGTAGATGAGTTTGTTTCTTCATTAGAACTGATTTGGAGAAATTAGTATTATATCACTTGCTCACCAATGAATCCTCTGAAGTGAATGGGTGCCGTCAGAATAAGAGTCCAAACATCTGATTAAAACATCACAACAATCCACAAGTAATTCACATGACTCTATTCCATCAGCTAAGGTCTTGTGAACAAACAATCAAATCCACTATTAAAATGTTTTACCTTTAAAGTGTGGCTTCTGGCCAAAATATAAGTCTACATTACATATGCATCCTCCAGTGAAAAAGTCCATCTGTTGTCCCCGTGTCACACTGTTTTAGATTATAAATTGTTCTCTCCTAATTCAGATGAAGCAACTTTTTATTGGATAAATCAGTATTATAGAGGAATAGTTTAATGAGTCAATTTTAAGCAATTTTTCACTTTTGAGCGAACTATTCCTTTAAAGCATCCTATAACTGATGTATTTATAATCTTTTTCAAAGTCAAAAAGTAAAAAAAACACTGTTTATTTCTATAAATATAAATGGGGGGGACCCCAGATTTTCAAAGTGGTCTTTTGGACTTCACTGTACATCATAATAAATCAACTGCCCTTGAAGGTGCTGATATTATAATTACCGTATATTTAATTTTGATATTTTAGCCATTTGCAATGCCAAAATAGTATAACCTCAGTCGCATGTTTAGTAAACCACCATAAAATAAACGAGAAGTAGCCACATGTCTGGATCTGTTGTTTTTTTTTTGGAAGGTTATCTCAATAAGCAGCATCCTACATGTTTATAATATTTACCAACATTTGACATTAAGTTATGAAACTGGGCTACGGCTGAGGTGTGAAATGGAGTTTGCTAAAGTAGATTTCACAGTGAAGGTGTAGGAGTTTATTCCAAGAGCTCAGAGGAATAAGCTTGTCAGGAACACTGACAGGTAAGTGTGCGAACACGGATGTAATCTCCCGAGAACCGCTCCGACTTGTTGGGCTACCAGGGGATTTAACCGTTAATACTAGTCCAGCTGAAACGGGAGCAGTCACAGAGCCTTTTGGAAGTCCTCCTTGCATGTCATTTGGTGCCCTTCAATAGCGCCTGTGAGTCCGACCACATTTCGGTGGGTACTGATATTTCTCGCACTGATCCTCCTAAATTAATGGCTTCACTGGAGCTGTAAAGACCCATATGGAAGCGAGACATGGGAAGGCTGCTGCCTAATCACTACTTTTGCCAAGCCAATGTGTCTGCATAATCTCACAAAATGGTTGTAATAAACCCTTGCTCACTTTGCGAGGGAGTTTTACCTTATCTGATTGCAGTACGATCCCAGTATGGCATATGTCATATATCAGTGCTCTAAAGAAAAGAAATCGTTTCAATTTCCATTTGGATTATGTCTTTGTTTTACTTTGAGAGAGGGGGGGATCCTGGATTTTTTAATGTGGTCTCATTTGGACGCAACTGTAGACATTTAGCAGCCCTTCTCAGCCCCTTCTTATCAATCCTGGCACTGATAAATAATAACCACCTTCCTTTTTGACAATATTTTCAAGGTAGGCAGAGATGTGCTTATTGAAGTGGGGCAGATTAAAAATTCTACCCCGCAGCGACGTAATGGATCTTATGCAAAAATGAATGGAGAAAACGTGGCCCAGATTTTTCAGAGATAGCCATAGCGGTTTATAAAGGCCCTCGGATATATAAATGGAGAAATAATTGTGAGGAAACCTTTGGCTATCCTAATGAATCATTTCAATGATAGAATAGGGCTGTCATAGTTCACTTGTTAGTGTGCGGCGGCACAGGGGGGAGACTGGTAAGATAATGAATGGTTTAGAAGTTCGGCATGTTAAAGGGAAAGGTTGAGAAGACGGCCGTAGTATTGAAGGGAGGATGAGAGACCTGGCGGCCTATTTAGCTGGTTTCAAGTGCAAGCAGGAGAGGGCCATAAAACAAATTTCACCACCAAGTATATACGAGTCAGTGGGAGAACTTAATTGAGATAAGAGTGCAAGTATGTTCTAATTTGAATGAGGACTATTGCATCACTCTTAAAGGAATAGTACCAGCAAACATTACATTCTGTAATTCCATATGAATCATGCCAGGTTAACATCAGTGATGATAAACACTATTGGTTCTCACAATTTCTGTAATCAAAAAGCATTACATATGTAGAATTGTTTTTTTTTAAACAAGACTTGTAAAAGTCTAAAAAAACAAGTGTGTGAAAGTCCTACAGACTACATTTAAGATGATTTGAAGTCAGAATAAAATGGAATTGACTGACTTTATTTCTTACATTATAAAATTATACAAAAACACTAATAAGTTGGGGTCAGAACGATTTAGTATTATTATTAATAATAATAATATTTTTAAAGTAAATTAATCCTTTTTTTCAGCAGTGATGCATTAAATTGATCAAAAGTTGAAGTAAAGACTTCATTACGGAAATAAAACTATTATTTGAAGAATCCTGAAAAAGAGTATCATGGTTTCCATAAAAATATCAAACCGTTTTCAACATTGATAATGTTGATGTTTCTTGAGCATCAGATCGCCATATTAGAATTATTCCTAAAGGATCATGTGACTGAAGACTGAAAATTCGGTTTTGCAATCAGCAATAAATTACATTTAAACTGGAATTAATTATATTTATAATAAATGGCATTTTAATTTGCACGGATGAATAATTCACATAAAAACAAACAGCATGCATTAAGAAAACAAATAGGGTTGATTTTGATTTCAACTTTATTGCAGTTTTTGTCATTTAGTAGCATGTGGTTACTATAATATTTTGATGTATGAATAAGCAGTGGGAACATATTGCAAAACATCCCCTTTTGTGCTTAACGAAAAACATGGGGATGAGTAAATTATGACTGAAATATCATTGTTGAATGTCAGAATTAACATATTTATAGCATGCACTTATACGCACATGTCTAAGTCATAGTAAAAATTATTATGTATCATTAAGGCAATATAAATCCTTTAATGTAATATCAAAACAAAGGAGAGGAGTTATATCAAAATAACTCATCCAACATATATTCTTTTAAAGTATATTGTTTAATTTCAGAGGTGCCAATATATTTGCTTTAAATGCTGTAATGCTAAATAAAGCACCCAAATCAATATTGTGCGTTTTTATTTTGTTCCTTAAAGATTTGTTCTAACTGAATTACTTATGTTCAATTTTTTATTATTATTAAGTGTACTATTTTTTAAGTGTAAAAAATGTGTTATAATATGCTTTAAATATATCACATGCTTTCCAATATCCTAAACATGACAGATTCCATTTAAATTATATTTATGAAAAAAAATATTAATCTTCCAAGCATATTCTTGCCAAATGGTAAGCATTATTTTCTATGCATCTACAATATAATCACAACTTATCACGTTACCTGTGTGCCTGCAGTAATTCATAAGTGCAATCAGCTCTGTAATGGCAGTAATGTATTCACACCAAGAATTCCTCACGCTCTCCCTTATCAATTAATACACAGATGTAAGTGGCACCTGATCTAAAGAGAGGCTGCCATGATTTGCTAATTTGCTGCATTACTAACATGTCATGCTGCAATTTAAAGACGTGCGTGTACGCCAAGGAGAAACCTGTCCTATTTATTGCCCTGTGCCTTAGAATATCTCTTCATTTGTTCAACCACTTCAATCAAACTGATCACGGCCTTATTTGGTATGCAAAACCAATCATTTCATTTGACAATTGCACACCAGCAGAATTTGATGACATGGCAGTATCAAGAAGAGCTCTCTGTGTTTCATGGAGCTGATGTGGTCACAACGTTTCTGTATGTAAATTCACACGAAAGTGACACACGTAAAGGGGGAGGGTTAGAAAATGTGGTCCAAAGAAGATAGAGACGAAATTACCAAGAGGTGTGGAAAGCCAGGTTAAAGCATTCATAATCTGCAAAGTAGAGCCTTGGGCTGCTAGGCCTGTAAATTGGCGTGAATAGAGAAGGTTGCGTGTTTACAAAGCTTGTCCCCAGACTCCGAGCTGTGGAAAAGGCAGCATCCGAGGAGGAGAGTAAACAGGATTAGAAGTTAGAGGAAAGATGGGACGTTTTTCACCTGTCAGCTGAACAGAAGAAACCGCTCGGAGACACTCTTACTTTTGACATCGTGGTGAATATTAAGAACAGACGCACAAAACCTGATCAAACAACATAGACTAACGGTAAGATCCTCTGAAGTGTGAAAAAACGTACAACAAAAATATAAACAGACCAGTTTTGAAACTCCTATATAATTTGAAAAACTGGCAAATGTTGATTTTCTTATAAGAACTTGGCATTACTTCTTAAATATAATTTGAAAATACTGTTAAATAAAACATACTCAAATGTGATTTGTCAAGGAGGGATTTCCGTGAAACTCTTTAACTGTTTTTACTGTAAATTGTAAGGTGGCATGTATGAAAGACTTAGCATTAACAGTATTTTATTGTAAAAAGACTGCAAGATTTTGTTGAGCAATAACGATTTTCACTGAATGGTTATTCACACAATTTTTTACTTAAAAAACGAAAAAAAAGTGTGTGGATTATTTAATTTAATCTAAAATATATTGTATTTGAAATATATTAAAAGGACTGTGTTTTCTTGTTGAGTAATAACGATTTGCACTGTATGGTTATTAACAAATGTTCTTTTTTTTTATAAAATTGTGTATTATTATAAATCTAAAAATATATTTAATTGAAAATATATTAAAGGGACTGTATTATCTTGATGAGAAAAACAGATTTCTAATTTATGGTTATTTTTTACTTGCAAAAAACATAGTGTGAGTAGAGTTAGAGTAGAGTTTAGAGTGCATTATTCTGTTAAACCTAAAATATGCTAAATATAAAATAAAATAATATATATATGCTTTTTTTTGTATTTTATGTGAATCTGTTGGCTATATTTTATTTGTATAGGTATTCTAAGCATTCAGCATCTGTTTTTACTACAGCATTTTCTAATCATATGCCATTAAGGTAAACTTTGACAAACTGGAGTTATTTCACCGATTGTTTCAGGTTTTTCACCTGTCATCAGTCATCGTGAGCATGTCTCAGGGAATTCATTGCAATGTGGGAATATATTCACCCCAAGAAAAAGGTATCACTGCTTCAGTCGTTTTGTTTGGTGTTTTTAGCCTGTTGTGAGCGGGCTCTTAGCCCCGCTTGACATTTGCGATAATTAAAACGGCTAATCCAAGTGAGGTGCTGTCAAAGCCCTAGAAAATGGTCATGGTTAATTTTAGGTCAAATTAAAACCTCTACATGAATTGCCTACCTGCAGCTTCCAGCCAACAGCCCAATCCATAATAATGTGCAGGGTTTATTAAAGGACTAAAATGAGGTTAAACATAACAAAAAGCTTCAAAGCCAATGTGTTAGAGCTACTAGTTATTTTGCCATGTAATTTCAATTCCTCAAACTTAGTTGGAGTTTTTAAGAATTGTTCAATGCCAGTATACAGTGAAAAGTGATTGGAGTATTTGTATGGGTTTCCTCTTTCTCTTGAGAGGAGTCGGGTGGATCCCCCCCTTTTTTTCCTGACAGTTTATGACGTCTCTCTGTGCATAGGTGTAGTTTGTCAGGAAAGTGACAGTGCGTGAGTCTGAGCCAAGCTCTAAAGCAGGGATGAAGTATGGTGATGGACAGATTTTTATTTTTTTTGGTATACCATTATAGGCTAGCATACTGAAATCTGTTTGTTTACCAATTAAAACATATAGCAATTGATAAATGTATATTTCATTCAAAAGTGTTACCTGGAAGAAGTTTGATATTGTTTGTATTTAGCCCACATAAAATATTGGGCCAACCTTTTAAACGTGAAAATTAATTCCAAGACGATCTCTTTGTACATATTCTTTCATCTTCATGTATGTTCTTTGTTAAGGTAAGCGCAACCCTCGGCTGAACCTGAAGCCATGAACTCAATTTGAACCAAAGACTGTGAATCCAATCTTTTTAAGATATGTTTGTAATAGGTAGAAAGTCATATTTTGGTCTTTCATAACTGTCCTGTTTCATCAATAGCCACTAATACAGAATATGAGCATTAATCTTTTGCTTATTTTCATCATACATATTTGATTTTATAATAAGTAATTTTAATTTCTCTCTTAAGTGTAGCTTTGGCAAAGGCTTGTCCACCTTTTTCTTCAACGCGAAGTGAGCTTATGGGTGAGACGTCCGGTTCATTAGTCGCTGTAGGTAGACTAAATAACGAAGAGAAACGGTAAAACTGTTTGCACTACAAACCAGTGTGATCATAATTAAGATACTACATTAAAATAATATGATAAAAGACACAACAATTTTCAATATCAAGCAGCAAAACAAACTGTTTTGTACAGCTAAAACTGAGACCGGAAGCTAGACCCATAGAATTTATAAATGGGTGCCTATTTTTACGGCAAGAAAAAGGTGGATAATGAATCGGTTCGTTTGGAAAGTCCAAATCATTGCAGGGAATTGATTCGTTCATAAAGTACGATTCATTCCAATGGATTCATATTGATGGAGTAAGATTCATTCTAGTGAATCGTTTTGTTTGGAAAGTGATGCATTCTGGTGATTTAATTTGTCCAAAACAGTATTATTTCCCATTTGCTGTGTTGTAAAGTATAATTCATAATAATTTTTGGTTCGTTCGGATGGCTAATGAACAAATTCCAACTCATCGAGTCCCTGCCTGGCATTGTAGACCGCCTTTATTTATACAGGAATATTTAAGTAAATGCTGTTGTTCATCGCTATGTATTGGCATTATGTAGAGTGTTCTAATTTTGTTCTCTGTTTAAGCTTGATGTTATGATATATTTTTCTCCTCTTATAGAGCTGTGTGCACACATATTTTAGTTATATAGGTCTATGTGTAGTGTATTTATGTGCAGTTTGTCAGTCAGAAAAACACAAGCCTTTGATATGGCGATTGTATTGCATGAGACAAAGCGTCTGGGAAACACTGATGCAACTTTTCTACCTTCAGTTTTTTGCTTTCATATGTTATTTATGTTTTTATTTTTTTTGCAGTAATTTTCAAGCATCAAGCGGATTTAAAGATTTGCCTTGCATGATGAAGGACGTGTCATAAGCCTTGATGAGAAGTGGCAGAAACACAGCATTACAGTTCTATAAAATACCTCAGTGAACTCCAGATTAGCACACTGCATTTCACAACTTCGGATGTGTGTGTCCGCATTATTGTCATATTTATCAGTAGATTAAAGAATATGTTTTGTGTAATGTATTTCATAATAGCATGAAACTTGTTTCTTTCTTTATATTCTAAGCTTTCTGTAAAAATAGATCAAAGCTTTTACAGATGTTTTTGTTTCTTTCCAGACTCTTGAAAAAGGGAATTTTTGATGCAGCAGTATATTGTTATGATGAATGTCAAAGCATATCTTTTCAAGATGATACGATTTCATTGACATATTTCAGATTAGATCTCACACCTAAATGTGAAAAGAGGCATGAAGCAGGCTTCTGTGTTTTGTCATTTGCATTCTTAAACATTTTCAGTGACTCCAATTATCTCCATAATGCATTTTGACATCCCAGCCCTTAACGTATCTGTATTCATACCCATGTGTATGGGTTCTTTATGGAGATTAATGTATGGAAGTTGTAAGAATGGCCCCTAATCTGTACATTTCAAAAGCCGCAGTGGAAAACCATAGACGTGACGAGGTTGAGATAGTAAAATATTCCAGCTACGACACTTGATTAAAGTAATCATGTTTGTGCAACAAGAACAGAAAAGGTCTGAGCCATATCTCCTCTAAGCAGCTGCCGACTCTTCAGCAAAATCCACGACTTATGTTGGAATCAAACGCTATTGAGAACAAACTGATTGCACTGAGCATCAATAACGTGGAATAATTTATTTGAAATGAAGCGTGGTTTATGCACTTTGTCATCATTGTGATACCTATGGCATGACGGCTTCTTGACTGGAGATGATTGTTTACAAAATAACACCTAGCTAGTAAGGGAAATTACATTTGTGTGTGTTTCATATTAATTAGGAAACTGAATAAGCCTCATTTACATTCTCTTTTACATTCAGTTTTGTTATAAATCCCAGTCTGATCCTGCAGAATTCAGAATTAAAGAATTGGTTCCTGTTCGATTCATAACTTTGAATTAAATTTAATCTATACATTTATACTTATTTTTTATAGTTAAAATTATAGTTTATGATTTTTTTTAACTTCAAATTCATTTTATTTTATTTCTACTTCCTTATGTTATGTTTCCTTTTTGCTTGCTCAATTTCAGTAATTTAATTTTAATTACTGATACACTATAAAAAAAAGTAACTGCAATCTGATTACGAGCATTTTAAAACTGTAATATTATCAAATTGCAAGTACTTAATTTTCGGTAACACTTTATAATAACTGCACACTATGAATCGTTAGTTAAGCATTAGTAAATAAATAGTAAATTCATCATTAATAAAGCATTGTTCCAGCATATTAGGTAGCCTTAACTACTATGTATTTACATCAAATAAGTACAATGTATTTATTATGGTCATATTGTAATGTAAAACACTTTTGCTGCTATTGAGGTGGGATACGGGTAAGGTTAGGACAGGTTTGGTGGTATGGGTAGGTTTAAGGGTGGGTTAATGTGTAAGGGATAGGTCAACACTGTAATTATAAATGTAATTACAGAAATTAATTACAGATGTAACTACATATAGGTATTTTTAAAAATATAAGTACAATATAAAAACATGTATGTACATAATAAGTGCATTGTATAAATGCTTAATTTAAATGTAAGTACATAGTTAAGACCACCTAATATAAAGTGGGACCTAATTTTTTTAATCAGATTACATAACCCAGATTACATGTAATCAGTTGCTACCCAGCACTGTGTGTTTATTCTTAAAAGTGTGAAATGGAAGTTTATGGATTTACTGTACATGCAAATTATGTGTTAATTTTTATGTGTCATCTTCTGTCCTCAGGGCCTGCATAAAACAAGATTGATAGGCCAGTCTTTTACAACTCCTTTGTCTTGTAAAGAAAATAGCGTTATAAAATAAAAATGTCCAAAGACATTATCATATAAGCAATGGGCCACGCTAATTCCTCTGGTCATTTTAAGTTAACACTGAATCATATTGGTCATGTTGCTGACTTTTTTGCCTTGACTTCATTGATGGGATCACTGTTGTAGAACATCCCCTGTGGAGATTTATGAGCATGAGCTTCATTTATTAGCTTCCAGCTGTTAGAGCTAGCATGTTAGAAACTCTCTAAAAGCTCAGCTTTATCACCGTTAAAGCAATAATACCAAGAAACATCCAGATCAAATTCTACATGTCCTTTTTTATTTCAGCACAGTCCAGAAACATTCAACCAATCATGGATGCTGAAGCAAACAAGTGTTGCGTGCAGCGGAACATGGTGATGTATGGCTCCTCAAAGCTGCTTTGCTCTGTAAATTAAAGTGCTTAATTGCTGCCTTATTGCTCAGTGAAGATGAATAATAGTCAGGAGGCTTATCATTGGCAGCAGACCGTGAACCATCCTCCTCATACTGAGCCCGACATCCCTCCTCAGACGCTCGCTTTCAGTAGAGACTCTAGCGCGGATAAAGCATTGGCCGAGTAGTGAAATTATGAGAAACATCTACTTCCTAGAATAATGGTTTGGATGGTAAAGTTACGAATGACTTGCAAATGTGATAATCGTTTTTGTTACTTAACTTTATTGTAGTTGCTAGCTTTAAAATATTTGATTTGTTTCATTAATAACCTCATACCACTGGCATATGCCAGATGCAGGCTCCTTGTGCACCTCTGATCACCACCTCTGCTTAAATTGTAAAAAATGGCTTGGGTCCCAAAGTGGTTTGCCTGGCAGAAACAACCTCTCAGAGGAATTAGTTTTGGGTCTTTCCTGTTCCTTGTCTAAATCCCGCTACCAGTCAGAATGTCAGTTGACTGACTCCTGCGAGGCGTATCCAACAATATGATTGAATGAGAGTAAATAATGAGTGAATGGTGCCATCTCCCTTATGGGCCCTTCTGTTTCAATTTGGCAGATCTCTGGACAAGGATGGAGAGCGATAATGCTGAGCAGTCTCATTGGTCTCAAAGATCATCATTTGTCAAGAACACATTCAGGCAGTTTTTTCAGAGAATTTGCTGCATGCGTATGCCTAGTTTTCCAAATCACTGATCTAGGATGGATCTAAGTTTGAATGATTGGATATGTTGAACTTGAACTTGATTCAAACTTGAGATTGCTGCAAGTTTACATCAGTGATACAGCAGTGAATACAATATTTTATTAGGCTGTTCCCAACCCGGTCTCATGAGAAAAGTGTTAGTTACGTCATGTGTCACTGATATAATGTTATAGTTTTTGTAATTGTTTCAAATTTGATTACATTTTCTGTTTTAATTTTATTTTTAATGTCAGTATTTTCGGTACGTTTTAAGGTGCATTTACATCAAGAACAGTAACTATAAAGATAACTATATTAGTGTCCACACCAACATACAATTTTATGGTTTTCAGTTTTAGTTAATAATAAGACGTATCCAGATTATGATATGGTACAAGTTCATAAGAATTAACCGCTAATTCATCAAAACAATCAAACAACAACAAAACAAAGCTATCATATAGCTTCAGAAGACATGAAATGAAGCTCATGAAAAATAATTGTATGTTAATTTTAGTGCTTTTTCTCTCATGTGGCTGAACCGTACTTTTCCCATATACCACAGAGTACTTTTTACCTGCATATGGAAAAATATAGAACTGTTAAATCCAATTTTGCAATATTAATTTTGTCACCTTTATGAAATCGAATGGTTTTAAATGTGGGCCTACTGTAGTTTCACCAGAAGCCAAATAATCCTTTAAATCATGAATATTTGATGAACAAATATTAAATAATTTGGTTGACTGCTTTAACACTAGATTATTCCTCATCTGTAACCCAGACAAATGGCTTAAACATTAAAATACAGTTCACAGCTTTATGCAGACAAATAGTATAACCTCATTATATCATATGCGGAAAAGAATCTCCTGTTGGTCTTTGTTTTACAGATGTGCACTAGTCTGGGCCTAAAGCAAAACTGCATTACTAGCATAAATGTCTGCTTGTGGTAAACAATAGGATGGAAATTAATGCTATCTCTCTCGTGGTTACTGTCTTCAACTCACGCTGCAATAAAATTACCTTTCACAAAGTTGAAAAAACTGCAATCTGGGCACTTTTAAACTATCACAAAAAAATGAATTAATATCCATTTGTTATGCCTATGGCAAGAACAGCAAGCATCCGTTCTGCCATGCAACATGTCCGTCAGTGCATCTGTTACTCCTGAGATGTGATGTCAAGGGGGCGTGTTTTGTAGTTGCGCTGATTACAGAGTTAAGGCTACACTCGTAATATCAATCTTCGCTCCTGTGAGAAAAAGACATTGATTGGGTGGAACCCACCCAAAGATTAATGACACCACATTCGCAACGTGGCATTTAGTCTTTATTATTGCCAGCAGGCATGGAGCGTCACACACAAATGTGCGCGCACACACACTCCAGAAGACACGCAGCATGTGCTAACACTCCTCTAATCCGATATAGCGATCTCTCTGCTCTCGCATCCAAGGGAAAGCTGCCTGGCATGACAGGCTCATTTCAAGCAGCTTTTCACCAGTTCCTGAGGGTGTGCAGCCAGTTCGGGGCAGGTCTTACTTGGGGAAATTGTGTTAAATGGAGTGTGAGGCCCGGCATTTTGACCTCAATTAATACTGTGTCTGAAAAGAGCACAACCTCTGCCATCTACGAGCAGGATTTAATCTGTTGTATGTCTTGTTACCTTTGCCAGATGATAACATAATCATAACTCCTGCAAAAAAAAAAAGTTTTCCTCATTTAAAAAAAAAAAAAATTCTCAATTCATTTCACTATAATTATGAGCTCTGTGGACTGTGAACAACTAATTCCGGCTCAACGTTATTCACAATTCTGTAGGGAAAGTTGTCAATCAGTCTCTGTGGGGATGTCCAGGGTTTTGACTATTCTCTGTAGGAATTTCAAGATGGTTGAAGACTGTGATAAATCCAGTATGGTGTTCATTGCTATCAGTAATAGAATATTTCCTGTGGACTGTAGGGATTTCAACCGAAAAATAAACTTTTTGATCATTTACACACTCTAATGTAGTCCTTCTGTGGCATTTTTTTCTGGGCATTCTTTGGGTAGACTTTTTTATTGTAATTTTGTTGAATTTTGTTGTCTGCAAGAGCAAGTATATGGAGATAACCTGAAGAGGAAAGCTTTCCAATGGCTTTGCTTCATTCAAGGTTCCAAATGGGGGTTTCCAAAGCAATGCCATTTTTTCCTTAGTGTGAAGAACATTTAAAACAAAACAAAAATGATCCACTTTAAAGAACCTTTTGTGGAATAGAAATGTTCCATGGATGTCCAAGTTTCTTCATGGAACCACCAATTCCAATAAAGAACCTTTTATTTTTAAGAGAGTTGCACAAAAAAGAAAGTTCACATAAAAGGAAACTCTCATCATAATTTACACACCATAATGTAGTTCCCTATGATGTTCATTTTTCTGTTGGGCGACTACAGGGAATTTTCAAAGAATATCCTGTTCATTTTTCCATATAATGAAAGTGAATGGCAACCAGTGATATCAAGCTCCAAAATTACTGAAGAAAAGGTGTTGGATAAAAGTGTATGCAAAACAAAAAAGTTAAACAAGTTTCGAATGACGTAAGGGTGAGTAAATGATGACACAATTTTCATTTTTTTTGGGGGGGTGAACTGTCTCTTTACGTTTCAAAGAAACTTTTGAATTGACTGTTGTCCAAGCCTAAATCTAGATAAATATAACTAGGTATGGTTATTGAGGTGTATGTGAGTGGGCGTGTTTGTGTTAAACCGCTAAGCCTGGGGCTCTTATTTTGTGCCCTGAATCATGACTAACACTTAACACGTCTGGCATTAGTGCCATAGTAAGAAGCCATGACCACCATTTGAAATGTTCCAACTGACTAACCAGAATTCCAGCAAACATTCATCTCTTCAAATCCTCTTTATACAGAGGCAAATGCATAGATGTGTGCAAGAGCAATCTACAGCCAACTTGTCAACAGCTTTAACACATTATAGCACAGAAGAAATAGCCTTCTGTGTGTGTGAGAGGTGTGTGACTGAAATAAATGTATAAAGTATAGAGAGTGTAGTGTCATTGTATTTTCCCACCTTATCATTACAGAGACCTATTAAGTGGAAAACAATTACTCTTTTTCAGTAAATCTTCATATTATGTAGTGATAGTATTTATTTTGTCTCCCACTTTTTTCCACATCATTTTTTCTAAGCTTAATGGCACTGAATAGAAGTTGGAGTTTTAATATTTAAAAAGGACATACTGTAAAGGCAAAATTAAAATAGCATAAAACTTTTGCATTTACCGTTCAGAGATTTGGGGATTTTTAATGTCACTATTTAAAGCATAACATATCTATTTTGCTCACCAAGGCTGTATTTATTTGATTTGATTTAAAAAATATATTAATATTTTGAAATATTACAGTTTAATTACAATTTAATGTCATTTCGTAATGTAAAGTATTCATGTGGTTAAAGGGATAGTTCACCCAAATTCTGTCATCATTTACTCACACTCAAGTAGTTCCAAAATTGTATGCATTTCTTTGTTCTGCCGAACACAAAGGAAGATATTTTGAAGAAAGTTTGTAACCAGTGCCCCGGAACTGCTCTGTTTCCCACATTCTTCAGAATATCTTCCTTTGTGTTCAGCAGAACAAAGACATTCATACAGGTTTGGAGCTACTTGAGGGTGAGTAAATGATGACAGAATTTTCATTTTTGGGTGAACTATCCCTTTAAGTGTCCTTGCAATTCCTGAAATTATTCTAATATGCTGATATGGTGCTCAAGAAACATGTCTCAATGGTTGTGCTTATCATTATTTTATTTATTTTTGGAAATCGTGATGATTTTTTTTTTCAAGGATTCTTTGATGAATAGAAAGTTGAAACGAACAGCATTTAGTGGACTCAGAATAAGTTTTTAACATTATAAACATTATACAATTATATTTACTGTCATTTTTGGTCAATTTATTGCATCCGTGGAGACCAAATTTTCAAAAAATGTGTTTCCTATAGTATAGTAAAGCCACAGTATTTCTTGTAGGGGAAGATTCAGGACTCCATTTGTCATATTCCGAGTTCGTGATTTGCGATTATTCATGTAATAATACATTTCACCACAGATAAACTGGAGAGTCCCCATGCACTGTGAAACTGACTGGTTTTCTTGTTCCCAGAGTCGGCGGGACTTGCAGACTGACAGCTCAGTGGGCAGAAGAGCGAAGTCACCTCTCATACTTGATGAAGACAGATGATCTCTGCATAACACTCTTACCTCGTGGATCAAATATAAAGAAATGTGACACTGACAAATGGCTCTGACTGAAATGTGTCACTTGATTGAATGGTTCCATGTTCATTTTCTCATCTCACCCACTCAGAACTACATTACCATTCATACAGTTGCTCATAAAGCAATTTGCATCCGCCTAATTTGTGCAAATGGAGTGGGAATTGTTGGGGATGAAAGTCTAAAGAAATAACACAGATGAAAAAATAGAATTCTGTGTCTTATCGTCAACTTAATCAAGGCTGTGTCATATTAGTATTTCCATCTAGTCTCTTATAAATGCCAGAAGACGGAAGAAGAAGAAGGTTTTTCTGTATTTGCCCCAATAAAATCCAGGGACTTTCTAAGAATTACAAAGTTATTCGATTTCTTCCTCCCTTTCATAATGTATAGTTGGCACCAATTTAACAAGTGCTAACTTGATAGGCTACATTTAGAGGGCTCTCGGTGCGGCAATCCTCCCTCCGGCTACGATGGCGTGTGGACTGGTGAGGCAGTAAATGCTGTTTAAGCATCACTGAGCAAATATTTCCAACCAAGTCATGGCTGTTTTGTTCAAGGAAATACAATCTGTGGCCCTCTGGCAAATAACAGAGTGAAAATCAGAATAACCAGAATTGGATTTGCGATGCCAGAAACCTCTCTAGGTTGGCATTTTTTGTTTTTTATTTTGTTGAAACCATCTGCAGGAGTAAGTATATTCAAAAGTACTTGAGACATGCTTAAACACCAATGTACACACCATTGAGGTCTTCCAAAGCATGAAAACTAGTGAAGACATTGCTTATACTACATGTATTGTGTTTTGATTGATTTAACATGGTTCAAAGATTTCAAATAGTGTGGATGGCTTAGTTCTGAAGTTGTCCCTTATATCTCGAGTGAATGTAAGGATAAATGTTTGTATTGTTTTGTGTGACTGACAGCAGCCATTCTTGCACGTGCTTGTATATAGCTGTGTTCGTTTAGTGGAACTGATGCCCACCGACAGATACATTGCTTTGTTGCTTGCAAAATTATTTATTACATGAAGCAAATCAGCCAGAGATTCCCGGAAATGATTTTGCCTTCCATTATTTATTTTTAATCCCATGCGGTTTCAATCAACAGCTCAATATCCATCGAGCGTTTTGGTGCTGAGCGATTGCATATTTAAATTATGAAAAATGTAGACCTTTAAAACAAGCACCGACCAGCTTTAAAATAAAGATGTGCATTATATCACAGCAGAGATTGATAGAAGCGGGCCTGAGACTAGTTATGTCACAAATAGCCAGGCTCAGCCAGGCTATTTACCCTGAGGCGCTCAGCGCATGGCAAGGACGTGTCTGCATATCGGGATTTTGCTGTGCTGTGTGGATTGTTGCTCTTTAGAATTCTTCCCACCTGCCCATAGTGCACACTTGCAGAGAAATGGCAGTCCTGAACACCATTTGTTGGTATGTAGAAAACTATTTGACTGCTTTGCAAGTGTTTTCTTTCTCTTTTTTTCCCATTTATTATTTAACTTTGCCATGTAGCTCTTCCAGTACTTTCTACAGACGTGAATGATGCTTCACAACATGCAGCCTGTTGAGAATGATGGGGGTGGGCTCTTTTGAGTTGGGTTGGTAATCACCCACACAATCATCCACCCAGAAAACTTTAGCAAATGCATAGCTATGTCCTGGCAACACCCTAGCATTATAACAAGCAAGTTTTGCACAAGAAAACAACAAATACAGGGTAAGACTCGGTAAGATGACCCCCTACCTTATTTTTTTCTCTTGACCATACAGTAGATGGCAAAAAATCTCATCTCAACACATTTAATGAATTGCTGTGCTCTTCTTTATTTTGTAAATGTATCTATATATCAATGTTGTGTTAATTGCAAATAGTTACTAACACAATGTAGTGCTATTTTTTTTTTTTTTTTTACGTAATCCTCACTGTAGTTCTTGTGGTTGTTATTCAGTATTTCCATAGATGTACATTTCAGACATCTTCGCAAATTATTAATACCTGTAAATTAGTTAAAATAAATCTTTCAATTAGATTTTAACCTGGTTAAATAAAGAAATGATGATGAATGATGATTTCACAGTCTTGCTATTGCAACACACATTTTTTTTGTTGCTCATTGTTTATTCAATTATTCAACTGATTTGTCAAAATAAAATGTTAAATAGATTAGTTGATTTTATTAACTAAAAATGCTAGTGACATTTTTTTTATTATATATTTGTATTTAATTGTTAATGGGATGGCATAAATGTTAAAATTGTTCATTTTAATGTTAAAAGTTGGGTAAGCTGGCCTTTTTGAGTGCATTACCTTCCTGCACATTGTAAACTTTTTCTATATATAAATATATTACAGTTTAAAAGAAACGTGCAGATTGTTCTTATGGACAGCATCTTCCCATAGTTATCATCATTATTATACATATATTTTTGAAAATACAGCTAACTATATCTAGCTTCTTTTAAGTCTTAAAATTTGACATCTGTACATTGCAATTACAATAATGAGACAGTTGAGACAACATTTCCTGTAAAGCAATAAAAGACAATCAATCCAAGATATTTCATTCTAATTTGTGTGTTTGTATTCTGTACATAGCAAAAACTGTTCAGAACTGTTACCACTTAACCAAAAATATTTTTTTCACTCATAAAGTCACATTGAATTAAAATTACTTTGTTAGCAGGCACAAATAGTATAAAAAAGTAAGGGTCTAATTCTAATAGATCGCCATTTTGCACTCAAGATTGATTCAACAAACCATGCTTTGCATTTTTATTTTAATTGTTGTTTTGCAAACAGCTGCAGTGGCGTAACATTTGAATAACTATGATGCATGTTCCTGCTGGCTGAGTTATAACCCTCTAGCAAATTAAGAGGTCTAATTAAAGCTAATAGCATTAGCATTCAAACGCGACAAACATTACTTAATGAGCTACACCTATTCTTTCAAATTAATGGGTGGCACGTACTGCAGGTTGACACAATTTAGAGAGCGAAACGCACAGCACGTCCAGTCCGATGACTATATCGCCCTAATGACTGACATCAGCATGCGCTCAGCGTTGATTAGGCCACACAAGTCTTAACGGAGTAGGTGGCTGCATGCCATTGTCCCCATTATGTCTCGCTATTACATAGTTTGAGTTCTCTGGTGAGTGTGCGTGTCTTGCGACGTTTTCTCGGTTCGCTCGCACGCCCCCACCTGCCGCGACAATCATCATTTGGCTTGTGCCTATCAAAGCCCACTGTCACAATGCTCTGACTTTTTGCCTCAGGTGCCTTCAAACATTCAACGCTTCAATGTCTTTCACCATGAGAAGGTTCTTATAGAAAAGCCGGTGGGCTGGTGGCACCTGAGCGCATGAATTCGGTTCACACTGCGCCCAACCGAGCTTTTCAGCCTCATTGTATTCGCTTTCTTAACACCCTGCTAACGTTGTCTCATTAACATCAGTCGGGACGCATGGCCGCCGAAGCGGTTGGTTGTGTCTTTCAGGGGTGAATGGTATCTGCCCGCCGTTCCTGCTTTCTCTCGGCGTGTGCATGGGGGGGTTGGCGGCCTGCTGTCTGTATGAAAGACTGGGGCAGCCAGGTTTATAAATAAAACTGACAGTGTGCACCTTGCCCAGCCATGACCGGAATGTTTAAAGCTTAGCAGCTCTAGAAAGAGATGGAGACTTAGGGAAGGCTGAAGTCTCAGAGGTGGGGTATTTTGAGGCATTGTGCTTGAAAGAAAATAAGTGGCGTACAATGATCCTTCACCTAAAAAAAGGCCAACCGATTCATTTCTAATCCACTCTATATATTCAGCATGTGACCTATTACCCCATCGCAGACAACTAATGCCAATCTCCGAGATGTTCGATCTGAGAGCGGAGTTAAAAGTGATCAATAAAAGTGATTTGATTTGATTTGATGATTTGAGTGAAAAAAATGGCTCGATTGTGCCGATCAATATTTACCAGATTCTCACCTCAACCTTTGACACTTTTCTGAAATGTGCGTGGGAGGGAGTGATCAACAGCTGAATTGAATCTGCCATCCAGGTACGATCTATCCAGGAAGTCACAACCGAGAAGACAGAGGCTGCCGCCACTTTTGACGTACACACTCTTTCGCGCACACAAACGGACAGGTACACACCTACGAAATGACTCAGGGGAGATATAGCCTTGCCTCACAGAGGCGATAAATGTGGGCACATTAGAAATTGAATCTTTGTTTTGAACCTGAGACCTGGCCTGGGCTGTTTTTGTTGTGACATCTGGAGGGTGATGGAGATAAGCTATCAATCAAAGTCGAGCTTCGCTCTTTTAAAGACTACCTGAGACCAGAAAAACACACAGGCATTACAGCAGACAATTTTACGGCGTTATGTTAGCTTAAAGGTGACCGTTAGCATTTAGCAATAGCATTCACAGTGCTCTGTTGATGTGAGTTTAGACCACCAAACTGAGATAAGCTCTTGCTTTAGGCAAGGGTAAAAGAGCAAATACAAGCCTGCTAATTCACTTTAGTGAATAACATTGCTGAATTGCTTTAATAAGAGCAACCATGTGAAAAGATTTATTTTCTACTTTCCATCCTCTGCAGATTTTTTTTCCCTGAATGATTCGTGCTTTGAAGTAATCCTTTTCCACTGCTAATACACCCATCTCAGAAACTCCTCTAACTATTATATGACTGTTGGTTTGCTTTTGCCTTTTTCTATTACAAAAGGATTCCGAAGAATTAAAAGCTAATATTGTCTTATCATTATAAGAAATCAGGTTCCTTCACAAAATATTCAATCCTAGTTTGATTTGCTTCTGGAAGTTATTTCTGAACTTGTGATGACTGGAATTCACCATGGCAGTCTCAAAAGGAGCCACACCATAGCAACCACCCCAGGTACCCTGACAACCACCCTCGGTACTCTAGCAACTGCATAGCATCACCCTAGAAACCACTTTGAGTACCCTAGCAATCGCATTAGAAACCACCCGAGTACACTAGCAATTGCATTGCAACACCCTAGCAACCACCCCGGGCACAGTTTTTTCCACTTCAGTAAATGGATCAATCTGATAGTTTGATTATATCATAGCAAATCTGTCTGGCTACTTGATCACTGATAGTAGGACGACTACAGACGTGTATTTAAATATGTATCATCTGAAAAGGTAAGTATGGCATCTTAGTAAAACAGCCATAGCAGTCAGACGTTTTAGGACTTTATGATGAGAATGTGCAATGCCGAACAATGTAAACCTGTAATTTTAGGCTAATTTGAACTAACAACTATTTTTAAACCAATATTGTAGATTTACCATATTTGTTTTTGGTAAGGCAAACATATGAATGTGAACATATGTGAACATTTTTGTTTACCAACTGGCTCAATTATTTATTTAATTAAATTTATTATTTTATTTTCATTTATTTATTTATTGGGCTTTATTTTATAGAAGAGAACAGTTTGACTCAAATCCGAGGGTTCCAATAATTAATAAAATATTAATCTGTTTTGTTAAAAAATAAAGATAAATGCACTTTTTTCAACCTCACTATATCAATTAAAAACTATAAAAGAGAAATATATGATTTACATTCTATTCTATTTTATCCGTGTAAGCACTTGAGCAAACAAATTGTGATATATAAGGGCTATAAAAACACAGCTGGCTACAAACCTGACCACTAAGCATTCCATATGATATATGCAAACAAAAACAGCTGCATCTTTACCCCCATTCATAACATAGAACATAGAGTCATAGAACTCCATCTCCCCGCTTTCTGAGGTTTGCAGTTATCTGGAAGAGCGGTGTTTTTTTAGGCCAGCCTTCAGACTATGTTTAACTTATCACTGCCTAAAAGTTACAGCACCTTTTCTAAAAGAGGAAGCAAACTTTCATTTCCTCAGCCCCAGGCCACCGATCCTTTATAAGATTTGCTAAGATCCTTGAAGAGAGTGCCGCTTCCATCTCTCACCCTCCAGGGGGCCTGCTCCATTCCACCTCGCTCCACACCTCACTCCTCGTGTGTCAGCTGATTATAACACACTGAGTGTCATAGGCAACACATTATTGTACTCGGAAAGACATGGGGACATGCTCCAATAAGTCTTCAGTTGAGAAACAGAGCCTCTTTTGCATATTAATGACCTGGGGTCAGTTTCTTAAGATTGCGTTCATGAGGAGGTGGAAGAAATGAGAAGGAAAAGAGAAATTGACCGAGCAGTGGAATTATGAAAAAAAGCGAGCGTATGCAGGTGTGTCCAGGGTCCAAAATTTTCTTTTTACCGCACATGCCAATAGTTGATGAAATGAGAGCATTTACCAGCCATAAGTTTTCATACTGACCATGAAATTGTATTTTGTATTGTTTTTTATTTAAAGCTATATTTTTTTTCAGTCCATAGCAGTGGAATTGTTTTTCAGTTTTTACATTATTTTTTATTGTTTCGCTCTGAAAATAAATATTATTTTTTCATCTTGCAGTAAGATTTGTATTAAATAAATTAGTATCTTGCATTAAAGATGCATTCATTGTTAAAAAGTGGCCGAAAAATCAACAGTAACTATTTTAAATTGCAATAACAATTTTACAACATTATGATGTTAGAATATTCTCAAAATTACAGTTTTATATATATACATATACATGCACAGTACATATATATATATATACGCAAACTTGCTGAGAATAAGTGAATTATTTGAAAATCATTAAAAAATGTATCTTATCCCAAATTCAAATAATAAATGATTATTCATTCATTCATTTAAAATATAATCATTATAATAGTAAATATTATTATCATTCTTACAGTACACCCAATTTGTTGCAACCTTTTTGTTGCAACTTTTTGTAAAAGGAGATTTTGTGGCCTGTTTGTTATTTAAATTGGTGATTAATAATTGTTCGTTTTTGTTCCTTGGGTGTGTCTAATAAGGGGTTTATGGGAAAAGAACATAAGTGTTTTAAGGATGTAGTCTTGAATTCCAGGCATGAGATAATTTAGATGATTGACATGATACTGTAGCATGGTCATATACTCTTTCAATAAAAGGGTAATTGTATATCTGGTTCCTTTTGTGTTGTAGCTTTGTCAATAACTCAGACATCAGCTTCCCTTCCAGAGAGGACAGACACCAACCACTTAAAACAACACAAGTGGATAATAATACACATTATGTTACCCATCAGCTCTTCAGATGACAAAAGACTCAATGAACTCTATAAACGCCTTGAGTACCCCCACAGGAAATAGGCCCAGTCTTTGGTTCAGAAGAGGAAGCTTGGGTAAAAGAGGGACAATCTTAAAATACCAGCGTAGTTCTCGCACAGTTGAACTCGGCATAATAGCTAAATGTCAATGTGGAGTGCTAATGCTCACACAATTGAGCAGCTATCCCGTGAGACCTGATTAAGAGACGGTGAGAAGGCAGATAGCTTACTCGTGTCTATAATAACGGGATAAGTCACATTTGAATGTCCTCATTATCTTTTGGGGAGAGGAGTGGCTGTACCCATCTTCTAGCCATGAAGATGGAGTGATTCGGATATTTCAGAGTAAAAGGGACACAGAAAGCAATTTGTGAGGCATCACATAACTGTTTCTGAGTCAGACAACCTGAGTGTGATAGTTCGAACCATATGCCAGTTTCCCACTTTGCATATGAAGTGATCTTTGAGTTCGGATCCTGCTTGCTTAAGCACTTTCCAAGAGCTTTACCTAGATAGACAGGAAGATGTATTGCTGTACTTTATTGATTGCATTGAGGAAATACAGTGCAGACGCTAAGTACACGAATACTCACAGTTCAGTTACAACAGACAGACTTTATTTACACTGTAAAATCTGAACATAATGTACATAAAAATGAACACTTGTTAAATGTGAATAAAACCTGAGTAAAAACTTGCTGGTTAAACTGTTTTAGGACCTGGAGGGTTACATGCTTTAATGTGATAAGGAGGAAAGCTAATGTGACCTTCATAGAGGAGAATATAGTACTGACATTTTGCATACATTTTTGGATCTAAATACAAATTGTAAAATGTTAAAGGTGGATATGTTTTGTATATACAAATATATGTGTATTGTATTAAAAACATTATAAAATTATTGTATTAAAGTCAAGTGACTTGTTCTCAATATACATATATATATATATATATCTCACTTTATTAGGTACACCTGTTCAATTGCTTGGTAACACAAATTGCTAATCAGCCAATCACATGGCAGCAACTCAATGCATTCAGGCATCTAGATGTGGTGAAGACGACTTGCTGAAGTTCAAACCGAGCATCAGAAAAGAAGCAGGAAGGGAAGAAAGGGGATTTAGTGACTTTGAACGTGGAATGGTTGTTGGTGCCAGACGGGCTGGTTGAGTTTCCAAAGATCTACTGTGATTTTCACACTCAACCATCTCTAGGATTTACAGAGAATGGTCCGACAAAATATCCAGTGAGCGGCAGTGTGTGGACGAAAATGTGTTGATGTCAGAGGTCAGAGGAGAATGGGCAGACTGGTTAGAGATGATAGAAAGGCAACAGTAACTCAAATAACCACTCGTTACAACCAAGGTATGCAGAATACCATCTCTGAATGCACAACACATCGAACCCTGAAGCAGATGGGCTACAGCAGCAGAAGACCACACCGGGTGCCGCTCCTGTCAGCTATGAACAGGAAACGAAGTCTACAATTTGCACAGACTCACCAAAATTGGACAATAGAAGATTGGAAAAACGTTGCCTGGTCTGATGAGTCTCGATTTCTGCTGCGACATTCAGATGGTAGGGTCAGAATTTGGCGTAAAGAACATGAAAGCATGGATCCATCCTGCCTTGTCTCAACGGTTCAGGCTGGTGGTGGTGGTGTAATGGTGTGGGGGATATTTTCTTGGCACACTTTGGGCCCCTTAGTACCAATTGAGCATCGTTTAAACACCACAGCCTACCTGAGTATTGTTGCTGACCATGTCCATCCCTTTATGACTACAGTTTACCCATTTTAACTGAGGGGTGTACTCACTTTTGTGGCCAGCGGTTTAAACATTAATGGCTGTGTTGAGATATTTTGAGGGGACAGCAAATTTACACTGTTATACAAGCTGTACACTCACTACTTTACATCATAGCAAAGTTTAATTTCTTCAGTGTTGTCACATGAAAAGATATAATAAAATATTTACAAAAATGTAAGGGTGTACTCACTTCTGTGAGATACTGTATGTATATATATATATATATATATATATATATATGCATTCTGACATAAAAAAAAAATCAGATCCAAGATATTTCCATCAAGTATTTGTCTTGGTGTTTTTCTTCTGAACACCACTGATGCATATATTTGATATTTGTTGCATTAGGCCACTAAAACATAAACATGATTAGCAAAATTAACAAAAAATAATGCAAAATATCGTTTTATTGGCTGGTAAATGTCATCCACCAGTGGAGTATTGTAAAGGCATGAAGAGAATACAAAACACCTGAAAGGAAGTATAATGTTAAGATCCCAGTTGCGCTTGTTAGAACACTGCAGTGGATGGACCCAATGGCTAAAGGTAATGATGCACAGAATTGTTAATGATCAACATCATTTCTGATGCTGCTGGCTCTCTATAGCTTTCCTATACTATAAACGAGTGTGTGTGTGTTTTCCTGTCTTCTCCCTGCTGCACCATTAATAGTGGCAAAGAGTTATATGTATTCTTCTTTTGGTCTAAATCATTTATAAACCTGTCATGTGTCAGGTATTTATACCTTCTTAAATTGATATGGACAGTGTCATTGTGGGCCAAAAGCTGTGACTGTTCATATCATGTGGGCATGTGGGCTCTGTCTGTCCCTCTCTCTTCTGCGAATCTTCTTGCTGTTTTCAGCAATAACCAAAACTCAAGTCTGTCTCTCTTTCATTCTGTCTGTCTGACTCTGATTACATTTTCTTGACAGGTGTTGGCTCATTGAGTGGTAGACGGGCCAATGTCAGCATCATCATCATGGATCTCCTTCGAGATTTTGACACACAAGCCCCATCTTCCACCCAGAAGCCCTGCTCTATCTCTCTCTCTCTGTCTTGAGCGCTCTCTTGCTTTCTTTCTCTTATAGGACCTTGTCGCCTACGGCTAATCTTGCAGGCATTCTCCCACTCAGTCCAACTTGATCCACTCGACTCTGCCCTGTAGAGGTATGCCATGGCCCTGTAATTAAGACCCAGACTTTTCACCTTTCTGTCTCTCTGCAATGAACAGCCGCATTTCTGACAAATGCGCTCAATGCTTCTACTTCAGTTATGGAAAGGGCTGTTATTAGCTTGGACAATGTGCATACTTTCTGAGGCACAGCTTGGACAGAAATGTCAGTCGGGTGAGAGATAATTAAGTTTACCTCACATCCGTTAGGGGCGGCTGGTCAAACTTTTTCCATAAAACATTTCTTGCGGAATTTTTGTCTTCTATTCTGTTTGCCTGTGCTTATGAATGTGAAGTTGCAGTTCATAAACGACAAACTCACATTAAATTTTGTGACTGGGGCTATACAAAATGTTCATAGTATGTTTGTGAGGATTTTGCTAGTGATGTAAAATTAAAACTACAATGTAAATATTTCAGACAGGTTTCCCAAATACTCTTGTTGTCTGTCATTGGTCAGGCAAAAATACCTAAACTCATGCCATTGGTTGACCAAATGTCTTACACTTCAAAATTTGTTAGAATTGATAAATTAGGTTTAGTTTTGTGAATCGGCTGATTGGCTTATTGAATTGAATGACTCTGCTTCAAATGTCATTATCACTTCAAAATTTGTTAGAATTGATAAATTAGGTTTATGAATCGGCATAGAATTATTGGCTTATGAATTGTGTTACAGTATTTATGAATATTTGTGTTAATATTAGTTAATAAAAACGTACCTGTTATATATATATATATATATATATATACCCCTAGTTTTATTTGTTTTGGTGATTTGGTGCATTTGTGGCACAGATCATCATTAGAAACAATTTATTCTGTATTCAGCAATCAGTCTCCACCAATATGCTGCATTTAATCTGCTCCAGGGCAAAATACTATGCCTGCAGTAAAGAATGATCTCTGTTGTTACTCAGTGAACATGCAGTACTTCATAAGCTATGTTCATTTACTGTCATATAAATGACAAGTAATGTAATTGAATGGTATTTTGTCCTGAAAGCTTTTATTTGTGCTCTGGGCTATAAGTGAAATCTAAAACGGCAAAAGAGCAAATCTGGTTAATGTCGTTTTTCTGTATTTCCTCATTTAAGGAGTGGCTTTAGTTCAGATCATGTTTATGTTGGTCAGTAAAGCAGGTGTCAGTAAAGCAGTTTCATAGAGGCAAGGCATTAAACCTTCAACCCCAGTGTGGAACAACGATAGACAAGGTTTGAACATCCTTGTTAAATCTGTAACCAAACAATATCTTTATTCTACATTTCCTCTAATTTAATCTCACAGAACATCTGAGCAAACAGTAATATACGAGAGAAGAACCATGAAACAACTTTTTAAAATCCCAAGAGAAATGTACTCAACATTTGCATTCTGTTTTATATGCTAGAGGGCACATTATTTGCCTCAAATGTTTTATGCAAGACACGAACAGTAGCATGAAAACACAAACTCCTATAGATTGTATTTTTTCATAGACTGCAGCTTCCTATGAGCATCTCTGTTTAAAAACAGCTCATAATATGTATATATTCTCACTTTGATTAATGCACAATGAAAGACTTATTTGCAATTAATAAGTAGAAGTTCTTTGTAATTAATTACACTGAAATGAAAAATAGCATGGTCCCTTATAAATCAATATCATAATTGTATTGGTTTCATTTTATGTGTTTTCATATTTACTTTGGTGATAAGCATATTTAAAATGAGAATTTTTGTAATTTTGCAGGAAGGTTGTCCCAGTGTCAACGCAAACAAAGCAGTCCTGGGGAGTTTCATTAACTCTACCATATGGAGGCTAGAGGAATTTCTGCTTGGCTCAATGTGCAGAAGTCTGCGATGGATTTATTGAATCGTTACTATAAAGTGCAAGTGGTATGTTTTGCTAATTGCTATTCAGGATGGTTGCCACAAAATAATAATAAAAATAATAATTTTTCAATCGCTCTTGCAGTGGTGTGCAAAATGCCCAGTTGAGATTCTCTTAAACCAGCTCAAGCCTTTCTAGGCCTGTTTGTGGTAAATATTATCACACATTGTTAAAGAGACAAAAATAAAACAAATAGAAAGGAAGCAAAGAGATGCGGGACATCTTATCAGTAAAGTGTCACCTTCCAGTGTGACCACTCTGTTTTGTTTTTTTTCTTTCTGTTATGTGTTGCAACGGAATCTGATCGTGTGTCCTTTCCTCGGATCTGCAACAGGACATTTCTCTGTTCGTCCTAAAGTGCTAGTCCTTCATGCTCAGGCTGAGCATATGAGCAGATGTCATTTCCACAAAGATCTGCACTCGCTGAACTCTGACTCCACAGACGGGTTGAAATATAATCCTTGCTATTTATCTTTTTGACACAAAGTGACCCACACTGTAGAAAATATTTTTTAGACCAATGAAATAATCCTGAAAAATTACCAAAGATTTACATGAATATTGTTTAGTTTATTATTTTGAAGTTGTACAATATTCAGAAAGAACTTTTGATGTTTAAAATACTGTACTTTTAACTGAAAATGTGTACAATTATGGCATCAAGTCATGGCAACTTCAGTTCATAATAATCTAAAAATATTAATATAATTATAAAATACAAATTGTTCATTGTGAGGTAATTAAGTATTAATAAAAGGCCATAATGGCTGTAAAAGGCCATGCAAAATGGCTGTACCAAAAGAAACACATTTGATTTATTTCCAGTGTATTCTCTCTCTCTCTCTCTCTCTCTCTCTCTCTCTCTCTCTCTCTCTTTCTAGAAATTACTTTCAGATTTTTTTTATAAATTACTTTCAGGTTTTTATAAATTACAGTTTTGTGACTGTTGAACATACCAGTTGCAAAATAGACATGGGATTTATGATAATGGCATTGGATACACTGCACTGTACTGTGGAGCAGTTTGAACTTCCATTGCGATGCTCAGGTGGAATTGTGACACCAACTGTTAGTGGTGGCTTGGTTCTTATCTGTTGGGACAGCTGAGCTTGACACAAAGTGCTCATCACGCTCCATTACCCAGAAGCGACATGCTGCTCCATAAAGACAATTCAATGTACCTATCCAAGAGCCACACAGGAATGGGCTGCATGCACATATATACTTTGGCTGATCCTTCTCTGATCTTTTGGTTTCAGTGTAATTGCTGGTCCAATCTCGTGTGAAATCAGAGTACCAAACATCAGATGTGAACGCAATTCAACTACACTGTCGATTCCAAACAGAAATGTTCCTTTTTCCATGCATCTATCTATCTATCTATCTATCTATCTATCTATCTATCTATCTATCTATCTATCTATCTATCTATCTATCTATCTATCTATCTATCTATCTATCTATCTATCTATCTATCTATCTATCTATCTATCTATCTATCTATCTATCTATCTATCTATCTATCTATCTATCTATCTATCTATCTATCTATCTATCTATCTATCTATCTATCTATCATTCTTTAATTCTTTCTATCATTCTCGTCTGTACTTTTGTTCAATTTATTGTTCCATCCATTCATCATCCATCATTCTATTGTTCCATCCATCCATCCATATAATGTTATGTTGTTCTATCAGTCAATCCATATAGTGTTCTGTCGTTCCATCCATCCATATAGTGTTCTGTCGTTCCATCCATCCATAATTATATTGTTCCATCCATCCATCCATCAATTCATCATTCTATTGTTCCATCCATCCATCCATATAGTGTTCTGTTGTTTTATCAGTCAATACATATAGTGTTTTGTCGTTCCATCCATCCATATATTATGTCGTTCTATTCATCCATTCATTGTTCTGCCATTCCATCCATCATTCTATTGTTTGATCCATCCATCATCCATTTATCAATTCATCATTCTATTGTTCCATCCATCCATATAGTGTTCTGACGTTCCATACATCCATCCATCAATTCATCGTTCTATTGTTCCATCCATCCATTGTTCTATTGTTCCACCCATCCATCCATATAGTGTTCTGTTGTTTCATCAATCCATACACATAGTGTTCTGTCATTCCATACATATATTGTTCTGTCGTTCCATCCATCTATCAATTCATCATTCTGTTGTTCCATCCATCCTTATAGTGTTCTGACGTTCCATCCATCCATGTAATGCTCTGTCATTCAATCCATCCATCCTTATAGTGTTCTGTTGTTCCATCCATCTATCCATCGTTCTATTGTTTCATCCATCCATTGTTCCATCCATCCATTATTCTGTAGTTCCATCCATATATTATTCTGTCGGTCCATCCATCCATGTATTGTTCTGTTGTTCCATCCATCCATTCACCAATCCATCCATAAAGTGTTGTCATTCCATCCATCCATATATTGGCCTGTTGTTTCATCCATCTATCCATTAATTGTTCTGTCGTTCCATCCATCCATTCTTTCTTGTTTAGTCTTGCTGTTTGGCAACCATGTTGCTAAATAACTAGAGTAAAAGTTGCTCATAATGCTCAGGCAACCCATCTGATCTTGCTATGCTGATAATACATTAAAGTGAACGTAATTGTAAACTCCGTCCACCAGCATATGCTATTCACCCAGCTCAGGTAGCAGCTGCCACAACCTGCCATCTGCTCTTTAATTGGTGAACTTGTCACTGATGTTATTTTTCAGTTTTCCTTCCTTTAAGAACAGATGGATCTTTAAATCAAGTCCCTGCAGTCCACATAAAAGAAAAAAAAAGTGATACGAATGCACATATCATGGTCTGCATGATCTCACTGGGACCATTAGTCTCTTTCTAGATGTTGTGCCATGTTTGTCTTTTTGCTGCAGTGTGATTGCAGGTACGAAGGAGAACACATTTGAGTTAAATACAACTATAGTAGATGTATTTGTTTTCTGCCATTGGGTTTTTCCATGTAATTAATTTCAAAGCATGTCCCCTTGAGTCCAGCAGGTAAATCCAGACTTTGTTTTGGTGAACAAACACCAAATCAATACTCGCCAAGGCCACCATCCCTTACTATAGAAGAGCGATGTCACTGATGGGTGGGAGCAGCCAAAAGAGGAGAGGTCGAACTTTTCTCTCTTTTTTTCTGTAGCCCACCACCTTATATGTTAAATGACTTGTGTATCTGGTTTGTAGAGATAGGCTCTTATCTGTTATTGAGAATGCTGGCAGCAGGTGGACTGATCTGGGTGTGTGGTGTCCAGTGGAGTGGCTCATCTAGAGGCCAAAGCTTCTCTGCATCGCTAACACTCCCCTTAGCTCTATCCACTTACCCTTTGAAAGCTCCAGCGGAGCACACCATCCTACCCGCAGTCCCAGCAGACTTCGTTATCCCGCAGAACAGACGATGTGTTTGCTTCTGCGAGAAGAGCTGTTTTTATGTGAAATGACAGCACAGGGAACTTACTGGGCTTGTAAGTGTTGTTTTTCATAATTATTAGGAATAAATGGTACATGCATTCATACTATATAAGAACAATTGGCTCAGAAAGTTTTCACCAAAATATTAAAATGATGAAGTTATCGGTTTAAGTGCTGATGTTTTGTTTATTAAAACACTAAGCCATGGCACAATATTTGTGACAACTTTATTTATGAATTCCAAGTATTTCCAAGGCTGATATTTGTGATGTTTGATGACACACTTTTGAATTCTATTTTTTATTTTAAATAATTGTATTTAATTATTATTATTAAATTGTTTGTTTGCCTTTTTTAGTTGAGTGGGAAATTATGTTGATTTTGTTATTACTGTTGTTGTTGTTTTTATTATTATTAATTATTTTATGATTTTTTATGCATTTATTGATATCAGAATTTATATAGAGATCCTAGATTCTGTGTATATATATAGATCTAGGTTTTGTACAACACTACTGGGAAAGTCAGAATTCAATACTTGTTTGTAGCTATCAAGGACATCAAGAGCATCAGTGCATGTTTTTAAAGTTCTCTGGCAGTGCTCACTGTTTTCTCTGAAGGGGAAAAGCTGCTTGAAGCTGCAGAGGGGAGCACAACTGAATATCAATCAATAAAAGATCTTACTTGGATAAATAACTCTCAAGCGCACATGAAGTACAGTTCCAGATTGTGATGGAACTGACCAGTATAATGTGAGGTTAATGGAGAGTAAATCCATTATCCTTAACAGTGTCATGCTTTAGATTTGTATGTGCGTTAAAAGGCTCACAATATGAAACGGATCTCTGCAGCTATTGAGGTACACACGGTCATTCTCATTATATCGCACACATTATGTAAATCTAAAGCTATTTTTATAGCAGAAAAAAATCTGTGATAAAGTTTTAAATTTGAAACAGGAATAGTTGAACTTTGTGGGCACACAATTCACATTTGTAAATAAGTGTTTTCCTTTTTGTGAAAAAAAAATATTAATGTAGAGTTATTTTCTTGCATTGTTGTTTGCAGCATTATGTTTTTACAGCAAAAAACAAAAGATAAATTACATTTAAATTCCATTGTAGGTATGAAGGCAGAAGGATGTGAAGTTGTATCTATTTAAAAAAATTGAATAAAAGCAAGAGAGTGGGTTGAATTTACATTTTATAAGATGATGAAAGACTTAATTTTCTTTTCAAGTAAGTGGTGTTATAATGATGCAATTTGCTCTGTTGTAGATTAACTATTTTGTCTTGTTTTTTACAATGATGCTAATGTCAAGCTTTTTGGTCACTGTTTGGATTAATCAGAATTTCTGTTTTGACAGAGAAAGACTACAGTTTATAGTTATTTTAAAGATATTCTCTCTAAAGGTATATATTAATTTTATTTCAATTATAGTTTTTTTAATCTGAAATAAAATGTTTGTTTTTATACTTTATTTTACAACAACTACATCATTATATAGGAGGAGGTGGCTTCTTTTGTGTTTTTGCCATCCTTTTTATATCATATATTTATCAGGTATGGTGAATTGAATTGTGATCATCCAAAGTCAGATGACTTGTGTTCTGGAGCGAGTCCTGCCTCTGTCTCTGATAGAGAGGAGGCACAGAGTTTTAGTCTGGCAGAAACACTCCCACACATAAAAAACCCACATCAGAGGGACTCAGCCGACAGCTTCTCAAGTAGGTAATTGATGAAGATGAAGAAATATCACAGAACTAATGTTTCTGAAGTGTTCTCTGGGGTGGCTTTATTTGAGATTTATTTAAGCTCAGCGTAAGACCAAGCGTAGCAGGAGAGATTTCTTTGCTTAAATTGTTTGTAAAAAAAATAATAATAATTGTTACAGTAGTTCAGCTATTCCCACTTTATGTTATTAATTGTAATGTTATATAATATTTCAATCAAATATTTAATAAAATATTTTACCCAATGCAGTTTATTTAGTTGGAAATAATAAAATATATTCTAGAATGAAATCTAAACAGTGTGGCATCAGCTGAGGCAATCAAGATGAATGCTATTTTTTGTTGTTAGTGTATATCATATTTTACTGTACATTATTGTGGCAATAAAAGTATTTATTTTCAGGATGCTGTAAAAAAAAAAATATTTTTGAAGTTGTTTTACAAAAAAAATACTACATTTGCTTAAAAAATGTTGTATCCAAATCTAAACGTTCAGGTTGTAAGACTAAAACAGCTTCACTGATGTGTGCGAAATGATTTTTAAAGCACAAATGTGCTTAATGCTGAATAAGATGTCAAAAGTTTCCACTGTATAGACAGCAGCTTTCAGGAAAATGGCTTTCAAAGTTTCAAATGCCTCTGACACAATGTTGATACCGTTTGATTTAAGACACTTACATCATAATCCGCTTGTGTTCACAACAAAAGCTGAAACCCCTTGTAAAAGATATGAAAGGCTTTCTCAATCTGACTTCCTGTCGCAAGGCCTCGTGTCCTTGATAGCCATAATACAAGTATGGAAAGAACTCCCTAAAACTACTCTGCCTTATCTAACATTCTCAGATTTCAGCCTCCTCTGGACACAATTTCTTGCGCCCATCATGCGAATGGTACAGAAATCAATACATTTGAGAAGTGGTTAGAGCTCCTTTATCTTGGGCAGCTGATGATTTGGAGGTATCAATAATTCATTCCTAGAAAGCTACGGATGCAGCCAGGGAGTAGATAGGATGAGGGAAGAGGAGGGGAAATAGTGCTTTACCTTATCTCTCTTAATCTTAGAGGTTGCAGTAATGCAGTTCTGATCATTTAGCACTTAATGGTGTGTCAGTGGAGCAACATGATCTTGGACCATTAAGGCCATCTTGAACCGGCTCACAAGACAATGTCACTCATTCTTTTCACAGGAAGGGTCATGTCAAAATGGGAACGGGGTGTTTAGTAGAAGACTGATGTCAGTGGCTTGGACGTTCAAGGCAAAACATCTCTTGATGGGTAAGTTATTTGTGTGTGTGTGTGTGTGCTTTAGCGTTTGCAATTAGTTTGAGCCTTGGGATAATGGTGACCCTGGGCGAAAACAATGTTGCTTCATCGCAGCAGCAGAAATAGAAATAGAAGCATATTTTAAGCTTATCGTATTACACTGTAAAATATTTTTTTAAGTTGGAAATAAAACAAACAGTAGTGAATTACGTTTTTCAAGGAAATACTATTGTAGTCGTTCTACTTCTAACTTGGCATTACTTGATGTTTCTCTGTCATTTATTGTGAAGTTTACCAGCAATTTCTGAGCGGAAATTGTTTCTACACCATTTTTTCCCCAGTGTTGTTTTGGAAGGCATGTGAGTAATATTTTTTTTTTTGATGATGATGATGATGATGCATTTTAATGCATTGCCCCTGTGTTTTCAAATCAACACAAGGAATAGACCATGCACTCATATGCATTATTAATTTAATCATATTTGTTGTATTTTGATAATATATATTTAAATTATTGTTTCCAAACAGATGATTCAGTTGAGAATAAAAAAAGCTAGAATGAGATAATATATAGTATATATAATGAATATAGGCACACACTGTGTTGTATGTGTTGTTCTTGCATTATTTAGTATACAATTGTATCTAAATGAGATAATTATTTAATTTAATAATAAAGTAAAACATAAGCAATGTACATTAATGTGGCAATCAGAGACATGTATTTATTCGTGCTAAAGACCACAACGATAATAATTGCATAATTCAACTGCCTCAACTGGTGTTGCATTAATTTACATTATTCTATAGAATATTTGTAATGTGGCATTGTCAATTTATTATTCGTGTTATTATATATAATGCTCACTGCAAGCTGCGAATAGGCTACTGCACAAATAACATCAGCAACAACAACAAGCTTCTTGATAACAAATGTCATTTTGGTTTGACATGCCCATTACGATCCTTATAAATACGGGCTGATATTGTAGTTCATGGGCACGAGTTTATTGGTCGGCTTAAAGAGGAGAGTAATGATTATTTGTGCCATTCACATTAATGGCATTGGGAAATGAATCCTGGTGATACCAGTGAGCAAACTCCCCGCAGACCAATTACAAAGGATCACAAGGTTGTTCCTCATATGCACAATGACTTTTTAATGAGGCTTTGCCGTAGCCGGACAAAATATTGCTTTGCTTGTTTTGTTGCTGTCTGCTCACAGAATAGAGTATAGTTTGGCCATTGGGGAAATGACTCACAAATTACTACATTTCAGCTGTCAGGAGCCTACTGTAAGTCATTAGCTCAGCATTTGTTATATTGAAATGAGAAACGCAATGCTTGTCATGCTCCTAATGTTTTCCGAGGATGGGCTGAGCGCGCATCCGGCGGGTTTTAGATGAAGTCCCTTCTTGAGAGGCAGTGGATTTAATTTCCCGCTGCGTACCCCGGATATATCTCTGCGCATTAGTGCATGTAGTCTGCGCGCGTACCCTTGTTAGCGTGTCCTCTGCCTTTGGTGTCGTACCGCTGCCTGCATGACACCACGGGAGAGGCAGTCGAGGCAGCACCTGGAACGGTCTGATGTGGTGAGACGTGCTACAGCGAGCAGGGAAATTAGGATCAGCGTGCCACCCGGGGGTGATGGCGAGAGCGTGGCGCGGCGCGCTCTGTTCTCTCTTTTCCCGCCGATCCCCCTCCACTTTCCCGCTTCTTTTTATAATCTCTTCAAATCTAAAAACCCATCACTGTACTCGCTGGTGCGACATGGGTTTGTCCAGCACGGATCCAGCAGTCTCTACTCTCTCTCTCTCTCCTTGGCCCAGAGCCTTTAATATGTGAAGCTCTGAGTGTTCATGTTTTTTTTTGTGTGTGTAAAAGATAGGAAAATCTCTAACAGAAAACTTGCTGTGCTGCCGTTGGCCTTTCAGAAAAGCACTTTTCCTGTTGGAGTAGTAATTGACCTACATATTTGCCTCTATTTTCGCGCAGCTCCATTTGAAAAGTCAAGTCAAGTCAACTTTATTTATGTAGCGCTTTTAACAATAAAAATTGTAACAAAACAACTGCACAATATCAAAATAGGAGTGTGTCAATAATGTAAAATGACAATATTTAACACTCAATTTTCAGTTAAATTGTCATTATTGAATTTAGTGATGGCATCATCCATCTCAGTTCAGTTTAAATAGTATCTGTGCAATCAAGTCGGTGATATCGCTGGAAATGAAGTGTCCCCAAATAAGCAAGCCAGAGGCGACAGCGGCAAGGGACCAAAAGTCCATCGGTGACAGAATGGAGAAAAAACTTGGGAGAAACCAGGCTCAGTCGGGGGGCCAGTTCCCCTCTGGCCAGACGAACCAGTAGTTTGTTCCAACTGCAGCAAAGTCAGATTGTAAGGGCTCAACTGGTTCCAGTGGTCTTTTCCCGATGGCTGTCTAGGTGATGTGGTCCTCACTGGAGATCTGTCTCTGGGGCTCATTTAGGTGTCCTAGACTCCGCTGACGTTCAGGGCTGTAGAGGTTGTCTCTAGGTGCTGATCCATCATCTGATCTGGATACGGACTGGATCTGTTGACTGCAGTGACCATCTGGGCTGGATAAGGACTGGATCGGGTGGCTACGGTGACCTCAGAATAAGAAAGAAACAGACTAATATTAGCGTAGATGTCAATCTTCTTACTATGTAACAAGTACATCGTGTTTTATGGGAAGTGTTCCCAGTTCCGGTTGACCTAATGAATGCAGCCTAACAATCCCATAACGGATTTGAATATTATAAGTGTTATAGTGTGCTATGTGTACGCCAGTTTGAAGAGATGGGTCTTTAATCTAGATTTCAACTGACAGAGGGTGTCTGTCGTGTTGGGTAGATTGGTCCAGAGTTTGGGCGCTAAATAGAAAAAGGATCTGCCGCCCGCAGTTGATTTTGATTTTCTAGGTATTATCAAATGTTTTGATAACGCAGTGGACGTGGAGGACTATAATGGGATAAGAGAAACCATTCAGGGCTTTATAAGTAATTAACAAGATTTTAAAATCTATACGATGTTTAATAGGGAGCCAGTGCAGTGTTGACAGAACCGGGCTAATGTGGTCATACTTCCTGGTTCTGGTAAGGACTCTAGCTGCTGCATTTTGAACCATCTGTAGTTTGTTTATTAAGCGTGCAGAACATCCACCCAATAAAGCATTACAATAATCTAACCTTGAGGTCGTAAACGCATGAATTAACATTTATGCATTTGACATTGAGAGCATAGGTCTCAGTTTAGATATATATTTTAAGATGAAAAAATGCAGTTTTACAAATGCTAGAAAAAACGTGGCTGTCAAAGGAGAGATTGCTATCAAATAGCACCCCTAGGTTCCTGACTGATGACGAAGAATCGACAGAGCAGCCATCAAGTGTTAGACAGTGTTCTAGGTTATTACTTGTGGGGGTTTTAGGCCTGATAATTAACACCTCTGTTTTTTTTCAGAGTTTAGCAGTAAGAAATTACTGGTCATCCACTTTTTTATATCAACTGTGCATTCCTAAAGTTTCTCAATTTGGTGTGTTTCACCGGGCCGTGAAGAAATATAGAGCTGAGTATCATCAGCATAACAGTGAAAAGTGACTAATAAAAGAGTATCCCTTGTTTGTCTGTTGCTCCACTCCAGGAGAAGCAGCGACTCTGAACTCTAACTTACCAATAATGTGTTCAGAAAGGAGCTACGTGAGAGCTCTACAGAAGGCTATTTCCTCTTCAGATGCGTTCGGAAGCAAATAGGGTGTGATCTTCCTAGGTGACAGATAACAAAATCTCTCATGCAGATTTAATAGGTTTTCATTGGAACAAAGGAAAATAATAAGAAGGATGCAAACATCAAAGCCTTCATCTGAGTAGAGCTGTCTAGATTGTAATCATATGATGCACTGTTAGTGGATGCTGAGTTATCATATAGCCTTGGCTTTGATGGCTGTTTTTTTTTTTTTGGTATAGGCGCAAGTGTCGTAGAAGTGCTCAATCTCAAACTATTTCAAGAGGAGGAAATTAATATTTTTTCATATTCTGTATTCAAAAACATTTTTTACAAACTTTTTTAAACATTAAAAAGTTTTATTGCAAGCATGATTTATATAAGCTACAAGGTAGAACCAGTATTCGGAGTGAGAATTTAGGCATAAAGTGGGACGTCTTTGAGGTCCCAAACAACGGAATTTGTATCTTTTTTATATGCATTTGTTCTCCAAGTGTGCTGAATGGTGCATGTCTGAGAATGAACTGAAAGCTTTGTCTTTCATGCATACAAATGCATTATACTTTTGTGCTCAAATAAATTAATGAAAAATGCATTGTGTTAAAGAAATGGTTCACCCAAAATTGAAATTCCTCACACTCATGTCATTCAAAACACTTTCCCCCTACTTTTTAAAGAAACAGTTCGCCCATAAAGGGCACTTTTCTGACAATTTGCTCAACCACAGGCTATCCGAGAGTGTCATAATACAGAGCTATTACCTAGTTAAGTACTTAGTAGTAGCCGTTGTACTTACATGAAACAAAATGTACTTACCATGTAACTAAGTTATGGAACAGCCTGTAATTACAGTTTGTAATTATGTAGATGTAATAAGCTGCTAAGGTAACACATATGATACAGACCGAGTCTGTTACACAGCTACTTGTACACTTAAGTACAATCTTGATACACTTTATTTTAACTAGCGTATGCCTGTGTAATATTCTGTAATTTTAATGTAATTAGAAAGGTATTACATGTTTTTAAGCTGTGTACTGGTGGGTTAAATAAAACTAAGGTGCAGCTGGATAAGGTGTACAGTATAGATACGCATGAAGTACACTTAAGTACAATTTTGATACACTTTATTTTAAGTAGATCATGTTTGTGTAATATGATGTAACTGTAACGTAATTAGAAATGCATTGCACGTATTTAAGCTGTGTACTGATGTGTTAAATCAAACTAAGGTGCAGCTGGATAAGATGTACAGTATAGATACACATGAAGTACACTTAAGTACAATCTTGATACACTTTATTTCAAGTAGCTTATGTCTGTGTACTTACATTTATAATTATGTTGTATAGTCTGCAACACAACAGCTACTACTAAGTACTTAACTAGGTAATTACTCTGTATTATGGACACCTTATACCGAGTTTGTTTCTTCATCAGAACAGATTTGGAGAAATTTAGCATTGCATCAATGGATCCTCTGAAGTGAATGGGTGCCGTCAGATTTCTCCAAATCTATTCTGATGAAGAAACAAATTATTGCACATCTTGTCTTGCATGAGGGTGAGTAAATTCACATTCAATTTACTTTATTCAATTTACAATTTAATTTATGGGTGAACTATTGTCTTAATGTCTGTTTCAAAGTTTGATAGCCAATGGTCACTATGGACATTTGTGCATGGTGACCATTTGTTCGAGCAATCTGACCAAGTCTTGAAAGTTTTTGTATTAAATTAGAAATAGTCATCTCAGGCGTATGGACCTCACTGTATGGGAATATAGTATAACATATATACTTATAAAATATATAAAGGTTTCCCCCACTAATTAGATTCTTTAAGATATGAGGGAACTTTGTATCCGCTGACATGTAGCTGGCACAGTTAGCTTAGAGAGCAGTGTAAACATCTGAACGTGATCGAGGCAGAACAGGTGTGAGTAAGACAGTTTTGCCAGCTTGTGTTGAGAAATGTTTCACCATGGATTTAGCCCAGTTTGGGCTTCGGCCAATACAAAAAGGGCTTCCAGGAGAAACCAGGCAATATTGGACACAGGGGTCTGTGTCAACCTATAAAGCAGGCAACTTGCTAATGACTTTTTCAGAAACTAATTTTCTTCTTTGCCGCACTGGCCATAAAAGGTGGTTATCTCCTCCATCCAGGGATAGATAGAGCTTTAACTGTCCTCATTGTTTATTGTTTTCCACTGCAGATTTTATGTGGTACACGGCACGCGCACCAGGAGAAAATCTCCTCAGATTTATTTCGGTCTATGGCTTGAGGTGTTCTCAAATAGTTTCTTAATTATAGGGAATGATAATATTGCACAATAGCACTCAATGCTAATACCTCTGTGAAAAATACCAACAAGAGTGCTCTAGTTGACAATAGATCAGTTTGCTGTTTGTCTTGTTAAAGCCGATGTCTACCTGCTTAGCAGCTCAACAAGACAGCAGTTAAAGTAGATTAGAGCAGCCAGGCCACTTTGTAACAGAGGAATAGGTAAGGTTTTGTTTAAAATAAAATTATGATAATGCATGACTGAAAAATCTAGTTGGTTTTAGATGGCCTTCAGATGGTTTAGCTGGTCTTGCAGCATGACCATGCCGCTGAAAAAGGCCCAAAACCCAGCAAACAATACATGACCAGACTGGAAGGCCCGTTTAAATGAGTTTAGGCCAGCAAACCATCTTAGGTTGGTTTAAGCACAATTTATCCAGCAGTATAGTTAAAAAAACGTCATACCTTTAATTATGCTTTTTTTTTGTCTTATCTGGCCTTCCAGCCTGGTCAAACTGCTCTTTTTGGATTGTTCGGTAAAACGTTTCAGGGAATTTTCAGCTGGTAGACAAGCTGGGAGATAGCAGAAAACCAATTAAAATAGGTTTAGGTTGTGTTGTAGCAGTGTAGTTTAGAAGCCTAAGCTGGTTTCCTGGTTTTGGAGGGGTTTTGAGCTGGGAGTTCAGCCAAGACCAGCAAACCAGTTAAAGCTGGTTTAAGCAGTGCTTTTCAAGCTATGCAATTTAAAATGTTTTTAAATTGTTTTAAAAAATATGTTTAAAAATATCTTTAATCAACTATATATATATATATATATATATGTTTGGTGTTTCACAGAGTAGTCTGGATTGTTATAGAAAATTGCTTTTCAACTATCAGACCAGCTTCAGCTTGATCTGGTTTAAGCAGTCTAAACTAGTTTCCTTGTTTTAGAGGGATTTTTGGGCTTTTTGACCAGCTTGTTCAGGTTGTGAGACCAGCTAAGACAAACAGACCATCTTAGGCTGCTTTAAGCTGCAGTGTAGTTTAAAATATGAGAAAATAGTGGTTTCTTTCCTGGCTGCTGATGAAAAATAATATTTAACCAGCCTAAAACAGTTTCTGGTCTTAGCTGGTCACCAAGACTGGTCTGTTGGATTGTTAAAGAGATGTTTTGGCCAATTTTCACATATACAAGCAAGCCAGTAGTGCAGTTTACAGAAGCAGCCTAAACTGGTTTCCTGGTCTTAGAGGGGTTTGGGGCATTTTGACCAGCTTGTCCAGGCTGTGAGACTAGCTGAGGCAACAAACCAGCTTAGGCTATTGTATGTTTTGTGTTTTCTGCAAGGTTTTTTCATAGATTTAAAAAAACTATTTCTATCTGTATTAAATCAGGAAAGAAAATTGATTACCCTAGACGTAAAATCGCAACAAAGGATGGGATTGAAATCACCCCATGCCCGATCTGACCCCAAATAACTTTGTAGATTTGTTTCAGCTGCGCTGTCAGACTCTAAACTATTGTATTACTGAATGCACGCCGTCAAGAGCCGTAATGCAATTCCGAATGGGAAGGAAACAGGGCTCATCATTCAAAATAACCCTGTGGCCATCGATAAAAAGGCCTGATAACGTCACGCTTCCTGTGTATTCCCAGCCCAAATCTGCTCTTCCTGAAGCGAGTTCGGCTAATGCTTAAAATCACTCTGCGATCTGTACGACACTTTAAAATGCACTAGAGCAGCTCTTCTCTCAATATCATTAATATTCTTTATTGCATTGCACAGTTTATAATCTCTGTTGATCAGGAGATCTCGTCTTAATCATATAAACCCTTTAGTGGATGGGGAATATTATGTATTAATGAGCTATCAAGATCCACAAAGCCCATGCAACCTGAATATCAATACCCCTTGAATACCGCATCAGAAGATAATTGATTTACCAGCGTTCAGCACGAGAAAAGTCAACACGGTGTGGAGTGCAACTTTATTTCACGGTGCGGAGGTTGTAGTTAACCGGAGCACGGACAGTTAAATGCCTCTGTCCATGAGTCATTAGCGGCTGCAGAGTGACACCAAGCATACGAGTCCCCAAAGAGCTCAGCCCAGGAGATGCTGAGACATCACAGAGTTGGAGGTCGGCGTGGAAATGCTTAGCCTTGAACTCTAAGAGAGATCCAAGAGAACTGGTTGCTTTCATTGAAATAAAAAAGCCTTTAGAGACTGACTGCAAGTCTGAGACCATATCTGCCCACATACAGTACTTGTTGAGGTTTGAGTGCACTAATAATCCCTTAACAGGGATTACGGGCTAGAGAGCCTTTGCAATATTAATGTTTTCCCTCTACCCAAACTGCAACTGAGAGCTTGCTATAGAACATCTTACATTACCGCTCAAAAGTTTAGGGACAGTTATTATTATGTTATTATTAACATTTGTATGCTAACCAAGGCTGCGTTTATTTGATCTACAAATATCGTAAAACAGTAATATTGTAAAATCGTTACAATGTAAAATATTTGTTTTCTATTTTAACATATTTTAAAATGCCATTTATTCCTGTGATGCAAAGCTATTTTTTCAGCAGACCTTACTCCAGTCTTCAGTGTCACATGATCTTTCATAAATCATTTTAATATGCAGATTCGTTGCTCAAGAAACATGTATTATTGTTATCAATGTTCAAAAAAGTTGTGCTGATTAATATTTTTTGTCAAATATGTTTTTTTCAGTATTCTTTGAATAGAATGCTCGTTTTTGCTATTCAAAGTCTTAATAAGGTTTTTTATGAATGTATTTATGAAGCATGTCGGTTTGTGTTTTTACTTTTTTACTTAATTATCTTTTGTACCGTCTATGTGATATTTTGTGTCTGTTATATGATGCTACTACCCTACTTGAATTGCCGCTTGTGGGATTAATAAAGTTGTTCACTTAAAAAAAGATAAATACTGGTAACACTTTATTTTAAGGTGTCCTTGCTACATGTTACATGTATAATAACAATTAAGTATACATAATTACATGCAAATAACCCTAGACCAAATCCTAACCCTAACCATTATGCAGTAAGTACATGTAGTTAATTAATATTACTCAGTACTTAAATATATAATTACACTGTAAGAAGGACACCTTAAAATAAAATGTAACTGAAATACCATTTATTTGAATATACTTTTTAAATAATGTAAAATACTTTATTGCTCGTTTGGATCAGATTAAGTCATTATTGCTTAAAACTATTCGTTCTTACAAAAAACTTGCTGACTGAACCGTGTATATTTTTAATAAAAAAATTTTTTTTATATTTATCTTATGCAACCTGAATTGTGTTCATTGTCAATTGTATATATTTTAAGATAATTGAGGATTTTAAAAAAATACAGATTTTTGTGATATGTTTGCAACATTATGTTCTGTCAGTGTTTAGTAGGATAATGATCCAAGATGAATGGATATTCCTTAAGTGGCCGTATAGTTGCTATGGTTACCATCCCAGGTGAATGATTTCTGTGAGCTTCTGGTAACCCTGACTGACTTTTAAAAATCTAAATTTTAGTGACATGTTTGAAAACCTTATTGGAATTTGATTATTTATATGCATATATGTACTTTCTGCATTACAAAAAAAATAGTGATTGCTTTCAAACAGGTTTCCCAAAGACTCCCCCCATGTATCAGTGGTCAAATAAACTGCAAGCTCCACCCTCAAATGGAAAATGGCTTCTTTATAACAAACAAGGGGAGGTGTACTGGAAACCTGTTCGGTAATAGTCATAATTAGTGCAATTCCAGGCCCATAAATTACACAGTTCATCTTTAAAAAGTCACTGTAAGTAGATATGCATATTTTGTTTTGTTCACATGCAGTCAGCCTTGCTGCAGAAGTGTTTTTTTTATCTTTTTGTGATTTAGCCATTATGTATGCAGCAGGGGAAGTCAGCAAATGTGTCTGAGTGCACAAAGACAGTGGAGAAGCTGCTGTTTGCTGCTCTCCCTTCAAGGCTGTTGCTCTTTTCCACGCTGTCTTTCCTGCAAGTTAATCCCATCAGGAATTCAATTTACTTCTCTTTTAATTATCGCCTTTCAATTGACTATTTTAAAAGGAGAAGATTTTCTCCAATCCCACTTACTATAATTAGGGCTTATGCACGGATAATGAAAATTTAAAGGGATCAAAGGTGGAATTCATTTGTAGAGGGGCCTGAGTCTGTTTAATGTAGTTCCTTGCAGTGTAATCCTGAGATTGGTATGCAATACAAAGTTGCACAATAATTATGTAAATAAAATCTAAGTGATCAACTTAAATGAATGCAGCAGTTAGCGGTAGCACTATATTTCTCCCCCAAACAGTCAAAAGTGAGCAGTTTACCCTTATTTGAACAGCCAATGTTTGACAACAGGCTTGTTAGCTTGTGCCACCTAGTGGATTAGCACCTTCCGTGAGGACATGAGGTTACGTATCTAATAACAAACGATTGATTTCCCTCCCTGACAGTCTCACAAATTGGAAGCTTTACTGCATTAAAACTTCACCCCTAAACACACAGCCAGAGCATCTGGATGGTTTTAGCTGTCCACTAACAGTCGATATGAATGCAATCTGCCTCCCTCGGTGAGGATATGAGTGCTAAGGAAGATGGATTCATTGTAGACCTATTTCTCAAGCAGCTGTGCATGAGAAATCGCACTGCTCGTGCACTGCTGCTCCTGTCTTTGAATTGCATGAACATATGCAAAGCAGCTACACAGCAACACACACAGACGTGCACGGTGCACCTAACAACCCCGTCACACCAGTGTCAAAACATGTCACGCTCTCCACCTTGCCATTCTGTCACAGCAGACAGACGGTGCCATCGGGAGTTAAGCATGTCAATAAGCCCCTAACATTGATCAAGACACTTACTGAACAGCTTATAAACCCCCTGGCGCAGGTGTCTGGATAGATCAGTCTTCTGATCCAACTTAATTGAGGAAAATGTGATAACATTGAGGGAAGGAGGCGGGGGAGACTAAACTTCAGTCATGACAGAGCAATGTGATCTCATTAAAAGACATATACATAATTAATCAGCTAATGCAACTGCTTCATAAGGGTTTCTCTTAGATTGTATTTGGCAACTGTGTTCTCTGCAAGCCACTCATTACGATCTGTGCACTTAATGCTGATGTTCTGTTTGGGGTCTTATAAGACATGCTTAACATCTATGAGGTTGATATTTCATGACTAATGTCATTAGGACTAATTATAAAGAATATTTTAACTTGATGCATCATCCTGCATCAAAAATGTACATTATTTCTTTGTTTGGGTTGTAGAGACCCCACATATACAGTAAAACTTGAATGCAGTACAGTGTGTAGGAGATACTCTTCTGCTAGTCGTCTAATTGGATTTGTTTTATTGTATTCTTCTAGTGTTTTTTGCTAGAGCCAGATTGGGTCCAAACATAAACAATGTTAGTCTATTGGATAAAAGTGCTATTTCTGAAAGGTTTATGCTGCTTTGTGAGTTAAAGCCTTAATAGTTTCCGTTTTCTTGGTTTTGGATAGGTCAGAGGAACAAAATGAACAAGAATTTGAGGTTAAGTAAATATCATTACTTCTATATATTACTTTGGTTTTCCAGGAGTCACCTTGTTCAATTAGCATATAGTCATACAATTTGGAGAATAGAGTCATCCACCAATGTTTTGTAACGTCACCCAAGGAACATTCTAGAACTTTGTTGGTTCTCTCATGTTTATGAACAAACGTTCTTCTAGTAACGTTAATAGAACATTTGTTCAAGTGGTCTTTCAAAGTGTTAGACATTTTTATTTTGTTTTACGTAAACACTATATAAATTAATTCATTTATTTGTACTTTAGTCATGGAGCATGTTATTACTGAAATCGTTTAGTTGGACATTTCTCTAACGTTATTTAAACCTTTTTACATACATACATACATACATACATATTATATTTATTCATCATTCAAACATTAAGAGTAATATTTCATTTTATAATTTTGCTAAAATGTTATATATTTAAAAATGTAACATTTAAAAACTAGACATTTGGATTTATTGAACATTCCAAAATTAAATTTTCATAATTTAAGGGGACATTTTGCAGAACATTCTTAGAACATATTTTGTTAGCTGGCAGCTGCATAATTTACCTTTTAAATGCCCTTTTTGAATTTATTTTGCTATTATGAACATTGTTTATTGTGAATTAGTGACAAGAAATTTGGTAATATCTAAAATAAGTAATATTTATTAAGCAGAATCAACATTCATATTTAAGATTTAAAATCAGATTGTGTAGATTAGAAAATCAAGTACTAGCAGCCCACTGTAATATTTTGTTAATCTACCATTTGTGTAATAGTAAGTTTTTAACATCTAAACAAATGGATGGCACAAGGAATTCAGAGGATGCCAATTTGCCCAATTATTTTTTACAACGTAATTTTAATATTTTATCATACAAGTAGACATGCATGTTGCCTTTCTGAACATGAATAATAGGCTATACGTTTTCTTCTTAGATAATCTAGGCTAGTTTTTAATTTGTATTTTACAGTTAAATTACATATATGGTAGCCTATGTATATTTATATATTGGCTATGTTAAATATATTTACAATATCTGTTATGAAACAGTCTTTTAGTCCTCTTTTTATTTATTACTAACATATTTACAGACAGTGCATATTTTTACTCTTTGCAGTACACCTAAAGCATCCCGCCCTCTTGAAAGCCAAATGAATAATAAATGGGCACATTTTACTGCAAGTTTACGTTTCTGCCATATCAGCTGTGTCCTCGTATCCCTAATGTCAAAGCCTCAGCCCTTCGTGACACAAAGATGATGTGATTTGTGTGACTCTTTGGGAGCCCTCCAGCACAGTATGTGGGAGGTGCCCACCCCGTGCCACACGAGCAGCGCGGGCTCGTGTTGATCTAATGCTTGAATCAGCGGGGACCGTGTGTGGATAGCGCGATATCTCCTGCTCAGCGCTGGCGCTCGCATCTTCTGCCATTAAGCGGCACTTTTTGGAGATCCGCTCCGTGTTATTCGGATACTCGGTTCAGTGAGCGTCTCGCAGAGAGCCCGCATCACTCTGAGGAAGGGAAGAGACTCGATGTATCACAGTAAGTGCGTCTTTAGTTATCAGCTGTGCATCGCTCCGTCACGCTGAACTCGCGTTTATATTGCTGCTCTATCTGCACTTTAAACATATTCGGAGAGTGAGTATGCCGTTGCACGTTTCGTCTTGTGTTTTGGTTAGTATTCACGTATTTTCTTAGGTATTTACTTCGAGAAGGGACACATGCTTACTTTGACGACTGCTTAGACGTCTCGCATTTATTACAAGACATTTCTATGCATGCGATAGACGAGCAAACCACAGAAGATCAATTAATTATTATTTAGCATTATAACTGTGAGTAGTAGTCCTAGTGACAGAGACGTAGTAGTAGTATATATATATCTATATAGGCTACATATTTATAGTTAGAAAGGCAAAATAGAGTAGTGAACTAAATGATTAATTGGAATGACTAGTAGCAGCAAAGTATCAGTAGAATTGTAAAATTACTAAATGTAATTATCACTAGTACATGTGTAGGTGTGTGCAATTTTGCTCCAATATTGTTCCAGTATTATGTTTACTGGGCACATTTGGTATATGGAAAATAGTTTACCTTACAATATTGTAAAGTATGTAATTACAGTTAATAAATAAATATTACAGCATTCTATAATGTTCTTATTTTTATTCATGTTATTTGTATTATAATTTTTTTTTACATTTTTTATGTGCTGTGATTATATGCATGAAATCAAATCAAATCTCCTGAATAATTTTTTTTTTTAAGTTTTGCATTACTTCAAAACTAAGTTTAGTGCTGCAGTAGCTAGCAAGAATACTTTGTATGTTTTGATGAATTCACACTGTTGTTTGTTGGCTATTGTCGCTAAAAGTGACCTTCTTTGGGATCATCATTCATCAAATCCTCATAAGCACTGCAGGTGTCATGATGGCGGCAGGCACAGGAGTGTACCTTTAGTTTATTCGCTAAAAACTGTATCACTCACAGATCATTTTGCATTTCAAGTCATTTCAAGTTCATGACAGAAGTGATATGTGAGTGGGTGAGTTGTTTACTCTGTAACGAGTCTGCCCATTTTCTCTAGTATGACACATTCGGGCCGGTTTGTGCACCTGTTACGATAACATTATCCAGCTGACAGTGTGATCAGCCAATCACGTGGAGGCACTGCCTCATATCACGTGACTTTTCACTTGCATTTTTTTGTTGATGATGAACACGTACAGCATATATATGAACATATACAGTATATCTATTGTTATACATTATGTATGTGTGTATGTTTATCATGTTGTTCATTATATTTTATTTTCTACATATACTAAGGCTAGTCATTTATTTCAAAAAGTAAATATTTGTTTGTCGCTTTTAATCAAGTGAAAGTGACAAGCATCTTTGCTGTGAAAGTCATCATCATTGTTGACTTTTCGAAGCTTGCTCGAATTGATCTTACTTACTGAAACAGCTGGTGTTGGGTTGTGTACAGAGCGCATTAACGTCAGGACGGGTGTGCATTACTGATGCTTCGAGACATGTTGCGCTGGGGTTAATGATCTGATATGCTCTGGGTTTGATTCAGTTAGAGAGCGTCATGTTGGAGACTAGTGCCTCCGCAGATGTTTATTAATCCGCTCTCACTGTCCCTCCATCGCTTAATCCGGCCGGATTTACTGATTATTGCTGTCCACAAACTCCATAAACCACTCAGAATTTATATATTTATTTCCCTTGAAGGATTTACTTTCTGCATTACATTTTAAAAGTCATAGCTTTCTTATATTTTGCTCCTCGTTTTGATTTATTTATTGATTTAGCCACTACATGGCTCACAATATTCTAGGTTCTGTAGGCAAAGATGAGCGGTCTAAATAAAACTGAAGTTATAGACCTCATTTGTATATGTGGTTGGATAGACTTATCTAGCATCTGTCGCTCAGCATCCCAGACTGCAGCTCCCTGTTTTGAGTGCAATCTCAACTCGTCTGGTGGCCAAGCAGATGAGGTTTTATATGGATCATATTTAATGTTAATCACCGGTCAGGCTATAACAATGCAGGACATGTTGTATGATTATCTTTCGCTCACAGTGCAGGCTTTTCTTTCAAAGCAACCTGGTTTATGTTCATGCCACAATACAATAGAGACAAACTCAGCGTGATTGCATAAATTCATGCAAATTAGATTTTTATAAATCAGGCTAACATCTAATGTCAAAACACTGGTGATGGGAGAATATGTTGCATAATTATTGTTTTGGATAATAATGTTTTGGCATTAGGCGGAGAACTGAAGCCGTTTTGGATATACTACACGGTCACAAATAGTTAACGGCGTTATCAAGACGAAAGTATGAGAGCGAGTGTGTTCTTACGGTAAGCATGGTGGCCTGTCAGAAGTGATGTAGTGCAAGTGACATTAAAAAGATTCTGGGGTGGTTGCATTTTATAAAAATTTCAATGGATGGTGTCTGCTGGTGGAAGCACTGAGAAAATCTGTCAGGAAGGCCACTTCTATATAACATATACTTTCCTTCTCGTTGCAGAGAAAAGTTAGTTGTATGAGTGGTGCAGTATGTGTATGCGGGTCAGGGCTGAATAGTTTTACAGGTCGTTTTCATTTTACACTTCATTTTCACTTCAATGGCCACAGACGTGTGAAGGCGACTAATAAGTAAAATATGGTGACATTAATTGTAACTTTTGTGCAATAAAGTGTTGGCAGGGATTATTATCACTCTGTTGAAACTTGTGAAATCCTTTTTTTTAAGTAATAATACAAATTATTATAATAAATATTCAGCTTTTACAGGAAGCATGCAGATCTGAGATGGGTACCATAATAAACACAAGCCAGGGTGTTTGTTAATTATACAGCAGGTCAACCAAAAAATTATATTGTTATATTTAATATTTTTATTATTATTAATTTGTTTGGTTATTCCAAGCCTGATTGTTTTGTTCTGTGAAACACAAAATATTTTGAAAGTCAGTGGGGTTCAATGTTGTTTGTTTTTAGACTTGCTTCAAGATATCTTCTTTTGTGTTTTTCCGTCAAGGTTTGTAATGACACACTGTCAAAAAAAGTTAATAAAAAAAGATTAATTGAAAGAAAGTTAAGTTCAAAATATCTGTTTCTGAAATTTACTAGCAATTTTGGAGCGAAAATTGTTTATACAACCAATTTTCTTCAGTACAATAGGGTTAGTAAATGAAGTGAACTGTCCCTTTAAGTGTTTTGATTGATCTAGTATTTTGAATACTCGTTGTCTTTGCTAGGAGATTTACACCATGTTGCTTCCTTCAGGGAAAGGTAGAGCCCCTCGGGAGTCTCCTGTTGTTACTGTATCCTCCTGTTTTACATTGACATAGAGTGATTGCACTGGGCGGCCTGAGTTAAAAAACAACAAAGCAGTCATTTACATGTGGGCTAGGCACAGCTGGCCACTCTCACGCCAGGCAAAATAGCATTTTGGACAGTGTCCTGAGAAGTCCGTTAGCGTCTAATCTAGGGGCTCTACTCTCCCAGCGGACCGTGTGGTAAACCAGGGTGAAGCCCGGCAAATAAAGACAAATGCTCTCTGTCACCCGCCTTGCGCCTCCAGTAAGAGACTCTCCTTTTGGCGCTGCACTCTGTAGGTTTTAAAAAGCAAACAGCGGCTTGTGATTTTTCAAAACATTATTATGCACAGAGAGGCTGTGGGCCCCTGATACTTCTTTCACCCGTGCGCATGCTGAGACTTGTAAGCCTCTTGTGTCATATTAAGATGATTTTTTCCCCCCTCCCCATCTAGCCGTTGTGGATTCTCAAAGTCGGTTTCTTTTTTTCTCTCTCTCGCTCTCTTCCACCCCCTTCTTTCTTTTTTATCGAGAGACAGCCAGTGTCTTAGCGCAAGCATATGCTGAGTGCCTTTGACACGTCTCTGCTATGGAATTATTTGCATGTTTGCCAAGCATTGAAATTGATCCAGCTGACATCACAGATCAAAGCCGGGTATACTGACAGCAGAGTACTAATGGATCTAAGATGGCTGTCAATTAGGAAAAACAATCCCTCTGGTGCTAGAAATGATTATTTCTCAGATACCTCTCCAGAGTGTGTGAAAAGGGTGAATTGAATGCACTTGTTCACAAAGCACTGGTTCCGATGGTTTATTAATAGCATTCATATTGTTTAGCACTGATGGCTAAAAGGCTAAACTGAAGACATGAATGCTACTGGGGAAAATTAAGTCTTGCTTTTGTTTTAACACATCGTGTTTTATTCCATATTGGCTTGAAGTTCAGGAAAGCTGACAGCGGTGTGTAATAGTGTAGAAGACTCTTTCACACAATTGCACTTAAAAAAAAAAGTGGAAACACGTTTTTAAGGGTTCAGGACTGTAGATGAGCAACGCAAAGCTGTATTGTTACTGGGATCAAATGGAGTTAAAGGAAACCCTCAAAAAGTGTGTTTTGTCAGAAATTGCCTTGAAGAAACTGAGTGATTTTTGAAGACAGGTGAAAATGTAAGGTTAAGAGTAGTGGAGGGGTATCAGTGTAGTACTGTTTTCTTTTTTTTCCACTTCCAAGCTTCCCGCCTGAAGGAATTGCTGTAAAATCAAATCTATGGGGTCAGATTGTTATGCTTGTTCAATGGGACTAAAGCTATTGTTTGGGCAAATATGCAAAGTATTGAGTGAGAGTACATTCAGTATTCAGCATGTTTAAAAAAAGTTCCCATTAAAGTAGTCCTCTTCTTTTATTCTGCTGTTATCACTACCACTTAATGTCTCCGAGTTGTATTTTTCAGCTCCTCAGGCTTCATGTAATGATCCTCATACATGATTGCAAGTAGACCAGCCACAAACAGAACTATCATTCATTTTAATAACACTGCCATTGTGCCTTTTTATTATGCCGTAATTGTCCAGTTTTGTGAATGACTTATGAGCTGCTTTTATTATCAGATTTTAGGGTTACATACACATACATATTATGTTTTTTTTTTCTTTTTGGATTAACAGCCTAAAAAAACGTATAAATGCTTTTTTTTCTGCACCACACTAGTTTTAACAATGGCAGTACCATGGAAAACAATCGTAATATTATGATACTTTTAATTCATATATACTGTGATACTGAATGATTACCAATGTGTTTACCAAATATTAATATATAGTAAGGAAGTAATAATTAATGGCGGGGTGTTGAATTATTAGAAAATTGCACACCTGAGGTGATGAAGCTAATTTTCTAATAATTCAATGGAGTCAATTATTCCACTTATACTATGGTTAACACACCTCAAGACATTGTTCAGATGTTATATTCTATATTCTCCAGATTTTTTGTCCTTAAAACGCTCTTGTGTGAAGGATTAATTTCCGCATTCTCACGCATCTCATCCCATGCATCCATTGCTAATAACGAAACATCCTTTTAGACCTGGTAATGGAGATTTAAGCCATTGATAGCAAACTAATACAGTTATTAATGAAGTTATTAGAGAGAGATTTAAGTGCATCTCTCAACAGTGTTCGGAAGCAGCATCTCTATTAATAGCCAAACTGTAAGTTCATCTTCTTCAAGAACAGTGCCGTTACTGCCTCGCTTGTGAGAAATGTTATGTAGTTTGCTAAACTATTTTACTGATGAAAATGATCAGCACTGACAACAAGCTTCTGTGCAAGTGTGTGTCTGTAATGTATGTGTGTGTATTTGTAAGGGAGAGAGAGTGGGAAAAAGAGAGTATGTGCTTTCCATACATAATAAAAATGAATTTTGTGGCAAAAACATGGAAATAATTAGTCGTATTTTTTTCTTGTTTTTTACTATATTTATTTGCTTGGTCAGAGTCAATGTAGGTTTTGGTTCTTTTGTTGTTGTAAGCTGTAAGGACCTTTGAAATAACTGAAATCGTTTGGTGAAGTGATATGGACATGTAATGAAATCAAAACCTACCTGCCTACTTGAGCTGTGCGTTTATATAATGTTATAATGTTGATGTGTAATGTTATGTATGTTACATATGCTATTTTATGTATGTAATATGAAAAATGGCAACAACATATTACTTTTGTGCATTGTTTAGTGCATCGTTATTTGTCTAGCACATAAAAAGAAAGTGAAAATTGGTTTTGCGGGTGGTTTAATAACCAATACATCTGTCTCTAATAATCTGTGGTTCTGAATTAGTTCAGATTCACTGAACTGTATCTCATATCTGCCATTTCTAAATGTGTTACAGACCTATTGTCTGTTGTTTCTTATGCAATCATGGTGCAATATATTCCTTTGGGAATATGGGTAATTGTGGGTTTCATTAGCGGCGCATAACATGATAAGGCATCTATGGAACTACTGTGATTCCAGTTTTATTATTTACCTTTAATATGCTCCCTGATAGTTCTTCCCTTTAGTAAACTTAAGACGTCAGATAGAGATGTCGCATATGATGTGCTTTAATGATGGCTATGTCGGGCAAATTGTTTAATCAGCAAAGTGCTGCCAAACCACATGGGTGTGTTTTGAAGTGCCTATGAGAAATCTAAGACAATCTTCTGGGGAGTTCAGATGGTGCTAAAAACATTCTACTACTTTATGCTTTGGAAAAAAAAACATGAGGCTTCTGTCCACGAGGAATACAGCCTACTGAGTGAGATTAAAGTTTGGTTAGATGATAAATTGGTTAACTCAAAAGTATGTGTGCCTCTGAGAGAAATTATGATGTAATATGTCTTAAAAGAAAGAAAACTGGTCACAACTAAGCAGTGGTTCTGCTGGTGCATGGTTTTACATAAAAATATTAAAGTTATAACACAGATTTTCATAACATTAAGGAGCCATATTGGGTATTTTTCCCCTTAGGTCTACTTATAATGTAAAAAAAAAAATCCAGTGCTCAAAAACACTATAATTGTCCAATAATTAAATTTTTCATTACAATTTTCCGCCCTCTCTCTGACCATTACACCATGTCTTAACCAGGCACAATGTAAATTGTCTATACACACTGAAAGAGAAAATGCTGTGTGATGCAGCACATTCAAAGCCACTGAGAACATATATTATGTTCAATATACAGTTATAGTATGAGCAGAGGTTTTTCAACCAATGAGATTTCAGTGTGAACGGTGCTATCCAACAAGGTGCAGCAGAAATAAAAAACAAATCATGGCTGGTTAGGACAACAACTGATACAAAAAGATGTATATGAAAAATGATGCTATGTTTTTAGTATGTTATCATGGTTTATTATGTACTGAAAGTAAACCTGTTTTTTGTTTGTTGTTTTTTTGCTGCTGTGCCTTTAAGACTATGAAAATTGACTTTTTGCATGTGAAGTGGTGCAAATTTGCAGTCAGATCCAATATTTTCTAAACAGATTTAAATGATCAGGGATGTTTAAAAAAATTTTTTACACACATTAGTGCTTGAGAAAGATATGTAGAGCAGCAGGCAGTCATATGTTAATATTGACATCAGAACAAACCATTTTTGCTGTTTAGGTTCTTTGAAAAGTCATTTTGTACTGTCAAGTATAGTAACCATATTAAATGTTACGAATTATCGCATTCATTTTCTAGACAAAATTGGCCAATAAATATAAATCTGTGAAACATTAAATAAAAAAATAACCCACTAATATTGGTCCGTAACTGCTGTGATCTAGATATATTGTGTATCCTTAGTTTGATGATTTGATTGTGAGCACTTGCAATGTATATTTCACATTTTCACCTTGAAGAAAGGCAGAAATGTGCGTTCGGAGGGTAGTACTACTATAAATTACATAGAACTCGCTGTCTTCTTTGATTATACGAATACCCGTGCCATTGTGTGTCCTCACATGACTTCTCAGGTATGAGAGATTACTCCAATTTTCTGAGCGCTTCTGAAAAATTGTTGCAATGAAGCAAAATCCAGGACCTCATGTCTTTACCAGTGATAGAAATGTGGAGCCTTTTACTCTAAATTCATAATTTTTAGCTCTCAAAAATATGTCCTGAAGGCCTGAGGCAATTCACAATATAATCATCTCCCAGTGGCTTAGGTTTGAGGAGTAGCAAAGCGATACGCTCGCTATAAAAAAGCTTTGAATTATATTACCATGTTGGATTGACTGTCATCTCATCTTATCTGGTCAGATAAGTCGCCTTGATGTGAATTATGGTTGGACCGTGATAATGAATCAGTGGCTGATCTTGATTTGACAGGCTGACGGAAGGCTACTGAGCATTTCTTTGTCAAATGTGGGATCCAGGGCTGGAGTTTTCTAAAAACCCACAATTTAGATAAGCTGTGCAAAAATGACATTTAAAAAATGCATTGTCTCTGAGGGGAAATAGGATGGAGTGATACGTGCAAAATGTAGGCCGCTATCCTGCAGAAAGCAAGTGTGCATATCAAGACCAAGTAGCCTTTATATAACAAGTGCCCTTTTCAAAATGAGCACAAATATGAACACTTCCTGTCTAAATGTTACAGCAGACTACAGCATGTGTTAATGTTGCAGATGGAATGTTAGTTCTTCTGTCCATTACATACAACAGGTCTCATTCACTGCGTATATATATATATGAAATATTCGTATGTATGCATGTATGTATGTATGTATGTATGTATCTGTCTGCCTGCCTGCCTGTCTGTCTATCGTTCTATCTGTCATTCTATAGTTCGTTCTATCTATTGTTCTTGTGGTCTATAATTCTATCTATTGCTTGTTTGATCATTTGTTCCATCATTCTATCATTTGCTCTATTTATCTTTTTTTCGGTCTGTCATTCATTCAATCGTTCATTTCATCATTTGTTATATTTTATCATATTGTTATCTATCTATCTATCTATCTATCTATCTATCTATCTATCTATCTATCTATCTATCTATCTATCTATCTATCTATCTATCTATCTGTCTGTCTGTCTGTCTGTCTGTCTGTCTGTCTGTCTGTCTGTCTGTCTGTCTGTCTGTCTGTCTGTCTGTCTGTCACACTAAGTGACCTTATCACTGTAAAAAAACAAAAGTTGAGCCAACTTATAATTTTAAGGCAATCAGCTTCAGCAGATTTTTGAGTTTTCTCAACTACAACAACAAAAATAAGTTGAGAGAACTCAAAAATCTGCTGAAGCTGATTGCCTTAAAATTTTAAGAAGGCTCAACTTTTTTCTTTTTTTTTCTTACAGTGTACAGTTACTCTTAATGGTGATAAAGTTGAACTTTTCTAACACTGTTTCTGATCATCTAGGCATCAATAATTTTTGCAGCTTAGTTTCAACATACCTTTTGGACTAGGACATTTTGGGTTCTTAATGTTAGAGTATGTTTTCATGGTACACTGGAAAATTAGATTTTTCATCAGTTTAATTCTAAAACTGACATGAATTTGGCCTTTGTTGGTTGACACAGTCTGGCAGGCACACATCAGCCAGAAACAAGGGTGGCTCTGTCGAGCCATTGGCTAATCCAGCTCATAATAAATAGTTGGAGAGGCACAATAATTTGTATTGTTTCTGCCATAATGGTGATGTAATGGTGGTGGTGTTATGTTGTTGATGCCATTATTGCTCAAGGCTCAGGCTGTAATTTAGCTTAGGCTGTAATACAGGACCATAGCAAAGGCCTTTATGGGGTTGCGAGTCACAATTTGAGCAGAGTAGAATCAGTAGTTGCTGTTGCAGGGCTATAGGTGAAACATTATAAAGAATGACTATTTCAGCACTCTTCCTTTTTTTAGACATCTTATAATGTTTGGGAATAAAAAGTATTGAAAAGAATGAACTCAGTATATCCGTAACAGATATGAATCAGATGAAGCGCATTTATCGAAGTGGTGACAATGACATTTACATAAATCAGTAACAAGCAGATGAGTCATTAAATGAGATGTCAAGTACTGCAGATTATTAAGTGTTGGTACATTTAAATTTGAAGAAAGCATCTGAAATGGGTCTATGTTTTATTAAAGCATAACAAGATACTTGCAAATGGAAGTATTATTAATCTGAGACATGCTGCAAAATATTTGTAGCATTTAAATTAATCTAAGCCCGGCTCACACTGTACGATTTTGGCCACGATTTGGTCGTCTGAGACAAATTTGGAAAATCCTAAAAGATTCCTATAATCCTAGGCTAAAATCTGTAGTCTTTGATCGCTGGTTTGACATGTTCACCGACAGCAGATTCATGGCTGTTGCGATCAAATTTCACCTCCTACAAAATTCTGGCAGTGTCAGGAGATTTGGCTCACAGTCCTGCAGTATGACTACCCCTACGATGAATGTCAAACTGTGTCAGTTTTTCAAGACAAGCTATGAGCAGAATTAATGCTTGAGAATTATTCTATCAGCCATAAACTCCGGCGCTCCCGTCCTCCGCTCACGGAATTCATCTGATATATTTCCTTTTCTATATAAACACTGGTTGCGCCGCTGTTTTCATGTGGGTGTGTAGAGCTACATACACTATTCTTCTTAAATATGCCGCTATTGCCGGTGTTCATATACTTTTCATGATAGCCAACATTTCGGTCCCGCGTGCAATGCAGTTCACAGTCACTGAACGTGTATGGGTTGATCATGTAAAACTCAGGACAAGTTTTCTTGCGCGCACCCGTTTTTAACTCGTTTTGAATGTCGTACAGTCTGACATTAATGATAACTGAGATCCCATAGTGTGACATGATCATCATGTTTATACAGTCTGACAGGTACAATCCTAAAAGACTTCGCACAGTGTGAGCCTGGCTTAAAGGTAGTGATAACAATGTTAGCAGGGCGTTTGTGCTTTCAAGTCAAATGCTTTTTAAGTAATCTGACTTAATACAAAACCTAATTGATTTTGGCCCTCATTTAACCCTCTATTGATGTTGGTACTGTATTTTTGTGACCTCACTAAAAGGGCAAGGTTTCATTCTATGACCTCATTGCATTAAATCTGTGCGTTTATTATTTATTGCTAATTTCTGCAGATCTCTGGTGCTAGGCACGGGTTATGTGGACTTTGCAGCGTATTAGTGGTGGATTTATTGTTCTCAGCTGAAGATACTGCTATGGCAAAGAGTGTCCAGTGCACCAGAACTCACAGCCTTGGGCATTTGTCAGCTGTCGATGTGAGATCTTGTTTGGTAGTAAAGCTTAAGGCACACTGACTGCAATTTCAATTTCATACTCCCAGGCCCAGCTACTGCTTATAAATCTTGTAGAACTTTCAAAAGTATGACTTTGGTGCCGTATTTCTTCTTGTTTTAATGAATCTGGCATTCTTTTATTTTATAGCTGTGGTGTTCTTGCCAATTTATTCTTGCTAAATAAAAATTTGCCCATTTGTATCCATGACATGTTGTTCACATCCCATTTTACCTCTGTAATGTGACTCATTTACAAATAAAAAATGTGTAACTTTGAACAGTTCCATATACTCAATAAGATATATTAATATATTCAAAATGTATTTGTCAGGAATTGATTTGATAGTAAAAAGTGGGTGTTACATACCAAAATGGAGCCATGTGGTTGGAGATGCATTGAAAAGTAAGATGGCTGAAAAGCAGAACTAAGCAAGTTATTATTACATTTTGAGAAAGGTTTATGAGGATAGACATTTATTTTCTTTGAAAGAACATGCACAGATGAATAATGCACAATAAAACCAGCAATGTGCATTTAAAAAGTAAATATAAGGTCAGCTGTGATTTTATGCTGACACGTGGCTCCGTTCTCATCCATTTTATTAATTAGAATAATATTTGCGTTCAGTGTGCACATGCATGATACCGCACTGATTCTATTTCAAGGATGTTGAAACCTTGATAACGTTGTGTCTCGATATTTATGTATTTTCTCTGAAGTGGATGGCAACTTCTTGTATTGATCAGTGAGACTATTATTTGAACTGTTGTCAAGCAGATTCAACATTTTTAATATAAACAAATAAAATACAATAAAAAATAAAATAAAAAGCTTGTTTAAATAGGCACGTTTACCACAGTAAAATCAACACTGCAGCATGAAGTTTAATAATGTTAATTTATATGAACCTGTATTAGAATGTTTTAGTATAGCACAATAGTATAGTGCAATTGATAGCATATATAATTATATATAACAAATGAAAAAGGCCAGTAAACACCTTTGTGTTGTCTTGAAATGTACATTTACATAATGCTTTAAATGTACATTTACATTTATGCATTTAGCAGACGCTTTTATCCAAAGCGACTTATATTTACTTTTTAAATGCATAGTGCATTCAGGTTATAATTTTTTTGTCAGTATGCAAAAAATACTGCCTTAAAGCACAGCCTTTACAATTAGGCTGTGCTTTAAACACAGCCGTGGCCTCACAGATATTCCTTATTCGATGTGCAAAATTCAAGCCAGCGGGCCAGCAGCCAGTTTAGGTTGTGGATGGGGAACAGAGATTATTAAAGCTTAAAGATTATGAAGACCAAAGGGTCAAGGTTTGACAGGTCAGCATGGATGTGGCCCCAGTTCGTACAGTAGATGCTTTAAATATAACTATTAATAGCCAAACAAAAGGAGCAGTGTAATTATTTTGCGATCAATGACTATCATTTCATTTCAGTTATAGTAAGTAGATGTTTTCTAGTGTCCAATTCAGCATTGTCATTATGTCATGTTCCTGCAGCTCCAAAGCGGTTTAATTAATATTGCAATAATGTAAAGCGATGAACAGTTCACAATAAGACCAGGATCCTCCGTTAAGAAAGCGAACAAGGTCAGTTTTTACTTCATGGTGACGTTTAGAGAGTATAAATAGTATTTTACCATATAGTATTTAAGGAAAGGAAGGCAAACTGACAGAGACCGTGAAGAGAAAGCAAAAAAAAAGCCAGATTTCACTGAACCTTTGACTGTGAATCCTATTCGGCTCCCTACATTGTAACGAGATTGGCAAAGACAGAGTGGCTCAGCCATGAAGGTTACATCCAACACAAAGAGCACAGCTTCTGAGAGAGGCAGCAGAAAGACTTTTGTGTGGCTTTGCATTGAAAGCCATAAGAAGACATTTTAAGCCACTCTCTTTATATCAGAAATTGCCTGAAGCTCCGTGGAGCAGCGGTGACTCTTTTTTTATGCCCATGCGTTCCCTCACCCAACTTTCTGAGTGCTTGTCATTGATGCACCAATGCATGCCTGACTTTCAGCACCCTGGGCTCCTCTCTGGTTTGGAGAGAGGGATTTTCTGGCCCCAAAAAAGCATGAAAGATGGAGGCATGTCACTTAAGCAACATATAGCCACTTTGAAAATAGATTTTAAAAAAGAAAGCAAAAGGGAAATGCACGACTCCCCTCCGAGGCAGCTCGAAGAGAAAACAAAATACCGCATTAATTTATTTTTGAGCTGTTTTTGACCGTGACAGTTTTTGAACACCCACGCAAAGGACATTGTTTGCTAGATAGATTTGCAGATAGAACTCCATGGCGCCACTAGACAATATATAATAGCTCTATATGAATTACACCGTTAGTCATATATCAGTGAATGCATAACTGCATGAACACAGTGAGATTGACAAACAAGTTTTAAAAGTTAAAGGAAAGCGTAGCAGGATTTCAGGATGCTTTTTCCCCAAGGAGCACATGTGCTCCTATGTTGAATAATTTAGAAAACTTTAGGGATGCAACGAAAATGTGTTAAATGTGTTTTCCTTAATAAATGGATACAAGGAGATATATGTAATGCCTTGGATGATATATGTGAAATAATGTTATCAGCTTCAAGAGTTAACAATACATTAAATGGTTGATAACCAAAATCCAATATTAACCAAAAAGGTGTTATTTTATCCATAACGTGGAACATTTAATCATAAACAAGTCTGAAATACACTGGGACTCTTGTTTTGAAATGTCTGTGCTTTACTACTGCTGGCTGCACATCCAAAAAGATGAGGGAGATAAAATATGGACTCTTACAACCAATTACAATTTCAACAAGTAAACATCATAATTCATCAACAGTCAATAAAAATCAATCATTTGGCATAAAAATGATCGGTATTCATTGATTATAAACTGCTCTGAAACCACAAGTCTGTAGAACGTGCAACCACACTGCGTTTTGAATTTGAAATGTGCAGTGATCATATTTATTTAATGAAATCATAGCAATTTGAAGTGTATTAATCACATTGAGCCGTATTGCGATTGCTTCTTTTCCATCCCCAAATTTATGGCATTAGATTTTTGTTATACAATTTTAAGATATTTAAGAAAAAGGAATAGAAAATTTTTATTCTCAAGTATGCTCCAAAATACATTTTACAGTTCGCACACATCTATTTGTAGTCGCAAATATGAGTAAATACTTGCACAGTTGAGTTCTGAGTTTGTGAGTCTTGTGTCGGCAAACTTCTGAAATTGTGTATAAACATCAGTTGCTTATCCAGACAAACTGTGTGTTTTTTTTAAGGAACAAAACATGATGTCTATATTAGTCGGTCCTTGAATCATTCACTCGCTGATTCATTCAGGTGTTTTGTTTACAGATGTGCAATGATTTTATACAGGCTTTTGTTAGGAACTATATTTATTAGCAGTGCAAAGAGAGACTGGGAATAGTGTGTCTTTATGTAAGTAATTCAATATTAACTTTATTTATTGAATTGTAAATGGTAAATCAATGTCAAACAGCGTTGTTGTTTTTTTGTGTAGTTTGAAAGTCACTACAGGAAGGTTTTATGAGTGTGTTGCGAGATGTTCTTGAATATAAGATTAAGCATTTAATTTGTGAACAAACGAGAGACAATAAAACAATTCCCATTGTAAGTTGAGAGGCATGAGTGCACTAGATTTGATCAACACATGTCTTGATATAGCGCATTAACCCCATCCGCTGCTGGATCAATTGTGTAGCTTGTTCTGCGGTCTGGATTCTCCACCTCATTTGTTGGCCTTCTCAGTCATGTCCCAGTATCAGCTACAAATTAAAGCTTGTGGTCGAATCAGCATGCCTGTGATGGCCAAGCTCAATGGTCCTCATCTAATGCTGTTTTTGTCCCTTGACCCCTTTAAAAAAGAAAGAAATGCCTCTCCTTTAGAGGGTTTATGTGCAAGCGTTTCATCAGATCGTTCACATATGCGCTTCCAATCAATCAGAGTGTTAACCTGTACTTGGAACCAGCATGCTAATGGAGACATGCCATAAGGAATATATTTAAGAGGATTTTGAGATGTTAAAGAGCAAATTGTTTAAATTGCTTGTTTTACTATAATATATATATAATGTGATGTGTATTTTTTGCATCTTGTCATCTTTCTATGATGTGATTTTAGTATTTATCACAATTTAAAGAAACAGTTCAGCCTAAAATTTAATTTACTCACTTTCATGCTGTTTCTGCATAATTTCCATTGAACAAAAAGGAAATGCTGGGCAAAACATTCAATGATATTTTACAATGGAACACTAAATGAGCACTAAATCAGCATATTAGAATGATTTCTGAAGGATCATGAGACACTGAAGACTGGAGTAATGGCTGTTAACAATTCAGCTTCGCCGTCACAGAACAAATTATATTTTTCAATATATTAAAACAGAAAACAGTTTGTTTAAATGTAACAATATTTCACAATATTACTGTTTTTACTGTGTTTTTAATCAATTAAATGAACAAAGCATTAAAATAAGCATTAAAAACGTCTCTTAAAAATGTAAAAAAAAAAATTATATTACTATTCCAAACTCTTGACTTGTAGTGTATGGCATATGTTTAAATGATGTTTAGCCTGTCTTATGAGATAAATAAACCAACTTGTATCCATTATTCACTGAAAATAGGGTTTAAAAGTGAATCAGTGCTTCATGCTTCATTTTAATTAGTGCTTCGGTATTATTGGCTTTAGAAAATTTGGAATATACTATACATTTAATAGTTTATTTTTTAATTATAGTTTTATGGTATCACTATGATATTCTGCTATTTTTGAAGCTTGAAATCTCTTGTCCCTCTTTACATTCATTGTGTGCCAAAAAATAAATAAATTAATAAATTAGAATTAAAAAGACAGCTAGGATATGCCAAGAAAGAGAGCCATACAGGTTTGGAATAACATGTGGGTGAGTAAATGACAAAATATTAGTACTGTCATTCCTTTTAAAGTTACAATAAAAATATCAAGAATGTAAATGTTACTCCTTTATCCATTAGAAAGATCCTTTGTCTTCTACCAGGGGTAAAGGGCATTTCCAAAGGGCACAGTAGTGATAGAGGATCTGCTATTGACAGATCTTGATATAGAAAAAACCCATATCCGCACGTCACATCAATGTAGATCCAGCAGATTTTGAGTCTGAAGCGTAGGCTGTACTTGGCCGCTCTGGTTTCAGATGAAAGAAAATATCCCTCTAACCCAGGTACAGAGAAAAGAGAGCTGGTATATGAGAGCAGATTAAGGTGGAGCTGCGGTTGAGGAGGAGGGGTGGAGGGTGACCTGGAGATTGGACTGATTGAAATACAGATAAGATATTAGACATGATCTGCGTCGACAAATCCTTAGCTTAAGTTGTTGACGTTACTTTTCAGGAAATAAAGTGGATTCAATCTCAGCAAACTTTGTGATTTTCGATCTGGAAAGCTCTTTGGAAATTATGCTTCCGGATATTCGAGCGGAAAGGTGTTAGCATCTTTTTCATTTGGGCACTGCTGAATTAATAAACTGCAAACTGCGAGACTTGTCCACTGCGGCAGTCATTCTTTCAAGCCGTTTTCATTTCAGCTCTTCCTCCTTGTAAAGCAGAACATGGCTTTTTCTCAAGGCAACTCTTGACATGTTCCCTCTCACGATTGCTCTGCTCACTCTGTCGAATGCTGCATAAATCACACCGTGTCCCATTTACATCTGTCTTTCTCAGCCGGTAGTTCAGAACCGAACGCCCCTCAATTCACCCTCCCAGACAGCCGGTCTGAACAGGAATCTGAGAGTGGTACTGAGGAGCACAGTGGATCCATATGCACTTCAAAGATTAGATTGATCTGTGTTTTATGCTCTGATTTTTCAAGTTTATATTGCTGCCAGTGTAGCGAAGTTTACCTATTTCTTAGTTTGTTTTTGCTCACTCCAAGGTTTGGACCCAAGCTTCTTTATCTAGTAAAGTCTGGGGAATATTTCACCACAAAATCAAAAGAATATGCAGGAAACAAAAGCTTACTCTCTTAAGAGTTAATGCAGTGTGACATTTTGATAAATGAGCACATTCTCACCAAATTATCATTAGTGTAATGTGAAAAAATCCTATTCTCATTGACTGAATCTCATATTTTTTTGGTAAATGATTTACACAGAATTGAACCTTACCTACTCTGTGTGTGTGCGTGTGTTTGTAGTTTTTTTCTTAATCATTTTCACACACTGTTACAGTGCAAGAAATCATAATGGCCTTCACTAGTATGCATAATTTTCTTTAGGAAAAATATTTATCTTTTTGATTTTGGTGTGAAATATTGTCATCTCTGCTTGTTTTTGTATAAGTTGTGCTCTGATTGCCTAGAATACATTCATTAAACCCATCATTTGTTACGCTAAATTAGGACTATTTTAAAGAAGACACAAGTTATGCTTTGGGATTCTGGGATTTTACAGTAGACCCCATTGATGTCCACTCCCTTTCCAGCAGCTTTTGTGCTTTGCACTGTCAAAGGCTTGAAACACATAGAGAATTACTCCTTACCTAGACACAATGTGCGCTTGGTCCCGATTCCATGGTGATCCCTATGGGACTCCAACTGAGAAGTAAAAACAGAACCAAAAAACAATTTTTGCAGATAATTCCTCTCCTCTAGAAGATATGAATTTGTTCTCACTACAACGTACCTTACTCGCCGCAGTTTCAAAGAGAAATGTCAAGATAAAACACAGGTTCAACTGGCACATTTGTATTATGTTGATTCACACGTATTGCTGTGTTTTTATTACGTTGCTTCAGGAACGTATTGCGGCGGTTCGAATTCAAATATCCAGGGACCGTTGTAAAAATGAATGCCATGAAATATGCCCTACACTAAACCCAACCCTAAACCTAGATTGCAACAAATGTATTCAACTGTACCAATCCGTAGTACACAGGATTCGAACCGTAGCTGCTCGCTACTCAAGTACGTCTCCGTACTCCGTGAGCTACCGAACACATCTTTATGAAAACTCATAGATATGAAGCTGGATATGTGCGATGCTAACATTGATCAAATAGCATATTAAATTGTTTTGAAGCATAACATGATATTCTTCAAGTGATTGTGCAAAAACTTTTTAAATCAAAACTCTGTAAATTGTAGTTTTACTGCCTCTAGTGTTAATTTATTTTGGAAACTGCAGCGAATCATTGGTAGACTGCTGAAAAGTGCAAGGCTAAATGCCATGAGACAGGTAGAAATGTGTATAGTTTTTTTAAAGAGCTAGGAGTCATTAATTACTCACCACCATGTTTTTAAGATCTTTGTTCATCTTCAGAACACAAGAAAGAAAACATAGAAAATAACAACTTTATTAATCAGTGGTTCACTTGTCATACGAAAATATGTATCATAACATGTCATATATGTAGAGACCACTCTTCACAATCCAATTCCTCAACCTCCGGATGGGTCATTTTTTTTTTTGGTGTTTATCCAGTTCAGGCAGTATGTCCAGCCCGATCTCTCTGCAATTTGTACATATTTTACGAGGTGTCTAATTCGTACAAATTCGTACAACCTCACTCAACCCCACTAAAATATGTACAAATTGGTCATGAGATAGCGTTGGTATATCACATTACAGAAGTTAAACACACTGCAAAAAATAGCTGTAACAGTTTTCACTCAGACGTTGCTAGTAAGTTTCACAATTACTGAATTCTGATGTAGAAAAACTGAAATACTACCTTCTTGTAAATGTACTCCAATAATCAAAAACAATTTTTACAGTGTCGGTGGTGAACATAATTTTATAATGAAAAGCAAACTCAACATGTTTATTTCAGGTGCCAAAAAGAACTGAATCAGAATTGAAATACTGAGACATTATGGCAGCACTGCGTTTTAACTCGGTCAACTATTACTAGAACTTTACCAGAGTGGAGGATCAAACTAAGCACCTCATTTTTTTTGTGTTTCTTGCAGAGTGAAGAACGAGAAACTACAGAGAGGCCTCGATACCTTCGTGATTGGATGTGAGTTGACTTTGACCGTACCAAAGTGAAGATGAAGTTGCTATGGAAACTGCTGGTTCTGCAGTCATTCCTGGGGTGTATTGCAGGTAAAAGTATCTTATTAAAAACTTTTGATGCGTGCATGGCAGCTCCCCTTTGTCTGGGGACAAAGTCTGTTTCTGTATTCCTATGTATATAGGCCAGGGGACTGTCTGAAAAGACGTCACCGAGATTGCAACCAACTCGGATGCAATTTATATTAGCGAATAATAGGCCTAATCATTAAAAAGGAGAAATAAAAGTCCAAGTTGCAAAGAAAGGACTGTGTAGTTCAGTTAATAGGAGAGCAATTGTTAAAATAAATAACAGGATCCTGCGGACAGATCCGAGAGGAAGGGCTGTCGGCTGTTTGCTTGATAGTTTGGAATATAAATCAGATGATCGGCTTGCAAGATAGGATACTAAGATGAAAAATATTAATTTGAATGTACTGATAGCTAAGAATATGAGATTTAATCAAGAAGAGGGAGAAATCCAAATCTTTATTCTTTGTGAGACTGATATAATTTATAGCAGTCTGAAATTAAATTCTGGGGGACGCTACTGACCCAGAGGTGCTCTGTGCTGCACAATTGAAAATGACTTGTTACAGAAAGCCAATTACGGAGTGTTACTTTGACAAAAACAGAGCTAAAGAAGTGTGATATTAAGCTCTTGTCTTATCAATGTTGCATTACGGCTGATTTGAATAATCGACTGACAGATTGATTTATTGTTTGATAGGGTTTCAATGCAAATGTTTTACAATATATACAAAGACATATACATATTACCATCATCGTCAATAGTATCTTGTAATTAAGATTTTAATTCATCACAATGAAGTGTATTTTCTTCTGATTCTCATTATCACTGACAAATGTTTTCATTGCTTACTTTTAACAAGATTAACCCTTGTGTTTTCTGAGGTGGTTGATTTGAGGGAAATATCAGGGAAATTGTTCCCCAATTACTTTTTAGTCAACACCAAGTAGTTACAAACCTATAAAGTTCATACCGTGCAACGCCATTGAAGTCAATGATCCTTCCCACTCAGTGTCTCAAAAGAGAAAATGAAGGCTGTAGGGATCTAGGGAAGTAAAACTCACCCCCCTCATCTATCTATTAAGTCTTTGTTGTTAATTAATGTACAAAGAGAGGAAATGGCGATGCGTGTATTCAAACTCGTATCTTGAATTTATTTCATATTTCATTAAGGAACAATTAAGGTGGCTATTATCTCTATTAATACTTTCTTTTTTACCTGAGGGCTCTTTTATATCAATCATAATCTTATTTGGAGAAGCGGTCCCATTTCTCATACTTAACACTGTCTGTGTGAAATTAGCACTTTTTACCTTCTTTTAAGTATTTAATCAACTAGACGAGATGACGTCCTGCTAATTATCTACTGTAGTTTACATTTAAGGAATGAAAGAGAAAGATCAACATATGCCATAAGTTATTTATCTCTAATGTATATTTGAACATTTTCTTTACCTTTAGTTTTGGTAATGCAGATTTATCAGACTTTTTGTAAATTTTGTGATTTTTTTTTTTTTTATTCGAGGAAAAGAAGCCAGCAAGTGCCCAAGCATCTGAGGATACTCATTAAGTTGGTTAAGAGAATGTCATCAAGGAGTACTGATTTTGAAGAAGTTAACATTTAAAATAGTTATGATCTGATTCGCATATTATTCTAAATGAGGAAAGGAGTGAGTGATGTGTCTTTTAAATCAGTTGTGTATATACTAAGGAATGACAGCATTGAAAATGCAGTTGCAGCTTTTCAGATGCTGAAAGGAGCAGAATAAATTCCATGAAAATTCTCTGAACATCACTTTTAACGTTGTCAAAATGTGTATTTGAAGACTGAAGTTCCCTTTCAAAGGGAAATTCTCTCACCTCATGTGAGACTGCTTTTCTCCCACACTGACCGCTCTTTTCCATGCAATTACAATGAATGTGAATGACATGAGGTTGAGTAAATAGTGACAGAATCTTCAGTTATGGGTGAAATATTCCTTTCATCTGTTCAGTTACATTATCTCCCAACACATGCTTGGGTCAGAAAAGACACTGTTTGGTGGTACTTGACTTTCTTGCACTGAGGGATCTTTGTTCTTGTCTTGTATTTTCAGTTAGTAGTGGGTGGCACTGGTTGTTGTAGTGTTGTACTCCCTTTTAATGCCGAACTGACAGGAAAGGTCGTGCAACCTGCCGAACAGCAGAGACGAGGAAGGTTTGCCCCTGAAAAGACGAGGCTTGGCAGGGCGACTGCTCAGAATGCTGAGAGGGGACCGCAATGATCTCCATCCCCTGCTAGGCATCTTCCTTTGTTCTCTCACAGCAGTGCGTAGTGACAGGGGCGAGCTGTCTGCTACACACACACACACACACACGTCACTCCACCCTGATCACCCACCCAGTTAGCATGTGATTACCTTAGCATCACACACACCTCAACCAAACACACGCTGCATTCTAATTCCCTGTCTGTTTCTCTTGTTCTCATTGACTCAGGGCCAGGGTCATTATTTTAGGTTTGGGTTTCTTCAACACACTGTCATGATTCAAGAAACACTTCAAGCAGCATGATTTCCCTTTCTGGCAGAAGATGTGGCCCAAAAATGAAAATTTGACTTTTCGTGTCTTTCTAAACCTGTATGACTTTCTTTTTTGTACAAACAATGGCAAAGTCAGTGTGGTTCAATGTTGGGCAAAACTTTCTTAAAAATAGCTTATTTTGGGTTCTATAGAGGGAAAAAAATTATACAGATTTGTAATAACACGAGGGTGAAAAAAAGTATTTAAAAATGGTCATTTATGGCTAAACTATCCATTTTCTTTTATTTATATTTTCTTATATTATTTATTAACTCAACTTCATGTCATTCCAAATTTGTATTATTATTTTTTTTCCATACAGTGAGAGACAATGGGGTCCAATGTTGTGCACAACATTATTTAAAATATCTTCTTTTTCTGCATAGGAAAAAAATCATACAGGTAAAAAATAATGCAGGTTTCTCCGAATAATGGTCCTTTTATATCAGGGTTTTGGCTTTTTTTGGGGGGGGGGGGGAAATCCAATGAAAAAGAAGCTGTGTCTTAAACAACCGTGTGGTAACGCCTTTTTTATAATCAAGTGAATTAACCACTTTATCTCATTTGATTTTTTTTTTTTTGAGCTTTTTATTGGGGAAAAAAGAAAAAAAAGTCAGATTCATAAATGAGAAGTTTGGCATAAGTGCAAAAACATGTTCACACGATGCAACACTTCATTTAAAAACAAAATACTCAAAGTAATAAAACTAACATAAAATGAATTGCATCCTACTCTGTATTCCCAAATTACCTTTCTCTTCATACATTTATTCATCACTTCCCTAAGACACAGTATGCTCTCTCTCTCTCTCTCTCTCTCTCTCTCTCTCTCTCTCTCTCTCTCTCTCTATATATATATATATATATATATATATATACTCACCGGCCACTTTATTAGGTACACCTGTTCAATTGCTCTGTAGCACAAATTGCAATCACATGGCAGCAACTCAATGCATTTAGGCATCTAGATGTGGTGAAGACGACTTGCTGAAGTTCGAACCGAGCATCAGAATGGGGAAGAAAGGGGATTTAAGTTACTTTGAACGTGGAATGGTTGATGGTGCAATGGTTGATGTTAGAGGTCAGAGGAGAATGGGCAGACTGGTTAGAAATGATAGAAAGGCAACAGTAATTCAAATAACCACTCGTTACAAACAAGGTATGCAGAATACAATCTCTGAACGCACAACACGTCGAACCCTGAAGCAAATGGGCTACAGCAGCAGAAGACCACACCGGGTGCCGCTCCTGTCAGCTAAGAACAGGAAACGGAGACAATAGAAGACTGGAAAAACGTTGCCTGGTCTGATGTGTCTCGATTTCTGCTGCAACATTCAGATGGTAGGGTCAGAATTTGGCGTAAAGAACATGAAAGCATGGATCCATCCTTCCTTTTCTCAACGGTTCAGGCTGGTGGTGGTGTAATGGTGTGGGGGATATTTTATTGGCACACTTTGGGCCCCTTAGTACCAATTGAGCATCGTTTAAATGCCACAGCCTACCTGAGTATTGTTGCTGACCATGTCCATCCCTTTATGACTACAGTGTACCCATCTTCTGATGGCTACTTCCAGCAGGATAATGCACCATGTCACAAAGCTCAAATCATCTCAGACTGGCTTCTTGAACATGAAAATGAGTTCACTTTACTCAAATGGCCTCCACAGTCACCAGATCTCAATCCAATAGAGCACCTTTGGGATGTGGTGGAACGGGAGATTTGCATCATGGATGGGCAGCAAATCTGCAGCAAACGCGTGATTCTATCATGTCAATATGGACCAAAATCTCTGAGGAATTTGACATTTTGAACCGTCATCCCTCACCGTAATTCCCCTATTCTGTGCCATTTGAGTTATCCATCTAAGACACCATCTGAAAAGACACAAAGTGACATTGTAGCATTCCAGTGGGGTAAATCAAAACAGAAAATGATGCAATGAAAGGAAATTGGAGAAGGCGTTGGTGAATAGCTAAATCGTGATTTGGTTTTACATTTGAGCAGGTGAGTTGAACTTAAAAGGCCTGAGATGTTTGTTTCTTGCTGTCAGTGGTTATATGAAAAGTTTATATGAAACGTGTGTGGAAGTTCAATACTTGAGCCTTACAAACAAACCACTTGACATTTTCCCTTACCAGCTGAGCTGTTTAATTTGCCCACCTTTTTTGTCTTTGATTCCAAATTTATTCCAGACAGTAAAGTGCTCTTTCCCATCAGCTGCTATTAGGAAACAAGATTTTTGCAAACAAAAAGGATGCAATTCCTAATTACAAAAAACATCTGAGTCATTGGATATTTCAGTTCTGAAAAAACTTGGATTTTTTTTTTTAATTCCAGACATGTATGACTTTCCCCACCAAAGTTCACTATTAAAAAAATAAAGTTTTTTATTGGCATCTGTGGTTCCATGAAGAACATTTAGTATCCACTAAAACTTTCTTTTCCACAAAAGGTTCTTTAGTGGAAAAAGGTTGTTTAGATTTTTTAAATGTTCATCTCACCAAAAATGGTTCTTCTATGCTATGGCATTGCTGGCATTGCTGCATTTAGTTTTTTTTTTTGTGCATAATGAAAGGAACTGGTGCCATTAAGTGCTAAATTCGACAAAGTGTGCTATACAAATCATAATTCTTCTGAAATTTTGAGAAGGTTGAAATTAAAGTTGTTTTTCACTGAAAACTGAACCTCTGCGTCTCTCAAATGTCATTCACACGTGGATTTAAAATATACCAGTATACTCTGTTAATTAACTGCAGGGCCATCATAGTCCTTTCCTACAATTTTCTGTCTTTGACGGGCTGTCAGTAGACATTTGCTTGAACTGTGGGCGCAAAGTAATTTAAGTGCATCTTCTTTTCTGATTAATTTGGGGGTTAGATCATTCCGATACAGCAATCAGCTCAGACACAGTCATTGTTCCTATGCTTTTATTTTGTATGTCTGGTTTATATAGACCACTCACAGGTGAAAAGGCAGACAGCAGGACCCAGAAACCCATAATTTGGTGACCAAGTTATTCATGGCTTGTAAAGGCGAGGCCCAGTGGGGATTCTGTAAACAGCATTTTCACAAAACAATTTTTGCTTTCCGTGAGGTGTTATGTTCTAAGAAGCACTGTCTGCCCGACCTACCGCTGGCACGGCGCATACAAATGCTAATAGAACACCAAATGACTCGCCTCCACGACTCTCTATATTGAAAAACTATGCAATCACATTGTGTGATCTTTTTCTTCAAAGCTGTTGGTGTGCAGATGTAGAGCGTGCGTATATCCCGAGTGTTTGTCTTTCTACCAGCAAGAAATAGTGTAGTCATTGAGCTGTGTATCGTATGTTATCACATTTCACACCACATATTCCACACGCCTCTGTGCTTGTGAATATGAATTGGTAATATGAATCTTAATTGGTTTGTATGCGTGTGGATGTGTATGTGTGTATCTGTGTGCGTGTGAGCTCTACCTGACTCTATACCAGGTGGAATACATGTTTGGTTTTCGTGTGTGATGAGGATTTGTAGCTTATCCATTGTCTTCATTAGTATCATAGACAAGGGCACTCATATTATGTTGCATAGTACAGACCAGAATTAATATTTTCTGCTCAAATCTGATGTTTTTGTGTGAGGTTGTGGACATGACCTTTTAAATGTGGCCCATATCAGACACCGGGCAGGACAGGCAATAGTGTGACCTGCATGCATAAAGTTCACTCTAAACAAATTGTTATATTTGTATCAAGTAATGTTTTGCTTTGTGGTCGGTAAGATTTTTTTTTTTTAAGAAATGTATACATTTATTTAAAAAACGTGTATCAAATTGATCAAAAATGACATTTAGAACATTTATAATATTAAAAAATATATATTTTTAAAATAAATTTTCTTTTGAAAGGACGATTTTTTATTATTTAAGATGTTTTGATAAATTGAGTTCATGTGGAATGATGAAACTACGAGTAACCGCTGTACTGAAATCAGTAATTTGTTCTAGTGACACTTCAGGTTTTTATGCATCAGGGGTTTGATTGCCTGTGCCCAGATTAGTGGGTTGAGTCCACATGGTATAAGCTTTATTGATCTCCAAAGATAGACACTGAGAGTTACGTGAGAAAGAATAAATCCTGTGTCTATTTGATGTGAGAGTAATTTGAGGTGCTGTAGCTTTTTCAAGGGGGCCTGAAACCAAGCCTGTTGGTTGGTTAGAAAGTCTGGTTTGCTTTCATGTAATTGATTTAGTCACTACCAGTGTAGAACAGTTGTGATGTAGCAGTTTGTAACGGTAGCAATGCTACAAATAAAAAAAGTCTTCAAAATGGTGGGGGGGTTTTTTCAAGAGGCTTTTTCTTGTGGTGTATCAAGACAAACATTTGGCAAAAAATCTGTAGTCTAGTGTCTAGTCTGTAGAATTGGTTATTCAGATTACCGTATTTATAAATTAATTTGTTTAAAATTATTTGATTCACTGATTCTGGGTTATGTTTCTTTGTTTGGTTGTTTATTTATTTTTATTTTTTTTTTAAAGAGATTAATAATTTTATCCAACAAGGATGTGTTAAATTGATGAAAAGTATTAGTAAAGACTTAGTATCACAGGTCCCAAAAAATTGTAAACATCACAACTCTATCTATCATTGATAATAAATCAACATATTATAATGTTTTTGAAGGACCATGTGATACTGAAGACTGAAGTAATGGCTGGTGAAGATTCAGCTTTGCATCACAGGAATCAAAAATATTTTAAAGTATATTAAAACAGAAAAACTGCTATTTTAAATTGAAATAATATTTCACAATGTTACTGTTTTTTCTGTATTTTTAATCAAATAAATGCAGCCTTGATGAGCATAAGAGGCTTATAAAAAAATAAAATAAAACACTACAAATCTTAATGATCCAAAACTTTTGAATGACTGTGTGTGTGTGTTGTTCCTTAAATAGCTTCAGTGTACTTTTTCTTTCTTTTTTTTATCAGAATTTTTTTTAACTAAACAACTCAATTTCATGTTATTTTTCATTATTTGCTTCAACCAATAATAATTTTGTACTTTGGGAGTGTGCTGTGTATATGATGCATATGGACTGTCCACCCACCAGATGACTAGACCGAGAAAGAGCGAGAGAGGGATAATGTGAGGATGAACAAAATCAAAGGTGTCGCTGTGGCATGAGAATTCTATGTAAATAAATCCCAACATTTGGCCCCATGCAAATCCCTGGTCACCCCTGAAACAAATTGAAGTCATCAAACTTCCGTGCCAAGCTCCTCTGTAGTGAAAATATGCTTGTCGCTCATCCAAAAATCCCAGCTCGTGTCTTTATATATCCTGTGATTTCTTATTGTGCCTCTTTGTCATATTTTGAGGGCAGGTTTACACAGCTGCCTGTTGTGAGAGATTGGGATGTGGGATCTGTGTGGTTTTGCTTGCTGATTTGCTTTACGTATTTGTTGCTGTTTCCTTGAGCCTCTGGCTGGGAGGTGCTGCTTTCATGCAGATCAGAGGGCCACTTTCTCCAGACAAGTTTCTGTGTCTCGTGGGAAGGCCAATAGACTTTGCCTTGGGCAAGTGTTGCTCACAGGCAGAGACCTGGAACTTCGAAACGATATCCCGACAGAGGAGAGGAAGGGGTTGTAGATGAAAAAGGGGTCAGAAAGAGCACTTTGTCATCCAGTTGCAAGATATGATGTTTGTTCTTTCTGGTATGCCAGTCTTAGAAACACACATTGAAAGGAGAGCTGTGTACTGCACCACAACTAGAGAAATAGACCAAGATAACTTTGTGAAGAAAAGGACGGACAGCACTGGAAAAAGTTTACTTGCAGTAAGAACAGGTCTAAATAAAAAAATAAAAAATTTTGCATTATTTGTGACATTATTTTCAAGGCAATTACATTTTCCAATAAAATTCCCATCACCATAATGTTAAAACATTTAATTTTCTTATTTAATTTTGTGTAATTTTTATAATTTTCAATGGTGATTCTCATTATATTCTCAATACTTTAATACAATAATAGTGTAATACAAATAGCAATCTTAAAAGTCCAAAATATTGTCTTAATTTTAATTTCTTAAAGCCAAATATAGTGAAATATCATGTAGTAATGTATTTTAGTATTATTTATGCTATTGCAATAATTATTCATATTTTGAATGAATTTATTTTCAGTTTTCGTTTCAATTTAAGCTTTAGTAATTTTATTATTTTGTAAATAAATTTTTAATAATTTTTGTTAGCTCTATTTATTTATATTCCATATTCAGCTGTAGTCATTTTAATGCTTCAACATAAACTTAATTTCATTTGTTGAAGTTCAAACTTTTAAGTTTCTAATATTGGTATTTTATATAATTTCAGTTTTTCACTTAACAAAAAATATTTGAATAGTTCCCTCACCCAAATCTATTGTATGACTTAATGTTTGTTGTATTTTTTCCACTGGTCACAATTCACTGTTGTGTTGACAAGAGCAGTTTATTAAATATATCTTTCTGTGTTTTGAAATTCGACATTTAGGGTTACTGAAGAGTAAAAAGTCAGACTGAAAGCTGAATGGTCACCTTTCCTGCAGGCAATATGCATTTATTCAAAGCAACATAAAACATCCACCATGATTATTTCCACATCTCCATATTTAATATAGATCCTATCCACATGTGGCTGAAGTATTCATATCTATATCTTTTTATTTCCATTATCATTTATCAACCCAAAGATGGATATTCCCCTTTGGCGCCGGACTAGCCCCATCTCACAGAACCCCATTCACTCTAATGGCTCCCGCAGAGCATGAACAATACGGGCAGCGTTTCCATCGTTCCCTGACCTTGAACCAATTTATATAGCTTTCTGTCACTCCCTTCCCGCAAATGCATGATCAGATGTGTTGGAGGCCTCATCGAGCATGGAGGAATACGTTTTCTCCAAAGTTCACCAGGGCACGCTGTGTGTCGTCTGCCATGGTTGGATTTACAGATATAAAAAGAGCGGACCGTATCTCGATGTTTAGCTTTTTCCAAACCCAAGGGAGAACAAGCACACAATTGACTTCAAGTTTGGGTTCTAAACAGACTTATCTGCCCATATCTATAAGAGCCGAGCGTGGAAAAGCTGCTCTGCCCGTGGCTTATGGTGTGTGGAAATTAATGCAATAGATTTTGGATTTTCTAAAGAAGGTTTTTCCTTGTCTGCTCGTTGTAATTTATTCTCTATTCACATTGTGGTTTGTGGTTGAGATCTGTACATTCGCATGGTCACCTGGTCACAGAGATTGTGGTTTGTGTATTTGGAATGGGATTTTAAAAGTTTAAAGCTTATAAGCTCTAATGGCTTTCCTTTTAAAAGACACACTGAAATCTCTAGCAATGTGTGTGTTTTCAATAAAACGGATTACATTTCCCTGCAAGTCTTAAGTTGTAAAGTTGAAGTAACTACAGTAAGTAGCCATTTGTCTTCAATACAAGAGACAAGTGCTCTCACTTTGATGTTCTCACCTTGAGACATCCATTTTTTGCCATCATACTTTCTTTTATCCTTATGAATAAGACTTGAATCTTCAAATCCACACTCAGACGAGAGAGAGCGATAAAAGTTAACGGGAGTTTTTGACTTGGTGCTCAATTGATCGATTCCAGCTCTTTGCCAAGCTTGATTTCAAGACGTGGCATATGAGGTCACCGTCACACACAGACTGTGTTACAATTGTAAAGGTAAAAGTACTGTATGTTGTCATGGTGACAGACACTGCAATGAATTGAATATAAAAGTGTCGCATTCTGCATTATACAAGCACTCTTAAAGTTTGACATTCTTGAGATGTCTGACACTTGTCATTTAGTGGCGGCGTGATGGACATGTGAATAGAGAATGTCAGACTTAGAAATGCCCATTTAAGCATGCATTTTTATGTATTTAATATGTTAAACTATTTCTATTTAGCCATTCAGCTCAATCAAGGCAATTTTAAAACAGATGACCTGTTGCACCTGCGTGGGAAGTTGAAGCTGAACAGTTTAGGCTAATGATTGCATTAATTGCAGCATTCATTATCGTGATGATTGATATCACTAATAAATGTAAATACTATAACGAATGTGTCCTACTGCATTTACTGTCAATTATGAATGCGATAAGCCACTCGAGGCTATGCTTTACAGTGATTATACCACCGTTAAAAGATTGCTTGCAAGTTTTATTTGAATTTTAGTAACTTTGTTTTGTGTTTTGATAATTTGTGTTTTCTAAATGCCTATATAGTTTCTGGTCATTTTTAACTTGGGTTTAGTAATTTTGGTGCATTAAGTTAAACTAAGTGAAATATTGCCTATTATTTTAATTTTAACACTTATTTTGTCACATACATTTTTTTTCAGTCAACTATAATAACCTTGTTACCATCTGATACCACAGTGTCACTCCAAGAATACCATGGTATTGTGTATTTTGTGTCCAAGAACATGGTATGAATATGGTAGCATGCCTATAAAAGAACGTTTTTGTACTGTTTTTTTGTTTTTTTTTTTTTGCATTATTTATTGTCCGTTTGCATCATCAAAAATAATTGGTCTTGCTCATGAGACTCTGGATTTTGGTCCTCTTGCTCCAATACATATCTTATCATTAATAAAAGCAGCTATAGCGGAGGCTTAGAAACCTTTAATCTGATCATTACAAAGAGTAGCGCAGTGTTAAGATTAATTAATACCTCATTAATCAAACACAAACTAGTCTTAGCAGCTGCCGCTACTGATTTTGCTCATTATCATGCATAGTTTGGTATATATTTTGGCTGTCAGAAGCACTTGAGAAGTGAATTATTTCAGCTGAGTTATTGACAGCCCATGATTTAGCCACACAGCGGAACTAATACTCTCAGGAGCAGATTTATGAAGGCCTTCAATACATGTTGGAATTTTTGCTCATGAATTTTCAGGGGCTTGATCAATGATTGGAGCGTGTCAAGAGCCCTGAACCAATCGCAGGTCCTCTTGCTCTGCATTGACCCAGCATTGCAGTCTGCATGCTGACAATGTCCCAGTAAATTACAGTATGTGTCATTGAACAGAACAGAGTTGAACAGGGTAGAAATGACATTGAGATATTCCTATCAGAGTTTGCCATATTATTACACTCATTAATTGCCTTATTTTTTTATATTGCAAGCTGCCCTCAAAACACAAATGCCAATTAGACACTAATTAATTTGTGCTGAAAAGCAAACAAACAAACAAATGGATATTTGGCAATAATTTTAAAGAATTTTACGTTTCTAACTAAACTTTAGGAACAAAAGTGAGATGGATGATTTTTCAGAGACTCTCTCTGCAGGTTACAATAATAGACCAGTATGTGGCGACAAGTGTACGGTTATTAATCGCATGTGTTAACGTTGACACTTATTTATTTATATATATATTTGTGAAATTATATTTAAGAAATTAAGTTCTCCCATTGTCTTCATAGAGACAGAAACTTCAGTAGTTCAGTGATGCCATCATAGTAATATTTGCATCCTGAATTGCAATTGGTCTTATTTCTGTCCACAACTTGCATTCTGATTGTGATTAACTATTTATAGTCACCTATTCACTGCACATTGACTGTGTTAATTGGTATATGCAGCTGACTGAACATAAGATGCGCACTGAAGTGTCATCATGACTAAACAGTTAAAAAGTGATAACCTGCAACTGATGCAATGAGCTTTTTTTAAGTGTAATATTTAATTAGCCTTTATTTTATTTATTTGTTGTGTATTTAGATGCTTTTTTTCTGGTCCTGTGAAATGCATTTTATTTTTTCTGAAAATTACATTTTAATAACCAAAAGGCATGTCTAATCAACTGAAATCTAAAAGATGACATAACATGAACATCTGACTTTTCCCTTTTGTAAGCGCTATAATCAGGTACCAGTGCTATAATCAGATAAAGGGGCAGTCGTGGCTCTAATGGATAGAGCGTCGGACTTGTAACCCGAGGTTGTGGGTTCGAATCTCGGCTTCGGCAGGAATTGTCCACGACTGAGGTGAGACCCTTGAGCAAGGCACCGAACCCCCAACTGCTCCCCGGGCGCCGCAGCGTCGGCTGCCCACTGCTCCAAGTGTGTGCACTTGGATGGGTTAAATGCAGAGAACACATTTCACTGCTGGTTATACTCTGTATAATTGTGTATGTGACAGATAAAGCTCATCTGAGCTTAAATGTTTTTTTTTTGTTTTTTTTTACCAGGTGCATCAACCAACCCAGAAAACGTGAAAAAGAACAGTGTGTTTCTGCTTCCACTCAAACTAGGCATTTTCAAAATGATATAAGAAATGATCTGTGGGGTATTTCAAAGACACATGAAACTTCACAGAGACATTCTGGGGACACCTGAGACTTATATTACATAATATTGTGAAAAGGGGCATTATAGGCCTCCGATAAAATTTTACCGTCGCATAGTAAATTCAATTTTTATGACTCGATTCTGCGTGTGTTTTCTGCCTTCCCTTTCCCCCTTTTTATCTTAAATCACTGTAAACCTCCAAACAAGAGGTTAGAGAAAATGAGATAAGAGAAACTTGCAACCTTTTGTCATGTTATTGCTCTTTTTTTTCCACTGCTATTTGCACCCTCGGTTGTTCAATAGATGCAATAACCTTTCTGTGGCCAATGGCATCTGGTCTACGCCACCCTGTGTCCCGTTGCCAGGCCAACAGCGGCAGTGCCCTATTAGCACAGCCCTGCAGACTCCTCAAAAAGAGCATCTAGCGGAGTACAGCTGCGGCCGTGATACAGCGCCGTCCTGATCTTCGTCCACATCTGCATTTCTGCAGCCTCAGCCTCAGTCTCTCCATCTGGTCTTTGAAGGAGACCAGAACCCCCAAGTAATCAATTTTTAGTGAGACACTCCAGCGCCTGTGATATTTCAAGTACCTCCTGACTTTGTGAAAAATAATCTAGCGCAGGATGACGTCTTAATACCAGGCCGCTCGGCTTCCTGCAAGTGACTGCATTAAAGCTTTCATTAGCTTTCATTGCAGTTCATTGATGACAGTATTAGCGGGGAGCTGACTTCTTGTTGATGAAAGCCAAGACTGTTTCTGAGTAACAGAAGCCCTGTATCGCTCCAGGTGGACTCACCTGCTCCATCTCTGGGGACGCAATTATTCTTCTCGTGGCTGCATGAAGACGCACGCATCCCTAGATAGGCACAGGCAAGCCCTTGCTAATTGGTGATGTCAGTGATTCACCGCTGGCCCTGTTTTCTTTCCTACCGCTCTCGGGTCTCGTTTTTTTTTTTTTTTTTTTTTTTGGCACCTGCTTAATTTTATTGTCGATTGTGCTTGCTCGACATTTTCTCCTGCATATGCATATATATCGATAAATGTTTTATTCATAGAACACCGGCCCCGTTCCTACCTTCTCCCGCTCTCTCTGTCTTTCTTCTAATGCTCATAGCATGTTTGTCAGAGCAAGCCGAGATGTTTTCAAGGAGGTAGTGTAATTCAATGAGGAAAAATGTGAGTCTAAAGTTTAATCCCTGTCGTGTTTCATTTGTCTTTCTTGACACTGCAGGGATCTTTTAATGAGCATGCGTTGTTAATTGACTGACTGGGATATGCGGTTGATAGCAACACGTGCTGGTTGAAGAACAGGAGGTGCACTCTTGCAGTTTTGAACCCACTCTTCATCCCAAAGGATGCACGCACCTGTTCTTGAGTAATTGCGGTGGTGCCATCGTTTAATTCGACTTTAAAGATCTTGATTTTAATTAAAATGTCAACTTTGTTTACTCTTTCCTGTGTTAACCTCAGATGGAAGTTCTCATAGAAAAGTCTTGTCAGTACTAGTGGTGTTGTTATTCATTGCTGTACGTTGTCATGGAGCAAGACATGATGCAAGGCTTGTGAAATATGTCTCATGCCTTGTGTCATATGTCCTCTGGATATATTCCGTTTGTGTTTGTACAGGTGATTGGCCCCTCTGCATCCAACATCAACAGTAACATATGACAATATAACACTCCAGTGTCAAACATGCAGAATATTTTTAGAGCTCTCCCTCTGGAATTGTGTACATACTGGGTTAAGACATCTCTTATGAATTGAAAAGTGTTTTTGATTAAATACTTTCTTTTGCCCCAGTTATTAGATTTGGCCAAATAGTGTAAACATTGTGTCTGTGGTGCCTTAAAAACAGTTGGTTTGAGTCGCTTGATAGGTCAGCTTTTATCTGAACCCTTACCATGAAACATTTTTTTTTATAAAATATATTGTGAAATATATGTATGTCTAATTTTTATAAAATAAAATGTTTTTTTTGTTTTATTTGTTTTTTGCAAGGATGCATTAAACTGATCAAGAGTGACAGTAACAAATTGTGTTATAGTAAAAATGTGTGTATAAATGCTGTTCTTTTGAATTTGTTTATTCATTGAAATCTCCATAAAATATGTATCACAGTTTCCACAAACATTTTAACCAGTAAAACATTAATAGTAACAAGAAATGTTTCTTGGGCAGCAAATCAGGATATTATAATGATTTTTGAGGGATCATGTGACACAGAAGACTGAATGACTTCTGTGAATATTCAGCTGTGCAATAAATTACATTTTTTAAATATATTAAAATAGAGGACAGCTATTTTAAATTGTAATAATATTACACTATATTACTGTTTTACTGTATGTTTTATCAAACAAATGCTGCCTTGTTCAAAAATCCTATCAAACTTATGAATGGCAGTGCACATATATACTATTAGATTTGATTATATTTCCATTTTTATATTATTTTAGTGGCTTTTCATTCTTTTTTTATTTGATTTCATAGTTGAGCTCTTACAGAAAAAGTGGAGCTGGACCTGGATCAACACGTGTCTTTAATTGTGCACATTAAAATCAGTAAGAAAGAATACATTTTGATTTCAGGTTGAATTTTCTATCCTAAAAACCTCCTCATATTTTGCCAAACAGGTTTTATAAATCCAAACAGTGTTTGTGGAGCAGTGTTTATCACCAGGTACAGAGGGAATGCACCGCGGTGTCTCTGACACTGAAATAAGGGGCTGTCATTGTCATGTCACAGGCAGAATTAGTGGAGATAGTTAGAGCTGCAATGAAGTATCTGTCTGCGTGATGGGAAGCAAAACAAGCCCAATTAAAGCACCTGGGACCTAGAGAGCAGCCGAACAGGTGGCAGCGATCCACACACACTCACATTGCTCTTTTAATCTTTTAGTTTGATGCACTGTGGATGAAATTCTACTGTTAATGTGTAGACAACTGTTCAAGCTTGCTCAAAAATACACCCCCAATCCAACAAAGTGAAAATGAAGGTTGCAAAATAAGGCACTTAGTACCGAATTCGCTCTTTGCCGGTGATGTAAGTATCCACTTACCCCTGAAAGACACATCAGTTCTTGCAGAATGGATGGTGAATAGTGACTGACACGCAATTTTGAGATGAAACAGAACATGGGAGTTGGTTATCTTTTTGATATTTGATTACATTACAAAGCTTTTCATTTGAAAAATGTTTATACGTATTTTCAGATTTCCTAAGGTTTTACATATATTCTCAAATTATGCTGATTTCAAAGCAGGTGGTCACTTGATTTCTATTAGCAAAATTAAACATATTTTTGTTTGTTCAATGATATAAATTATTTCCAGAATTTTATTTAAATCACGATTTAATACAACAGTCAATTAGTAATATTTTTGGAATGTATTGTAACAAGAGTGAAATTAAAATACAGGAAATAAATCAATATTCATTGACGATGTATAGCACAAAATAATCTGTAATCTGTTATGTTTAGAAAGGTATTTGATAGAAATGTTGGAACTGACAGACTGTTGTATAGATTTTAAGTTGTACTTTTGTTTATTTTATTTTCAATCTGAATTGTTTTTCAGATTTCTATATGGAGTGAGCTGATACCCTATTTTTTAAATCAAATTTGGAATATAGTTTTGTGAAACTGAACAAATTTGCCCTTTCATTTTTGCATATCCAGAAGAAATGATGAAATATATTTTTCATATATTAACTATTGGATTTTTTTAGGGGGCTGACACATTTTATATTATATGAGGTACAAAGCACATGTACATGGCTTATGGCAAAAACATTATGCAACCAAGCTGCCTAAGAAGAAATAATGTTTTAGAAAAGACCCCGGGAAAAAGAAAATCCAACATTTTGCTCCTTTAAAGAAGCTTAGAGTTTATCTCTCACTTTGTCTCCTCCAAGCAATACAAGCTCTCAAACCAGAAAGCATTTTTCAGTAAATGAAATTAAATGTATTTAGCAGAAAAGAACCCAAAGAAAAAGTTATGATTTCTGCTGCTTTTTCCCCATTTATTGCTTGTTTAAATAATGTTTTGAATATTTTTTAAGCTGCTCGTATTTATATGTGCTGAACAAGATGTGCTGACACCCCCTGCTGCTGCTGCAAAAAAGCTTTTTTAATGTTATTTTGAAGCTGAAACGTGCAGATGTTCACTGGCTTTGGTCAGAAAATGCTCCCTCCTGCTGCTTGTTAGAGCATCTGATGACCTTTGGAGCTTTTTATGGCTGCTTCAGACTAAGTTAGTCTCAGTTCTACTTCATCTGTTTTTTCCTTCCCTTTTGCACAATTTGCGAGATCAGTTGGTCGGAGATCCAGTGAGTTGAAGTGTAATACTTTATGAGGTTTCTTTGCACAGAGCCAGCAAACATACACTAACCAACAACATGTAAAAACATATACAGCACTAATTTAATCAGGTGTGAATTTATAGAAATTATAGTTTTGCCTTCAGGTGTGTTTTTGTGTAAATTTAACCAAGTGACATTCGCATCACACTCTTTTTCAGTGGAGACTCTTATGTAACTGTGAGGACTTTCCAAATACAGTAAAGAAACCGTTTGTAGAACTGTTTTGTCCAGTAACATAAGACTGCAACTGTAGCATGATTAACTTCACCCATGTCTCTTCAGCTTTCTTATTATATTCTGTTAGTTTTGTCACTTTATAATATTACTTCAATTCACTTGCAGATTTTGAGACGTGGGGAAAAACATGCTCAAGGCAATTTACCAGGTGCTATTTTTGAGAATAGCAACATTGCTTCTATGAAAGTGATTAAAGCTCATCACTAGATTGTGTTTAATACTGTATATTTTTGTATTCTCTTTTACCTGAATTATTAAAATATATAATATATTTTTTTTTATAAATAATATATATTAGTGCTGTCAGTCGATTAAAACATTTTACTAATTAATCGCACATTTTCTGAAATTAATCTTGATTAATCCCTGATGGTATTTTTTTCTATGACTGAAGGCCAGTATCTCTGATACCATTCACTGATGTCTCTATACCCCCCCAATATATAACCATTGCCATTCAACATTACAGTAAAATTGAGAGCTATCAATTTTAACATGTATTTGACTAAATAACTTCTAATTTAAGTGAACTTAAAACAATATTTACATAAACCCATTATAATTAATGTCATATTTACCTGTGCCCTTCAGCTGAAACATACTGTACATAAATTGAAATTAAAGTTATCAAACACTAAAGTCTAAATTAAATATAGATGAATCCTTAAAGCTAAGTTCTTTTTCCCTCTTTTTTCTTTGTCCTTTGATTAACATTTAAGACAGATTAATACTATTAATAAACTATTATCATTCATTACATTACAGACATCACAGCAGCTGGTTATAAGGTTGTTTAGGCTGTTATTTCTTTAAGAGCTGCTGCTGCTGAACGTGACGCAGATCTGACGCGCATCATATTTTCTCTCAACTCTTTTGACCTTTTCTGACCCACTTCTTCTCTACTAATGAACTGACTGATGAGTTGAATCGGGTGTGTTAGATGAGGGAGACCGTGCTGCGCTGCTCCAGGACACTTTTGAAAACCATTTCAGAGACATGTTCTTAAATGTGACTCATTTTAAATATATTACATGCATGCACAGTTTTAAGGCAGCTTTAATCGCCTTCTTGGTAACTTCATGACTTAACTGACCACGACATTGCATGCACATAGTTTAATTCACACTTTTATATGAATGAGACAGGCTACAGCGTGCGCCGGAGTCTTTGTGCGTTCAATAGAAGACCGAGCCCTGTATCGTTTCCACGCTCATTTGCCGCTGAACTGAAGCTGGGTGCGCATCTAACATCTCCCGTTTGATGTGATCATAAAGACGTTCTGCGACTGAATAAATGCACTTCTTGTCAAGAGAAATAGTGACAGAAACAGCAGTTGTGTGTGCGGTGGCCAACCATAGCCTCGGCCTTGCGTTAAACTGAAAAAATGAATTGCATGTGTTAACGCGCTAATTTTGACACCACTAAATATATATATTAGTGAATATTCATATATTAGTGAAGCTTCACTTGTCAATATTTATGTATTTGACACATTAGTTTTGTATCTGATGATGTTAACACGATGAGTGAGATTTTGTGAAAAAGTAGAAGAAGCATTCAAATGTATCTCTGAATATATTTAACAGATTGATCCAAAGTAATACCTTGGTGCTTCGTTTTATTTTCACACTAATCCTGTCCGGCCCCATAAGAAATGCAGCTTCAACTGAGTAGGTTGCGTGAGCAATCTAAGTGTGTCACTTCACACGAAGAGCCTCAAATCACAACTGAGAGGCGTTTACCGCACGTCTAATTCCCGAGCGTTTTCCGTTACAACTGCGCTGCCATAGCGAAGGTTAAAAACAGACCACAAGGGTGATAGAAAGCGATGAACGTGTGTCCTCAAACCCTTGTTCTATATCAATCAACGGCGATTCCATTACAGTTGCCGTGGTGTTAGTTGAATTAATTGATATGTTTTCGTCTGCTTGTGGTTTGACTCTCTAATGCCTGCCTTACTAGTGCTGTGCTGGCCTGCTCAGAGCCACCAGCTAATAGCTTGTTTTGCAAGCAGGTTGGGTGTCTGTAAGTGGAGCGTGCTGATCGCTCTCTTTCTCTCTCTCTCTCTCTCTCTCTCTCTCTGTCTGTCTGTAGGCAACACGCTGCAGAGCCCCGTGTTCACGAAGCAGCCAGGCAGCATTGTGTTTCCAGTAGACTCCATGGAGAAGAACAGGGAGGTGGTTTTCAGCTGTGAGGCACAAGGTGACCCTCCTCCTTTTTACAGGTGAGTTGACTGCCAACTTGCCACCGCAAAAACACTGCTGTTTGGTCATCTGCATCACTGCTTCGGTAAATTGTACCTCAGCCCTTTTTTTTTGCAATTCCAGAAATGCATAGGCTCTTTCGTGCCAGTGCTCATTAGCATCAGTAGCTTTACACCATGTTTTAAGCTGGTGCGATGGGATAAGCGGTAACATTCTAAAAGTTATTTTCCTTTGTATTTGTGCAGCAATGCACTGGTTTGCCCCTTCCGCAATGACCAATATTCTGCCCGTCATAGCTGTACATTAAACATTTTTCTTAAAAATAGTGAGTGTTTTCAGACAGGTTTCCTGAATGATGCTCACATCTGCCATTGGTTGACCATAAGATAGTCCCACCCCGAACTTATGCCATTTGTTTGCTCAATATTCCTGTATAGGATTTTTTTTTTGTATGGATTAAAAATGTTTTAGTAAAAAAAGTAATTATTAAATGGGTGCATATAAAGGAAAATTGTGAATAAAGATATAAATAAAATTGATTGCAGATTAATGTAGTGGAAATTACTTTTATTTTTAGTTCTTACATTAAACATGTTGAATCTTTTTGGCATATTTGAGCTGTTTTAAAAAAAAAATATTGAGATATGTACTACCATTCACAAGTGTGTGGTGGGTAAGATTTTAATAATGTCTCTTATGCTCATCAAGGCTACATTTTCTATTTGACCTTTTTTCTTTGATGAATAGAAAGTTCAAAAGAACAGCACTTTTTTGAAATATTTTACATTTTCTTTTTGGGAAAGACATATTTACTTTTACTTTTGATCAATTGAAAACATTACTAAATAAAAGTATGGTAACACTTTAGAATAGGGAACACTTATTCACTATTAACTATGACTTTTCCCTCAATAAATTCCTGATTTGCTACTTATTAATAGTTAGCAAGGTAGTTGTTAAATTTAGGTATTGGGTAGGATTGGCATGTAGAATAAGGTCATGTATAATAAGGCATTAATATGTGCTTAATTACTACTAATAAGTGGCTAATATTCTAGTAATATGCATGCTAATAAGCAACTAGTTAAGAGACCCTAAATTATTAATTTCTTTAAAAAAAAAAATGCTGATCCCAAAACTTTGAATTGTAGGGTATTTTAAGCATTTTCAAGCAATACATAATTTAGATATATCTTCAAAAATATTGTCAAATGACTGAAAATATTTTTTTTTATAAATATGTAGTTTCTAATAATATATCAGCCTGACCGCTGTTTTAGTTCTTCTTCACATGCTGTGATTTCTCAATAGTTAAGTATGTTTTTAAGTATGTTAATGGAGCGTCCGGTTCGATGGCTTCAAATGAACGTGTTCCCCTGACGCTGTTCAGATATGCTGCAGAAAGACAGATATATGTGCTCTTCTAGAATTGATCAAGCTTAATGGAAAAGCTAATCAGTAGCTTCCTCTTTCCTGTCAGGAAGCTTAAATCATGGAGCCTTTTGATGAATGTCCTTCTCTCGGCAGCTCTATTGTCCATCACTTCCAAAGTGCATTTAGTTCAACCTCATGAACTCCCATCCCTCCCCCAATGCCTCCATGTCTTTCTAAACCTATATGACTTTCTTTATTCTGTGGAAATGGGTAGATTTTAAAAATGTACTCGCCATGCTTTTGCATTCAAATATAAAAGCATATAAATAAACTGAACAAATCTTCAAAATGTTCAGTTCTCTAGTTAATTGCTCACAGGAGGGGAACATTTTCAGTGAATAACGACTTCCACTTATAGCTATTGTATTGTATTATTGACTTTAAAGTGCACAAGTCAAACGGACCACTTTTATTATACTTTATAGTGTTTTGGTGCCATTTTTGAAGATTGAAAGCTGTTGCAATCATAGTAAATGCAAATGTTTGGTCAGTACATTCTGTAAAATTGATTTTTGTGATCCACAAAGTCATATGCATTTGAAATGACATGAGGTTGATGGCAGAATTGTTATGCTTTTAGTTGAACTACACTTTAAGCTCATGCACAAGCCCAGAGGATAATCAAAGCTGCCATTGTAGCTTTTGAGCTAAGGCATCTGGTGTGTGTCTACCTTCTTGGAAGAAGGTTTTAGTAAAGAATGTGTAATGCAGAAAAGACTTAAAGTGTGCAACAGATCCTCAAACCACCTCCTGTGTCCTGAGCCAGATGGTGTTGTATTGTCTGCTACGTAATGTCTGTTTGAGCATGAGCACGTAAAGCATGTGCTCAGCAAATGGAGCGTCTGGTTAAAGCTGTCACTGCCGCGAGGAGTTTGATGTTGTGATCCTATGTAATCATACCTCAGTACTATTATTTTTATGTCAAACTACACTTTAAAGTAAGACTGTGCCTTTCTACCTGATTTGGCCCATACAAAATACTTCTGTTTGTATAACCCATGCAGTGCAGTCAGATTGATTCAGTCATAGAAAAATAAACAGAAATACAAATATAGAATAATATTTTGGGCTTAAATAAGTAAGGAAATGTGCTGTCAGCTGGTCATTATTACAAAATAAACAATGACAGGACGATCGCTGTATATTATTTTGTTTATTGTATGGCTACTTATAAAATATTGATTTGATTTGCAAATACTGTGCTGTGTAACAAAAGCAGTTCATTTTTTGGAATAGTCAGCCTTAAATGAGATTTTATCACTGCCACGCAACCATTGGAATTATCTATTTTCCATTTTGTCATACTGTTAGACAAATTTTAGGTTCTAGAAATTGATATTATATTAATGCTTGTTCAATTTGAACTATTTTGTTTACATGTCGTGAGCTTGAATTATATAACACTACCAGTCAAACATAAAAAACTATTTTTTTTTAATTAGTTTTATTTTCCTAATTTTAGAATATTAATAAAAGATTAAGTGTAATTTTGTAAATAAGTGAATACACTACAGTTCAAAAGTGTTGGATAGTAAATAATTTATTTATTTAGGTTAAAGAAATTTAGATTTTAATTCAGCAAGTTGCATTAAATTACATACATTTACAATGTTACAAATTTTTTATATTTCAAATAAATGCTGTTCTTTTAAACTTTCTATTCATGCAACATATTTGTGGAACATTTTTAGCATTGATAATAATAAGAAGAACGTTTTCTTTATCACCAAATCAGCATATTAGAATGATTTCTGAAGGATCATGTGACATTAAAGAAATCAACATTTTAAATCATGGTAATATTTAACAATAGTACTGTTTTGTTGTATTTTAAATGCAGACTTGGTGAGCATAAGAAACATCTTCCAAAAAAAAGGACCAACCCCAACCTTTTGAATGGTGTATGTAGTGTAAAATTCATATCATTCATATCAGAAAACTAATTTTAAGCATTTAAGCACAAGATCTTTTTAGTTTGGAGTCAATTGTGTTTAAACTTTTAACTGGTATTATATGTTGTGTGAGACATCACATGTGATGCATGGCAATGTGATTTTCCTTAAAATGTCAAAAATAAAATGTTAAAAGATCATGGTATATAATTGAACAGCCCTGTTAACCTCCCATAGTCTGACGCTTTGTAACACCAACTCCGTGTGGAGAAGGTTGGAGAGGCAGTATAATTGAAGTTTAACAACTTATTATAAATTACACTGCTTGGTTCTCTTGATCTGAGACGACAGCTGCTCCTTATACTTCAGACTTCCCACCTTCTCTCTCGTATAGCTTCTCATTCTAATTCACTTCTCCTCTTTACCTCACTTCAAGAACCTCAGCTTAAAACATGAAGGAGACTAGAGAACGCTATAGAGTATCCTTGCATCACCTCGTCGTGAAGTTGAGGGAGAATTGTCAATCAAAGGAGAGCCCGTAGCCATAGTTACAGCAGCAGATGGGAAGTGGCCGGGTTTTTTAACGGTTACACAAAGTTTCTTGACATGCTGTCATATACCAGCATTCTCATTTGTATGCAGATAATTGATCTTTTGAAATGAAGTTGTTACATTTTCTGGGAGAACGCGGCGGTATTTCTGGCCCCCACAATGAAACGCGAACAAAGCATTGGCGTAGTGTGAAAATGCAAATGTGTCACAAAACTTGGAGATAAAGAGAAAAAACACAGGCTGTCTGTGACACGAACTGGATGTTTTGTCACCCAAGATGGGAACTGTAGGTGGTGAAATCTCCATTTCTTCCAGGGACAGGGGGTTAGTAATAACTGATGACATCCATTCGTACCCTTCTCTTGTTTCAATGCCATGCTATTTTATATAATTAGATGTCTTAGATGCGATATATCAACCGATGTTTCTTTTACAAGTTTGATCGCACTTGATGTGGTGTTGTCATTATTCCTAATTGCAAGTGTGCTTTTACACTTCACAAATGGCCAAATCAAAAATCTCAAACAAACAAGAAACTCATTTTACTGTCAGAAACACCTGCTCGTCCCTTTTTATTTTCATCAGCCTCTCTAAGATCAAACAGAACAGAAAAGAGCACTTGGAAACTAACAGGAAGGGGAAATCCGAGCCTGAGATTTGGAAACTCTCCACTCCTATCAATTACCGGCATCTCTGAAGACCATGCAATATCGTTCACTGTGGGCAACAAATATGAAATATTTATTGCGTTTTTGTCTTTTGAAAACACTCGGCGTGGGGACAGGAATGTGCCGGCGTCTTTGATTTAGAGGTACTAGATTCAAATTAGACGCGAGAGCAGATGTAGGACTACACCCATATTATTTCTGAGCTTTGCATAGAAACGCAGTCGCTTCCCGGTGTGAAGAGTCTTTGTGTGTGCAAATGACCCACCTCTCAGAGGGCATTAGGGAGATTCTGTTTTTGTTTAGGAAAATAAGAAGCATCTGTATACAAATGTGAAACAGACAAAGAAAACAAGATGTCGAACTACAAACACCATTTAGAAAAGCACGTGTGAATGTACCGCTGAGGGATTTAACATTAGATTTCTCGCTAGTTAAAGGGATAGTCCACTCAAAAATTCTGTCATGAAATATTATCTACTCACCCTCAATTCAGATAAGCAGAAGAATGTTGTTAACTAAACAGTTTCGTTTTCCATTGATTTCCACTTCATTTTTTTGTCCACAGAATGGAAGTCAATAAACCGAATCTGTTTAGTTGCCAACCATGTTTTGAAATATCTTATTTTGTGTTCCACTGAGGAAAGAAAGTTATAGGTTTGGAATGACATGAATTTTTGGCTGGACTATCCCTTTAAAAAGGCGCACTTGACTTGACTTGACATCTCAATAAATTCAAAACTATAGTTTTGTGGCTTTTAGTTAATGTCTGTTAGCTTTGTAATGAGTGTACTCCTAAATGTTGACAGGAAATAATCTTATACGAATTATGTTATACACTTCTAGGAAGAAATTGATGAATTAACTTGTACCAGGGATGTACATTATACCAGTTTTAGTCCAGTAAAATGCCGTCTACTGCAACATCTGTAGCTGAGATTGGTGGAAGGTCCCCTGCTTTGTTCCTGACAGGCGGTTGTGCTGCTAACCCTAACCATATTGAGCCTGTAAGGCTAATCAGCCTGTCTGACACGAAGCAAGGACACCTTGCGTATTTCGCAGACTAGCAAAGCAAAAATAGTTTATCATGTGTCTTGAACTAAAGGTTGTTGGCTATATAAAATCGACATGAAATCCAAATTGACCCCATGTATGTTCTAATTTGGTTCCTGATGTTATTATAAACGATTTAGCTGTGCGTGTTATTTCAAAGGTAAAATAGTAGTTAGTCTTCAAAAATTCTGTTTAAAATTAGTTTTGAGCTGCCGTCACCAAGCTTTAGATTTCCACCCCTCTCCACCAAGTGTCATTTAGAGATCACTTTTCATGATCTAGTCAATTACTGATGAATGAAACCATCGCACACCCTGCTACGCACATCCTGTTTTAATCAAAAATATGTCCCATCACATTACAGAAGTAAAACTGGTTGTAAGCAGTCTGGCAACTGATCTAGTGATTGATATTGGCTTAAAAAGGGAAAAGCCTTTTGATATCCCAACATGGGTATCTGTTTAACATATTTTATGGGTTATTAAAAATTGGGGGGAATGAAGATGCTGGGAGGTTGTAAGATAAGTTATTAAAATATTGAGCCATGCAGGGACATCAGTAAAATTGGCCTGTTTGTGAAATGGTTCAAATTCTTAGAGTGAAATATTTATAATAAATGGTTATTAATAACGTAAGCTGTCAGTTAGGATTCTCTTATAGAACATAGATCTTGGGCTGCATGATTTTGGGTGAAAATGTAATTATAATTTCTGATTTAAAAAAATGGATTTGAAATGACACATTTTCTTTGATAATAAATAAATATTAATGTTATTATTATTAATTTTGTAATATTTCACTGTAAAATTAAGTATTTAAGGGAAAAAGAATAATAATAACAAAAACACGAAAAAACAACAAATGATGAGCTATAAAAAAATAAAAAATTAAACATGCTGCGAAGAGCACTTAATTAAATTGCAGCCTTTACGTTTGGATAAGTCATAAACCTATATCACGATTTCAGTTTCAAGTCTCACACACATATAACCTCATGAATGAACTGAGGTCATTATTGCATTACCACTGTTAATGATGAAAAGACGGCAATATTTCAAAGTGCGCTTCATATGTGAGTTTTTGTATTGATTTGGCAGCTTGTTTGTTTTAATAAGGCTGTTTGAAGGGAAGGAGAATCCGATGATTACTTAAATGAATTCTATCCTTCAGTGATCTCAGTAAATTCCTGTTGTAATCACACTGCATGCTATAGAATATGGGAGTGCTCACTGCAAATATTAGTTTTGATTGGTGCTCTGCCATGATAAAGCTCACATTTGATGCTGTATGACTTTGTGTTCAACAAGATGGATGGTCACAAGCCGTGCCATTCTGGGCATTAATCTTGGTATTGGGGGAAAACAGGCTTATAAATTTATCAGGAATACAGCTGGTTGCTTTTCATTTAGCAGACACTTTTTATGCAAAGCACTTTACAGTGCACTAATTGCAAGGACAATCCCTTTGGAGTTAGTGTAGTGTACTAAGTGCTTTACTCTGGAGTCTAATAATTGTGGATCTTAGTAACTCAGCACAGTTCACTGGTTCTCTTTATCTGGGATCACACATGGAGGTTTTGTTTCAACAGCCCAGATTCGTACCCACTGGTCTGATGACACTCGATAGCTGTGCAAAACAATTGGTTACACCAATTCTACCCTGCTTCCGGCCATGTGTTTTCTTATTAGACTTTATTAGATGAGACTGACTGCAATGTTTGTAACCCTGAATATTTTCTGTATTTTTTTTTAAACCAATTTCTTATTTTTATTCTGTATTTTACAATGTTTATAAATGAATTTTATTTACCAATGAATACAAATAACTACTCATAAATACATTAATTGTGTTCATTCAATATTATATAGTTGTCCCAAAAACTTTATTTCTATTTTTGTAAATTATGTTTTGTTAAAAAAATTAGTTGTCTTTATAATAAATGACAATTTTTAAGAGTGGCTTAAGTGTCCAATAGTTTTTATAGCCACTTCATATTTATATTTACATTTAACTTTAATCATTTACCAGATGCTTTTATCCAAAGTGACTTATAAATGAGGACAATGGAAGCAATCAAAATCAATAAAAGAGCAATGATATGTAGCAAGTTTTTTATTATTATTATATAATAAATAAAATGAAAACAGATAGAATAGGAAAAGAATAGTGCGAATAGATAGGTGTTAGAGGCCCTTTTTTGCTTTTTGTTAATTGTATAATAAATAAAAAGAAAATATGTATTAACATATAATAAATGTATAACTCAATATGTAAAGTTATTTTTATTGCTTAAATGTTTATTTTAATACTTCAAGAGACTTAAAAGAATTGGAATTGAGGAATATTTTAAGTATCAACTTTGTCTCAGATGTTTGTACTAAAATTAGAAGAAAAAAAATAATATAAAAATATGCTCACGAGGCAGCGATTGTTTAATCAAAATACAGTTTAAAAAGTATTATTTTGAAATATTATTACAATTTTAAATAACCGTTTTATATTTTAATATATTTAAAAATGTCGTTTAAAATTTAGTTTACTTTAAAATTTAGTTTATTCCTATGAAAAATCAATGTATGTCTTCAGTGTCACATGATTCTTCAGAAATCATTCTAATATATTGATTTGGTGTTTTAAGAAGCTTTTATTATAATCTTCAATGTTGAAAACAGTTTTCACAAAAACAACTGTTTTTGATGAACTGTTTCTTTGATTAATTAAAACATTTAAAAGAACAGTATTTGAAATGGAAATATTTTGTAACATTATAAATGTCTTTATTGACACTTTTGATCAATTTAATGGGTTCATTCTGAATAAAAGTATTAATTTCTTTAAAAAAAACATACTGTGACAATCTTTTGAATACTTGTGTAAATTACTTAGTTTTTCATATATTTTTTCACATATGCTCTTATTTTTGAGAATAGGCGAATACAGCTAGAACATAAGTTTTGTTATGACATTTAGGTCATGGATGGTCATGATGAGATATATATGAGTTCATATTGAAATCTCTGAACTGTGAACTACTTTGTGTTGTAGGTGGAAGCTAAATGGCAGCCTGCTCAACCCTAAACCCGGCTCCCATCACAGCCTCTCTGGAGGCAACCTTCGCATCAACCATCTCAATAAAGACGAGGACGCTGGGACGTACCAGTGCCTTGCTTCCAACTCCTTCGGGACTGTTGTCAGCAGGGAGGCCAGCCTAACCTTTGCCTGTAAGTCACATTCTGATCTCTGATCAAACCACATCAGCACACATCAGGCCCAAACAAACAGGACATTGCAGACCTGACGGCACACACTGGTACGCTGGCCCTTGTTCTCCTCCTGATAACATGATCAAAATAGAAATGTTTTCCCTGAGGAGAGTCTGGTTGCTCTCGTTCTTGTTTCTCTCTCACTCTGTCTGTATCTCACATACGCACAGGTTGTTCAGGGGCCAGATTCAGTCATGCAGTCGTCATTTATATGGGCTGATAACGAGATATAAAAAAATGAGATTCAGTGAAACACATTCAGGCCTTGCGCTCATTATGGCTGTTTTGAAAGCGACGACTGGCAGCTAATTGGTTTAAGCTCCACCCTTTCCACACACCACAAGAAAAGCTTTATCCAGCATATAAAATAATGAGACTGAGGCTATGGTCCAAATAGCATACTCCATACTAATTGCATCATTTCTTCAGTGGGCACTGGACACAGTATGTGAATTTTTTTTTCATAATAATAAGTTAACTATTTAAAAAAATATATATTTTAATAAGAATAAATAAGTCATAAATAGAATAAATAATAATAATAATACATACTTTTTGCAATTTGTTTTCTCGACTAGATTTTATTGCCAAAAATACAGAATTGCTCTCGTTCTCAGCACGACTTTGATTGGCTGACCCGTTTTGCATGCACTGACAACAAATGGCAGACTTTTCCAAATGAATTCTGATTCACCGCATTCCCAGCAAGACCACTGCCTGAAGACGATGGCACTATATGGCAGGAACAATCCAATTCTGTGGGGAGGAAGTCCGCTGTCATCGTAAGACGATTGGCTGACAGATCCATCAATCGCTGGTCTCTGACCTTACTAGGCTTCAGTTGTTGTCATGTGGTGGGGGCACGCATCTCTGACTGCGCCACATCCATCTTCTTTATTACTCTCTCCATAGCTTAATTAACTCCGCCGCATGATGGAGTGGTGCAGGTTCAAGAGAATCATTTAAAGGGCAGCTGATGTTATTAGATGAGATATTTTCTAATTTGGTATCTAATGCGGGAGAATTTGTAGGCGACCATGTTGTGCATGAGAATGCATAAAGGTGAAGTCGAGAAGTCACATTTCCAACTTGAATTCATCAAATGTTTTAATTCTGTAAAGTAGATTAAGGAAGATGATGAAAATTGGAGGTTTGTAGCTGTTAGTTTATATGTAAATGCTTTGAGGTCATTTCTATGCGAGTGTACTTGACGTTTCTTCATGGAAATATGCTATCCATCTCATAAAGAGTTGTGATTTATTTAATTGAAATCAAAATAAGATATAAATGTGTTTAATAAAATGATTGACTACTAGTTATGTATTTACATTTTGCTGCAAAACATTAAAATATATAGAATATTACATAGTTTCAGAATGTTGATAGGCTAACTCAGTTATGGCATTTGCTCTGAAAAATCTGTTTTGGGATTATGTGTAATATTCATGACCGCATATTTGGCAATTAAACGCTTTTTTACATACATTTGAAATCACACTTCTAGTTTCTATAAACAGTAAGCATAGATCCTTCCTTAACCTGAAATTTAGACTTCTTCGTGGTTCTTTTATTACATTGATGTTATCATTAAAAAGAAATATGTTGGAAAAAATGGTTTTACTTATGAAATCAGTCCCTTCGGCTGTTTTTAATTCCGGTTTCAATAAGAAATGCATTAACACAGGAAGAAAACAACATTAATGAAGCCATTTCATGGGATTTATTTGTCGTAATATAATTTTATACAATTTACACAAGTGTGGTTTTTATTTTATGTAGACTTTTAGCAGCCTTCTGTCAGGACTAGCTTTAGGAATAATAGCTGGCTCGTGAAGTAGTTTGCGTCTCTTAGAATGCATTTGTCTCTAAACACCTCTGCCTTTTCTTTTTCCAATAACCGACTGTTGAAAATCACTTAATGTGTGAAAATACATTTATGGTGACTTTGGTGTAAGCTTGTATGGTGCCTTTGTGGGCTTTCGAATTATCAAAAGTACAGGTTATAAAAGAGACTTTCATTGGACGTGATAAAATGTTTTTTTTTTCATTCTCTCTGAATAGGACTGGATGAATTAGGCAGATATTGAAAGGGTTGTCAGTAGATGCATAGGAAATGAGAAAAATTGTCAGTGTGGATGCACCAATCCCTAAAGCAGTAATTGCATTCTGGGGAATTGCAGAATGTTTTTAATTAAAATGCCACTGATAGAGAAGTCTGTGTGCTGCGTCTTAATCGTATTTCACATATATACCATCTTCTCATTTTCATATTTGGGTCCTGAAAGAGACCTCGCACTTAATGGGCAATAACAATTAAAGTTCTTTGTGACTTTGTAAGAAATTAAACTGCAGAGTTAACAGCATGTTGAACATTGTGGTGACAGTTTGAAAGAATATTTTGCAGTTCAGCTGATGTTATTTGATGGGTCAGTGAATACTGAAGACATTGTCTACTATATATAGTCAAGATACCAGGTCTAGTTGTCACAAGGGCTCAGAATCTCAGTAATAGTGAGGTTTGGAGTCTGATTGCACAAATGCTTGTTTTTTTCTATAGCAGTAGTTTCGAACATCTAGTTTTAACCAAAATTGACTTAATTAGGCTTGTTTTTGTGAATGTTATTAGAAATCCAATATTATTTTCTTTCGAAGAAAAAGATAACTTCACTAAACCATAGCGTCATACATTAAAGCAATAATAAAGCTACTGTACATAATGGAGTCTAAACTGTGTTCAATATGTTTATATTGAGGCAAATTGACATTTCATTGGCGGAAACAGTGGTTTAATATTTTTGTGCTGTCTTTTACATTTTTGATTTTTTGAATCGTTTCATTTCATAATTATTGTGATTACATTAAATAGTCGATAATACATGGAATTTTTTTTTTTTGTAAATTAAACATTATTAGAATATGTCTTTCTACTTCAGGCTTTTAATTCAGTGTTATTTGCTGAATTATTTACAAATTTCTTGAGTGCAAATTGTTTCTACACCTTTGTACTCGTATATGATAACATTTGGTTCAGGTATAGATACTATAGTAAAACTGGTGTTTTTCTCAAAAATAAATGGAATTGTGTTACCATGCCTCACTGCTGGTTTCCACATTAAATAAAACATGTATCTTTTTTCCTGACCAGTAATTGTTCAATGGCTTTTTTGTAGCTCGGATTTCAAGGTATGTGTCTGTACAGAAGTTGACTTTCAAAATTAAACCTACCCTGAGAAATATTCACAGGAGTAAAAATATGACAGCTAATAAAGAGGTAGAGAGGAAGAGCTGTTAATCAAGCATTTGAGGGATTCGTTTTTATTCTCTCCCAATTGACAGTGAAAAACAGCTGGAGATCCTCTGCTAGTCTGATTTGAGTATTATATCTGCTGCCTGTGGAGGGAGGGTCGCGTGTATCACCAGTCTTTATAAAGACACGACGGCTCACTAGGACTATGATAAGTTATGCTGGCATTTACAAATCACCCACGGTGGCGGCTCTTGATAGTCAGGTTCATTTAGATTACTGTACATCCCATCAGATCGCTTTTGCATAGCTGGAAGTTCTTCAGTGTGTCGTATTTCTTCATTTTGAAATGTTATGAATTGCAGAATTGGAAAGTGCTCATGGGACATTGCGTCACGGCAGCATCAGGTCTTCGTTCTCAGTCCAAATGCATGCCTGTCATTCAGGTAAAAACACATGTTGTTAGTGATTTGAGATTAAATAAATTCCCATTAAAGTTTTATGAATAAAACGGAGACGTTCCCCATTGGAATATTGCAACAGTTTGACACTGTAACACCATGACTGATCTGGGAATTGAATTGCTGCTGATTTGGGGAAAAGTGTTTCTGGGGTTTATCAAGGACAGTCTAAAGTTTGAATCACTTTATTTATTTATTTTTTATTTTTATTTACATACAAGCTGTTCTTTGGAAACAATTTATTTATTGCTAATTATTTTTGTTATTTACTCTACATTTTAAATTTATTGAGTTTTTATTTAATTTTCTAAGCTGTACTTTGAGCACAATTTATTTATTGTTTATTATTTTAATATTTTAAATAATATCAAAAAAAAAATTAACTAACTATATATATGTTTTTTATTAACTATGCTTTGGGCACAGTTAGCTAAAAACATTATCCCCAGAAGCTACAAATCTAATAAAACCTTCTAATGACATCCTCTACATGAGTTATAATATATATATATATATATATGTATATATTATGGCAGGTCCTTATGGCAGGTCTGTACGTTCTCCTATTATTTGCATATCTGCTGCTGCATATGAATTTACAAAATTATTAATTTGTCAAGTTTATCCTTTTGCATGTTATCACGGACTTTTAAATGAAATGTTCCCTCCTGGTAGAATGTCCTGCCCAACTCAATCTGAGCAGCTGAGTCCTTAGCCATCTTCAAGAATCGGCTAAAAACACATCTCTTCCATCTTTATTTGACCCTCTAACTCTAGTACTCTCTATCCTAATTCTATTCCTAATTATATTCTCTATTCTAATTCTATAAAAAAAATTGTTCCTTTTAGACTTGCACTCTATTAATTTATTTTTCATCAACACTAGATTTTCTAATCATTTTGTATTATATCTATTTGTTTAATTTTTATTTATTATACAATTAACAAAAGCAAAAAAGGCCTCTAACACTCTTTCTCTATTCTTCTTCTATTCTATCTGTTTTATTTTTATTTATTAGCCTGTATATAAAAAAAACTTGCTGCGTTAAGCTAGCTGAGACTTGTTATAGCACTTGCGTATCATTGCTCTTATGTTGATTTTGATTGCTTCCATTGTCCTCGCTTTGGACAAGTCGCTTTGTAAGTCGCGTTATTAGTTATTAGTTAACTGTAATATTCATAAAATGACTGAAATTAAATGTAAAAGATTTTAAGTACATGATCAGTTGTGTACTTTAAACAGTTCAAGACGATTTGGGTACTACTTGATGTTTAGTGTAAAATGTGTGTCCTGAAGCCAAACCAGTTGACAAGCACTGATTTAGAGTATCTCTGCATGTGTTAAAAGCGTATTTACCACATTTTTATTTTATAACACTGCATTTCCTAACCCTGAACTGTTTAAATGAATACCATCTGGATCCCCCCCAGCCCCAACTGTTTATGGGGATGCGTGTGCGTGTATTCTTTTTAAAGTCGTTCCTTCATGTGAGCGGCTGGTGCGGGATGCTTTTATGCCACGTTTCTTCAGGGGAAATAAAAAAGTGAATGGTTTCAGCTGTGTATATTAAAAGAAGCATTTGTTTAAGTACCCCCCCCCCACACACACACTCTTTCTTTCTATCTATTTCACTTTCTTTTTGAAAAACCTCAGCTGTGTGCTATCCTGAAGGAAACAGCCCGCTGAGTACTTTAAACAACAATAGTCTCTTTGCTCTTTTCGGTGTGTGTTTATGAAGCAGGGAGCACCACTTGTAACCTTCCCCCAAAAAAGGCAGACAAAAAAACTATAGTGACATCAAGATTGGGATTGTCAGTAGCCGGATAAAGGTAAACCGGCTGCGATCAAACCTGGTGTACCCCACTCTCGCTGTGGACGACCATATGTCCCCTCTCCAAATCACTCCGGCTTTTATCTCTATCCAAAATATACCCAAAAAGACATTCTTTTCTTTTTTTCCTGCCTCAAATTAATTCAGTACCTTAGATGTTGAATGTGTTTGTCCACTTTGTTCTTTTAGGCTCTCAATTGTATGGTTTCTGTTAGTCTTTTATCTAACATCCTGTGTTCCATTGACATGAAAGTGGCAGTCCAGCCCTTTGTTGCCTTCCCATCATGTCTAGATAGAATCCAATAGGGTTATAATCATGAGTGCTCAAGTGCTCGCTGTTTGGTTTGCGTACTGGCCACACTCCAGGTACTACTGCCTGGATTTCCCGTGAAGGTTGGGTAATGTGTAGACTTAACCTACTGTAAATATTACTAAAGTTAAAAATATAAATAATATTTAATGTTCAAATTTTTGGAATTCAAAATCTTTATATTGGTGTGTATATTCAGTAAAATAAATAGTATTAATTTAATATTATTATTCAATAATTATAAAAGCTTTTTATTTTTTTTATCTCTTTTTTTTCTTTGTCTGTTTATCTGCCAGTGTAGCAATGACAGAAGGACTCCATTTGATTGAATACACTGTAAAGCCTGTTTTACACGAATAGAGTCTGAATCAGATTTTTTGTAATTTCCTTCCAAAATAAAGACTATAACATTGTGTCACATTAATATGAACAAATGATGAATAGTTCGCATGCCTCATTCCCAGCTATGCCCTGACATTCATGAGGGTAATTAGCTTGCAAGTATTACAAGAATTAACAGTCTGTCAATAAGCTTCATCCAATTCATGACACATCTGTGACTTGAATTCATTTCGGTGGCCTTTGGAAGCTGAGCATTTGGTGGGCTTTAGGGGAAAAGGCCCAGCTGTACTGATACAAATTGTGTTTATTTTTTATTTAACCACTTGTACTTTTTTTCGCAGAAAGATGCAATTTTAAAAACACAATAAGTTGGACCGGTTACTAAAATCAGTGTGAATTTCAGCTTAATTTAGTGTCATTTCTAACCCATTTACCATCATCCGTTGAAAAAATAAAATAACCAGCACTGATGCTGATTCTCTGTCCCAGCGAAAAAGCAATTACATAAATTACTCCTTCATTACAGACTGCTCATTGCAGAGGTGTATGAGCCTTTACCGCAAAGTCACATATTAATCTGTGAATAATGCACAGGAATTGCTTTCCCTAATAGAAAACCAGTATTTCAAATTGCCGCTGACTCCCAGGGTTAAAACTAAATTTATGTTTTAAGAAATAATTAGGCAAATTCCCCTAATAGACTTGTCCTCTAGCCAACATGACACATTCTAGCCGACCTTTTAGTCATCTTCATAAACCATTGAGCGCCATAATTTTGCATTTAAATCTAGCCCCAAAGCAGAACCAATCGCTGGTCTGTGTTTAAGGGGAAGTGAGGAAGATTTAGCATTGATTTAGCCTATAAAGAGCCACTTCATCTCTGCATCAGTGCTCCAGGTGACACCACAGAACCAGGATCATTGGAGACGAGGTTAATGTGGGTTAATTCTTCTGATTTGTGCAATGTGTGCCATTAAATGTCAGTGTTAACATGTGGCGTGAGACTTCGTGCTGTTGAACACAGATTTGTTTAGAATATCTGACCTATATAAGAGCTCATGGTAATGATTTTGTTTGATGAGGCCAGTTGTGGGGTGTTCTTCAATGCGAGTCACTCAAGTAAAGGGGTCTCTGAACTTTGATGTACTTTTCAGCTGAGCGACTGCAGAATCCCTTTGAGGAAGATGACAGCGGGGGCTCACAAAGCTGACTTCACGCTTTCCAATTCAAAGCGTGCTAGTCTCGCAGAACTTTTTTACATCAGCATCTGTATTTTTGATCCTTGAAGTGCAACAGGGATGCCATTAAAAACTCTCTTCAGTGATTTAACGTCAAATAATTTCAAGATTATTCCAGTCATGTTGAGAGCAGAATTTAGTGGTGGGTTTTAGGTATGGGAATTAAGCAAATTAATTCATGAAGTCTCTCAATTTCCTCTTTTTTCACTGCGGATGTTTTCACACTTTTTAATCCAGTGAATATTTCTCATGGTACTGTAGGTTTATTACTGAAAGCCAATTTCTGGATAGACGCATTCCTTAAAAAGATACAGTTCACCAAAGACATGCTATTTTATTATTATAATAGTCGGGCATGATTATGTCATACTGATAACCTGACACTGAATAAACTATTGTAGGCTTTTCAGCTCAAATTAAAACATTTATATAATTATGAAGTAATACAAAAAGGCCCTTAAGTATTAAAAAATATATAGTTTTCACACATATGATGACCTGCCTATATATAAATGTGACAACTTTTATATAACTCTCAACCCAACAGTCTTCCTTCGTTATGTTGTTGACTTTTGTTGTCTTAATATTTCAGTGTGTTTTTATTTGTATTTTTGTATTAATCTTGTAATCTAGCCCCAGTGCCTAGCCTATTGCATAGGCTCATCATCTAATTGTTCATTTTTGCTTCTGAAAAACAATAAAGGATCCTGTAATGAAGCGCATTTTAACAGTTCCCACCTGAGACTTTGCAAGGCGCCCATCCATGCATTCGATCTACCTGTGCGAATTACTTTTCCCAATGATTTTAGGCAACAATTGCGCAAGGGACAAGCAGGAAGCTGTTGAGTCTTGTTATTGTTTTCCGTCAATTCTCAAATCTAAATTAGTTTTAATAGAAAGGAAATTCAGTTTCTGATGTGTTTTTTGGAACGGCTTTGTAATGGTTGCCAGCACGATTTGTGATGAATACAACTCAGAGGGGGCCTGATAACTGCAGGAGCCATTAAAAGCACTCATGTGTGGCTCACGCTTAGCAAAACACCACCACCATTGGGCAAGAGCACTCTTCTGTTTGGAGGGACCCATTGATTTTGTCCTCATCTTTACTCCAAATCTGTTAAATGTTGTAAAATGACATTGCTGGTGATTGTAGATTTGATGTTTTGCGACTAAGGTCTGTCAGTGACCTTTTAAACACAATGCAATCTTAAGGAAATCCCAAAAAAACAAAAGAGCCTAAGCCTGTTTGTGAAGCTTGGACCACACTGTTTGTGCTACAGACATTATTGATACATCAAATCATGTGACGCTGCAAAAGAAGATATTTTGGAGATCGTTTTTGTCCATGCTCGGAAAATCTGTGGGGTCCAAAATATCTGTGGACCTATTGAATTTCATTATATTGACGAACAGACACTGAAACACACAGATCAAAATTAAGTTCCACAAAAGAGAGAAAATCATACAGAATGACATGAATAAATGATATTGCAGAATTATCATTTTTGAGTGAACTATCCCTTTAAGAATAGCAATCTGACTTAGTACCACTAAACGTTTTTTTAAGTTTTAAGAAATGTTCTTGCCAGCTTATTGCTTCTATTGAATAACCCAGGTTCAATAGGTGGGAAAAATGTCTGTGGCAACATTTCTGCAAGCAATATTTCATTGCGATATTCTTGCACCTTTCATGACGTGTCCAGTGAGTTTGCTAAAAGCAAATTCAAAACAAAGGAATGTAAATATGCAATGTTTTATTACATTGGCTGTACGAATTGCAGCAGTTGGAAATGAAATGTCAGGCGAGTGGCACAAAAATGTATATTTGAAAATAACGTACCAACTACACTAAACCAAACCCTAAACTTAATGCTTGTCAACAAAAGCAAACGTAGAGTAAAATCACATTTGCTGAAATAACCATGCCATCTTACCTTGCTTCTACAAGTCTTCTCCAAGCTTTTTATTGTGACTTAGCATCACAAGTGAAATGGTTTACCAGCTGGGCTACCAAGCAAGTTTACTACATCAGAAAAGCCATGCATTTGAAGCTGGTTATGTGATGAAAACGTATTAGTTTACGATTCATTCACTATGGTACAAGTGTCTTGAGGAGATAAAATGCTTGGAACTAAATCTTTATTAATTGATAGTCCGCCGCTGTAATCGTAATTTCAGAATTGTGAAAGAGAATAAAAGTTGCTGGTGTTTTACTGTCACTAGAGTTCCTTTCTGTTGGAAACTGCAGTGAATTGTATGTATAGGTACATTTTTTGAGTTTATATTGAAGTAGCTGTCTGGGGGACGTTACTAAATGGTCACAGAGTGAAATGACTTGCTTTAAAGTGCCTTTGAACACCCTAGCAACCGAATAGCAATGCACTAAAATCCACTTTCAACACCTTAGCAACACATAGCAAAGCATTGTGGTGGAGTATTGCATGAGAAAGAAAAATCCAGTTGCACTATAATAGTCAAAGCTCAGCTGGATGTCATGAATGTCAGTAAAATGTGCTAGACATTCTCCCAGTCCCTCAGTCTCTTTGGCCCCTTCTTTTTAAATCTAACTTTCATCCTCAAACTTTTTTTTCCCATTTATTCTAGTCTGAGTCAGCAAGAGGCTCAAACTCTCTCAATAAACAGACGCAATGGGTGGTGATTTAGCCCCCAGTCCAGCAGAAGGCTATTTACCACGTCTATATACACACTCCTCCAAGGCTTTAACTTTGTGTGGCTCGCTGATTGTAGCATAAAATATTTTTTTAGGAATAAAAATACAGTTGCGTTGAATGTGCTGCATATCTTTTCATGAATCTACTGTCTATATTAGAATAAGTGTAATGTTGTTCTCTGTTTTCTCTCCTTTTTTCAGATTTGGAAAACTTCAAAACCCACAAGCGGAGTTCTGTGTCTGTCCGGGAAGGACAAGGAGTGGTGCTTCTCTGCGGGCCGCCCCCTCACTCCGGAGGTCAGTACTACTTCTAGCTCGTTCATATTTCATTTACACCTCATTTTTCCAGAGGAGAGGTCTTCCGGCAGTCTCTCGGCACTCGGTTGTCCAATCTGCAGATCATATAATCCCTTCAGCATCTCTCAATTCTCTGACGGCATGTGTAGGCAAGCCCAGTGGCCCTCCGGAGACGGAGCTGTTTGTGTGCAAACCCACTTCCACCCTCACCTGCCTCCCTGTAACGTCGAGCAGCATCCTTCCCTATACTGAGCGAGGGATGCAGGTCAGAAAGCCATAAATCACGATCGCTCTCTTCCTGAGTTACACAAAGACCCTGAAGCATCGAGCATTTCATCCATGCTGGGCTGCTCCTCCCCTGTATTTCTCCCAGAGTTTCTCTGCTGAATCTCACGTCTCTACCTCCACCGTGAAATGTTCATTAACTCTGCCATCACTTTGATGGTCTATATCAATTAATCCAGCTGCGTGTGATTTAACTGCTTATTAATGGTGCCAACAGTGTTGCTTGTTAGAAGAAGTGCTTTGTTAGCGTTTATTGCACAATAGGTGTTTTTTCACATGGCCTTTTTGAAGGGCGGCATGGATCCAAAGCATTCGTACTTTTGTTATGTGAGCTAATTGTGAAGCGGGGGTTTCCAAAATAAAATCTGAAAAAAAATTATAGAACAGCATCCATCTATCTTTAAATACCCATATGTCTAAATGTGCGATAACATGGTTATAATTGATGCAATCCATATAATCATATAATTATTACTTTTTAGACACTGGTGGATAAACACCATTTCCCGCATACTTCTTCAATTCTACCTCATGAATTGTAAGTGAGACAATCTTTAAATTCTGAAGGGTGGAGTTGCATGATAAGACAATGGCACAGCATACGTTTTACACAAATTGGACAAAGGAAAGACACTGATATCAAAGTGATTAGCATCAAGCTCTACAGAGCGGGTAGAGCTAACATTTGTAAGAAGATTATATGTTAGTAAAGACTGCATTGAGATATTTTAGGATGAAATCAGTCAATAAAAAAATCAATAAATCGAATTAAATCTGGTGACCAGAACTAACTGTTATAATCTGTGCCGAAATGTAGCAGATGAGTGGGCTGTGTCACATTCAACGGGGTCTGCTTTCTAAATTTGGCAGCTAAAGGAAGTGGCAAAGCAACAAAGAAATCAGATTAGACAAAGACTCTTCCAGCTAGTTACAAATGGTATAATTCATTATTTATTTCTGACGAGCCATTTATTTAGATAATTATGTTTTGTGCTAATGGTGATGCTATTTGGTCTTTTATTCGCAGATGTTGATCGTTTCTTTGTCTATAGAGTTAGAAGTACTGCGTGTCATTAGGTCATTTGCTGGAAAATGTGTGGTTGTCTTGTTGAATAAATTAAGAAATTAAATTGAGTCATTTTTAGCAGTTTTACAGCGTTTCTTTGTAGTAAAATGGTTGAAGTAACCAATAGACATAACATTTACAGTATATTAAACATATTGTGTATTGTGTAAGCATACTATTTGTATTGTCCATTTATAGGCTGGTTAAAAAACAACAACATTATAATATGATATGGAACTCTTAACAGTATCTGTTTTCTGCAGATACCACATTTATTTTTTTATTTTTTGGTCTGCTTTGATATTGGTTCAAGATTTCTTTAAAGTTCAAGAACTTCTTGTCTTTGTTGGATTTGGCGAGTGTTTTCCTGGCTGTGTGGCTGCTAGTTGGTTTGCCAAAGCTTCCTTTCAGCTGTCCTCATAAATTAGACGAAGAATCATTTTGGTGTTGGAGCGTGATTTATCTTTGACTCGTAGAAGGAAACATAGAGTACGAGGCTGTCTGAAAAGGAACTGTTATTCTGTGTATAACGTGTCTGGATTTAAACAGAAAGAAGCCTTTGTATGTTAACTTTTATCATGTCCTTGTCTCTGTGGCACTGTGGAAGGAAACGCTCTGTGAAAGGAAGCCAGACTCTCTCTGTTAACTTTACAAAGAAAAAAATAATAACTGTAAGAGTTTGGCTGAATCTTTCGTATTTTGGAGGCTAGAGTTGTTAAAAAACACCAAGGTACTAAGTTGGTACTAAAATAATAAAAAATTGTAACAATACCTTTCTATCTGCATTATTAGTAATAACTACATTTGGATTCTTCACGTTGTCTGACTAATATTTAAACACTTATAAAAACCATGTATGTGCTCAAGTTTATCTGAGATCTTGTTACATGCAACAACAACAAAAAAAAATTGTAACGTTTACAAATATGTAAAATAAGTACTGTAAAAGTGTTATTTTCTTATTTGGCAATTGCTTGAAGGCTACACTATGTTATTTTAGTGTAATTAGATAATAATTGTATTTATTTATGTACATTGCATCTCAAGTTCAGGAAAAGTAAGATATTTTATTTCATAAAAAAATGTATCATGGTTTCCACAAAGATATTATGCAACATGACTGTTTCCAACATTGATAATAATAAGAAATGTTTCTTGAGCAGTAAATTAACAAATTAGCATAAACAATGATTTCTGAAGGATCATGTGACACTGAAAACTGGAGTAATGGCTGCATAAATTACATTTGAAAAAATATTAAAATAGAAAACAGTTATTTTAAGTTTTAATAATATTTTACATTAGGAATTACACATAATAATTATGTATTTGTTTATTTATTTTAATCATGTTTATACTATAATAGAAGTACTTAGTTCATATAATTGTTATAGAAGATACAAATCATTATTAAAATATGAATGTAAGAGTGTATTCCGCATCATTAGTTTTTTTGCTGAACTGATATTGAGAATCATGGTATTGACTATTACATTTTTGGTATTGTGACAGCCCTATTAGAGACTATAAAAGTGTTGTACAGCTGGACTGATTCAGTGCTCACACAAATCACCCCAGATTTTCTTGTACAAGCTGTAATAGGTTCGGAAATGCTCATAAAAAAGCGTTTAGTCATAAATAATTAATGCTGTAGTATTTCGACATCGATGCACTTTAAAGATGCGTCTCTCCAGTTCGTGTCTGCTTTGGAAAAAGTGACTTCCTGTGACAGCTGATGATGACGTTGATCATTTATGCTATCCATCTCTTTCTCCCCCAAGCATCCTCCGCAGTAAACTTGGCATAGTCAGTGGGTGGCGCAGTAACGAATGAATATCGCAGCATTGTGCTATTCATTACCTTCTGCACTCGGGGTCTGAATGACTGGCTACAGATTTGAAGACTCATATGCTACAGAGAACCTCTCGTCAGGAGCAGGGCCCTGCCTGCCAGAGCAACTGTCAGGGGAAGCATAAGGCAGAGAAGACAGCTGGCCCCCTGTTTCCTTATGCCGCCCGCTGCATGCCGCGGATGCGCTCGCACATGCTGATTGAGCTGTATATGACCCACTGGCGAGGGAGAAGGCGAGAAGAGAGGATTGGGGTGTGATTGGAGGAGAAACTGTGTGCTGGCTTCTTACGCTGCTCCAATACAAATGTAATATGTGTGGCCACGTGCAACAGTGTGAGCATACATTAGCGTGCCAAACCTCTTGAGTGTGTATACATGTGTAAGCTTGTGACTCAGACTATGAAACGGAAGCAGATGATCTCTTGCACATTATCTGCATTTTTGCTCGGTTAAATCTAAGGATCTCTCATGAGGTTGAGAGCTGTATGTTTGGTAGATAATAGTCTGGTAGAAGATCAAGGGCGTGGGCTGTGCTTAGTGATAGTGTTTGGTTGAAGGGCGCCTGAACTGGCTTGGCCGGGCTTGGAGACCAAATATGATATTAAACACTATAATTGCATTTCCTCTTCACTTGTATCAAGGCAATCAACAATTTAGCTATTACGGAGCTAATTTCCTAATTCAGAGTTTCTGCAGTTCTTAATTCACATAAGTTAAGGCATTAAAAAAGGTCTTAAATTAGAAAAGAAAGTTCACAGCATTAAGTGTTGCATGCATTGCTAAAAAAAAATATATTTTCCTCAGTATATTTGTCTTGCTGCCCAGTACATTTAAATATCCTTAAATGAAGATGCATTTACTTGAGATGCAAAATGAAAATATTAAGTCTTGCTTTCTGAGAAATTGAACAAAATTGAGTTAAAAAAAGACAAGAACACATTTCTGTAAATAGGGTATGAAAACTTATTTTCCCTTTGAATTAAGTTATTTTTCAATTAATTCCATTGGTGGATCTTTGTTCTAAATCATAAATTCAGTTTATTTTGATAAATTTTACATAAAACATGGCATTTTACTTTTTAAGTAAATATATGTTCATTTAAGAATCATTATACATTTGCACTGGAAAACAAGACAAATATACTAAATAACAAATATATATAAATAGACTCCCTATATATATATTAGTATCTCACATAAGTGAGTACACCCCTCACATTTTTGTAAATATTTTATTATATCTTTTCATGTGACAACACTGAAGAAATGACACTTTGCTACAATGTAAAGTAGTGACCGTGTAAGTTTGCTGTCCCCTCAAAATAACTCAACACACAGCCATTAATGTCTAAACCGCTGGCCACAAAAGTGAGTACACCCCTAAGTCAAAATGTCCAAATTGAGCCCTATTAGTCATTTTCTCTCCCCGGTGTCATGTGACTCGTTAGTGTTACAAGATCTCAGGTGTGAAAGGGGAGCAGGTGTGTTAAATTTGGTGTTATCGCTCTCACTCTCTCATACTGGTCACTGGAAGTTCAACATGGCACCTCATGGCAAATAACTCTCTGAGGATCTGAAAAAAAAAGAATTGTTGTTCTACATAAAGATGGCGTAGGGTGTAAGAAAATAATATTAGAAAAATAATAAAATAATAATCATAATAAATGAATCAATAATAACATAATAAATTATTAATAAATCATAATAAATCAGTTTTGTTATAAAATAAGTTATATTTTCTATTTTGTCTTATGTTCAATAAATAATTAATATAATAATAAGAATTAAATACTGTATATATGTGTGTGCCTATGTGTCTGTATACAGTATATGTATATGTGTATACAGTATATATGTGTGTGTGTGTGTGTGTGTGTGTGTGTGTGTGTGTGTGTGTGTGTGTGTGTGTGTGATGTGTGGCGATGATAGATAGATAGATAGATAGATTACAGTGACAAAATGCATTCTCTTATGAATGCTTTTAAAAAATCATGAAGCTCTTTTGATTGGTGATTACACTCAAGGAGTCTGAAAGCATAATATTCTATATATGTATGATCGGTGAATAAATGAGGAGCAATCTGGCACCATGCATTATGGGGCTTATTAAGTCATCATTCACAGGGTATTTCATCATACCCCCTCTACTTAACATCTGGACATGCTGTGAATATATTAATTAAAGTCTGATACAGAGGGATTCAGAATGTTCCAAATCAGCCCATGCTATATGAGGAGCAAATGGCTTGTTAACTGTATTTGTTTCAGTTATACAAATCAAAATCGACAAATAACATGTCACTGCCTTTTCCCCAGCATTTTAGGGTAACATTTATGTATACATGTTAGTGAAAAGGCCTCTATTTAATGTTTTCTCCCCGTTATAATTATACTAACAATTTGAGTAAAAAGTTGACAGTATTTTATTTAAAACTCAATAATTTATTATGTATTTGGTTCATCCTCTTTTGACTACATGAATTCCACAAGTTTGTATAAAACCTAATGATCAGGTTCTCCAGCATTTGAATCCAAAGCTGTCAAAGTTTCCCTGACAGTTGCTCTGGAAAGTTTATATTTCAAGTGCTGTGTTTGGTCACCAAAACTTTGACTTGTCATAACTTTTAAAAAACAATTTTCTTGCATTTTCGTGTTGATGTTTGGTTGCTAGTGTGTTCTGGATGGTGGGTAGGTGCTTGCTTATTGTCCCATGTCAAAAGAGCCCACCTTCAATGTCTACAAGGGTTTTGCAAAAGTGAAAAATGTAGGTGTGATAACTAGTAGCATATATTTTATCCTGCTTATAGTATCTGATATACAATATGTTTAGTATTTACTTCATTTGTGTAAATGTCAGCACATAAAAGCTTACATGAAGCTTTAGTGGGGTGTCAGAAAGGCTCAAAACGTTTCAACAGCTTTAAGCCGCCCCCGTCTCTCCTTGCTGTCTAGGTGTCAGTAAACAGTGCATCCCTCTCCACTGGACACCAGTCACACATTATGACGTCCCCAAGGCTTCCTGCTAACAAACACCCGCCCCCCACACACATTTCCGCACCCGTACACAATCCTGTGGGAATAAATTCAGCCCTGCAGGAATACACTGCCACTCATTCCCAACTACAAAACAACTGATTATGTGCTAGGCTCCTAGGCTAAGGCTTAGGAGACTCGGGAGCTATTGTGCTATAGAATATGTCTGTAAATTAAATTTCTTAGCAGTGCATTGTATGCTTGCTGTTTGGCAGATGCTGATTGTGGTATATTCTCTTGTCAGGTGGTGTTACTGAGATTTTAATTAAATTATGCTTTGTCCCTACAGCAATGTTTACAGCATTTTTTATATATTTTTTTATCATTTTATTATTGTTTTTAGAATTTAAAATCTAAGGATATTTTGTCACTACATGTTTACTGCAAGTATTTAGATTTATTTATATTATTTTATTTCATGTTTGTTTTATTTTTCATTTTTGAGATTTTTTATGATTTTATTAAATTTGTATAATTAAAAACAGAGTGGTACTTTACAGCAATGTAATTATGTTACTTTCTCATTCAAGATGAGATTTTCCTGATCTCATGTTTTTCATGTGAAACACCACCTGTCGCAAAACGTGAAGACTCATTGTGACTTTGTACATGTTATTTTCATTTTGGTGGTTTAATGTAAGAATGATTTAATATATTTGCCGTCACATTTTTTTCTGGAGAAAAACAAAAACCCTGATTATATATTTTTCACCGTTAGACATTTTCACACATAAGCAGCAGTATGTGTTATTTTCATTTTTGTGGTTTAATGTGAGGATCATTTAATATATTCACCATCACATGCTAGAGAAAAAAACACCCTGCATGACCCTGATTATATTCTGTTCACCGTTAGACGACACGTGAGATGTTCCAGATGTTTTCAGTAGAAGCCGGTTTGTTTATTTTTGAATTCAATTTAAACCATGCAACTCTTAATTTTGTTCTTTTTCTAAGCCTAAATATGAGCAATAGTATAGTGATATGCTTCCTTTGCAGGATAGCTTGTGCGTGAGACACAAGTTAGCAGTCAAGCCAAGGACAAAGTATTTGTGTTAATGGAGAGATGATAATAATAATAATAGACCAACTCTTGGCTTCTGGCTATTTTAGATTCACTGCAAAGACTCAACAAGGTGTCATCTCTTTGTCTTTTGTCCTCCATTCCTTGTTTTACCATCCAATGTCCTTGCATGTCCATAAAGCACAGAATACAAGAGAATCTTAGAGGTCGCGTCTGATCGGAGCTGTCAGCTCTCTTCTGAGATGCATATTCCTCATCGCAGGATTTGGCATTATGGTTATGAGTAAATGTTTGTGTACGCGACTGACTTCAGAAGTGCCCCGAAATGTGCAGCGTATACCCAAATCGAGCCTTCCGTGCCGCCGCAGTCAGGTCGGATCAGTCACGCACAAGCATTTGAGCGGATGCTACCTCCACCTCAGCCTCCGAGCCTCTCTGCATTCAGACGCCGTCTGCATCATTCAGCCTTATTCTCCGTATTACTCAATAACTATGTTTAGTGTGGGAATCTAATGCGGCTGACCTCCATTTGCTAATGGAGCTCGGCCCTTTCAGGTGTAGCGAACGCTGAAATCACTTCTTTTCTGCTCTGCCGCTAACAATGGGCATGATGGCATCTGCCCCGGAGTCGCACGGCAGTGAGAGCACAGAGCATGTGCACTCTGTCTGGTCCTGTTAGGAGAAAAGAAGATGCGATGTTCTGGAGGCCTTAAGCGAAGAGCTTCTCAGGCTGCTGCTGTGTTTTCTGATTTCTCCCGCTCTTTCAGGTTCTCTCTTCTCGGTTCTTACTGTGACTGTCAACACAAGGCCAGACGGTAAACGCTGCACTCGGTGACAGTCCATACAGTGGATAGTTTCTCTCTAAGGAAAACATAAATGGAGATTGGAGGGTCAGTTTAAAAATAGTTAGACTAGGTCACAACATTTTAATGTCATTACTAGCATAATTACAACGAAGTCGGGCATTTACATTTACGTTATTCATTCATTTGGATTCTGTTATCCAAAGAGATTTACAAATGAGGAATGCAACAAGAGAATCATCAAAAAGTGGCAATTAAAATGAGAAGTGCTAGTAATACAGAGTTTCAGACATCATTTAGAACTCAACAGCTAAAACAAGGAGAGATTTAGGAATAGTTAAAGCATAGATTGTTTTTTTCTCTCAGCAGGATGCAGTTAAGTGCTAACAGAAGAGATTAATTTTCAGTGGTTTCTTGAATATTGTCAGAGATTTGGTGTTTTGGATAGAGTTGGGAAGATCATTCCACCAGCATGGAACAGTGAATGAAAATGTTCTGGAAAGTGATTATGTGAATGTATAAATTATATTTTTTTACAAAATGTACTGAAGATTGACTGTCTGAAGTCTTTCTTAAAATGTTTATATAATATTAATATGGGTTATTATTATCAATATTGAAAACAGTTTTGCTGCTTACAATTTATGTGGAAACTTATATATTTTATTTTTAATTATTTGATGAATCGAAAATTCAAAAGAGCAGTATTTATTTAAAATCGTTTATAACATTATAAATGGCTTGGCTGTCATTTTTCATCAATTTATCGCTTACTTATTGAATAAAAAATATTAATTTATTAAAATATCAAAAGTATTTATTTATATTTTGTTAAGAAATATATATTGAGTACAATATTAGCATAATTTGTAGCAATAGCCAACAATACATTGTATAGGTCAACATTATAATTTTTTATTTTATGCCAAAAATCATTAGGGTATAATATAAAGGAAGTAAAGATAATGTTCCATTGAAGATATTTTCTAAATGTCCTACCGTAAATATATTAAAACTTAATTTTTGATTAGTAATATGCATTGCTAAGAACTTCATTTGGACAACTTTAAAGGCAAATTGATTATTTTTTTTGCACCCTCAGATTCCATATTTTCACGTAGTTGTATCTCGGCCAAAAATGTCCTATCCTAAAAACCATTCAATGTATAGATCTCAAGTTTCAGAAAATAATCTCTTTTCAAAAATAGGAAGTTCATATGAAAGTTCTTTATCAAAAATGGGAAACAAGTATAATTTTTCCAAACTTTTGACTCCTAGTGTATGTATATTTAAACTTGATTGCAATACTTTAGTATACAAGCAGGGTGGTGATTGATTGTCATATCTTTTTTGAAGTATATTGCAGTTATTGGTGCATAAATGGATAGTTGACACTTACCATTGACTTTCATAATATGGAAAAAATACTGTGGAAGTCAATGTCTACTGTAAACTGTTTGTTTGCCAGCATTCTTCAAAATATCTTCTTTTGTGTTCAACAGAAGAAAGAAGTTCATACAGGTTTAGACCAACTTGAGGGTGAGTGAATGATGACAGAATTGTATTTCTTTGGGTGAACTATCCCAATTAACTTAATTATTAATTAACCAATTAACTTTTTATATATATTTGCCAAGCGGTAAGCTTGTGTAATCCCGGACGCAATGATTAAATATGCATGCTGTTGTCACAACAAGTCTCACATGTATTATTAACAGGTGATGATCAGGCAGCTGTGATGCTATTAAAATTCATCAAGAGCATTCGCATCGATGATGTGCGATTAAGAGGCAGATATGTGTATCTTTTCATGAAGCTTTATTTCCTGCTTGCGGCATGACAGAGCGTAAAAATAATGAATGGGTCTCTTTGATTAGAACTGAGACTGGTGTTTGCGCTGATAGATGGTTTATTTTGTCTGCAGATATGTCTTTTCTTTCTGTTTCTTCACCAGTGTAATAATGGTTTTCTTACCGCTAAAATGAAATATGATAGTCAGTATTTTTTTTTAAATACTTCCTAGACCATCTTCCATGGCTGGTGCAAACTGTAAAGAGAGGGATTAATGTCAGATAGACTGTTTATAGTTTTCAGCAGGCACTATGACCTGGCTTAAAGTATGAAACATCTATTTTCTAATTGCATTTCCAGTACTTTCACACATCAGAAGTGCTTGTGTAAGCACATTAGATCATTTGTCTTTGAGCTAGATCATACTGTCACATTCATCATGTCCAGTTAACGGCAAGAAAAAGTACAAAACAAATTGAATTTATTTTATTTATTTTTTGGTAATTGAAATGTTAATAACTGCATATAGTCATTTTTTGGCCAATTTATATTTAGAATTGCTTGCTAAAAAACAAACCCCTAACCAAAAATATGTTTTGTGTGTTTGTGCTATAAACATGAATGATACCTTAAACTAAGTGGTTTGTTGAGGAGAGGTGTGTTATTTATGTTTTTATTGAGTGATCAGACTTCCAGTTTTTGACTCCCAAATAATAAAATGTTAAAAAGTTTGGGGTCAGTAAGATTTGTATGTTTATGAATTAATTATCTTATGCTCACGAACACTGCATTTATATGATCAATGTTATAGTAAAAATAGTAATATAATGAAATATTATAATAATTTAAAATAATCATCTCCTTTTTTAATACATGTACATTACTTTAATACTTTACATTATGTCTATTTTAAAATGTCTAATCTAATTTGCCGATTTGTTGCTCAATAAATACAACAAAACAAAACAAAGAAAAAAACACACTGGCCCTGAAAGTTTTGAATGGTGGTGTACCTAAAATTTAAACAGAATTGAAGAAAAATAAATAATAATAATAATAATATGTTTCTCATCTGTCCTGATCCCGTTTGCCATTGTTCAGCCAATCGGGTAATATCACCCCAAACTCACACTAGAGCTATAGTATTGCACCAATCTGCAGATGGCATTTAATATATATATATAAAAAATATATGCATCAGCTGTAAAAAATGTATTCCTGTATTAGATGTTAACCCCACCATGGAAAATCTCCAGCTTTGTACAACAGACCTGCCCTTAGAAAGCAAAAATGTGTTTCCTTCATCTTCCTTAATACTCTCCACATGTCCGTGCAATTTGCACAAATCTTATATGGTCTATTTTTTCCCTTTTCGTTGTATGTTGACTTCTCTGCTGACTTTCTGCAACCCCAGCATTCTTGGTATAATGCAAACTGAGTTTTGTCAGCATCTGACAGTCCCCTCTAGGGACCCTTCAAAGTGAAGAGCCTTGGCTTCTTACACATCACATTTCAGAGTGAACCTTGAGCATTTCACATACTGTATGGAAGATTCTATCTAGCATTTACAATGTTTTTAAAATCTCTTATTTTTGGGGGGAAAGCCCAGCTGAGAGCCAGATACTTTCTCAGGAAAGGATTCATATCAGGGGAAAAAATGTGAAAACTTTGTGCTTTGATGTTATATTTTATCTGCTTGGATTTTCTCATTTTGTTGCATTATGTACAAGTTGATTTCTTGTTAGACCTTGATATCAAACCATATGAAAAAACATAAATCTAAGGGTTTGAATAATTGAAGGAAGAAATCCTTTGGGTTATGTTAGGGTTGCAACAGCAGCCTTTGAGCAAACACATATGACCTTTTTTTTGCTAACACAAAGCTTTGTTTTGTTTTTAAAAGCAGCGTTAACGCCTGCAGCTGTAGTGGGTTAGCATTTGAAGTTTTTACCTTCGAAATTAATAAAAAATTCAGCATTGTGAGGAACGATTGATTGAATGCATGGATGGCAGGATTTAAGCCAGAAAGCAGATCCTGTTTTGCCATGTGCGATAGCACAAAATCACATTACGTTTTTCAGCTCGTCCTGAGCACCAGATGTCTGCATGCAGGTATTATATTCCTCGCAAGCGACTTATCAGACATTTTCAAAGCACAGCACTAGCATAGAAGAGATTAAAAAATAAATATCAAAATTAACTTCAAGTTGGCACCCTCATGTAAGCTAGCACTGAGCTACAGCTAACTTTAGCGGTTTGTTTACATCTTGCTAGCCTTACTGATCATTTTCCTGTTAATTAACACTTAAACGTCAAACTAAGAGTTTTAGTGATTAAGTTTGACCGTTGCATATTTCTGAAAGTCTTGCTCATTTTTTTTATAGAAATACTTCCTATATTACAGTTGTATATTACAGAATGATGTTAACTTAGCACTCAGGGTTCATGGTTGGGAAAAAGCCGCTCAAGCCCTTTCTGTGCGTGAGATAGCCGAAGCCCACAGCTATGGATCAGATCAAACTGTGATAAATGACCAGGGCTCAGGCAGGGGTCCTCCAAGACTGTTTTGTTTAATTAGCTAACGAGTGAGTGGGTTTGATTGGGCTAAGCCGGGGAGATGCTATGTGCCTGTCGATTAAATGCGCTGCTGGGGAGCCAAAAGCCTTGGCTGAGTAGAACATTACAACGTTCTGCAAATGGATTTATCATTAACGGCGCAAATGGAAAGCTCACATGCCAACATGTCTAACCTCAGAGTGGTTTGGTTGAATAAGATGTAGGTGCCACAGAAACATGGAGGAGGCTGCTGGTGACAGGAAATGCACATCGGTTTATTAATGCTTCAGTGCATTGTTCTTCCACAGATGCGGTTAGATGCTTATTAGATTGACAGCTGAATTCTTTATTGCTGTTTTGATCAGCAATTAGATTTCGACTTATGCAAAGCCATTATAAAAGCACTCCTTTTAGTTTAGAGCCTTTCTCCAATTACAAATATGTACTATTCTAGCAATTTCAAGTAAAAAGTCAGCAGTTGAATTATTATCAGAAAGCGTTCCTCTGAAAGGAAAAATGTCCTTTATTGTTTTGACTCACATGTGGATAATAGAGAAATGTTGGGTTCACCTTGCACTTTTTGTGGCTCATACTTGACGGTGGAACTTGGAGAATGACAGGGATTGTGGGTAATTGAATCAGCAAAAGGCAAAAACATTGTAACTCCTGGAGGTCAGGTTTGAAACTGTTTTTCTGTGCTAGTAGAGGAACCAACCACTGACAGATGTGACATTAAGTGTATGCTGGCATTTCGAGGAGAGGAACGGCCAATGAGGATGCTACATCTTCAAAGTCTGGTCAACAGCACTCCTCTCAGAGTTGAAACCGTTTTATTTCTTTGTCTGATATAGTGTGAAATAGTGTGTTGAAAACTGCGTAACTGGAAATGACTGCATTACTTTTTCCAGCTTGAGCTAGAATAAGAATGAATTCAAAAAAGTAAAATAAATAAAATAAAATGAATTAATAAATAATAAACAAACAATAATTTTTCTTAAATAAAAGGAAACCTAATTTGGATTCTAATATTACTTTCATAACAATTAAGTACATTTCCACCTCAATTATTAAAAATAATAATAATCAGTTAAATTCAAATCATTTTTTATTGCATCATAAATCTTAATGAAAATCATTATTTCTGGAAATAAAATATTTTTAATTACAATAAACTAAATACGATAGTCCTAGAATAAATAGTAATGTGATTTATACTTAAATTTTAAGTATATTCTATACCACAATTTGCCGTTTTTGTCATATGTATTGTTCACATTATAGTGGTCTACTATGAATTGGATTGTCATGAAAATAATGTCAGTAGTCCTAAAAATAGGCGTCATGTTATTTTGGCAGAACAAGGACATATTTTGTGAGATTCGCCCAATTACGATAGTTGGACACTTTAAGACATTTCCATTCATCTGTTGTCCTTTCCACATCTTTACGTTAAGATGTCTTTTTTGTTATCATTAAAAGCTCTCTGCTTTAATGAAATGCCATTATTAGCTTACTTGTCACCTGAATATCCATTAACTGACCAATGGCAATGAATAGCGCTCTGGATCTTTGAACATTGGTTACATACGACCACTTTCCCACTTGACTAGAGTCCAACTAATCACAGGGCACTGCTTATCCTTTCTGTCATTAATTCTCACCCCCTAAGCCACACAACCCTCCTCAGGCTGATTAATTTTCACCTTAGCATGTAGCCCCAATGCTAATTTAGTAACTCTAGGGAGGCGCAAGATTCATGAGCAGAGCCCACATATGCCATTTAGGCTCTGCTGAGAGAGGAAATGTCACTGTGTACTCTAGTTATGTTCATGCAAATGTAGTTTCCGGGCAGTAGAGTGACCTCTTTCTACTCATGTGTGATGTTGACTGTCTTTTCTCCATCTTTCCTTTTACCTCTAACAGCTCTGACGTTCTCCTGGATTTTTAATGAGTACCCGTCATTCGTGAAGCAAGATTCTCGTCGATTCGTGTCCCAGGAGACAGGGAATCTGTATATTGCTAAAGTTGAGCCATCTGATGTGGGCAACTACACCTGTGTTGTGACCAATACTGTCACCAAGACACGCGTCCAAGGGCCGCCTACTCCTCTGATTCTGCGCAATGATGGTGAGGATGCTTGTCGATGTCTCGATATATACCATACATTCAATCCTACATGCATTATTGAATTATGTTAATAAAATAAATAAAAAGATGTGAAATATATGAAGAATACACATTTTGTTCAAAGGTTAATACGCTGTTTCTCTGCAAATTGTAAAATGCTGTGGCAGCATGTTTCGGTGCCTCTAGGCTGGCATTATCAAAGGCCCTCAAACTGAAAGGTCATTTGTCTTAGGCTGATCTAATTGTTGCTTCTCTGTGGATTTACAATTTGATCACACTCATGTTCAAGGGTGATACAAATAAATGGTCAAATATCCTAACAGACAAACGGAATCTAATTTATCTGACTGATAGCATAAAATAAACTTATTTCAAACCACTCGGTATTTTTTATGAGAGGTAGGCCTAATGATTTTTCTGTGAAAAAAAGTATGTTTGTTTTTGTAATTAAACAGCCGTTCTAGTTTTAAAGAGTGAATTATGATAGACGTAAGTAATTGCCTTTAATTAAGCAATAATCCTAATAATATTCTTATTTATTTTAATATTTAATTATTTTTGCCTTGCCTCCACCTAGACATTATATTAACTTTTACATGATTATCTAAAAAGTAGCTTTAATTGGTGTCATTAAAAAACATATTTGAGAATTTTAAGGAATACTCGTCTTTTTGTTTTCACAATAGGCGTTTAATTAATTAAATTAACTGCTGACTAATGTATTGGTTTAGTTAGTTCAGTGTTTTTATGCTTTTTTTCCTCTCCAGTATATGTGATAAATATATAAGTAAAAGTTTCAATTTTTTTAGGTTTTTAAGGTCAAAACTGTCCTCAATCACATTTATGCCCTTTTTAACTAAATTTTAAAGTTCATTTAAATGCAAATTCAGTAACATATATATATATATATATATATATATATATATACATTCAAAAATTTGGGGTCAGCAATTTTTTAAGGAGAGAAATTAATACATTTATTAAGTGACGCATTAAATGAATACAAATTAACAATAAGGCCTTTTTAAAATTAATTCTGAACTTTCTATTCATTAAAATATGAAAAAAACATATCACAGTTTCCAAACAAATATTAAGCAGAAAAACTGTTTTCAACACTGATAATAAGAAATGTTTTGAGCACCAAATCAGCACAAGAATGATTTCTGAAGGGCACTGAAGATATTGAAATATCAATACAACATAAAAAAATATTACTGCCCCCAAACTTAGCAATGTATATTCAGTATATGTACATACACTATATTGCCAAAAGTATTGGGTCAGCCCCTCATAATGAAATGTTTGACTACTTTAGTAATTTCCATGAGTACAAATCTTAATGTTTAAGCATATAATGATATTCTAGGGAATTGTGTGCTTCTAATTTTATAGCAACAGTTTGGACAGGACCCTTCCTATTCTAACATGACAGTGTCTCTGTGTATAAACAAAGAGAAATGATGATTCAGTCAGTGTGGAAGAACTTGACTGGTCTGCAGAAAGCCAAGTCCTAATCCCAGCTGAACACCTCTGGTGTGACTTTAAATGCAGACCTTGAGACAAAAACTCATCACCAATAGAATAGAAAAGGGTCCTGTCCAAACTGTTGCTATAAAATTAGAAGCACACAATTCCCTAGAATATCATTATATGCTTAAACATTAAGATTTGTAATCGTGGAAATTACTAAAGTAGTCAAAACTTTCATTAGAAGGGGGTGACCCAATACTTTTGGAAATATAGTGTATATACCACAATTCAAACAAGACACCAGTTGGACCTCAAAAAGGAAACTACAGTCTTATATTTTTTTATTTTCCATTTTTAAGGTCCACCGGCCTGAGATGCAACCGATGCCTTGTCTGAATTATGCTGTAAAACATGTTGTATAAAAGCCTGATGTTTCTATCGGTGGTGTATGACCAACATGAGCCGCTCAATGGCTACTGTCACTGTGTGATCTCCAGGCACAATTTCAAACCCCATTGTACATGTCTCTCTACCTGGGATGCTACAGAAGGAGATGATTGCCTCTCTTCAGCCCTTCCCATTTGGCAGCGCTGACATAAACGGCCAGTGTTAGACATTACAGATAAGCATCTCTTTGAGTCCCTCAGACAGCTTAGTCGCTAGTCCGATAGCACACCTCACAAAAACACAGAGGGAGATATCAGGGCTCCCTGCTATCCCAAAAGCCTTTCAGAAGCTACAAAATAAATCATGCAATAATAATGAAAGGGAAAATAAAAGATTGGCTGCTTTTGAAATTGCAATTTCAGATGGCGTAATTGATACGTTTTGTTGGAAATAATTGCGATTTTGCTTGTCGATTGAGTGTTTCTTTTTTTTATAGGTGTTATGGGAGAATATGAGCCAAAGATTGAAGTGCAGTTTCCAGAGATTGTTCAAGTGTCCAAAGGTTCAACCGTGCGCCTGGAGTGTTTTGCACTGGGGAAGTAAGTATTACAAAGATGTCCTCAGTAGAAAGAGAATGAAATCAGTTTTTGAATTACTTTTTGTGTTTGCAACTTAGTCCAGTACCATCCATAAGTTGGCATCGGGTGGACGGAGTCCCATTCGCCCGTAAAGTGGATGTAAGGAAAACCAGCGGCGTGATGGAAATCCCTTACTTCCAGCAAGAAGATGCGGGCACGTACGAATGTGTGGCGGAGAACACCAAAGGAAGAAACTCTGTGCAGGGAAAGCTGTCTTTCTTTGGTAAGTTGTCTTGAGACACATGAATATTTGAACAGCGAAAGCCACATGTCACGTCCATTGAAGTGAAGGACATGATGCAGGACTCTGCCTTTCCAGCCGTCAACCCTGACCAGTAGAAAATCAACTTATGGCCGGATGTTGTGCTTTAGCAGTGCATCAAAATGATTAAAGCCTCACGGATGTGATGGCTCTAATATTTTTATCCAGATTAAAAAGATGAGAGGATGACCTTGAGCCTGACCTTCTGTGTGTGTGTGTGTGTGTGTTGTTCTACCAGATGGTACTGTGATTGGGATCCAATTTGACTCCAGATCAAAGCTTTTAAATTTACTATACTTAGATGAGGAGCACATATGCCAGGAAAACACTAAGCAGTGCAGCATCTGGATCTGTGATGACTTCATATTTTTTGTGTTTATCAAAAAATTGTTGTTGATTTTAAAACATATTTGGATACTCTGGACCCAATTGAAGATGTTCAGAATTAAAGGCTTAGTGGAGCTTGCTTGTTTGCGTTATGGTCAGAGGCGTCATGCCCATTGAAAGTGAGGGGGCACGTGATTTTTGAGCCTAGTGAATTTTTGAATGCAGCTTCCAAAAGACAAAAAATAGCAGAATAACATGTTCTATATTTGATACAATTAAACCAGTTGTGATTAAATCGTTCAGCTCTTCATATCATCAGCTGCTAAATTCAAATCTGCATTTCGCTGGCTGGTGCTGAGCCAGTGTACAGATGCGTTTTTACAGCACTGCGTATTATAACCAATCACACACGATGCTGTTGAGCTTATGAATGCAATGACCAATCAGAGGCGTTCAGATGAGTCATCGCTAAAATATAGGTGTTTTCTTCATAGACATTTCTATGGTTTCCTTCGCTCGTTGACTGAAAACCTCTTTCTGGCGAATTCTCTTGTTAGAAACAAGCAAAGTGCAGATGTGTGTATGAATCTGTAAGTTAGATATTCATTTCACAGTGTAAACAGCTTCAGTGATTTTAATGGGAGTTTTTGAGAGTGCTTGAACTAGACTGAACTAGACTTGTGTTCTTTGATAATATAAATGTTCTTTGCTCTCTTTCTTTACAATGCAATTGTTATGATAAGTAGCCTAACTTATGTTTTTAATATTCACATTAAATTTAAAGTCAGTCGTATAAAAAAATATGTTATGACATGACACCCTATCTGTTACTTAAGTAAATAGACTGTTAAGAAAACAGTTTTTATGCATAGTTATTAGACTACATTATAGGCTACTTTGACCATCCAGGTGACAATCAAGATATTTCATAATATAGTTAAAGCATTTGGGAATATTTTGAATAAAAAGGAAATAATAAATAAAACATAAGTGCTATTGTGGCTGCTGTGTGTCACATGACAACCCCAACAACACACACACACACAAATAATGAGTGCATGACGCCCCTGGTTATGGTCATGAATGATACTTGAAATCATGTGGCTTATTAGGAGAAGCTGTTATTTTGTAAGGAATCGGATTTAAAGTTTTCACCTGACGCATAATAAATGTCATAGACTTGCATTAAAGACAGGACTCAAGGCTCTTTGGACCTAATCAACTACCTAGCCTAGCAACTAGTAAGTTCAACCAAAATGGTTCATAGCAAAATCAGTCTTAGAGTTAGTAATATCAATTATTTTCCATGAAATATAAAGTACAAAAGAGCAGCATTTATTTGAAATAGATTTTTTTTCATAACATTTATTTACTGTCACTTGTTACACATCCTACACAAGTTAATACATCCTTGGTGAAAAAAATTAATAAATAATTGATTTTAAAAAAAATTCTTACTGACCACACAATTTTTAACAGTAATGTATATAGTATAAATCAAGTTTATTCTGTCCTGATGGAAGTCTATTAGGTCAAATAGTAAAATAATATACCTGCCGCAGCTATGTATTCGTTAAGGATTTAAGTCGTCCAATCAGTGGGAGAAAAAAAAACTTGTACAAAAAGACATTGCATATTAAAACATGGAAATTCCTTTTATATTCTATTAATTTCATGTGCACCTTCAGCCTACATCTGTTTACCAGTGCAAATTGGCATGAATTGTAAAAAGGAGACCCCAATGACTTTAGGCCTGGGTTTCTAACAAGTGCATTGTGACTCAGAGGCTTATGAAGAGAGGCATATTAAATATGGACTTTAAAATGAAGGGTTCATAACCTTTTCCCTTCACCGCCGTGTTGGCTCCGCGGCATTGTTCATACAAGACAGCTACCTATTAAGTAAGTACCTGTAGGCTAGAGAGCAGTGGGATTTATCCTCCCCTTATGGGATCTTACACTGGCTCTAATGCTGTACCCGCATGCCCAGTGGCCCATTTACAGGAACAGTCTGCAAGGAGCTCGCTGAATGTTTTATTATCCCTGTTGTCTCATTGTTTATATTCCAAACAATGTGGAATATGGGGGGGCAGGTTCTCAGAAAAGGGAAGTTCTCCTAATGGACTTCCCAGATGCGCAACATAGCAGTGATTTATAAATGTATTAATTAGATATATAGCTTGGGCATATTGTAAAAGCTTATGTAATCCAGCCAAGGAGGTGATTCGTCGTAGGCGTGGTTGTGTTTCACTAATGCTCTCGCTCCTCAGCTCTCATGCCCCATTCTGTTTAGGAGAGACTTGATATTTATGATAATTCGCCTCGGTTTTCGCTTCGCTTTACTGTTCTTCAATCGTTTCCACCCTCGTCTCACCTCTTCTCCTGTGTATAAGTCAACTGCAGTATAATGAGGAGGAGACAGACCTTTAACGTCTGGTTAAACTAGATTGCCCGAGGTTATTGAATAAGATGAAGGTTTTTGCAGAGAAATATCTCACACGAAACTGGCATTGATCACATCAACAAAATAATTGATGAAAATGGTTCATGAAAATATTTTTTTATTTTTTTCAATGATAACTAAGACAAAATGTGCATAATAAAAAGGTCATATTAAAATTATTATAATGTGATAGTTAAACGATTTTAAGTAAGTGTTGATGAAAATATAGCATTGCAGGATATTAAAATGCACTAACAATTGCATGATGGAGAAGAACATAGACAGTTTTTGTTCATATTGATATTTTTAAATAACAGTACTGATTGAAAGTTTGGGGTCAGTAAAAAAAATTGTTTTTATACTTGAAGAATAAATTTAGAAGTTTATGAAGAAAATTATACTTTGATTCAGCAAGGACACAAAAAATTAGACTTTTAGATTGTAGCAAAAAATATAATTAATAAAGTCAAATAAATGCTGTTCTTTTGAATTTGATATTCATTGATTCATTGATATTCATACTTAAACAGCGCAACCATTTTAACATTGATAGAAATGATTAATGAGATAGAAATATTACTTGAGCACCATTTCAGCATATTGTAATGATTTCTGAAGGATTGTGTACATTTTATAATATATTAAAATAGAAAACATTTTTGAAATTGTTACAATATTTCACAAAATCACTATTTTTACTGTATTTTTGTCAAATAAATGCAGACTTTGTAAGCATTCTTTCAAAAACATTATAAAATATTACGGAACTAAAACATTTTAATTGTAAATAATTGCTTTTATTTTCCAGTTTCTTGTCAACTAAATGTCGCTTGAGTAATTTGACTAAAATTAATGAATATCACATGGCAAAGTATTGACAATTTAATGGATATTTTCATTAAAAAACAAAAACCATGACTTAAATTATACAATTTGTAAAATTGAACTCTGCAAATTAAGGTTTCAGTGTGATTTGAGCCAATAATTTAGTTTGATGGTTTGACATATCTAATTGAAAGTTTTGAGACTGTGGTCTTTCCCCGTTCAAGTCAACAGGACTGTAAGCCTATTAACTATATCAGATATCAGCTAAAATGGCCACGAGTGAACTGACTTGCCTAAAAATGAGCTGACTTTGGCTGCATTCATCTCACAGTTATCACTCATTCTATGCTTTAAACTATTTGTAATTATTTACAACCCATCGTAAAGCCACAGCAGGCCTGTAAAGAAGCAGTGACGGGTTGATGACGGGTTGATGTTTATCCTGTTCACGGCTCTGGGATTCTTCAATGGTAGGATTAGCCTACGGACAGACCTCTTGACTTTCCACTCAGATCTCTCTCTCCTTTCCCCTCTTCTGTGTCTCATTCTCTTCCCCAACGTTTTTCCCTTTTCCAGCCAGGTGATAAAAATCTGTAATCTTATTTTGAAGTCCCATGGAATTAGGCCTACGAGGCATTCGTCAGCAGAGCGGGGGAATGAGGCGATCAATAAGTGTATCTCATGTTTATCACTTCCACTGGCAGCAGCAAAGCAGGAGGAGACACTCAAAGCCTTTCACTCTTTCTGCTTGCGTTGGCTTGATTAGCAATTGCCCTCAAATGTTTTTGTTGTCTTCATTAGTTCTGTTCTTTGCTAGGCTATGAAGATTGTGTATCTGTTACAGGTACACATATACAGATATGTTTTGTGTGTATTAATTATTCAAGGGGTCACTTCATAAATGTAGGCTTTTTTTCCACGTATGTCAAGGTTTTTATGCATCAAAACATATATTAAATTTTACTTGACCATTTTTCACCCCATATCTAATCCTTAAAATTAATTGATCATGCTGCTGTGCATTTAAAGAAATCGTTCACCTAACATGAAAACTCAAAAATCTAATAAAAGGTGGATTTCTGAAGACTATCACTGCCATATAGTGAAAGGGGAATGAGTCTGTCAAGTGCAAAAATTACAAAAGGTCTTACCGGACTAGAAAATATAAGGAAATTTTTTTTTTTGTGATATGAACACTTTAAAGAGACATAACAAATGTTTTGAATGTAGTATTTGGCAGGTAGGGTTGCGTTTAAGTTCATTTAAGTTTCACAAAATGGTTTTTATGTCCAGAGTTTCACTACACAGAAAAACAGATGATCTTCCACAGAGTACATTATGATTGCTAGGGACACAGAATACATCTATCTATCATAATCACAGTATGCCACTGAATAAGCGTTCAGTTGGTATTAAGGATGCTGAGAGCTCATTTTGACCTCTCCACCTCTTATTCCTCTCAAGTTTGACTTGTGGGCGTGAAATGTTGAGAGTGATTATGTGCCCTGTGGGCAAGGCTAAGTCAGGCCCTGACTGCTTACTATCATTTAAACAGTAGGGCTTAAAAGTCAATACTCTCCCAGTGAGTGCGAGATAGACTGAGTGGCAGTGACTAAGGGATCAAGGCAGCACTAGTGGATGGTTGACAGTTTGTGACTTAAATGTTCCTGTGGCTCAGTGGTAGAGCATTGCGTTAGCAGCGCAAAAGGTCGTGGGTTCAATTCCCAGGGAACACACAAACAAATACTGACAACAAATGTATAACCTGAATGCACTGTAAGTCACTTTGGATAAAAGTGTCTGCTAAATGCGTAAATGTAAAGGTAAATGTGACTGTTTTTTTTATTAAAAAACATACAGTTCAGCAAAGAAAAAAAATTGAAAACGTATCATTTGCTATTGTGTCATTGCATCAAACCTGTTTGACTTTCTTTTAAAGAATTGTTGTCACTCTTTACAATGCAATTATTGCCTAAAGGATTGAGGATTTTAAAGCCTCAAAATGATACAAAAGAACCATAAAAGCAGTATTGTAACCAAATGTAACTTCACAATTTAGGACCAAATGTTAAAGCGTCAGTGGAGGCTGCTTAAGATGTATTCCAAATCTTCTGGAGCCTTTCAATGGTTTTGGTAGCAATAAAGAGACTAAATTGTAAGTTGTACAAAGATAATCATCCTGTTGAGTAACTTAAAAAAAAAAAAGAAGAACATCACTACTTCCCCTTTCCTATGGAAAACAGTCATCAGATAAACCTTACACTTGTGTCTATATATTTTATTGTTTGTTTGTTTATATGCATTCTAGTCATTCGTATCTGTCTTTTAGTGTCCTTTTAGGGGAAATGCTCATAAATGATTATTTAAATGTGCTCCAAGTCAATAATTTACTAGGTTTGAGTTACATGCATTTAAAAGATAAAGATCAATACAGTTTGTTTATAATTAAGCCATAATTTACCCTGATAGTATTGGTTAAGGTAGTTTATGGTACTAGCTTTTAGACAATACTGATATATTAGATGTGATTTCATTTCTTTACCCATCTAAGTGGAAGTGTGAATCAGTTGGACCAGACTGCTGTTGTTTTCTTATGTGCCATTACTGTGATTACATCACACCATTTCCCACAGTTCATGGCTCTGATAATGTCCTCTTTGAAGGACACATAACAGGTAATAATCAAGGTTAAAGTAGTTCTGTGTAGTCATCACCTCTGCTGTTGGTTGTTTCAGCCTCCCCCCAGCTAATTGAGAAGCCTCAGGATGTGCAGAAGGCCATCGATGACTCTCTGGTGTGGGAATGCAAGGCCACAGGGAAACCTAAACCCTCTTACAGATGGATGAAGAATGGAGAGAACCTGGAGCCAATTGAGGTCAGTTCACCTCTGAGGTTTGAGGACGTTTGTAACAGTAGTAAAGATACTTACAATGACATAATAGAAACTGTATTAAAACTTACAGTTCACCCAAAAATGCAAATTCAGTCATCATTTGACTTGATTTCTTCTGTGCAACACACAAAAAATAGATCTTAAAAGGATTTGTGTTCATGCATGTTGTTTTGGACCCCACTGACCTTCATTGTATGGCCAAAAACAGTTGAAATGTATCATATTCTTTTTGTTCTTCAGAAAAAAAGCAAATCATAAAGGTTTGGAGTAAATGGTAAACCCGCATTTTGCGTGAATTATCCTTTTAAATATTGTATATCAAAATATAGGTTTAGTATAAAAAATACAGATTATATCTGAAGAAAGTTAAGAATCTTGTTATCTATTGTCTTGTTTTTAGCTTATATCAGTGATTTGGTAGCAGTCATCACTGTAAATCTGCCAGCCATCTTTATTAACCTTGTGAGACCACTGCTTGAGAGTGTATTCCTTAATGGCTTTTCTATAACCGTCTAAATCAGAGTGAATCCACTGGAGTACCTGGTATGTCATTCTGCGGACCCTCTATATAGGCCACTCCAGAATTATCGAAACAATAGGAATGGACAAAATTGAGAACATAAAAGCTTCCAAATATCCACCACTTGTTCTGGCAATGAGAGGGAATAGCTCCCAAAAATGCAATAAACTCAAGATGGCAATAGCTAGCAGAAAGCACTAGCAATACACATTTTAAAGATTGAACCAACACAATTTAATTTCATACCTCTTCCTTTTTTGTGACTTTGTCAAAGTTATTCTTTAGATGCGACTTTTGCAGCCCATTTTTCTTCCATTGTGTGACTTTTCAGGATGATTAATGTAGAAAAAAGAGCTTGATTTTTATCCATCAGAAATGTATTGGAATATGAAAAATTGGCACTTCGGGTCTTTGTGGTTGAGTTTTGAAGTCTACACCTCTCTTGAAACACTGACAGCACAAAACTTCAGCAGCCTTTGTGAGGTCAAATGAAAAGTAATTTGATGTGGTGCAAGTTGATGAAACAGCCATTTTTTATTTGGAATAACATGCTCTTATGAATTATGCACAATAAGACCAGTAAAGTGCATTAAGTAAGTAAACAGGACAGATTTGATTTCATGTCGGCTTTAAATAAGGTGCAGAGAGGAGCATGCTAATTACAGCTCTTCTAATCATCATTACTGCTCATCATTACATAAACATAATTACTGCTTTACAACCTACAAACATAACCAAACAACACAAACTCAGAATATGAAGGACATTTAAAAAGTCCTTAAATAAAGTAAAATACATTTAATGAGCATTAAGGCTTGATTTAACAGTCATTCATAGCCGTGGACACAAGAGGCAAGACACTTAGCAATCTCCCATTAAATCCTCCAATCTAAAACAGCAGAATTTGAGCCTGTTTCCTTGAAGGCCATTAGGAGAGGGCTTATAAACCTTTACTGTGTACCAGACAGGCTCTTATTGTTTTGTCTTTCTCTGAAATCCATTTAAACTATAGTGAAAGAGGTGATAAACATTTATATGTCTCGACATTCTATGTAATATACAACCTGTCTCCACTGAGAGCATTTCACCCAGAATTCCAAACTCTAAGCGCATGAAGTTATTTTTAGAGACTAGTAGCTCTTCAGCGCAACTATGGTGTGGTGAATAAACAAATCAGTAAACTTCATGTAAATTAGCCTGGCTATGCGATGCGGGTGCAAACAAACAAAAGATATTGATCCATTTAGAGACCATTTGGCCACTTGTCTTTCTTCATCTGTCACTCATTCTTTTTCATCTTTCACACCACCGGAGTAGAATATCTATCAGCGCTGCATAATTAGCAGTCTGTCCATTTTATTGTTTTGCACTTTATTAAAGAACGGGTCCAACAGAATACGCTGCAATCAAAAGCAAGTTCATTTATATGCGTTGGACCTCAGGAAATAATTGCTAATACAGATTCTGCTAGTTAGGCTCCACGTTTGTTGAGTGAATTTGTACTTGAAATACCGAATTTGCATAATGATCAATGTTTTACAGGTATGTTTGTGTGCCAAGGTAATTGCCGAAAGGTACACTTGAATTTTAAATGCAATAAAAATCTCTTTATTTTGCATTTATGGATGTAAAAATGATTTGAAAGACCTTGTGCCTTTCTGGAAGCACGTCTCTTTGAGCATTGAACAAATATCACTTGGTTTGTACTATGACAGGCTAATGTCTCAAGGGCACAACAATCTCTTGATTGAATCATAGCCCTAGCTTACATTTTGATTCCGAAATGTTGTTTTCAATGTATCCTGGTTAAATGAATTAATCAATGCAGAATTATTACAATCTCCAAATGTCACCTCCAACATCAGAGCTTTAATCAATTGTATAACTAAAGGTCATTGATGTAGCAAAAGCATGGGTTGTTGACTTATACCGTTTGTTATTTTCACTGTGCGTAATCAATGGGGACCTTTCATGTTCTTTCTGCCTTATTGGAATGCAGCATTGCTAAGGTGACCAGCTAAAAACCTCTTCTTTCTAAATCACTGACGCTCCATTCGCTGAGAAAAAGGGATATGAGTTAAGGCACACACCGTGTCTTGGCTAATCTAGTAATAAACGTGTCAATGACTTTGTTCACCCGTATCATTGTGCTTTTTTGTGAGACCATCTCATACTGCTTACACAGAACATAGCTTATGTTTGTAGTAGTTTGATTTAAAATGTTACTCATAATATAAAACGAAGTGTTTACAACTGCTATGGAACTGTTAATGAGGCCTAACATGTACGGTGTTTTGAACGAAAGGAGACATTATCGTTTTTTCAAAGGGGCAGATTTAAATCAAGACTTAGGAAATGAAAACGTCCATGCAGCCATGCACACGCACTTCATATCAGGATGAGATTTACCGTAAGTGTAGTCATGCATTGCGGTTTATGTCCTGACCCGACGGATTTCGAGCAGTGACATTGCCAATCACGGCATTTCAGCGCAGGACGTGCAGATGGTCCCCTACCTCAGATCCCGCCACGTGCAAAACTGCTGATTTAAGAGGAACGTCACGGTTAATTAGTACAGTAGTAAAGTGAAGCATCGCCTCACTCCGAACTGCTATATGCCACTATGTGATTTTCTGTGCAGGCTTATTTGTCCCATATTGTGCATTCGTCCCTTCCTTCTCCTTTCCATTTCAAAGTACACCGATACAAATCTCATTCAAGCGCAGATTATCCTGAAGACCAACTGCTGATTTATATGCCGTGACTACAGTAAACACTTTATTGATGTTATAGGATATTAAAAAACTATTACTTAAAAATATGAGCTTGCTCAAAAAATAAAGTTGTGTCAAGTTGTGTACAAGGAGGTACATTAGGTACATAAAAATAAATAAATAAATAATCAAAACAAAAATAAACCAAAACATTTACATATATGAACGCATTTTACAAGGTATTGTTGAACTCTTCTGACTTCAAAATTAATTTCCACCATAATAAATATTCACTAAATAATTTGTTCAACCGGTTCATTCAAAAACCAGATTCTTCCAGGAACTAAAAACATGACTGACTTTACGAGTCTGGAATCGTTCACTCAGCGATTCGTTCAAAAAGCTGAATCATTCAGAAACAAAACCCATGACTGTCTTAATGAATTAGTCATTGAATTTTTCACTCAACCAGTTTATTCAAAACCATAGATTAATTTAGGAACGCAACTACTGAGTTTTGTTTGGACATGACCAGCTGTGGATTTCTCTTTGTCTTCATTATTTGGAGTTAGTTTTGTAGGCAGAGCAAAAACATATTTAATTAGTTTATTGAGCTATTATATTAAAGAAATACCACATTCATAATTGTGCTGTTGGTCTTAATGCCAACACGGCTGTGATGACAGGCTCTTTTGTGTGTGTGTGTGTGTGTGTGTGTGTGTGTGTGTGTGTGTGTGTGTGTGTGTGTGTGTGTGTGTGTGTGTGTGTGTGTGTGTGTGTGTGTGTGTGTGTGTGTGTGTGTGTGTGTGTGTGTGTGTGTGTGTGTGTGTGTGTGTGTGTGTGTGTGTGTGTGTGTGTGTGTGTGTGTGTGTGTGTGTGTGTGTGTGTGTGTGTGAACTATTCCTTGCATACGAAGAATAAAGTTAAAGGGCAAAATGTGAGATATGAAAGGACAGAATACACTCTAAACCACAGCAGAGAGTGTTCTGCCACTTTTCATGCCAATTTTTTATTTGAACCTGTCTTTTATGAGCCTTTAAAATGTTGTTTATGCCTGTTGGAAGGAAACATGAGGTGGAAACTAAATGCTCTCAAGGTGACTGAGGCTGAAGATTTATATATTTATTTATAAATACAGTATATATACACCTTTGATTGCAGTGTACTGGTGTTTTAAGATGTCTTTGGCATTTTAAAACCTGTTTTATGTTGTTTTATACACTCTATTCATCAAATAAGTTTGGTTAACATCAGAAGACATGCAAACTACATTGCATCACATATTATAAATGGTATAAAGCTGTCAGCTTTAAAATATTAGCCCAGCTTGTTTATAATGGCAAACATTATCCAGCCTCCCAACGGCTTGTCCGCGGAATACAGACTTGAGCTCTGGTTAAGAAGTAAACAAGCCAGGGCTTTATTTCCATCTCATAAACATACAGATTTATTGCTGTCGTTTTTGAGCAGCCTCCCTACGCAGTGTCTCCCATTAGTAATGAACACTCAGATTTATGATCGTTTCCATCAACCTCCAGACATAATTTACCTTCCCAGACACGTTGTGCTTTTATGCAGATTAGCAATCTCAGTAAAAGACTCTTAACGGAGATATCCTGTTTTCCACAGGAGAGGGTGCAGGTCATTAATGGCGCCCTGTCCATCACTCGCCTGGTGCTCTCTGATATTGGAATGTACCAGTGCGTGGCTGGAAACAAGTATGGAGAAGTGTACTCCAATGCTGAACTCAGAGTTATCGGTAAGTGAAACCTGGTTAATTGCATTTGACTGAAATATTAGTGTGATTTGTAAATTTACATAGCACAAAATAGCGAGTGCATTAATATAGCTTACACTCTTTATCTCAACTACATACTCCCGATAATGTCCACTTATGAGTCGTATAATGTAATTAGATGTGTAATATTGTTCATGACATGTATACATAGACATTTTGTTCTTATTTTGAGGTGAATTTCTGTCAAGTTTTATTTTTAATGATGGGTTTAAACAGGCTTTTGAAACCCTCCCCATCTATTGGTCAGATAAACCAAAAGGCCCGCCCCCACACTCACACCATTGGTTAAGCCAAGTAGTGAAGGATATTCTTTTAAAGTATTTTATCTTTTAAAATACTTTAAAAGAATATCCTCCACTACTTATTTCATTATACAGACACGATCATGATTACAGAATGAGTTGCTCTTATAAGTCGTGAATTATAAATATAGCTCAACCAGTGTAGTCTGATTCCTAAATGAGCGATTCATATGAGATGGTCATTTTTTAAGTGAATCAAAAACAAACAGCTCAACCAGTATAGTATGATTTCCAAACGAATGACTCATGAGCTGGATCTTTTTAGTGAAGTGCAAACAGTGTAGTTTGGTTACTGAACAAATTAATCAGAGTCGAATTAGTGAATGAATCAGCTTATCAACAGTTGCTGATTGTTTGTTCATATGACAAAGTGTAGGTAAAGATACCCATTATACATTTTATGAGAGGTATTTTATCAAAATAAATAAATGGAAGATGTTATAACATGTTTTTGTAGTATTGTTCTATAGGCTAGTTATTGGATTGCATTTATGCTGCAACGTCGAAAGTCTGTGTAAACACACATTTTCAAAGGTTTATTTTAATGTATTCTTTATTGAAATATCAGTAGGCAATGGTATTACATTTTCTGTTTCCAAATATATATTCATTAAATGTACTAAAAAAGAATCATTGTTGAACCTGCACCAGCTCATGCTATTGTTTGAGCCAGAAGCTGACATGTTGGGCTTCTCAAACACGCAGAAATGCTTTGGAAGCTCCGCCGTTTTTGCGTTTATTCAGGAAGTCAACCTACAAATGGCTTACTGCAAAAGGTTTATGCGCATTAAATTGGGATTGCGATTGTCTTGGCCAGTAACATGCATTACCCCGCAGAGCTGTGTTTACTTGCCGTCTACATCCACATTCTATTCACCCACGACTTTCTTTGTTTATTATTTTGCCATTAAAATTCAGCCGCCAAAGTGGCCAAGAAACTGAACTCACAGGAGAATAATTGTCAGTCCCTCACACAGATAAAATAATTGAAGTGCCTTTTAAAAGACAGAGTGTGAAGATTGTAAAGCCGGAGAAATTATCATAATAAAAACTCATTTGAGTGGGGAACGGGGAAAAAAAGAGGAAAGGACATGACATTTTCCCTTTGTTTTTCTAAGCAGAGAAAAGGAGCGTGTGATAATTAAAGTGTGCCAAGCCTCTGCTCCGCCATCTCTGTTTCTACATCACACGTACTCGTGTACACATGTCTTCTTTTGAAGTACAGTGATTAGAGAGGATGTGCTCTAAATAGTCCTTAATCCTCGTGTCTGCGTACCTGTAATTATGGTCGAATATGAAGGGAAAAAATTGGCCTGATGCACGATTGTCTTTGGTTATTAAATATTATTGTTGTTAAATATTTCAACGGTTCTTTGTGTGTCCTTTATTTATTGGCACAATAAGATATAGGACAGAAAATAATGGGCATAAGAAGGGGGAAATAGAAAAGTCACAAACCGGATTCAAGCTGGATGAGCACCACAAAGCAAACCGCTGTGCAACAACTCTGATGTTTTCAGCCTATACTGTTTGACCAGCAACATTATCAAATTGTTTTTTAAATTAACTGAGATTGATATAATTAGACATGCCATTTAAATTTCCCAGTGGCACCGATTCATGACACTCAGTCAGTGCTAAATTCCACGGTAGCTTATTAATCTTTTAATCCACGGTAGATGGATTAAAAAATGAAATTGGTATTTGACAATTTTCAAATGCTCCATTGAGATTTTTGTTAACAAAATTGAGTTAAGGTCTCAAAATTTATGTTAAAGGTTTTTTTTCTAAGATATAAACAAGTCAGAATTATGAGTTTATACACTTTCAGAAATAAAAGTACAAAAGCTGTTACTGGGGCAGTACCTTTTCAAAAGGTACACTTTTGTACCTATTAGGTTCAATTGTGTACACTTTAAGTACTAATATGTACCTTTCAGGTACCAAAATGGACCCTTTAGGTACAAACATGTACCTTTTGAAAAGGTACCGCCCTAGTGACGGCTTTTGTACCTTTATTTCTGAGCGTATATATCTGAAAAAGGTCAGAATTGTGAGAAAGAAGTCAGAATTGCGAGTATATCTCTGAAAAACAGGTCAGAATTACGAGATGTAAACTCAGAATTGCGAGAAAAAAATAAAGTCAGAATTATGAGATAAAGTCAAAATTACCTTTTTTTTCTATTCCATAGCGGAAATAACCTTCCAAATGTTTCCTTTGGAAATAAATGTATGGTTGGATTTGTTTTTTTTTTTTTTTTTAATCCCAAAACATTCCTTTATTTTTATGTATTTAAAAATAGTTGCATGAGACATAGTTTCAGCTGTTTGTTTTTTTATTTTCTGTGCTTTCTGTTGACTTATGCTCTTACTTAAATCTAAAACTTGTCTTTCGTTTCAGCTGTTGCTCCTGATTTCTCCCAAAACCAGCTGAGGAGCCACACTTTAGTCAAAGAAGGTGGCGATGTTCTCATTGAATGCAAACCCAAGATGTCTCCTCGAGGCACGATCTCCTGGCGCAAAGGCAACGACGCCCTCCGAGAAAACAGCAGGTAACTCCCTTACCCACTCAGATGCCATTAGTCATATCTACGGATCCTTTCCCTCTATTTCAGGCTTTTTACCTAATGCTACAAAACCAGAGCTTTTCCAGTCTGATGCAGGAACATCAACAGGACTATGGGATGATGAGCCCACAATACTCCGCTTGTGCTCCAGATCTGGTTTTTGATATAATGTCTTTGTCAAATCATTTCTGTTATTCACAGCAACACAGCACTGCCACTGACTTTGGCCATTCATCTCTGCCTGTGGAATCCCACTACAGCAGCCAGAGAAAAAGCATGCCTCAGCATGTCTCTGCTAAGGGTTGCAACAATATGTCTCTAGTGGGCTTTGTGTTTCAGTTTCAACTGCTCTTTTCTCTTTCTTTCATTCTATTTTACTATCTCTTTCTGTTATTTGCTCACTCCCCTAAACACAAGAGCCCCATAGTGGGCTATTTTCTGCAGATGTGTATTGCAGATCTCTAACGTGTGTCCTGTTATCAAAGATACTTCCTCAAAATATTCTTAGTAAACGGTGAAATATTATATGCATACACAGATATTGTTTGTATATGCATATAATGCAAATTATCTCATATATTTTATTACGTACACTAACGTTTAAAAAATCGGGAGTCAGTAAGATGTTTTTTTATATATATATAATTCATTATTTTTATTCAGCAACACTCTTAAAAATAAAGGTGCTTCACGATGCCATTGATGAACCTTTTTTTGTTTAAAGGGATCCATAAAGAACCTTTAACATCTGAAGAACCTTTCTGTTTCTCAAAAGGTTCTTTGTGGGTTAAATAAGGTTCTTCAGATTATAAAAAGCTAAGAAAGAGATGGTTCTTTAAAGAACCTTTGACTGAATGCTTCTTTGTGGAACCAAAACTTGTTCTTCTATGGCATCACTGTGAAGAACCTTTTAAGCACCTTTATTTTTAAGAGTGAATGATGCATTAAGTTGATCAAAAGTGACAGTAAAGACATATCAAATGTTACAAAAGATGTTTGTTTCTAATAAATGTTGTTCTTTTGAACTTGCCAAAAAAATATTAACAAGCACATCTAATATGTAACATTTATAATAATAAGACAGCACCAAGTCAGCATATTATAATGATTTCTTAAGGATCATGTGACACTGAAGTCTAGTGTAATTACTGTATGCTGAAAATTCAGCTTTGCCATCACAGAAATAAATCAAATTTGACATAAATTACAATTACATAAAATAAATGCAGCTTTGAGTATATTGAACTTATTTTAGAAACATTAAAACATACCTGCCCACATTTTGAATGGTAGTGCACTTCTTACCCAGACAGCATTTCATGCATATTATACCAGTCTAAAACCAGCCTAAAGTGGTTTATAGTGGTTCATCTGGTCTCCTGGCTCAGTTTATGTTTAGTTGATTTGACCGGTTAACCAGCTGGATTCCCAGCTTGACCAGCTGCCATGGCCAAGACCTAAAACTAGCAACCACACCAGTCTATCTCAAACTGGTTTGTGCTTTTTTTTCAGCAGGGCTATAATGTCGCAACCTAATGGTTAAAGAGTCGGACTTGTAATCGAAAGGTTGCGAGTTTGAGTCTCAGGTCTGGCAGGAATTGTATGTGGGGGAGTGAATGTACAGCACTTCCTCCACCTTTAATACCACGACTGAGGTGCCCTTGAGCAAGGCACTGAACCCCTAACTGCTCCCCGGGCGCCGCAGCATAAATGGCTGCCCACTGCTCCGGGTGTGTGTTCATGGTGTGTGTGTGTGCACTTTGGATGGGTTAAATGCAGAGCACAAATTCAGAGTATGGGTCACCATACTTGGCCGTATGTCACTTTCCCTTTAATGTCCTAAAATACTTTAAAGACATTTATTTATAATTATAAACTGACTACATTGGCATATTTGCATGCAGTGTATATTTGCACCTAAATGTCTAAAAGATGCACATTTCATACAGAAATCAGTGAGCTTACTCAATTATTCAAATGAAGCCTGATGTTCTTATTAACACCTCCAGTATGCATCCCACAGTTGGTAATAACTGGACTCTGCAGGTTTATCGGGTGACCAGCAGTGTCCCCTCCCGAGCAAAGGCAGGGTGTTAATCAACTTCTCTGCACTCTTAGTAGGAGGTCAGCGTCCCTGCCAGACCAACCTTTATCAACAAACATATGTCCCTGTCTCAGCTATAGAGTGGCAGCCAGACGCAGCTTGATACAAGTGCAGTATGTCACCGACCCGGAGCGTTTGCGTCTGACCACTCTGGGATAGGCAAAGTTCAGTGCGTCTGTGTGTGTTTGTGTATGCATCTGTCAGTGTGTGCACACCACGGTTGCCCATCATTTACATATACAAAGTTGGTGTTGGTGGTCATCAAACAGAGTGGCGGGCCGTTTGCATAAGGGTTACGCTGCCAATGTCCTTGAGCTGTCCTGTGTGAGAGGACAGCAAAGCTGACGAATTCTTGATGTCTGCACCTTGAAGAGTCAAGGCAGGAAATTGATTTGCCATGTGACGTTTCTTCTTTTCACTTTGTTTTGCATCTCTTCCTTATTCTTTTAAACACTATATTCAGGCGTTCAGATTTGAATATAGAGAATATGTCTTGTCTAGTTTGCTATGGATTCATTGTAGGAAATCTTGCGCACTGCTTATGGTTATAGAGAAGATAAATTGGCCTCAAAAAGTGTTGGGCACTTAAAGTAAGTGACAGCTTACTGAATGTGATTGCATCCAATGGCAAAATATCAAGTGGCGTTTATTTTCAAGAAGGATAGAACATGCACCCTTTTCAAGGAAAACATTAAAAAAAGCATTTGGATACTTAATAGCTCTCACACTTAATTGCTGATCACTGGCTTCGTAAATCCACTAAAAGTTATCAGAAATAATTGTTCAGAAGAGCTAGTTTGATATTTTGTTGTCTAATGCAATGAAATTCAGACATTTTAAGTGTGGCCTAAGAGTCGAAATACGTTTTGACCTTATTATAGAAGACTTTTTTATTGTCTTACCTGGCACGAAAATGTTCTAAACCCTACCACTTTAGATAATAGTCTTTGCTGTGCTTTATTTGCTATAAATATCGTGTTAGGCAGTGCTTGTTTTCTTTTGGGGAACCAAGTGTTCTGTGGTTACAAAGGTTGCTAAGAGCCTTATTTGAATTTTAAGGAGCCATTTAGGTGCCAAATGGGTGTTTTTGTGTTTAAGTGGTTGCATTTTGACTCCAAAGAATTGTCTTGTTTAAATAAATAAATAAAGACATCATACATATCTTACAAGATATTTAAATAATAAATCTTACCACTCTGCCTGTGTAGTCAGGAAAAAAATAAGACAATGACTAAGTACTCATTAATGGAAAATCAGAACATTATTTTGTAATGCCGTTTGGGCCCTCTCTGTGGTTTGGAACAAAATAATGCTCTTTTTCACATTTGATAGGGAATGGATTTCCACATAGACCTCCTCACCTATCTTTGACACACAGGTAATTAAAAAGAAAAATGGATAAATCACAAGTTTGCTCGTACATGTCCCAGGTTGTATTGTGGCCAGCGAGGTCTGGTCAGAATGTTTGATTGCATTGTCAATAAATGGAAGCCAGCCAGGGAACTTTCTGCAGAGTTGAATGTATTTCAGGAAAATGCTGACTTTCTTTCAAGCTCCTTTGGCGATGTCTTGCACACCTACGCACACTTATGTACGCACACTTTTAAACTGATATTCATTACAGTTACTTGTTATAAAAACTGCATAAGCTTCATTATGTACAACAAAGTATTTCACTTCCTGTGAGATGCTAGCTTTTCAAATGAAAGTACTTTCTCTAATCACTTTAGTGTTTTAATAGCAACTATATATATATAGCATTTATAGCTAGATTAGCCAATAGTGTGAGTTTGGAGTGGAACTACATGTTAAACGACCAGTAGAAGACAGGAGATTTAATAAATTAGCTTACAAAAATTGATATACATATTAAGGGGTAACAATATATTGTGTCACGATATATTGCAATAGAAAAATGTAACAGTGTATATTGTGGATAGCAACAAAATGTATTGTGTAACGTCACTCAAATCAAATATGATAAACCCGGAAGTTCACACGTTTGAGCTTCCATGCTTATTAATACCATGCAATAAATCTATTTCATAAACTTAATTTCCTGTAAAGCTGCTTTGCGGCGTAAAAAGCGCTATACAAATAATCTTGAATTTAATTAAATGAATTATTATTAATAAATAAAAAATTAATATATTAATATAAATGAACGTATACATTGGTTGCCTGTTTATCATGAATTATAATTTCAAAAATGAACGATTTGTGAGAGTATTGATGAGTATCGAATATATAGATAGGGGTGATAAACTCATGTCACACATATATATACTCTATGTAACTGAACTTTCTTATAATCAATTGACAGGACTTAGTCAATTCAAATCCCATCTTCTTTTCTTTTTTATGTGATACATATGTGAAATAAAAAGGATTGTAAATGCGGTTTCATGTCGGATCTAGGATGTGTTTTATTCCACTTATTTATATTGCGTCCCTGTCAGCTCTCGCTAACCTTGTAAACAGCAGCAGGTATAAAGACACCACTCTCATTAAGTGGAAATGCCATTAGAGACTAATTCTTAATCAGATGTATTGTTTTATGCAAATGGGTGTTAGCGTGTGCGTGTGTGTATGTGGATGCATGCTGAGTGCAAGCACCTGTCTGGGAGCCAGACCTAATCAAAGCAGGGTGCATTTGAACTCCTTTTGTGTAAGATTAATTGGTATAATTGTGCAAGCTCTCCTTGATGGTGGAGAAGGAGAGGAGACGTTGTCACCAGCAGGATAATCCATCTTCATAGCAGCAGCCCTTTTTTCTTCCAGAGAGGAGAGAGATCGAAAGGGAGGGAGGGATGGATGCTGTTTCTGTCTTATTTGAAACTGATGCGTCTACCTAGGCATTCTATAGATCAGTGCTTCTAAACTAGCAGGTTGTGACCCTTAAATGGGTCACAGGGATGTTCTGATAGGAACATCTACCCTCGCTGTCACAAACTAGTCATTCTTTAATGCCAAATCGCTTTCACAGCAAGTTGTTTTTTTGTTTTGTTTTTTGCTTTTCAAAATTGAAATATATGCATGCATATATGTGTGTGTATATATATATAGACACACACACACACACACACACACACACACACACACACACACACACACACACACACACATATATATATATATATATATACAAAAGTGATACTGCAAAATAGGCATTTTATATTTTATTTTGCTTAAAGAAAATTATTTGAATGACATGTATTGTCAATAAACATGATTTCATTTATATTTTATATTATAAAATTATAGATAGATAATTGCATAAGAAGATAGTAGCAGCTTCTGAACGCACACCTTTTGAAAGTCGTACACTGCAGTAAATAAATAATACCCATAGGAGAAACACATAAATAAAGGAGATAGGGCAGGGGATTTGTTCTAGATATACAATCAGCTGTTTTAGGTAGGACAGGTCAGCGGATGGGCTGATGTTTTCGAGCTGACTTTGCTATACCCGAGTGCATGTTTCCGAGGCTGATTTTGAGTTGATTGTACATGACTGCTGTGCTATAGTGTACGGTCGCGGCGGTTGAGTTGACAGCTAATTTTTGCCTGTGCTGTGCTGATGTGCACTTGTTTAACAAACAGTAGGATATAATAAGTTTGTGTGCGGCTCGGTGCAGCCCAAGGAGGGTTATTAACAGTGGCTAGTTGTTAGATACGATTGCAGCCAGTATGTGTCTGTGTGGTTTGCTGGTTATGCAGATTTTTTTACTAATAGCTAATTATTTAATTGCATTGAACATACTATTAGACACAAGGGTTGCCTGTGGTTTCAGACAGGAAAGGTGATTCATTAACTGATCCATAATCTGAAATCTGTACACGTTCGGTACTAGGTGACAATATTAGATGTACGTATTTAAGTTAACACAAAGGATCAAAGGTTTTCTGTGGAGGCATAATTTGTAAAAGACAAACTAATGGAGAGTTGACTCTCTTTTTTTACAAAGCTGTGTCTGAAATTGCCCTCTCTCAAAGAATAGCCTTTTGAAGAAGATGAAAGGTTGCCTGGTATATATGATGGAATGGGTTTTGGAGGAAATTTGGACTGTCTTCTTTTGATCTTCATGAAATGTCTGGTTGTGGACTATTGTGGAGGAAGTAGACATGAAAACCAGGCCCAAATGTACATATGGGTGAATCTCACAAAAGTAATTGCACCCCAAAATCAGAAGAAATAAATAGAAGAATATGAAGAATGTTTTATAATATATGCATTGTGACATTATTTTGATGATTATTTTATTTTGAATTTTGAATTCCCATGCTAAAAATTGTATATATCAAAGTTATTTATACATTAAAGTAGTATTTTGCACTTCCTTTAATACTGTTGTACTGGTTTACATGATTAATTTATATAAAAATAAGAGATAATGAGAATCAACACAATCAACCATAAAATGTCAGTAATTAGACTTTGATCGGATTGTTCCTTAACTAAACACCCAAAGAAAAAGTTTCACTTGGCAAAGCAACACAATAAAAAGAGAAGAATAAATACCATACAAAAGAGAGATTTTTTTAAAGTAAAAAAAATAGATATAATGTTCATTTATGTAAGTTATTATAGGTAAAACTATATCACACACACACTATCCTAGACATACATGTGCTATTTTATTTTGTTTGTTAGATTTTGGCCTGTGACCTGTTTTTCGAGAACATAATTATACAAATATATAAAACCGTATGCCGACCGTCTTATGGTAACACACTAAAGTTGAGTTAACTTCCCACTTGTAGATGCGGCCGGTGTCTTTACAGAGCGAGAGCAAAAGATGAAGCAGAAAAGCGAGGAGGAGTGGGATGAGGACACTCTATGAAGTGATTGCTTGTCAGGAGGATTTCCATTTAAAAGCACGTCTGCCACTGAAGGCTGCGGTGCAGGTGAATGAAGGGCGACGCGATATCAATTCAGAAAACTCCATATAGGAGAGGTTGTGGAGGCAAGCACAGCTGCTGTCATTGCTGATATAGAACACGTTTGAGGGCCGGGATCCGGTTACTTATAATTAAGCCCACTTTCCCTTATCTTGTTATTGTAGAATTAAGTTTTAACTTGATTTTCAGTCTAATGCTTAAAAGCATCTGAAGGTCTTTGACGTGTCGCCTTAACCACCCAGAACCTGGTGTTATAAGATAATAACCATGATAAAAATACACAATGTAGGCAACATGCTGTTGCATTTATTAAAAAATAAACTTGTTTATTATTATTAGATGTCGCATTCAGTTTTTTTTTTTCTCGCCGAAGCCCATTGTTCAGGTTTTTTTCTCTTTTTAATCTAATTGAACACCTGTTTGGAACTTGCCTTCTCATGGACACAAAGATTGAACATGATGCCGCCGTAAAACAGAGCGTTTCTCACAGCCAAAAAATAAATACAGAATACATTTTCCTCATTAGCTCACCTTAAGGCTCATCCGCCTAAACTGTTGTGTTGCCAGCTCATATGGTTCATTTTAATTTCATATTCCTCTCTCACCAGGGGAAATTAGGCGGTGTCAGTCAGCGGAATGTCATTTGAAGGGGAATGGGCCCACCAGCAGAGATCTGGAACATGCCCCAAAGCTTCAAATTCTTGGTTAAAACCCAACCATAGAGGGTCTCTATCAACATATTACCCACCCCTTTAAATAGAATGTCATTTACTTAACCTCCTATGGCTGTGTTTAGCTAATGTTAGCTAAAAGACTCTTTAACTAGCAGAGCATAATTTGATATGCCGTGTGGCGCAGCCGTGCCACAGACAATCTATAGGTATAGATTTGCACGGCAGACAATTGGTCAATCAAGATGGTGGACTGCACATCGATTGCCACTAATGTTATGTTTGCAGTCTCACACAATTGATGCACAGCTTTAATTAAATTCTCAATAGGATAAATAATATGAAAAAGTTATTTTTTGACCTTTTTCTTAAATATGCATTGGGCTGCAAATGTCTAAAACCATATTTGAAAATTCTTTACATTTAAACCTGAAAGGAAATTTTAAATAGATTTATACAAGTAAATATTTAAGATTGTGCATTATTTTTCATCACTTATCACTTTGATCGAAAAATGCAAAATATAAGCATTTTAGCGGTTTCAGACTTTTGGACCATTATATATGAATCCCCTTTCTTTTCACCACAGTAATAACTCTCTTCAGGAGAAATTAGTTTAATTTGGTGAATTAAAACTCACCAGAATGCAAGTGGATGCAGAGATTTGGCCGTGATTAGTTTGGCGCACACTTTACTAGTCTAAGTGCCATGTTAGACTCGGTGGGATTAGTTTTATCTTGGGGGACTGGAGGCTAATGCCATTTTTCAAAGAAGGAATGTGCCAGCGCAGCACCAGTAATCCATCTTGGTCCCTTCGCACATTTCGGGCTGCACATGTGTGTTGCTTTTTATTCCTAGAAGGAATTGTGTGCATATGAGTGTGAGAAAAAGAGAGATGAATATCAGTCTGAAAGAATGAAGCTGAAGAGCCGTTTATGATTAAAGGAGCCCGGTTTGAGTTCACCCACAAGCCCACAGTGTTTGGCCCTGATAAACACTGTTTCTCCGCAGCTGCTGACCCTGGGGATAGATATTGCTGAAATTAAAAGCCTCGCTTACTACTGGAAATATGCCTTGCACTGCAAACATGAAATGATACAATTTTCATTTTTGTTTCTTCTGTTTGGGGCTTTTTGTGTTCCTCTGTGTCTGTTATTATTATATTTAATCTATTCTTGAGTACTGGGACAAAACAAGCGACTGAATTGAAAAGTGAACATTTATGCTATGGAATTGTTTTGGATTCATTTGTTAAACATGTCCTGCTGCTTTCATTTTCTCACAAAATGTGTTTTTCTTGTCTGATGCTCAGAATGGCTCAATACCATATAAAAATAATATCTATGTGTATGTATTGACAAATTTAGCATTCACTTTGATGAATGAATCAGTTGAGTCAAAAGGATAGATTCAAACTTTCAGCACAGTCAGATTGAAAAGTACGTTTTTACACACATTTTAAATGCATCACATTTTGTTCCTTTGCTTGATACTTATAGAACCTTAAGATGAAGGGAATTATCTTAAAATACAAATAAATATATTTACAATTTGACATATACATTACTGTTTAGAGGTTGTCAGTGATATTTTATGTTTTTAAAGTCTCTAATGCTCACCAAGGCTGCATTTATTTGATCAAATATACAGAAAAAAAATGTGATATTGTGAAATATAACTACAATTGAAAATACTTTTTTTATTCTAATATATTGTCAAATGTAATTTATTCATGTGATGGCAAGGCTGAATTTTCAGCAGCCTTTAGAAACATTTCTAATTATTAGTATCAGTGTTGAAAACAGTATTTATATGACAGAAGAGCACCATTTATTTGATATAAATATCCTTTGTAACATTATAAATGTCTTTATTGTAATGTTTGATCAATTTAATTTAGGTACTTGCTGAACTGCTCAACCAAACTGTTGCAGTGTATAACACACATATATATATATATATGAAAAAAGTATGAACATCTATGACAAGTTTCAGGACATAATAAGGTTTAATTTAACTTATGTAAGTTTATATAAGTTTAAAAGTGGAAATCTTCCTTTTTTCAAAGCTGATGGCAGGTTAGTTTGTTTCCCATAAATCAGTGATTTATTTTATATGTAGAATATGAGTGGCTTACAGCAGAAAATAACATATTTCCGTGCACATTATTTAAGTCCATTTACCACACAACTGATTTAAAGCTAAATTATTACGCCAGCTGGTGCCATGTTGATTTATTTCACGTTGAGAAATGACATAGAATTATCTTGTGGAATGGCAAGAGCCGAATGTACCCATACTAAATCAGCACCTTGAATAATTGAACAGCGTTGAATGTGTTAAGAAAATTACCCCAGGATAAGTGGGAAGGCAATGCAAGCCTCCTTTTAAGGTGGGGAAAAAAGAACCGGCATACGTCGCAAATGATTCTCTACAGGGAATGTATCTTGACGTCGCCACTGACACTCAGCTCTGTGGCTCGAATATAAATTTGGCACCTGTGTATTTTGGGTTTACAATAATTCTTCTTCCTCCTTCTTCCTCTCTTCCTTTTTCATTTTGACAAATCTCCACATTGCCATGGAAACTTAATGCTGGTCCCCCAGAGACGAGGGGTCAACGTGCCGAGCGCTCGCAGGAAATGTCACAGCCGCTTTAGCAAGCATCTCAGCCGTTCCTTTGCTATTTTAATACCATAAGGAGGAACACACTATTGTGCACAGCTGGTTGTCTAAAACGCCTCCTCTTTGAGCTCGGCTAGGTGTCCAGATGCTTCTGTCAATCATTTCTTATCACTCCCATTATATCAGAATTGCCAAGCCCTTTGGACACCCGCGAAGTGAACGACACCCGCATTATTAAACCAAACAGCCGTCTCTGACTGACAAACCAAATAATACCCGTCGCAAAGACTTAGATAAAAACCTCGGGAGAATTCTATGAGCCAATTTCGGCCGTTTCTCTTGTAAATACGCCCCAAATTTGGAGCATATTAGAGATGTTGAGCTCATGGCACATTGGATTTACTTCATAGTTTTGCCTTTATATATCAGTGTAGCTCATAGAAATCAATGTCTTTCTCCGTATTTCTGATTTATAGTGAATTTAATCGATATGACCTGCATTATAAATGCAACTATACCACATTAAGTCAGACCGGATAGAAGCTGTAATTCGTAAAAGTTTGACACGGTTATGTGAGTGTCAGATGCGGCAATAATGAATGTTATGTCTTAAGAACCATTGACTCGTATACACAAAAAAAAAATCAATATCAATTACCTGGCTATTGGAAAAGTGTCAGAAGACAACCTTTCCATGTCCCATTTTTCCCCTCTCCTCGTTTTCCCTTCACCAACAAGTGATTGCTCTGTTGTTCTTGTGATAACGGCAAAACTCATCGGAAGGCTCTTTTTTTTTTTTTCTCGTGGCAGTAATTGCCGAGTAACCTTGAGGTTGAGGAGTCGAAAGTAGAGGTATGCTCATCAAGGTGGCTTCCCGTAAACAGATCTCTTGACAGAGCGTGATCTGAAATGACCTGTTTCTGCCTCCCCCGGTTTATTTATCCAACTGACAAGGTCGTCAGTTTATCAAACGCGCTTCCCAGCAGAAGGCCTACTGAGATATGGACACATGATCCATCTAAGTAACGCCAGGAGCTCTCTCACACCCCTCTTTAAGGTATTAGCCCTCAACATAGATCAGCCCTTCACGTTTGGGTCGACCCTCGCGCCCCATTTGGAGGATAAAACGACCTATCTGGTCCTTCTGTAGATGCTGCTTTGCCCCGCTACATAACCCTCCCTCTGGGTCCTCGGTAAATGTTTTTAAAAGAACATCACTGATGGAACACAACCTCCAGGTAGGTCAGAGAAGGCCAGTTAGTGCAAGAGAGTTGCAAGCCGCTTAAATGCACTGTCCTGGGTCATATCTGCGAGCTTTTACAAATATGCAACATTATTTATGAGCTTTTGCCTTTACACTTGAGCTCCATTCACACTGTTAGCGATTCAAATGCTGCAGGTTGGCGAGTCTCTACTGTTGGTCACTGGTTGGCAGATTCTTCTGTGCTCCCGTTGATTGTCGGCGCATCACACTGCTGCTTGTTTGCAAGAGTTTAACTCTTCTGAACTTGGAACGCCAGTGGTCACTGTCACTCATGATGCTGCCAATTGAAAATGTAATGACTTAGGTCGCTTTGTCTGCAAATCACTTTCAGGATGAAATCTCCTTTGCAGGAAATCCAAGATAGATGAAGAAGCAGAGGGTGAGAGAGGGAGGGAATGGGATCAGGAGCTAAAATAAGACAGATTTGAACCTGTCAGAATATGCACTGTATATTCTCTGAGCATATTTATAACAGCATTTATATATATATATATATATATATATATATATATATTGCATACTTAAAAATGTTTCTATGTATTTGTATTTATTTATTTGTTTGTTTGAGGTTTATATATTACATCATCACACAGTAGGTGGCAATAAGTGAATCATTCACTCAACTGAATTATTTTGGTCATAACATTGATTCATTCAGTAATGCCACTTTTATTTTATTCTAATTGATCAATTTTTTAAAAGTATTATTACTTTTAAAAAATCAGTTTTTATTATTCTGGTATATATTTATGTTTTTTTATATATATATTTAAACTATATTTATGTCATATATTTATATTTTATATTTATGTCATCAAATCAAACAGAAAATGGCAAATTGTTTTATTTGTGAAAACAGGCATGGAATTATTGTTACTTAAAATATTTGATTATTGATGGAATCATAATTACAATTTCCTAAATTTTCTCATTTTTTAATGCAAATTGGTAAATCAAATATTCTGTGTAACAGGATCTTGTTTGCACCTTGTTTAAGATTGTTCTATTTGACCTAGCGTTAAGTGGAATAAATTCTGAAGAGCGTGTTTAAGAGCTTGTTGAAGTTTATTAAGTGATGCGCTCAGACTGCAAATGCCTCAACAAAGTCAACAGAAGTTTTATCATTCCACTCATGCTTCCATTTCAGAAGCAAATGTTTTGAAATGAAAAAGAATATACTAACAAATATTAAGGTCATGTTCCTTCACGCATTACAAGATTTTCAGAATTATGCCTTTGCTATTGTCCCATTCTTACAAAAAAAATGAAAAAGAGACCCAAGAGGGGGCCATTAAGCAATTCATCAGTAAGTAAATTATCATTTAGGCCAATTCACAGAGCTTTCTGGCAAAGACTTTTGGCCAGAAATCAGCCTGAGAAGTCAACAAGTATTTAGCCTACACTGTCCAGTTTGTGATTTCCAGAGGAAAGTTAAATAATGCCTCCTATCTGTCTTCCCCAGCAAAACATAAAAGGGCACAATAGCTCGCTTTTGCCTCAGTGGCATATTTCTCTTTGTACCAACTCTAAGTACATTTCTGGGAGATTTGAGAATTCCCTGCAACATAGTGCCTCTCTTTAAACTGCTCACCAGCACCGTGTCATACAGGCTTGTATCCTGCTAGGAGATTTACAGCTGTCCTTATTAGCTCTTACGAACAGGAGATGAGGAGACCAGCACTCAGGTTCATCTCGCTGGTGAATTATTGATAGGTCTTCGTTCGCTCAGGCTGGATGGTGGGACTGGTGTGCTTGTCCAAGAATAGACGCTCTCTAAGTATGTTGAAGACCACAGACTGCGCACCACCAACCTTAGGAGTCTCCTCTGCTTGAACCCATCAATGTCATAAGGAATCTGTCAGGTTTGCTTACTCTGTTGAAAATATTAGCATAGGAATTTTCATGCTGGCTTATACTGGTTAATGCTATTGCTGGTTGATCGGCGTAGCCAAATTTTGCTGGTTAAACAAGTTAAAAAGACTGCTGGAGACACCAGAATCCCATGATGATGGAAAGATGAAGCTCAGATGGGCTTAAGGAACACACGCAAACAAATAGTTTCTTCAATGGTTCTTTGTGGTAGTTGAGGTGCTATATAGCACTGCTAAGTGGTTCTTTGGCACTTAAGCATAGGGGAATCAATTTAGGGCTATATAGCACCTATAAATAACTTGTAATGGTTCTTCAGCGGTTCTTTGGGGTGGTTAGGGTGCTATATAGCACCATCTTTAAAGATATAGGTGCTATTGTACTAAAAGTGGTTCCCCTATGATTATGAGCCAAATAATCACTTTTAGTGCTATTTAGCACCAATTTTTTTTTTTTGGAGTCAATCTTCAAGGAGCTTTAAATTTAGATATCAACTATTACTCAAATATTTATTCTAAAATATCCTTGGGAGAAACAAAAATGGACATGCATTTTGTAGTTATGCTGAATATTTAGTCAACATTAGAAATGTTTGCATTCGTATTAAGATCTCGGTCTATTGTTTGCGGTTATCTTGGCAAACCTGAGCAGTTTATAATATTTTTGAGAACTCTTCAGCAATTTTATAGGAACCACATGAGATAAAAGAAGATAAAAGTGAGTTAGGGTATTAAAGTTAGGTGATAAAAACCTGAGAAATCAGTGACTTTCTCCTAGAATTGCTGTCTAGGAGAAACTATTGAGATGTTGTGGTTTTTCTTTGCTGGTGGCCTCACTTTGTTTTCCAACGCTAGTATTTGAAATCCACACATCCATATGTCAAAGTACTTTTCTCTGTAAGAATTGTCTGAAGGTTGAAAGAGACAGGGAGTGTAGTGTTATAAAGAGATGGGCAAACAAATGTATCTCATAACTCATAAAACATCACCAACAGCTGCAAACGCAGGAGAGCTGCACAAAAGCAGGTCATTTCTTGATCTAGATAAGACAATGTGCTGGCCTATTTGTTGGTAGTCTCTGGAGGTAGGGTGCATAACGGAAGAGCCGGGGAGAAGGGGAAAAGGGAAAAACTGCACTGCTATCATTGATAAAGTGGATTTAACCTGCTTTGTTGTGACCTGCAATTGTTGTGCATATCCATGTCTTACTTTTTGTCTGTGATTATATATGTGCTACCATTCAAAAGTTTAGGGTCAGTTAAAAATTAATACTCTATTCAGCAAGTGTGCATTGATCAAATGGAACTTTATATTCATCAAGGAAGTGTGAAGAAAATGTATCATGGGTTTCCACAAAAAATATTAAGGAGCATAATTATCTTCAACACTGATGCGAAATGTTTCTTGAGCTGCAAATCAGCATATTAAAATGATTTCTGAAGGATCATGTGACACTGAGCTGGAGTAATGATGCTAAAAATACTGCTTTGCCATTGCAGAAATAAATTAGATTTTGAAATATACTAAAATAAAAGTAATTTTAAAATGTTAAAATATTTCACAATATTACTGTTTTTACTGTATTTATATATATTACAAAAAAATAAATAAAAAATCTAGCTTGGTTAGCATAAGACACTTTATTCAATATCATTAAAAATGTCTTACCTACCAAACCTTTAAAACGAAATGTTCCACTCGGATAAAAGATGTGTGACAGACGCTGAAGGCTTTCCGCTAGATGTTGGAACATGGCTGCAGGGATTTTCTCGGCACTAAGGGTCAGTAACTGATGTTCCGATTCATCCCAAAGGTGTTCAGTGGGGTTCATGTCTGGGCTTTGTGCAGGCTAGTCAAGTTCTTCACACTCGGTAAACACATTTTACTAGTGCCATCCTATGACAGTGCCATGTGCAAAATCACTGAGCTGTTCGGTACACTCTATTCTACTGAAAATGTTTGTGTGAGGAGATTGCATGGGTGCATGTTTGATTTTATCTGCATGTAAGTGAAGTGAAGCTCAAATCATATGCGGTTGTCCATTTTGTGCATGTGTGCAGGAAACATCATATCTGACCAAAGTGTGTTTCATTATTATATGCGGTTGTCCATTTTTCAACAGTGTTAATTAGAAATATATTATTTATTGGGGTCCCCCCAGAGTCATTAATGAAATCCACAGTTTGTGGAAATTGATTATTTATATTCAATGTTTAGTCCACACCAATTAAACATCTCTTCCCCCGAGCTATCACAGCTTTTCAAAATAGTACAATCTATAATATGGCACCATGTTGGTGTTTTTTTTTTCTCATTTTCTTTTTTTATGCACACTCATAACATTATCATGTATAGCTTGCTTATGGCTCACTCCTTCTTGAGTATAGTGGATAGAATAATTAGAATGCCATCATGAATTAATGAAGCCCTCCCTATTTTTCTCCTTCATCCTCAAGGTCTCCACATCATGCGTTTTATCTTTGACGATGTGTTTTTAAGACCCTTTTATGTGCGTATGCACTACATGGTTTAAAGGCCAGTACTGTGCAAAGATCATTTCGTATTTTAATTTTTGTACTGATTTTTTAATTGACCTACATAAAAACAGGTGTTAAAATTTACATTGGTTTGATTCCGGTTCAAGGATCAGTATTTGAATATATCATTTTAAATGAGGTATGGAAAATATCCCAGCAGCATAAAACATAAGCATTTCAGTGCCACTCTTATTCCTCTTAAAAACATGTTGACAGCAGTTTGTTGAAGGTGGGGATTTGAGATCTGACAAGACAAAGGATTCTTAGCAATGTGCAAGGGCTGAAAAACTTTCAAAACTGTCCCGAAATTGCTCTCTTTTTCCCTGAAACGGTCTCTGTAAGAACGTTTAGATCGTCTTGCATCATACACTTAAAATCTCTCCAGAAATCTCAAGTCTTAAATAGCTGCAAAACCTTGCGTCTTACTTTTATCCAGTCAAAAAAAAGAAATACATTTTGTTGATTGTTGGTTTGAAGTCACCGAAGCACTCTGAAGTAATATTATCATGTGTGTGTATGTTTGCATTGCAGAATTGCTATATTGGAGAGTGGAAGCCTTCGGATATCCAATGTCACCAAATCTGACACTGGCACGTACACGTGTGTTGCCCGTAACCAGTTTGGCGAGGCCGGCAGCTCAGGGAACATGATTGTTAAAGGTATTTGCTTCAATTGGAGGAACCCAGTCACATTTTTGAGTCTGTGTTAAATTGAAGGATATGGACTTAGGATAGCATTTTCTAAGCACAACTCATATTTGCCATAAATGCAATATTGGATAAACAGCATTTGAGTTTTATACAGGATGACTTTGATATTCTGCAGGTTGTGTCATACATCCACCTCACATCTGTGTTATAGCTACATAGTATATACCTTCCAAAGCTATCTGATCTTAGCAACAAGTAGGAATCCTTTGGACTATTTCCTGAACAAAGAGTTTTCATTTATGATGAGTGGAACCACTTAGTGCAAGTGTAAAACAGTAAAACAAGAGTTACACTTTATCTCACATGTTATTGTTTTAAGTGCATGAAGGGACATCTGGTGTTGGAATTACCTACTGTAGCCAGCAAAATAAACTCATTTAATCATATTTACACTTGTGTTGAAAAAGTTACACTTTACTGGAGCAGTGAGTTGCAGTGTATGCTAGCCAAAGTGTTAAATGAGACTTGTGAATGCTGTCATGAATTCACACAGATGTGGTGTGCGGCAATGCCAAGGTGAAAATCATTCATTCCCTGCATGTATTTTCATAACTTAACGCTCTTGAGCAGCTGTGTTCTGGAGACAAGATGAGCCAATCTTGCTAAAGACCAGGCATTTGGGATTCCAGGAGTTGGAGACAGATGTGAAAATTTGACATTAAGTACACAGGACTACAGTGACAGAGGAATATTATACATTTCTGAATTAAATCTAGGGTGTAGTCATGCAATCTTTCATTTAAACTGCTAATTGACTTATCTTACAGAAAATATTGCATATATTTGTGTGTTTTACCTCCATGCTCATTTCGCATCTCTTTGCTTCATATTTTATATTTATTCAGTGCTGTCTTCACGATTAATGCATTAAAATTAAATGCATAATATATGTGTCAAATTATTAATCACGGCAGATAATATTTTGTTTTACTACAACATGCAGTATATATTTTGAAAATGTTTTTTTTTTATCTAATTAATTTACAGTTAATTAATTAATATTTATTGTCATATATTAATATATTACATAAAATTTGGCTGGAAATTATGACATATTAAAGTCATTGTTGTGTCATAAAATCAGCAAAAGTATTACATATACTCTTTAAAGTCATTGTTGTGTAAAGCACCAAACAGACAAATGAGCAGCAAAAAGTATGAAATATTTTGTGATAAAATGTATTATTATTACATGAGGGTGAGTAAATGTGCCATTTTTGAGGTGGTGGTGTGTGTCAATTAAATTCTTAATGATTAAGTCATCGAGTATGAATTCGATTTTCAAATGGTGATTCATTCAGGAGTGAAGTAAATGGTTCTTTAGAATGATGTCATGAATCATTAGGCTTGTTTTGATCATCACCATCAAATCGTGAATTCACTTCGCGGTTCAAAACTTCGATTAAAAAAAAAGCGTGCTTCAAATCAACATATGTGTCTAAAATCAAAAATTTGAAACGGAGATGAACATGCTTTGTCTGTTGGCAAAATGATTGAATTTGCGATTCAAATGGGGCATTTTGCCCCATATCTTGAATTAGGGACATTCTAACTACGTCCTCTAGGTCATCAAAATTTGTCATCAATGTGTGAAATGTGATTGCCCCATACAATAATGTTAATAATTTGAATGAATTTTGTAATTAATTAATCTAATTAACTAATTACCAGCCCTAATATATACATAATAAATATACACAGTACACACATATATTATGTAAACAAAAATATTTGAATGATTAATGGCAATTTAATGACAGCACACACATTTATATAACAAATTTATACGTTAAATGTGTGTGCATACACACATATAAATTATGCATCTCAATAATTAAACTTTAAATTTCAGTAATTCAACTCAAATTTGAAATATCGTTTTAAAATTATATAAATTACTGAATATTTATACATGTATGTGTGTGCATTTATATACACACATGTCGTTCATTCAACCTGCAAATGAGCCTTCAAAACAGTTTGGTTCACTAGGCTACACAATCATGAAAGTTTAATTTGTGTTGAATTACTGAAATAAATGAACTGGACATCCTTCAGTTTCAAATTCAAATTCTGATTCAACTTCCCGTGGGGTTTGGCCAATTCATTTCCAACTTATTAATTTAAGAGACTAATTCTTCAGTTCTGAATTTTGCCCTGAAGATGGGAGTTCATTAAAGAAGGTTGTGCACTGAAACGCACTGAAATAAATAACATATTTAATTAATTGTAACCTCATGCATTAAGGGAAGGAATTAATTAAGGCCGTATTGAGCAGTCCGGACTCTCCTTTTTGATTTAATTCTGTTTTTAAATTGGATGGGCTGCCAGCAGTACTTGAACCACCAACTGTTAGTTGCCCAGAAAGTTGGCAAAAATTAATAATGAAGGTGAAGCAGGCAGCACGACGACAAATTTAGCTTTAGTTACAGTATTTGGTGAATGTCAAAATAAATGAGGAGAAGGGCTGTGAAAAAAATGATATACCAAAATAACAGATATTTCTATCTGGTCAGGATAGAAGAGAGATTTTTCAGAGGTTGCCCGAGGTGGCTGAAGAATAGCGGCTAATTTGCTCTGTAATTTTTACTAAGGGATAAAATCAAAAGTGCACCTGTGAAACACGATTTTACCTAAACTCTTTATCCTAATGGGGCTTTTCCTTCATATTATAGTTTATTTATTTAAGATAAGTAGCACCACCACATATCACTGTATCTTTACAGATCATACACAAAAATAATTAGACTCCTTACTGATACACAACAATTTTTATACAAGCCTTTTCCAGCACAGCTATCAGAAGCACTTAATAAAAGTGTTTTCCAACCATTTTAAATACAAGTCCTCAACAAACATTCAGGAGGTTCATTTTAATGTGATCCTGCAGAAAGCAAAGTTACGGGTCTATAAAAACCTCTGTTTTTATCACCTCACTCACATAAAGTTCTTTTAAAAGTGAACAATTTCTCAAACCGCAGGGTTCTTGTGCCTTAAGTGTGACGTTTTAGTCTACTTCATTAACCTTTGTCAACCATTGAAACCCTAAATCATTGCGTGTCAAGGAGAGATCCATCAAAAACTCAATAAATATTGAATCCCTTTCATTTTATATTCATATGTATTATGTTATCAAGATATTGACATGACGCAGGGCAGCATGGTTTGAGTAAATGGCATTTATAGATAGATGGACTGGGGCAGAGGACCTTAAACACGATTGATAGATAGATTCAATGACGCTGGGCGCTTTTCACTTGCCAAACATGTCAACTGAAGTGATACGCCACTGGCAGCTATATGTCAACTTCCATTTTATCCCCATTAGTATGTCAGATGGGTGTACACATGCTGCATCAGCAAGGAAAATCCATAATTATACCATACAGTCAAAACTACTGTAGACAACTTTTGAGGAAAGCAGAAACCTTATGTTCTGCAAAACTTGAATCTTATGTTCTTTTTTTTTGTACACATATAAATTTAATCAAATCTTTTTATATATATATATATATATATATATATATACACACACACATACACACTCTCACCGGCCACTTTATTAGGTACACCTGTTCAATTTACTCGGTAACACAAATTGCTAATCAGCCAATCACATGGCAGCAACTCAATGCATTTAGGCATCTAGATGTGGTGAAGACGACTTGCTGAAGTTCAAACCGAGCATCAGAATGGGGAAGAAAGGGGATTTAAGTGACTTTGAACGTGGAATGGTTGTTGGTGCCAGACGGGCTGGTCTGAGTATTTCAAAAACTGCTGATCTACTGGGATTTTCACGCACAACCATCTCTAGGGTTTACAGAGAATGGTCCGAAAAAGAGAAAATATCCAGTGAGCGGCAGTTGTGTGGACGAAAATGCCTTGTTGATGTCAGAGGTCAGAGGAGAATGGGCAGACTGGTTAGAGATGATAGAAAGGCAACAGTAACTCAAATAACCACTCGTTACAACCAAGGTATGCAGAATACCATCTCTGAACGCACAACACGTCGAACCCTGAAGCAGATGGGCTACAGCAGCAGAAGACCACACCGGGTGCCGCTCCTGTCAGCTAAGAACAGGAAACGAAGTCTACAATTCACACAGGATCATCAAAATTGGACAATAGAAGATTGAAAAAACGTTGCCTGGTCTGATGAGTCTCGATTTCTGCTGCGACATTCAGATGGTAGGGTCAGAATTTGGCGTAAAGAACATGAAAGTATGGATCCATCCTGTCTTGTCTCAACGGTTCAGGCTGGTGGTGGTGGTGTAATGGTGTGGGGGATATTTTCTTGGCACACTTTGGGCCCCTTAGTACCAATTGAGCATCGTTTAAACACCACAGCCTACCTGAGTATTGTTGCTGACCATGTCCATCCATATGTGAACATTTAGATTAATTCGATTTAATTCATTTTAAGGTTGTTTACCTGCTTGGACATTTAAGCTACTTCATTCTTCTCTGTAAAAATATATTGGAGAGTTAATTAAAGTGTGTGTGTGTGTGTGTGTGTGTACATTTTTTACTTATTATTATTATTATTATCATTTTAAAGTTTTTTTTATATATAGTTCCAGGTTTTTTACAAAAGGCTTACATTTTACATACACTGTTGTTGTATGAATCAGTATCTGGCCACAAAAAATAAAAAGCATGTGTACGTTTGAACACCTGCGAATACTAATGAGATCACGTAGTCCACAATCCACGTGTTTGTTCTGATTCTAAGTTGAATGTAGTTTTCTCCCCCCAAAAACCAGTCTGACATAAAAACAAATCTGTTGTGACTGAGCTCGCTGTCATGTTTACTTAAAGATTCAATCCATTTTTGTTTCCGTCCGCACACGTGAGTCATCTCTTAAGCCTTCAGACACCAGCTCAACAGCTCTCTAATAAAGCACCTTGGAGGTAGTTCTCCTTTTAGTGGTTGCTATAGAGACCGCTTTGATTGTTTCATTTGCCCTTTTTTTAAAATGCAAATGTCTTTTGCATGACTCAAACCATAATTCTTTAACGCTGCTGATTCCTCTATATTTAGCGATGATCCATAAGGCTGCCTGGTGTAAATGTTTTCCATAGGGGTGTGTTGTAACACAACATCTGTGTCTCTATTTTTGATGTAATATATTCCATAATGCAGGGTTTCCCAAAGTGGGGTTCGCGAACCCCTGGTGGTTCGTGAGGGAATTGCAGGGGGTTTGTGACTTGGTACAGGTATGCCTACAAGTGTATACCATTAGCAAATTAATAAAAAATAAAGAAATACAAATTTAAATAAAAAATTTTTGCAAATAAATGTTACAGGTTTAAACAATTGTCATGTAAATGTAAAATCTTAAATGTATAACAATAATTATCTTTTTGGAAAACCCTGTATTAAAAAAAGTATTGTGGAAAAAATGCAATAATTATAAATTACAGTAATATGAATTTTTACAATTTTCTGAGTGTAATAATAACATTAGCTATATAATATATTACTGAAACTTTAAAACTGATAAAAAAATGTTTTTAAAGTTAAATATGCAAATGTGCCATTAAATTATTGAAATATTTACTTAAAATATCAGGGGGTACTTTTAGTAAATAATTTATGTCAAATGGAATGAGAAAAAAGTTTGAAAACCCCTGCCCTAATGTAATATGAATGTGATACATTTGTTTTAAAATCTGATAATTTAACCTAAATTGGTGTCACTTATGATGCATTAATTAATTAATTAATTATTATTAATATATTATAATTTATATTGCATTTTGATATTTATTTTAAATATATATATATATATATATATATTTATAAACGTTTTTTGTTATCATTTTCAGAACACATTTATACCACTTTATAATTTGTATTATTTGTATACTTTTTATATTTAACACTGTTAGTGTGTGTGTGTGTGTGTGTGTGTGTGTGTGTGTGTGTGTGTGTGTGTGTGTGTGTGTGTGTGTGTGTGTGTGTGTGTGTGTGTGTGTGTGTGTGTGTGTGTGTGTGTGTGTGTGTGTGTGTGTGTGTGTGTGTGTGTGTGTGTGTGTGTGTGTGTGTGTGTGTGTGTGTGTGTGTGTGTGTGTGTGTGTGTGTGTGTGTGTGTGTGTGTGTGACCCAAGTTGCAAAAATACATTTGTTTACAAATCTGCTAATTTAGCCCCTAAATATTATATTTTCAAATAAACAAAATGGACATATGTTTTTGTATTATTTACAGTAGTTGTTTATACCAGTTGTTTATATTTTAATATTTTAATTGTATTATTTAAAATATGTTTTTGTTATTTTTTATTAAAAGTTTAGTAACTGATACTTATGTTATTTTCTGGTCAGACATGATATTTTTAACATGTAGATGAAAGCTTGCATGTTATACAGTATATGAAATCCATTAACATGGTCACAAATCCAATTATATGTATGCATGTCCCCTGTAGCTCATTTTTAATTAGTTACGGTTGTATAATACTCCCTGGTACCAAAATACCCATTTAGTCATAAATCAGATATTTGTTAATGCAAACAAATCGTTTGTTTTCTCTGCCAGTTACTTGTAAAATCTTAATTCGTCTGTGTTCACAAAGACTGGTTAATAATTTAAAAATGAATTACTTGCATTATAGATGATATACGGTTGCGGACAGAGTAGCTTAGACAGAGAGAGAGATGGATGAGTATCTTATAAGTCTTTTATGTTGAGTCTCCGCTCCATGCTTTCATCGAGAGACCCTCTTTTTTTCTCACCAGCGTGAGTGTTGTACAGTCACGCGGTTTTTCACTTTCTAACACTGACGTATTTAATTAATCAAGAGCCAAATTCTTTAATCTGGAGATATTTAATTTAAGAATGAACCTCCACAGATCATTTCCCATTGTAAAGGTTGAAAAGCTGGCTCATAATTATTATTATCCGTCTCTAAAAACAGAATTATCTCTTGAAAGGATGTTTTATTTCTCATTTGCGGGACTTGGGTTGCACATTCAAGCAATAACTGCTCTTTCAACTCAAACCCGAGTCAAAAAAGAGCCTAACAGGATGGCGATTGGCTCTCAGCCTGCCTCATTACTTCGAGTCACCATCTGCCCTATGCGTGTTGTTTGTGCGTCGATTCATCTCGCACCTTTTATTTCATTATTTCTCTTCATTAACGCGGTCCTCAAACATGTCCGCTCTGTCATTATTGATGACATTTATCCAGACACTTTGTAATGCGTCTGAGGATGGGGAGCGGCCCATTAAATTGGTTATCAATCAGCCTGCGGAGAAAGATGCATCTTTTTTCTATCTGGATGAATTGCACGATTATCTTCAGATTTATTTTTGAGAGAGAGCATCACCGGCGTCTATTTGACACCCACCCTGAGCGTTTGCTCTGGACTGTGCGTCGCTGTATCCTTGCTGACGTACAAATGTTCCCCCTATATGATCTAGCACCTAACTGTCACTATCAATAAGGCTCTGAGACTAAGACAGGGACATTTACATCTGCAACTTAATTTAGGAGTGGAAACCTGGTTTGCCCGTGTACATCAGCGTCTGCCGTAGCCCTTATGGGAGATGACAGTGGTTTATTTAAATTGACTGCGGTGATATCAGGGCTGAAAAATACCTGTCACATTAGATTCTCACTGGATAAGTGGCACGTAAACCTCCCAGCAAACAGCGGTTGGAAACCGAGCATTGTGTCAGCCCTGGTGATGTCCCAATCATCAGAACGCTGAGAGGATATTACCCAGATTAATTAGTCTTAATTAGAAATTGGTTTTGCTGGACAGAGATTAACTGAGGATCAAATCATGTGTTTGGATGTTGGACAATGATATCAGAGCTGGTGAGAGATCATTCTCGTAATGATTTCCCTCGATGTTGCGTGCGACGTTCACAATTATCCCACCAGCACCTTCTCATTTAAAGCTGCAGTGCACGCACTGACACATAATCAAAAAATAAATAAGATGTTTAACCATTTTTAACACATTTTGATAAAACAGTTGTAGTATGGTATAATATATTGCTTATTATTATTATTTTTAAATAAATAATAAGGAATATTTTATAAACATTATAACATATTATGGGGGGGGGGGTGAAACTTTTAGAATTTGAAGATCAGGGTAAATTTTACTTATTTTGTCTTCTGGAAATTAGGCAAAATAAGAAAAATCTCCATTCTGTTCAAAAGTCCCCCCCCCCCCCGGCTCTTAATGCGTGTTTTTTCCTTCTGGAGCATAAGTGAGCGTTTTAACCTTCTGTGATAGTTGCATACGAGTCCATCAGTTGTCCTCAGTGTGAAAAGATGGATCTCAAAATCATACAGTCGTTGTTGGAAAAAGTTCAAATACACAAAAATGCTGGAAAACCAAAGATTTTGTGGGATTTTTCTGAAGAACTGTTCAGGACAAACAAGGGACTCATGAAAGAACTATCACAAAAAAGAAAAACATGGATCATGCAGGAAACGACACACAGTATTAAAATTCAAGGGTATGTAAACTTTTGAACGGGGTCATTTTTGACTAGTTGAGTATATATGAACATCTGTTACGTGAAATAGCTTATTCAGGTCAGTACTGAAAAAAACAACAACATGCAAGTTTCATGATCTGTCTTATCTTGTTCAAATTATGAACATATTTGCATATTCTGCGACTCTACAACTCTATTTGACAATTACATTAATTTTGACTGAAATTATTTTCAGTTAAGGATTTTATAATTGTAATGTTAGATTATATTATTTAAAAGAATGAATCATTAAAAGTTTTGAATATTTATTTTACTTTCACTTTTTGCTGTATAGTTGCATATTTGACAATTAAGTAATTGTCAAATTATTTATTATATTATTAAGATTAAGTGATATTATTATATTATATTAATATTAAAGTTTTTGATATTCATTTTACTTTCAGTGGTGTTCAGTAGTTTCAGTTTGTCAGCTAGTACACTTTTGCTGTGTTGTTGCACAAGTAAATGTTCATTTTGACTGAAGTCATTTTCATTAAAGGCTTTTATAATTGTGATTTGATGGAATTTCACCCAAGGCTCTTTTGAAAAAGGACTAAATCTTTCTCAGATTGCGCACATATCCAAGAGGCTCTATTTCAATTATTACTTTGTGATGTTTTCGACCCGTGTTGTCTGAGTACGAGCTTCAAAAAAGGGGATTGAAAGATCCGCAAGGTTATCGCGGAGGGTGGAACCTCAATTGGAAGAGGTTTCAGTGGTCAGGTCTTTTGTCAGCTTTCTTTTGGTGCTATTTTGCAGAGGTATTGGAGATAAGGTGAAGATAAGGAGCCCTGGTCATTTCTAAACTGCCTTTGGAGAGTAAACACGTGTAGAATGGAGACAGATGTATAACAGATTTTAGTATGGTATAGATTTTATTTGTTGGTCAAGAATTTCAAGAATCATGTCAAGTACTCTTATATTTTTTCGTAGGTGCTTTGGTAATCATGTGGACGAAGCGCGTGACATTTCCTGATCCTGTTCCCTCCTTTTCTCCCCATTGTTCTCTCCACCGAGTCTCTAAATAATAAAATGGAAAAATGGCCAACATAAAAATGCTTATCTATATTGTACTGTTAAAACACAAATTAGGTTCCTTTCTGATTTAAAAGTAAATGCATTTACTTTAGGTAGTCAATTGTCATCTTCAGTGATGGTGTTTTGTCCTATTTGGTGTCTTTTGAGTTTTATTATTCCTCCTGTTTTGATGGCTTAACGTTTTCCATAAAACACACAGAAATCATTCACTTGTAGTTGTTTTATCTAGTTTTACTCGTCAGTTCTGCATGACAATATTTTCTTGGAAGTTTTGAGGAAAATGTTTTAGTTTGCTTCAGAGGTGGCTTTTTTATTGCAGATGAAGAGCAAGTTAAACATACCTGCTGTTACAATTTGTTTAATGGAAGTTCGATATATTTGCATATGTTTATTCCTAATTATGAATTTTACAGAATTTGACCACTCATCTTAACCACTCATACTGAAAAATATTGCCCTTTGTATGTTATGCTATTGTTGCTATATAGTATAAACAATGATATTGGCAATTGATTATTATTATTATTATTATTATATAATATATGTGACCCAGGACCACAAAGCCAGTTATAAGTGTCATTTTTTTATCTGAAATCTGAATAAATCAGCTTTCCACTGATGTATGGTTTGTTATGATAGGGCAATATTTGGCTGATATACAACTATTTAAAAATCTGTACTCTGAGGGCGAAATATTGAGAAAATTGCCCTTAAAGTTGTCCAAATGAAGTCCTTAGCGATGCATATTACGTTTAGATATATTTATGGTTGGAAATTTACAAAATATCTTCATGAAACATGATCTTTACTTAATATCCTAATGATTGGCATGAAGGAAAAATCGATAATTTTGAACCATACAATGTATTGGTGGCTAAAATATACCCGTACGACTGGTTTTGTGGTCCAGGGTTACATATGTACTATGTACTATATGTCATTAATTTGTACAACTTGAAAAAAAATCATACTTAAAATCAAAGACAAGGTCACAGGTGTTTTCTGCTAATAGTCTGACCTTGAGTTTGATTTCTTGACTCTAGCCTCAGCAGGGGCCTGTCGCACATCTGCGCATTGGCTTTGCTCAATTGCTTTTGTGCCAGATCATTGTGAGCCTCCCAGAACACTTGACCCGTATGAGACTGCAATATTCAAGTAGAAATATTAGAGACAGACGAATACCATGTAGTCTAGCTCTAGAATACTTCCACAGACCATTTAACCATGCTTGGTTGTTCTAAAGTAGTGTTTTCCTGTTCCTGTCACCTTCCTTCTATCACTATGAAGCACGGTGTTAGCAATATAGAGAATGCTGTGTTCATTCAAGTCTGTGTACACACTTTTGAGTGTCATTGAGGTTTCTCTTCTGAAAAATTCTGTCTGAAAGTTTCAACAGGTTGCCCTGTTAATGCACAGGGTCTCATCCTCTCTCGACAGCTTTAATGACAGACAGTAACAGTAATAAGGTATTATGCAAGATGGATATCACTCTCAGATTACGCCAACCAGAGCTTGAGGGCGTCAGGTCTTTTAAACGAGGTTATCTATGCAATCTGTCACAAATGATGATGGAGCAGGGTAATAAGAGGTGTTTTCTCCAGTTCTACAACCTCAAGAGTCAGACAGCAGTGTCAGCTTTGCCTTGAATTAATTCTCAGCTTTCACTTTAGAGATTTTCTTGCCACCGTTCAGGGCTGCGGAGACCAGCTTCACCCAGCTCTGACCCGAAGTTCAAATTTGCGCTTTCCCTCATTGAGGCGCATTTCATCCATTATGACTACAATGGGAGGAGGTATTAATAGCTTCTCGTTGGCTTACAACGGTGATTTTTCACCTGTTCGGTTCAGGCCAATGCTTGTTTAAATATAGACCGTAAAGGAATCTGCCTTGTTTGGAGACCCCAAGCCACTTCCACGCAAAAGAACAAAGGGAGCCGAGGGACATCCGTCTACTACAAGAGACGGCAAACAATAACATGAGAACATTACAAGGAGAACAGCATGAAAGTGGCGAAGGTATCGGGGATGGAAAAGAGGTACATTATTCAACGAATCCTCCAGCAAGTGTCGTTCCTGCAGGAGAAGAGCGAGTAACATGCACTCTTCTGGGTTTCAAAGCGAGTGATGTTGAATTCTAAATTAAATTGCCAGGCTAAGAGTTGACAGTAGAATACCAGTCAGTGCCGTATTGTCATCCCATTGTGTGAATCTGACAGACAGTCGGAGAGGGATCTCATCCAAACAATAAAAGCGAGCCTCATCCGACGGCCCCTCATTGTGTTCCGCACAAAACCCATAGCAGTGCACCTGTTAGCTTTGCCTTTCCAGTTTGATATCAGTCGAGATGGGGAAAGGTTGTTTCATGTGTCGTAGACCTGTAATTCTAGAATCAAATTCTCACACATAGATTGGAGCTCGTGCCGGGCGCTTTCTGCATGAATTTGCGCTCGTCTGTGGTATCGTTCACCGTACTTAATTTAATCTGACGGACGCTTCAGCGGAATACACACAGTGCCCTCAAGAGGCGCTAAAGCAAACTGCAGCGGATTTTTGCACCTGTTTTGCACAAGGCTGCGCTCTGAATGTGGAGGAGCAGGCGTGCTTGTCGTGTTCCCTAGTGGAATGGCATGAGTCTCTGTGTGAACTGAGACTTGGAAAGAAAGTGAGCTGGGTGCCGGCCCTGCCGGGGCTGCTGGTGTCTTATCTGTTTTTTGGAGTAGTGCATTCTGGGAGAGCAGATGGGACTTTAGGGGCTTAGCAGAGATCAGACAGTGACACATGGTGGAGCTCAGGGACCGTTCATGGGATATTCACCTCTCAGTCCATCCTCAGATATTGGCCTGTATGCTGACCGCCGTCTGTCATGGAGCTCTGAACTTAAGCAATCTTCATTTGTAATTTTAAAAAGTTGTATCTATTTATTGTATTGTTTTATAAAATAACTACATTATATGCTGGTTGATTATTTGAATTAATCTAAATTAAAGTTAATTTTTTCTTTGAAAATCCCCTAAATTAGGATAACTGACAGATATTATTATGGCAGATGAGTAAATAATTTAATATACACTAGAGTTCAAAAGTTTGGGTTTGGTAAGATGTTTTTGAAAGAAGTATATTGTACTCACCAAATATGAATACAGTTTAAAGCAGCTGTTTTGTATTTTTAATATATTTGAAAATGTTATATTTTTTTCTGAGTTTTCAGCTTCTTTACTCCAGTCTTCAGTCTCACATGATCTTTCAGAAATCATTCTAATATAATGATGTCCTCCTCTAGCAACATTTGTTTTTTTATAGTCCTGTCAAATGATTAATTGCGATTAATCGCATTAAAAATAAAAGTTTTTGTTCACACAATATATTTGTGTGTACTGTGTATATTTATTATGTATATATAAATACACACACATACAATATATATATATATATATATTTACATGTATATATTAATATTCATATAATTTATTTATAAATATTTATAATATATAAAGATAACACTATTTTATTAAATGTATACATATATATATATATATATATATATGTAATAAATATAAACAGTACACTCATATATGTTATGTGAACAAAACTCTAATTATGGATGCGATTAATCACGATTAATCGTTTGACAGCACTAGTTTTTTTATTATCAATGTTGAAACAGTTGTGCTGCTTAATATTTTTTTGAATTCTTTGATGAATAGAAAGTTGGAAAGAACAGCCTCTATTTGAAATAGAAATCTTTTGTAACATTGTAATTGGCTTTACTGTCACTTCTTGACCAATTCAAGGCATCCTTGCTATATAAAAGTATTCATTTCTAGAAAAAAAAACTTACTGACCCTAAACTTGTGAATGGTAGTGGCTTTAGAAATTAATAATGTCGGTAGCTTTTGAAACCTGTTCATGTGTAACCTTTAATACATTATTTTCCAGAGCCAACAATCATTACAACTGCCCCCAACACGCTGGACGTGACCGTCGGTGAGAGCATCATTCTTCCCTGCCAGGTGTCCTACGATCCCTCGCTGGAGCTCAAGTTCACCTGGTTTTTCAACGAGCAGCTCATCCACTTCGGCAGCCACGGAGGATACTTTGAAAAAGTTGGCGGAGTAAGAAGAAAATGATTACAAATACCCTATTCAGTGGTTTATATATTTATACCACATTCAAAAGTAATACTGGGATTGCCAAGATAAAGTGAATCGTTTTTGGCTGGTCATGTGATCTCATCATGGCAGTCACCATAAAGTGTGACAACCCTTATGTAGAATAAAATAACATAAAAATCTAGGTTACTAAACATAGCCATAGTTTGTTTTTAATTAGTAATTTTTACTCTTTTTAAAAATACTACAAACTAATGCAGTGTCTGTTAGCAGGGAGCCACACAGTATTCACTTCACATACATATATGCAAATTTATAGAAACTGTAATTGGTCATATGTCATACTTAAGGTATTCATATCGGGTACTTTCAACTGAATTCTTGGGGGGGGGGGATTAATCCTTTCATTAATTTCCACAGTTTTGAGTTTGTGAATTTATGATAAGATATTTCCCATTATATGTGCAGCCACTGACAACCCATTCTGTATTAATCTAGAGTATAATTAGGCTTCCCTCTCAGTGATATGAATTACAGCACTTGTACAATCACATGCATTTCTTTTCTTTTCATTAAATGTTCATTATTTGATTTCCTTTTTTGGGGTTGAGGGGCTGATTCTCATCATCTAGTTCATCATGTCATCCATAGGACCCCCGTTGCCAAAGAAACAAGCGATGGAGAATGTTCAAGATGAAAGTGCTCTATTTTAAGAGCGAAAACTGCCACTCATATTATTTAACATGATTACTATGATTTAATATGAGTGGTGCATCTTAATAGCAGCGCTTTGAGTGAAGAATGTGGGGAAAGTATATACCCTGAAAAAGGAAAAAATGTAATTATTAATTCCACATATCCGACCTTTGCTTAATTAATTTAAACCGGTCAAAGTGCTCACAGAGACACATACCAAAATAGATAACGCTCCGTGCCAGAAATCAGACAGATTTTTGATTTTCAGCATAAAGTCTGGTCCAATTTTTAGCGTTAAAAAAAACACCTTGACAGAAAGAGATTTTGTTTGATATACATGTATCAAAAAAAACGTTTTAAATATGTAATGCTTCATTAATCTTAGTTTGTGAACAGCTGGACAGAAAACTGGGGAAACATTTTTTTTTTAAGATATATTTTTATTTAGCAAGGATGCATTAAACTGACCAAAACTTACAGTGAATACATTTATAATGTAATGTTACGAGAAAGTTCTATTTCAAATAAATGCTATTCTTTTTAATCAAAGAATCCTTAAAAAAACTTTATCACAGTTTCCACAAATCAGCACGAAATCATCATATTGGAATGATATCTGAAGAATAATGTGACACTGAAAATGACTAATGATGCTGAAAATTCAGCTTTGCCATCACAGGAATAAATTATATTTTAAAACATTAAATTAAAACATTTACAATTTTTCTTGCTGTATTTAATCAAATAAATGAAGCCTTAGTGAGGATTAAAGACATATTTTTTGTATTTATCAATAATTTTGAACAGTACATTTTAAGACAATTCAAAACAAACTAAATGTACAGAGAAATCAGCAGAGACATACATATAATTGAATAAAAGTACATTTCCTTTCTTTACCCAAACTGTGAATCCTTACCATGACTGATATTTCTCTTTTAGCAGCACTCGGCAGGTGACATCATGATCCGGAACATTCAGCTGAGGCATGCTGGGAAATACACGTGTGCCGTGCAGACCAAGGTGGACAGCAGCTCCATCGCGACCGACCTGATTGTTAGAGGTGAAATGCTTTAAAACCAACACAGCCCATTTACATTGTACACATCACATCTTATATATAAAGACATAATCTTTTGCACACTGTGACTTTTGAATATTAAATGTCTATCATAAATATGATACGTACTGGATACAGTATTACAGACTGTTAAACAAGCCCTTGAAGCATTGTAAGTATTTACCAAATGGAGGAAAGATGTGCTGGCTTTCCTGCTTCAGCAGAAATCACCCATAAAAAGTGAGACATAATCTAATTAGAGCTTTTAAGTCAGTGACAACATGTAGCTCAGAGTTAACCAGCTGCACTGCTGTGCTTTAGGCGGCCGTTTATATGCAGCCTACAAGTGTGACAACGTGTGTGTGTGTGTGTGTGTGTGTGTGTGTGTGTGTGTGTGTGTGTGTGTGTGTGTGTGTGTGTGTGTGTGTGTGTGTGTGTGTGTGTGTGTGTGTGTGTGTGTGTGTGTGTGTGTGTGTGTGTGTGTGTGTGTGTGTGTGTGTGTGTGTGTGTGTGTGTGTGTGTGTGTGTGTGTGTGTGTGTGTGTGTGTGTGTGTGTGTCTGGTTTGCATGGCTGTCTTCTGTCTCAGGTCCCCCCGGCCCCCCTACCAGCATCCATGTGGAAGAAATCACAGATACCTCTGCCACTCTCTCCTGGAGGCCTGGTCCTGATAATCACAGTCCAATTACTGCCTACACCATCCAGGCTAGAACCCCTTTCTCCCTCGGCTGGCAAGCTGTTAGCACAGGTGGGGCTTCTAACCAGCCTTCACTGATCAAAACATTTGCTGCATAGTTTCTGTTTTTTGTCCTGATGCTTTTTCCTCTCCTATTATGTAGTGAGATTTTCATCTTGTGTTTTTGTGTTTGTTTGTTTTTGCTTTTTATGCCTTGCTAAAATGCATTTGTGAAATGAGTGTTTTTTCTACATGAAGTTTGCTTTCTCTTTAGCTTGAAACAGAGAATCCAAAGATGTTTAGAGAAATGTTGAAGATGCATTTTCCATACCAAGAAAGTGAAAGGTGTCCATGGGCCATCAAGCTAAATAAATGACTAAAAGTAACATGAAAGTACCATAAATTTCCATATGACTCATGTGCCAAACTTTTGAAGGCTTTTGATAAATGTATGCGAGGAAAAAACTCAAATAGAATTCATATATATCAGTCCTTCCCTCCAACGCCTCCGGGCAGCTCAAACAAGACCACGTCTAAATGAATGGGGGAATCCTGAAATCTCAAAAACTGCTCACTGAACTCGCAATTAAATGGCATATTTTAAATCAGCAACAAAATCTAAAATGAACTGCCCCATGAATGTTGTTTCTTCTCCTCAAATAGCATTTAAGAAAACGTATTTTTCAGGCTAGAACAGCCTGCGCATTGCATGCGCAGTCACAACACACTTATAACTGTGCATGCATATTGGCTGGTCTAGCCTGAAGTTTCTATGGGAACCGGAGATTCTAACGGCCACTGCAGTGACGCAATGACTTTAGCAATCAGCGATTGGCTCTGTCATTTAGAAGGCGGGACTATTCTGCCATGTTGCATGTTGTCATAAGTATAGGAGTGAACTGTCTTTATATTTCTTTAGTCTTTGTATATATTCATTATTCATTTAAATAATATATGTGAACACCAAACCAGTCATAAAGTCAATTTTCAAAATTGAGATTTATACATCATCTAAAAGCTGAATAATAAGCTTTCCATTGATGTATGTTTTTTTAGGATAGGAAAATATTTGACCGAGATGCAACTATTTGAAAATCTGGAATCTGAGGGTATTTTTAAATACAAATTTAAAAATATTAATTTAAAATAATAAATATGTGGTCTTTTATTTTCACCAAGACTACATTTATTTGATCAGAAATACAGTGAAAACTGTAATTTCTTTATGAAAAATCAGATAGATAGATAGATAGATAGATAGATATAGATAGATAGATAGATAGATAGATAGATAGATAGATAGATAGATAGATAGATAGATAGATAGATGTTATAATTTATTTTATTGATTATAGTAGTCTTGCTAATAAACCCTACATGGTAATATTTTGATATTGCAAATACAATATTTTACAGTGTACCATATACAGTGATATAATACAATGTAACACAACAATATAGAAAAAATTAAGCCGCATTATATCTCTTGACCTCTTTGCTCTTGATTGTGCTTTATCATTTGAACTGTAGGGTGTTATTTTTATCTCTGGTTTCACAGCACCTGTCGATAAGCCCATTTTTTTGTATCTTACCTACAGAGCCTATTATCTCACCGAGCCGGAGAGAAGCGCGCTGTACGTGGTGTTTGTGTGAGCGTGTGGGGGGCTCGCACCAGCTCACGAGGGGGCTCGTCTCACAGTATGTGTGTGTTTTGTTTTGTTCCAGTGCCGGAGGTGGTCGGGGGCTCGCATCTGACTGCTACAGTCATCGAGCTTAACCCCTGGGTGGAGTATGAGTTCAGAGTGTTGGCAAGCAACGCAGTGGGCACAGGAGAGCCCAGCAAACCCTCGAAGAAAGCCAGGACGAAAGAAACAGGTGAGTGCTTCTGTCACGTAGGTCTGCATGTGGCTCTTTCAATTAGCATCCTGTGGTGTGATGCACTATCTCCCGTTACTTACGTTGGAGGAGGGACCCAAACCAGAATATCATGGAGGCAGTGCATAACAAAAAGCTAAAAAGCACTTTAGCAACCACACAGCAATGGCTTAAACATCCTGGCGGCTCATTTTGCATGGGCAAACACCACTCACTTTTCTTCAAAAATGTAAAAATGTAGTTATACATGCAGTTTTATAGCCTCATATAAATTACTAAAAGCCTAAATGGAGTATTTGTACTTTAAAAAAATATTTCTCACACAGCAGGGCCATTTAAGTGAACTTTAAAAGGCAAAAAGGTGATTAACAATTGTGAAAAAGGAATACAAATCTAAAAAGAGACACTTGTCCTCATACATACATGATAATTTATGAATAAATATGCACTAATATTTTTGAAAGATGTTTCTTGTGCTCACTAAGGCTGCATTTTTAATCAATTCGTTTTCTATGTAAATATCTATTTTCTATTATAATGGATTTTTAAATATAATTTATTCTTGTGATGCAAAGCTGAATTTTCAATTTCTTCAATGTCCCATGATTCTTCAGAAATCATACTTATTTGTTGCTTAAGATACATTTCTTCTTATTATCAACATTGAAAATAATGATATTGCTTAATATTTTTTATGGAAACCATGATCATTGTTTTAGGATTCTTTGATGAATAGAACATTCAAAAGAACAGCATTTATTTGATACAAATCTTTTGTAAAATTATGAATGTTTTACAGTCACCTTTGATTAATTCAATACATCCCAGAAGAGTAAAAGTATTAATTTATTCGAAAATAATTACAGACCCCAAACATTTGAACAGTATTTAAAATATAATTTTAACCATCAGGAACTGCAAAAGGAAAAAGGAGTGATTAAAAAATGGTGACCTGCATCTAAAAATATACACTTGTTATCATACCTTCAAATATATTCAAACTTGAATCATATCAGTTTTAATTGTCAGTTCATATTCAAACTTCTAAAACATATTATTTAAATGTTCAAATAGAAATAGTGACCAGCATCTAAAAATATAAACATGTCCTTGGACATTAAAAGATTATTTAACATAACTGAACTCAAATCATATCCATATTATTTGCTGAATTTTCAAATCATATGTAAGATTTGAAGTCTTAAATGGTCAGACCTGAGCTGGACTGAGGAAATCTTTTCCTTCCTCCAGTTCCCAAGGTCACCCCAGCGAACGTGAGCGGAGGAGGTGGCAGTCGATCAGAGTTAGTCATCACTTGGGAGGTAAGATGGTCAGTGCACTTCACTCGCTGTGTGTGTGTGTGTGTGTGTGTGTGTGTGTGTGTGTGTGTGTGTGTGTGTGTGTGTGTGTGTGTGTGTGTGTGTGTGTGTGTGTGTGTGTGTGTGTGTGTGTGTGTGTGTGTGTGTGTGTGTGTGTGTGTGTGTGTGTGTGTGTGTGTGTGTGTGTGTGTGTGTGTGTGTGTGTGTGTGTGTTTCTCTCCCTTAGCGAGTCTTTTGTACACAGTCTCCTTTTGCAAACTGGCTAGACACTATTGTTCCCTTTATTTGAGGTTTTCATTAATCATAGTAAAGCGGATACACATAACACTTCATTTTCTGTAAGAGCTGCGCAGCAATAACTGCCGCTGTCATACAAGAGAAGCAGCGAGGATAATTAAATGGAGTTACCCTCCAATTTTTGCGAGGAACTTTTCAAAGATTATGTTCTCTCTCTCTGTATCTCCTTTCATGAGACGGGTTCTATTGTTCAGGTTTGAGAGTCAGCTGGTGTTATCTATTGAGCTAGAAGTTTGTCACGGGGAGCTTGAAACTTTACTTTGAGAGTTTCTTGTTGTATTGTCTTTGAAATAAAAATGACAGATACCACAGAACACCGTCTGTTGTACTAGAGTATGTCATGTCTTCTTTTACTCCAAAACCACCATGTCCCACTAATACAAGAAGCACAGGTGTATTTTACTGTACAAAACCTTGTGTCATGCTGTATTTTAACTTCAGGTCTAATTGGTATTCGTCTAAAGTAAAGGCTATTGCATAATGTTGATTTAAGTTACCTTTTTTTCCAAAGTATAAGACAGCATCTTTAGTATTTTTTGCCGAAAAATAGCTATAGTATAGTGCATTGCAACAAGCTCAGACAAAGCAAAATAGATTTCAATTTTGATAAATATTATTTTATAATTAAATAATATTTTATGTGAAAATATTTAAATGTTGCACTTCATGAATGGAAATGGAATGCAAATACATTTAAATACAAATAAAATACATTTAGCCTATACATTGAATACATGTATATTTTTTATGTGAAAATTATATATATAATACTTATAATAATAATACTATAATAATAATAACAATACTATAACTAAATAATAATAATAAAATAACTATAATTATAATAATACTACTATAACGTATTTTATTTATTCTTTAAAATATAATTGTTAATATTATCGACTGCATTTCTATTCATGAAGTAAAACACTTATTAAATAGGGAAAGGCCAAAATGTCAAAATTGTATGTCAAAATTCAAATCAAGAATTAAATCTGACAATCGTGATATAATATACTGTGCTTCTATAGCTGAGATCACATAAACAAAAAATAAAATAGATCAAATGGGCAATAAATGTTACAAAAATATTAGTGCTGTCAAACGATTAATCACATCCAAAATAAAAGTTTTTGTACACACATAATATATGTGTATGTACTGTATATATTTATTATTTATGTATAAATACACACACATGCATGTATATATTTCAGAAAAATGTGTTTGTATATTAAATATATTTATATATTATATAAATAAATACATGTAAATATTTTAAAAATATACTGTATGTGTGTGTATTTATATATACATTAACTATACACAGTACACACACACATATATTATGTAAACAAAAACATTTATTTTGGATGCGATTAATTGCAATTAATCGTTTGACAGCACACAAAAATATGCATTGTTATTGTTAGCTTAGTAACATGCACCAAACTTGTTGAAATCAGTTGTCAGTCAAATGCTTTTTGTAGAGTTTCTAGAGTTTTTGCAGCTCCAAATCAGCCTCGTATGAGGTTTAATTTCAGCCACAGTGCAGTCTTAGAAAGCAGCTGACTGTGTAGGTTATATACAAGAAGGCAGCTCATGGGTTTTGGAACACATCCCATTAGTTTTGGTCTCTCCGTAGCAAATTGTTATTTTCACAGCAGACACTGGAGAGAGCGTTGATTACAGGTGCATTTTTATTTAGCCATTAAGCTCTCCCACACAAGTGTGCGAGCGTGAAAACATAATCTCGCCCCCTTCTTTGAGTCACATGCCATGGTTTGGGAATAATGGATGCTATTTTCCGGTGGTCTCAGCGTTACCGCACCGCATTACTGCATGGTCAGGGGCAGACCGAGACTTCAAACAAAACCACCATGATATCATTACCTGGCAAAACGATTTCCTGCGAGATGCAATCCCTCTCTTGCTGAAGAGGCCGGGATGACAGCTATCGCCTCAGACCGCGCAGCTGCACAGATTAGTGCGGATGCGCCATCTGATGCCTGACAGGTGTCAGAGAAGCCATACGTCCTGTCGTCTGTATGAAAGATGGGAATGTTTGTGTGTAAAACCCTGAGTTAATAGAAAACACACCTTACAAACAAGTTCCGTGATTACCCAGATAGAAAAACCATGACATTTAGATGACATTACCATTGTACATGTCCAAAAACGTGGTTGTTTTTGTCTGTTATGTGCATATGTATAGATAACCTTTTTAAATAGGATTCATAATCAAAGTGTTATGTCGTGTATTGTAGATGTATATGCTTTATTTGTGGGTTGCAGCCCGTTCCTGAAGAACTCCAGAACGGAGCAGGGTTTGGCTACGTCGTTGCTTTCCGGCCCTTTGGTGCCACCGGGTGGATGCAGGCGGCAGTTCCCTCTCCTGAAGCCTCCAAATACATCTTCAAAAACGAGACCATTTTACCCTTTTCTCCATTCCAAGTCAAAGTGGGGGTGTACAATAACAAGGGGGAAGGACCTTTTGGACCCGTGGTCACCATCTACTCTGCTGAGGAGGGTCAGTCACATTAACTGTAGCGTTTGGTTGCGTGCAACAGAGAAATTAATGTCGAATGTACCTTTTGACATTTCGCTGTGGAACGCTTAGCAGGCAGTTAATAGGAGCCAAGTTAACTGAAGTGTGTTGTGCCAGAACCCATTAATCATGGTCTGCCTTGTTTTTCAAAAAGAGTTGGACTTTGAAGACATTTGTTGAATGAAAGGGTCTAATCAAAGAATTTCTCCTTCGAATCCAGAGCCTGGAAGGGCACCCAGTCGACTCCGAGCCAAGAGTCTTTCAGCGGTTGACGTTGAGGTGTCCTGGAAGGCCCTTCCCTGGAGCATAAGCAAGAAACGGGTTCTCGGCTATGAGGTACCCTAAAAACTGTCAAATTAAAGTTGCATTCATTTTTTGGCCGTTATATCATCATCATTTAAAAAAAATCTAAATATTAAAATAATTTCAAACATGAATAAAACTTAAAAATGTACTTTTTAATTATGCTTTTTAAAAAACTGACGGATTCACTTACATTTTCGTCCAATGTAAATATCAGTTAATTGTTCTAATTACTGAGCTATTAACAAGATTTTTTTATTTCCCTTTAAATCCTACAAAATAAAGATGTTGTTAAAAAGTGCATAATTAACGTTGATTAACTCGTAATGTTGTAAAATAATTACTTAATTCCTCACATTGAAAAAAATCTGATACAATTTAAAACTAAGTATTTTTCAGTTTTTAATAAAAACAGTATTTTTTTTATTTAGTTCAAAATATACAATTACTCTTCTGCTCAAAAGTGCTTTTAAAGAATTTATTGTTTTATTCAGCACAGCAACAGCACATTCAATTGTTTAAAGGCAGCAGTATATACTGTAAATACATCAAAACTTAATTTTTGATTATTAATATGCATTGCTAAGAACTTCATTTGAACAACTTTAAAGGCGGTTTTTCTCAATATTTCGATTTTTTTTGCACCCTCAGATCATAGATTTTTAAATAGTTGTATCTCGGCCAAATATTGTCCTATCCTAACAAACCATACATCAATAGAAAGCGTATTTATTCAACATTCAGATAATGTATGATACATTTTTCTTTTTATGAATAAAAAATGACACTTATGACTGGTTTTGTGGTCCAGGGTCATATATATATATATATATATGCATATTTATTTCTGAAGGATAATGTGCTGCTGAAGACTAATGATGCCGAAATTCAGCTTTGCCATCACAGGAATAAATTACATTTAATTATAATAATATTTCACATTTAATTATAATATTTATTTTTTGGTCAAATATATGCGGCCTTGGTGAACACAGCGTTTAAAAAAAATAAAAAAATGTGTACCGACCTCAAACATGTGATCAATATTAAACATTAATAATACATTTGTGAGCTTAGGGAGGTTTTTCTGTGATGCTCCACTTAGTGTTGTGCCATTCGATGTTTTTTTTACTTTAACTTTTGGTAAGTCATTTGCAAAAATCATAAATCTAAAGCACTGAGACCTTTTGTCCTCTGCTAACAGTTGTGGAACAAATACAAATTAGGTTTATATCATCATCCATCTCTGACTCTTCAGCATAGACTGTCCAGAGACTTTTGGAGGGAAAAGGAAAATCAGTCAACCTGACAGATGGGAAGCATTGCTCATGATGCTTTGCCTGACAGGTTCATTTCAATACGGCCACACTTCAGTGGCTGAGCAACCAAAGCACCTATAAGCAGATAGCCTGGAATTCAGATATGCCACAAAGAAAATTACAAATTAATTATTTCTCCCGCTAGTGTAAATGATAGAGTTTTTTAAAGTTTAATGTTGAGCGGTTCTGTTTTGTCTTTCTCTGTAGTTGAGATACTGGGAGAAGAATGAGAAAGAAGACACAGCTAGTGTGCTAAGGACAGTAGGAAACCGGACAATGGCCATTATTCAGGGCTTAAAAGGAAGTACCACGTATTACATAACGGTGAGGGCCTACAACACAGCAGGAACAGGACCACCAAGTCCAGCAGTCAATGTTACAACCAAAAAGCCTCGTAAGTAACATTTTTCTTTTTAAAAAGATTAAGGGTTAAGTAACACTTATTGTATTAGATGACTGTATTAAAGTTTCTGTCTTCATCCAGCCCCCAGCCAGCCGCCCTCAAAAGTCATGTGGAATGCATCAAACTCCAAAATCATTCTCAACTGGGAACAGGTGAAACCTCTGGAAAATGAATCCGATGTCATGGGATACAAGGTTAGCCAGATCCAGAACTTTGTCTGCTGATTAGCATGCCTAACAACTCTCTTTAGCCTTAAATACATTCACGATGGGACACAGCAGCTTATTGCTCAATGATTAAACAGCGTTCAGTGCTTTAGCGCCACCAAATGCTCTGATTAGTGTATGACAATGACTCCAGGCACATCACAAAGCATCTATTGGTTTGCTTATATTATTTTAGTGGAATTTCATTGCAAACAATCCTGGCATAAAAGCTACTCGATATAATTCATGTCAAATATTCATATTAAATATTTGCGAACATATGTAAAAAAAAAAAGTTTTTGCTTATAAATAGAGTTCAAAATATTTTAAATCGAGTGATTTAGACAGATTGCCCATCAGCTCCTATGCTACACTCTTTAAAATAAAGGTACTTCACAGCTACGCCATAGAAGAATAACCATTTTTTGTTCCACAAAGAAGCATTCAGCCAAAGAACCATCTCTTTCTTACCTTTTTGTAATCTGAAGAACCTTCTTTTGCCAAACAAAGAACCTTTTTTGAAACAGAAAGGTTCTTCAGATGTTAAAGGTTTTTTATGGAACCATTTAGACAAAAAGGTAATTCTATGGCATCGTGAAGACCCTTTATTTTTAGGAGTGTATCACCCATTAAAAATCCCATTTCATTCTGATAACAAGTGGAACGATGTAAATGGAGGTAATTGTTTCAAATTGTAATTGTTTTGTAGGTACTGTATAAGCGGAACCAATTCAGCAGGCCCAACATTATGGAGACCAACACCACCTCAGTGGAGCTCTCGCTGCCCGTGAATGAGGAGTACATCATCCAGATCAGGCCTTTTGGAGAAGGAGGGGAAGGCAGCAGCAGCCGACAGATCACTATTCCCAAAATATCAGGTAGATCATCCTCTGCTAGGTGACTTATTTTTAGTTCCGTTTTTATTTTAATGCTATATTTTATTTAAGAGGGAAAGGTTTAAGCTTACAATTTTAGAAATAGAGTGCATTATAGATAAATGTAATATTTCAGGGATGATGTACAATCAACCGGTCATTATCACATAATTAAATTCTACAGGGCGATCGGACTTGAATTAGCCTGAAGGGATTTATTTTGCGCTAATGACAGGCTGACTGTACATTATCCTGATGATTACATTACTGCTCATCAAGTAAATTAATACATGGACATGAAATATTCATTAAGTGATTTTCCTATGTGAGCAGAATTATATGAATATGAGAGACTTGAATATGAAATGCACCACTGTTCAAAACTTTTTAAATAATTAAAAATCGCTTATGCTCACCAAGGCTGCATTAAAAATGCTATTAAAGTAGAATAAAAAGTAATATTGTAAAATGTAATCACAATTTAAAGTGTTTAATTTATTTTAAAATACATTTCAACATGTAATTTATTCGTGTGATGCAAAGCTGAATTTTCAGCATCATTAATCCAGTCTTTAGTGTCACGTGATCCTTCAGAAATCATTATAATATGCTGATTTGATGCTTAAGAAACATTTATTATTAATATTATTTATCAATTTTGAAAACACTAAATTTGTGGAGACTGTGACGCTTTATTTTCATTTTATGAATAAAATTGTTAAAAGAACATGATTTATTTGACTTTTTTTGGATAGCAATGAAGATGTCTTTACTGTCACTTATTATCGATTTAATGTGTCATGCTGAATAATAAATCTTTGAGATAATATAATTTGACCTCCTGAAAATTGTTAGTCTGAAACTCTTCACCTTTTAAACTCCAACAGCGGAAGCATCACTGAGTTCTTGACTGTGATGTTAAATCATGTGCTTGTTATCTTAGCACTCCACCGTTGTGTCTTCATTCATTCTTTTGCTGATTCATTCTCTTTCAGGTCCCAATGCCATCGGCTCGGCTTCCAGTGTGTCCACTCTCTCTGCTCTCAGTACAATAGCTCTCTCCCTCACAGCTCGCACATCTTTATGACAGAACACAGCGCGGGCCGCTGACTTCAGACGAAACGTTCTTCCTCGAGAGGAGACTGAGAAAAGTGACTCAGACAGATCGATGAAAACCCATTCATACAAACCAGAGGACCTACATGAACCATAATACTGGGATAAAGAGAAAAGGAGAAAAATAAAAAAGGTGTGTGGTTCGCTAGCCAATTCAAATAAGATTGTAGGCTGATGGGATTGAATTTGATGTTACCAAAGCAGCTTTAAAGAAAAAAAAATTGAGGAAAATGTCACATGCTTCTTTTGTATGTACGACATATCTTAGCTTTTTACTTTTTTGTTTGATCCAGTTGGTCTGTCTGTTCCTTTTACAGTACGCCGGGTGTGTAGGAACTGCTTTAGATGCATGTCATGTACAATGTTTTGTAAGAGAATGCAGGTGTCTGAAACTTAATCATTTAGAGCGAGACATATTTGGCTGAAAACCAACTAATCATCACAATATGACGGTCCTCTGAGGGTCACACGCACTTACAAGCTAAGAATCTCCAAGGACTTCTTTCTGTTTACGACACGGGAACACTTGCACTGAAATCACGTCTGGAAGAAAGTGAACAACAACAAAAAGCATCCTGACCAGAAACTCGAGAGAATGCTGCTACAAGGCCAAGTTGGACATTGGCGTCTTTGTCACCTCCCTCCTTACTGGTCAGCAGCAAACGGACACCAGGCGTTGACGTTGGCCATCTCTTTTTTCTGTCATCCGCTTATCTGTTTGTGTGTCGCGTCTAGAGCTCTTCTTTGCCTTTTGTGTGCCTCATTGTGTTTTTTTAAAACCTCAGGTCCTCAGAAAAGCCTTAATACATATTTCTTAGCGTTACCTACTTAGATACGTGCTGGACGCCAGGGCTGTGAGCGGTTAGTCAAGCGAGATGCTGGGGTTTGGGTAGCTGGTGCGAGTTTATTGCTTCCATGTTCCATATTATGACAGCCATATGCTGTTCCTCATTGTTTCAAGGCAATACGTGTGTGTGTGTGTGTGTGTGTGTGTGTGTGTGTGTGTGACCTCTGCTAACGTAGGGGCTCGAGCTCTGCATTTTTTTAAATGCCATGTGGGATTTGTGCGATGAAAGTAGCTTGTCATTTCTTGAGGTGCAAATACTGCTTAAAGGGACATGTGGAGCTCTGAGACTGAGTGAAAACAAATGTATATGTAAATGCTTTTTTGTAGGCCTATATTCCAGATAATTTATATTTAAGTGGACGACATCAAAGTTTCCTACAAAACTCATCTCGGTTTTTATCTAACAAACAGAATAGACGTTTCTTAGCTTACCGTGGCTCTGCATGTGGATGTATTCATTCCATTCTTGATTCATTAGGTACTAACCGATGAACTTTTGACGAAAGGATACAAATACAGTCATCCATTTCTGAAGATTTGTGTATCGGTGTGTCTGTCATAGCCAGAACGCTCTTTCTCTAAGCAGTGCTTTCCACCAAACTCCTTTGGCTTTATCGGATCTCCATTTATTGAACCGTATAACTTTTTCCTCCAAGGTTCTCTGTTTATACTGGATCACAAAATAAATGACATTTATAAAAATGATCACACAAATGTCTTGACTGGGTGCATTATCTGTGGTTATAAGGTGTTTAATAACAGTTCAACCAATACTTTTGTCATTTGCTCACCCTCACGTCATTCCAAACCTATATGATTATTGTGTATCTTCACAAAGGACAAGTAAAGCTCATTAAAAGACATCCATCCATTAATATACGCTATGTTCCAAATATTTTGAAGCATTCTATGAGAAATAGACAATAAGGCCAAACAGTTATAGCAGTGGTTTACCCAAATATGAATATTTTTGTCGTTCACTCACCCTCGTGTTGTTCCAAACCTGTATAAAAAAAAATATTATCTGGAACAAAAATATATTTTGAAAGTTGCTTTTTTTGGGGGGGGGGGGGGGTTAAACTGTGAGAATGAATAGATTACAGTTTGTTTGTTTTTTGGACACTGTTGCTTTAAAACTTATTTGCATTTCCATATGCACAGACAATGTACACTAAATCATGATCGGCTTTTGAAACTCAATTCCACCTCAAAGCAAGAAAAAAAAGTTGTAATAGTAATTTGGTAAAGTCAGTTGCAGCCATGTTTTGAGTTATAAGGTCACAACTGGGATATATAAGTCTTTTGTTTTTCTCTGTAACCATTCACAAAGTTGGCAAGTGTATGATGCCTAGTGGTGTAAAATCTGCTCACGTTGTGTAGTGTATTCCAGCCTTTAACCATATAGGTTTAGAATGAGATGAGGGTAAGGAAAAATATAAATGAAGACAGAATTTGCATTTCTGGATAATCAAAACCTTTAATAAAACAGAAAACAATACGAAATTAGAAATGTCACAACTGATAACAGGTTGATTTGAAAGCATCTGTCATGCAGCACACTAGAATGTTCACTATGTGGTGTGTACGGCATCTTCTGTGTAGACCAAGACTGTTTTGACCTCGACTGTACAAATAGCACATTTTACAAAGTGAGGTTTCTAGTGTAATTACTTCCCTAAGATAGGAACATTTCCAGACAAAATTATGTTTTGTCACATCAATAAATACAGTATGATCCCAAAAATATGAAAGCACTTTTCATTTCTTGAATACAACACTGACCAGTGTTCAGATTGAGAAGACACACTGGAAAAGAATGTTATATAACAGTGCAAAAAAAAATATTTGATATTATTCTTAGTAAGGAAAAGACTACAATAGACACATTTAATGTCATAAAATGAAGTTGAAGGAAACATTTCCAGATTATATTTGGGTGATTCTTCAATGTCAGCCGTGTCGCAGCAGAGTCTGAAAGGTCTCGGCCCTCCGTGACGATTAAAAACAGCTAAAGCAAACGTGGCCTTTGGGCATCTTTTCAAAAGGACTCCGTCGTCGAGTTCACCTTCAGCCAGAGTTGGTCTGCGGGGAGACACTGTGTTTAATACATTGACAGCAATAACAGAGATGATGTATGAGCATATAATAAAAAGCTAATTGGGAGCATCTGGGGCCAAAGGGAAGAATTCCTGAAGAGACCGTGAAGCAGCTGTTTAAGACGGAGTCATAATAGAGATAAATGGAGTTCCACGGGATGATTTACTCTCTTATTGATGCTGGAGGTGACTGACGGCTGCTTTTCACTCCCCGTCTTCCTCCCCGACCTCCATCTGCTCCATGATTCCCTCTAACACCTCCGCCTTCCTCCGCTTCTTAGGAGCATCTGAGAGAGTTAATGAGGACAGATTTGTTTTAATTCAATTAAAGAAGGGAAATGACTAGAATTGCAACCAGTGTTGGGGAAAGTGCTTCAAATTAGGAGTAGCTTGTGCTTTGGCAAGCTGAAGTTTCCAAGCAGTTAAGCAACAGCCAAACTACAATTGGGAAAAAGTATAGAAAAAGTTAGCTTAATTGTTGTTTTAAAATTTGTTAGACTATTCTGGGGGGGGGGTCTTTAATATGTATAAAATGCTGAATAAATCAATACTGATTTTGAAAGTATTTATCTGGCACTAAAACTATGAATAGACTAAATAAAACCAGGCATTGGTTTAATTGACAAATAATAAAATGAAAAGCTGTAACAAATGACTATGATAATTTAGTCTTTTATTAATTTGATTATTATTTTTATTACTCAAATTTCTGGAAGCAACCGGACTAAATTTAACAGTCACTAAATTATACAATAAATTAAGTTAAAGAACAAAAAACCACAACTAATATTTGTTAATATTTACAGATAAGTATTTATATCAATATTATAAATATAATTACAGATAATGGTTATATAAAACATTTACATACAGAACAATTATTTTAAGTAATTTTTAGCAATTTTCTGTAATATTTTTATTTTTTTTATCAAATAAACCACATTTTTTTAAGATGACTTGAAAACGGAATAAACAGTAGAATTTGGAGGGGGAGAGAAAGGCACACATGGGAATTGAAAAACAGGGAATAACTAGCAATTAGAAAATCTGTTTTATGAAGCAGCCAGTTCATTGAAATCACACATCTAAAAAGCTGATTCATTAAAGTGCCAGAAAACTGAAAACTGTAACCTGTTTCATACATATTGCTACCAAAAATATCTTGTTACTGAGAAAACTTGAGCACCAAATCAGCATATCATGTGACAATGAAGGCTGGGGTAATGGCTGTTGAACAATTTAGCTTTGCCATCACATTAATAATTTAAAAAAGTATTTATTAAAAGGGTCATTTTAAGTTGCAATTTTATTTAAAAATATTACCTTTTTCTGCATTTTTCTTTTTTTAAAGATCTGAGCAATTGTCTGGCTACTCTACTTAAAATAAAGTTAATGTGGCAAATTTGTACAAGTTCCTTATCAAAACTGCTTGCAGCTGTCTACGCTAAATAACTGTGTGTATAAAGCAGAGATTTTACCATGAAAGTGTTGTGCGGTTTTCCGTCGCAGGTCGTCCACAGTATCCTCTGCATCCGCCCACTCCAACACCAGCCTCCTGCCGTAAAGATGGGTACTGTGACACAGCGCTGTGAACGCTTTCTGTAAGAAACACACACGAAATCAAAGCTTGTGTTAGATGCATGCACGTATTGGACAGGATCGGTGTTGATTTGTTGTTTTACCTCAGACTACCTGACTGTGAAAAGAGACAGAAAGATAGAGACAGATGCACCCACCTTGGCATCCTGTTTAGTGAGGAAGTCAATGAAGCCAAAACCACGGTGGGCTCCACCAATCCCTTTCTTTGGCAGGCGGACTGTCTTCAGTTCTCCAAACGTACTGAAAAAAACACATGAATTCAACATCACATAGTGTACCTGCACTTCAAAACTCAAATCTCACATGACTGACTACTTTACATTAATTACCAGGGTACCATGTCCAAAACCATATTATTATCATTGTCGTTTTTGTTAGTGAAAAATACTCGCCATACGTTTCCCAAAGGCATAAATGATCTGTGTGATATACACATGAAACAAACGCCCATTAAATGTGAAACAAGACTCACCAGAAGAGTTCTCGCAGTTCTTTGACTGTGGCCTGGAAGGGGATGTTTCGCACCAGGATCTTCGAGGTCGTCTGTTTCCTGGTGGTTTGCTTTTTCCTCTTGGATTGCGTCACACCCGACCTGCAAAAACATCCGGAGGAAAACAACCGTCACTCGTGAGTGTGACTAGTGTCACTGTGCCTGATATTCAAACGGCACATAAAAAAAGCAGTGACAAAAAAAAATGTCCTTAATCTTTTGTTTAGCATGACTACCTAAATTCAATATAAAATTGCATAATTTCAGCAAAAGCACACTGGAGTTATTACTGAAAAAGTAAACCATTTATATTATAAGAACAGGTGAATATGGTATATGCAAATTATATACAGTATATAAATGATACTCCTATGAAACTTTGCAAGGTTTCTCATCACTTTCATTACAATAGCTTTTATATTAGAAGTCGCCCCCAAAACACATTGATATGTTGCATAATTAGGGCCTAATTTGCACATGCTTTTGTATGCATCCTGAAAATATATACATTTTCAGCTAAGTTAAACCTATTCCATGAGGTTTTTACATAACAGATTGTTCATGCAATCTTTCACAACCCTAATTTTACAGAAAAATTCAATATTTAAAGAAAAGTATATAAACAGATCCTTTTATAAAATCATGTAACAGTTGAGAGTATTATTTGGCTATAATATTGTACAGCTTCAGCACTAGTATTTTCTGCACCGCATCTCCAGCTTAAGCATCAGCACCAAAGCAAAGGAAGTATTATATGTGAATTTGAAGTCTGGATTAAACATAATGAGATAAAAAGACAATCTTCACATGCTTGACTAGTGTAGTCTGATTCATGATGAGCAAATGACTCTTATGACATTATGAGTCATAAAAACGGATGAATTCTTCACTGAATGAACTAAATTCATAATCAGTTCCCTTGAAAAGTACCCAAGAGAGCTTGAGGTTTGTGGAACCCTGTGCCTACACAGCACTTAAAGTTAAGACACAAAAGATGCCTCGACTTACCTGACTTCTCTTTCTGATATTTTCAGCTCAAGCTGGTGTTCATCTACTTTGCAGTGCTGCAAGAAAAATGAAAGTAGTAGTGATAAAAAAGGGGACTCAATCCATTTCATCGCATGAATATTGTGCATAATAAGAGTACATAAATACAGCAATGAAACCGCAGCAGATGGTCATTTACCTGCAGCTGTTTCATGGCTTTCTGTGCTGCCTCTGGAGTTTTGTACTTCACAAAGCCATAACCCATTGATAATAATTTACCTGAGCGAGTGACAAAGAGATCAAGGTGAGATGCACACAGTGAGGAAACAAGATGTGACACATGAGAAAAAAGAGAGAAAGCAAAAACTAATACACAGATGAAATCGATATGGTAAATGTGTGTGTGAAAACAAACCTGCTTTCTCTCTCTTCTTTGATATTGTGCAGCTTTTCACTACACCACATTTAGAAAACATCTGTCAAAAGAACACAATGAAAGCCATATGGTGAGAAATAGCTTGTGTTTACACCTGTTATTAGCATAACACCCGTTTTGGGTGATCTGATCACACGTGTCGTTATGCCTCTGCGCTCACCTCGCGCAGTGTTTCCTCTGATGTGTTAAAGTTGAGGTTTTTAATGAAGAGAGTCGAGCCGGGCAAAATCTGCTCTTCCTCCTCCTCCTCTTCCTCCTCCTCCTCCTCTTCTTCCTTTTTGGCCGAGTCATTGTTCTCAACAGATGCATCTTTTGTTTTAGGCCCTGGGAGAAGAAGGATGGACATGAATGACAAAAATGACAGTATCAAGTGACAGTAAAGGCATTTATCATTTTACAAAAGATTTCTATGCCAAATATATGCTTCTGATCTTTTCATTCTTCAAAAGAACCCAGAAAAAACAATCACAGTTCCCCAAAAATATTAAGCAGCACAACTGATTTTGTAATAATTGATTAATAATTGATAAGTTCTGAAGGATTATTTATGTGAAACTGAAGACTGTAGTAATGACTGCTGAAAATACAGCTTTGCCATTGCAGGAATATTCTAAATATATGTTTTTTATTTGTGCTTATATTACACAATCCTACTGTTTTTAGTGTATTTTTGCCTTGGTGAACATAAAAATATATATTCTAAAAAAATATTGACTGCTATATTAATTTACAATATTATAGTTTTAATGTGTTTTTTAAATGCCGTATTGGTGAGCATATTATATAAAAAAATAACATTAAACAAACATTAATAATTAATACTAATCTATTGTTAGTATATGATATCTAATGCATTAACTAATGTTTTCAATTTATAATAAATACATTTCAGAATGTAAATTCTTGCAAACTATTCCCATGCATGAACTTATGAAACTAATACAGCTCTAAAATACATTTAAAATTAAAAAGATTATAATAATAACAATACTTCATAGCTAAAAGTATTATCACAAACAATGTTGCGTGCCATGGGCAGGGCTTGTGTTTGATTACTCATAAAAGTGTACAGAGCTTTCCATGGAATTCTGATGCAGGTTTTGAATTTGAATGATTGGAATTCTCTGCAGATTCCCAGCAGGTATGATTATGAATTCTCATGTTGACATTTTAATAATGGCTCGGTTATGAACATTTGAGTCTTTAAGCATACACACCCTTCATTGAAAGATGAACTGCTGGTCAAAGCACCAGCAGGCTGATATGTCAGGATTAAAGGATTACCTGGTTTAGGTGCTGAGGGAGCTGTAAAGACCGCTACAGGAGCCCACTCCAGATACAACGGAACATGCTGGAACTGAGGAGGCAGAGCGTATGATATCAGATCATGTTGCAAGTTTTATAAATCTAATAAAAGGCACACATTTATTTGTATGTCTCAGCACTTTTTTAGCAGTGAAAACAGTAGCTCCCCACTGACCTTGGTGTATGCAAGTTTCATGAAGGCCCGTTTGGCTTCAGCAGGCTCCAGGAACTCCACTATAGCAGTGAGGCCAGATGGGGGCAGCAGAACTCTTCCCAGAGACCCATGGGGCGAGAACAGAGCCTCCAGCTCTGAGACCTGCACTCCTGAGGGCAAGTTCTTCACCAGGATCACAGAGTTACTGCGCTGACCTGATGCCTAAACAGATGGAAATCACAGACACACATACACATTATTCATGCTGATAGAAAAAGAAACTATAGATTTGCACACAGGAGTTATCAGATTTTTCTGTGCAAATCGAGCGAACTGTGGAATGTTGATAAAGAATTGGAATGCAGGTGATTAGAATGCTATGCAGATTCCATGCAGGCCTAATTATGAATTGTTCTCACATTCTCATTTAAATAGATAGTTCTGAAATGATTTATCTTGGTCTCATTTTTTAACATCACAGAAACCTGGCATTTTAAACATGGGTGTGTAGACTTTTTATATCCACTGTATATTTATATCTATTATTGAAAAATATAAATTGATAGTTTAAACAAACTGATGTCTGTATGATAGACCACTTCTATCACTTTTTGAAAGAAGTCTCTTATTTGCACCATAGCTGCATTTATTTAATCATTATTACAAAAAGAAATATAATTTCTATATAAATCACTAATAAATTATTATTACGAAAAATTATCACAATTTAAAATAATTTTCTATTTTAATATATTATAAAATGTAATTTATTCCTTGTAATGCAAAGCTGAATTTTCAGCATCATTAATCAAGTCTTCAGTGTCACATGATCCTTCAGAAATCATTGTCATATCCTGATTTTGGCCCAATAAGCATTTCTTATTTTTACCAATTGTTTAAAAAAAAACGAAAACCGTTTTGCAGCGTAATACTTTTGTGGGAACAGTGATATATATTCAGGATTCTTTGATGAGTAGAAAGTTCAAAAATAGAAATGTCTTGTAACTTTATAAAATGCTTTATCTGTCCTTGCTGAATAATTCAATGAATTTCTGAGAAACCCCAAACCTTTGACTTTAACTACACATGAGAGTAAAGCACACGTACTATACCTGACTGAATGAGTCCAGAGACACTCCATTGTCCTGGAGAAACTGTCTGGTCTCTTGTACAATTTGTGTCTCTCCGAGTGCCATCCTCACAGCCAGACTGCCATCAGACTCCTGAAAACAAACACAAATCCAGAGTCACCTATGCTGATCCTCTCCAGAACCAGAGACTATTTTTAGATCCCAAATACTCACGTGATCTAACACATGGCTCTTGGTTGTGTTGTATTTCTGAGCAATGGCATCGGCTACCGCACTCGTGCCCAAAAACAGTGTGTTCCAGTTATGAGAACTGTGTAAGAAACAGGGGTTAACACAATTTAAAACGGTCCAATAAATGTTTTAAGCTCTAGATGGTTCATCAAATGCTGACTTGGCACTGGTGGATTTGTCTTTGGCATCTTTCTGCCTCTTATACGAGGAGCTGCCTGGAGCGTTGGGCCCTTGATCGGGCTTTTCCTTCTTCAGTCTTGAAGCCATGACGTGCAGAACCCGCCCCTACAGGATCCAGACAGTTATAAGCAAGCAAATATAACCACAGACACAAATGAAGGAAAGGATTGGATCAGTACCTGGAATACGTGGCCATCCAGTTGAGCCAAGGCTGAGACTGCGTTCTCTGGAATCATGTATGTCACAAAGGCAAAGCCCTTGGGCTTCTGAGTCAGACTGTCTATGGGGAAAAGCACCTCAGAAAGAGGACCTGATAGAGACACAAGAATGAGTGGTTTTTAAACACTGATTGAGATATGATGTGTGGCTGACTTTAACTCCGATTTTCCCACATTGTTTAGTGCTGATAATAAGGTGCGTCATGTGACTCACCATATTTAAGGAAGACTTCTTTCAGTTCTTCTTCAGTGCACGTGTAGGGCAGGTTCCTGACAAAAAGTCTTCCTGATTCCGCCACGTCTTCCTCTTCCTCATCATCCCTCAGCTCGTGAACAAAATTTCTTTCCTTCTCGCTTCTCTTTGCAGACCTTCTATCATTTTTCATGTTGTTGACTCTGAACACTTCAATATAGCGCCCCCCTGTGGGTTTACACAGATAACGCACATGCACTGAGATCCTGAAAGCTTGTTACGCTCACAAATCAAACCACACAGGATCTTTTGGCCACAGCTGTGTACTTGTCAAAGAGACTGAACAATTGCTTACCCATGTAGTCTTTGTCAAAGCGCAGGGCCCTCTCGACCTCTGCCTCTGTGCGCAGGTCCACATACACATAACCTTATCACAGGAAATTCAACATCAATCAAACGGCACATGCGTGGTATCTCTAAATCGTCTACAGACAGTAAACAACAGAGGCTCTTACCTGATTTGCGTCCATCACTGTTTTTGCCAAATCGGATGTCTACAGGTTTCAAAGGAACCATAAATTCTCTCACTTGTTGCTACAATGAAGAGGTAAATCAGAAAGACAGGCAAAAATTAAGCATATAAAAAATGACTGTCATCACTGACTGAAAAGATTTAATAAAACAAAAATGATCAAATTTGAATATGCTTAAATTTAAAGCTAGCTCTCTTTTTCAAATAAGATATTAGTGCAGAATCTATTCGTTTTATAACTAGGGGTGTAACAAATATTGCATGTAGCTGTTGAACAATATTAAAAATGGATGAATATTACAATTTTAAATGTATCTGTATTTAAAATGTAAAAGTTTGGGGTCAGCAACATTTTTTTTAATGAATAATTCAAAAGTGACATTAAAAACATTTATAATACTACAAAAGCTTTCTATTTCAACAAATGCTGTTCTGTTGAACTCTAGCCATCAAAGAATCATATTCAATTTTATCATGGTTTCCAGCAAAAATATTTAGCACAACGATTTACAACATTTCAACATTCAATTTTCAACATATGATCATGTGACACTAACGACTAGAGTAATGACTGCTGAAAATTCAGCTTTGTCATTACTGGAATAAGTTACATATTAAATTGTATTGAAATAGAAAACAGTTTTTTCAATAACTTTTTGCAATAAAAAAAATTCTGTATTTTTGATCAAATAAATACAGCATTGGTGGGCATAAGAGAGCAGTACCAAACTTGTAAATAGTAATGTATATTGTTACTATTATATTATTAGGAATTTAATAAACATAAAACTAAAATTAAACCTAAATTAAACCTAAATTGCATAAAATAAATATACCAGATAACGGTCTTTATTAAACTCAAATCAGACCATAAAAATCAGAGTTATAATAATTAATGGATTAGAATGATTATTTTGATGTTATACTGTGAGGTTATGCGTGTCTGAAATAGTTTATTGTGCATGTCAATGTAACGTTAATAAAGGCTTATGCAAAACAATGAAAAGTTCAGAATTGATCAATAACCAATATCTCACCTCTGTGACGCTGAATGGAGCACCTCGTAGCTTGACTGTGAACTCTGTGCTCGGCTCCATCTATAATAGTGTATGAACAGCATAAACAAATGAGCCTCTAATAGCCAAACCTTCCATATTAAACCTCATGTTTTATCACACTGACCGTGTTCTGAGCTGCTGGTGTTGTGCTTTTCTGGCTGCTTGTCTTGTCACCACTCTCATAAGCACTGTCTGTGTTTTGGACCGGGGACTCATCATCCTCCTCCTCCTCCTCCTCCTTCCTCTTCCTTCTCTCCTCTCCTCCTCCTCCTCCTCCTCAGCAGCATTAGCACTGTGACCCTCTTTTTCTTCATCCGCTTCCATCTCTTTCTCATCCACCATGTCTGATTTCTCCACAATTTTGGAGCGAAGATAATCCATATCAGACAGATCTTTCTTCAGCGCTTCCTTATCAGTCTCTGGTGAAAAAACACATTTGGAGAGAATGAGAAATCACAATTATGCACTCAGAAAGTCAGAGGATCATCTAGAATTGTCTAGAAGTAAGCACAACGTTCTTACCATGTTTGCCCTCTTCATCAGCACCTTCATCATCCTCAGCATCACTAAATCCCTCCGATTCATCGGAGTCAAAGTTTAGGTAATCGTCACTAACAGCCGCCTTCTGCTTCTTCTCCTCCTTCTGCTTCTTCTCCTCCTTCTGCTTCTTCTCCTCCTTCTGCTTCTTCTCCTCCTTCTGCTTCTTCTCCTCCTTCTGCTTCTTCTCCTCCTTCTGCTTCTTCTCCTCTGCTTCTTCTTTTCAACTCCAACAGAAGTCACTTCTGCAGTGTCATTGGCCCAAGTGGGCACCTGTGTGCGTTTCTGGTGCACAGCGAGGAACTCCTGGAAGCTCTGCTCTTTTTCAAGCTGAGGATTACAAAAGACATTTTATACAATGTCTGCATATTTATTCGAGTATGATGTATGTCATGCAAAGAGACGCATACTTACATCTCCAAGAACATTCAAAGGCTTCTTCTTCTTCTTCTGTGGAGATGGAGTGACAGCATAAATTCAGTTTGATTTATTTATATTGCACTTTTTACAATACACATTGTTCCAAAGCAGTTTAATGAAAACAGACAAATGAATAAAAGGAAAAGAAAAATCAATGAGACCATCCAATAAAACTGTTTGTAAATAAAAGGGAATAGATCAGTGCAAATATAGAAAAGGTGACAGAGCAGAGCTTAATAACCTTTTCATGTTTTTCTGCTTGTTCACATGATTTTTGTTCTTCTGTAACTTTGTTTGATGAAGGCTGATGTGTGTGTTTGCTCCAAGGTCTGGCTTTGTTTGGGTCTCCAATGTCTGTGCAGAATTCCACCTTATTCAGACAGATAATGAATAAGAATTAGAAGACAAATGTTTAAATACACAGTGGTGACCAAAATTATTAAAACACTAGTATTTTAACCAATTGAAAAATTGTTTTAAGTCAGGTATTTCTATATTTTGCTGTAGCATGTCAGTAGGAAATATCGGTTTACATTTCCAAACATTAATTTTGCTATTAATTGTAATAATGAGATTTTAGGTTGCACAAGGAGTCTGACAACAGCCAGTGCTCCACACAGAGATCTGATCTCATCATCATCTTCAGAGACATGAAGAAACAGAACAAACCGAGACACACTAAATCCAGAAGAACTGTGGCAACGTCTCCGAGATGCTTCAAGACACCTCCCTGCAAAGCTACAGTACTGTTATACGTTTTAGGCACTTGTATAAAAATGCTGTAAAATGAGGATTCATTATAGTCACAAATAGATTTTCTTTATCAATTAACTTCTATTAACTAAATTAAATCAACATTTGGTGTGACCATCCTTTGCATTTAAAGCAGCTTTTGCCCTCGGTGCACTTGAGCATAGTTTTTCAGGTCGCTTTGCAGAGAGGTTTCTTGAAGCATCTTGGAGACGTTGCCACAGTTCTTCTGGATTTACTCTGTCTCAGTTTGTTCTGTTTCTTCATGTCACTGAAGATGATGATGAGATCAGGTCTCTGTGTGGAGCACTGGCTGTTGTTAGACTCCTTGTGCAGACAAAAATCTCACTGGATTATTACAATTAATTGCAAAATGAATGTTTGGAAATGTAAACTGATATTTCCTACAGACACACTACAGCAAAATATAGAAATAACTGACTGAAACCCATTTTTAGCTGGTGAAAATAATAGTGCTCCAATAATGTTGGCCACCACGGTATGTATACACACACACACACACAGTCACTTACAGTAACTTTAGATGTGTCCACAAAGCTCTTGTTGAAATGTGTCATAGCTTTCTTTGCATCATCCTCTGTCTTGAAGCCAACAAATCCAAATTTGCGAAATCTACCATCTTTGGTGAATTTCAACGCACAATCTGTAAGCGTCCCAAAATCCGCAAACATCTTACGGAAACGTTCTTCTTTCATCTGAGGACACAATAAATAAATGAATTTCAACTTTTCATTTTAAATGAACCTTGATCACACACAGTTCAAGCCCAAGATACATTTTGATCATTGCCTGAGGGCGCTAATACGAATTAAATAAACTATTTGTAATTATATGAATTGCTCTTATTAAGAAAGTGCAGTGGTGGTACATGTTACACTGAGGCTATTCAATTATATAATCGTACTTTAATGTATACACCATGGCATTTAATTTGTACTCAAAAAAACATGGCAGCATCATGTTCAAAAACTACGGTAACTCCACGACACCATATCAAACAAAAACATTGTTGTACCATGCTACTTTTTTGTTTGTGAATAACGTTAAACGTGCTTAATATTTGATCAAATCTTTTTGTAGAGAGCGGACTTAACGTTATATCATATTCTAATATTAGATACTCACCCCATTTGGGAGATTCTTGACTATTAACCTTGACATCTTTGGCGATCCCGGTGTGAGTTTATCCAGTAAAATATCAATATATTGTTTTATCAACAATAAAGCATGGAGCGCTTCAGTGAGTCGCCATCTTTACTATATGACGTAAAGCACGTCACCAAAAGGGCTTGATTGTGGCTCCCTCTTCTGGACATAAGTGAAATGATAGAAGGTATATTAAAATATACATAAAACTATATTTTTGTAAACCTTTGAAATGTGTAAATGAAGTATCATATTTTAAACATTTAGCTTTTTCTTTTACATCTGCTTAATAGTTAAGGCTGTCTCTATTAGGTAAGTCTGTATCTATTGCCTAACATGACAGAACTATTGTGTGTTTGTTTTATTCATAATCAACAGAAGAATATATGAAATGTTTAAAATTCAGCTCTGTTGACTATCATCTTGGATGTAATTGTATCTAAATCATATAAATCTTTTCAAAGTCATAATTAATGTCTGTAATAAGTTTGTACATTGTGCTATAAGGTGTCCTCTTTATGAACAGTCAGAGTAAAATGTAGATAAATGAGCCTGACCCACACCGGACCCGAACAGACAAGCTTTTGCACAATTAAGAGCTTAAATTCTGTCTGCTTTTGTATTAAACACACCCAAGGCCACAGTCAGCATTCATTCATCAAGCATTGTCATTCTACCACTGCTTGGACCTCTTGATCTACAAAAGTAGCTATGATTATTATGATTCATTAGTCTTCAGAAACAGTCATCAGTGAAGGACTGAAGTGAGCCAGGACTATTACAGACACTTTGTCTCCACTACAGTGAATGGCTCTTCAAACTGTATTTGTGGAGAGACTTGGAGCTTACGGACCACCGGATAGTGTCTGCATCAAGATTATCTAACACTAATTTTGGGCATGTTAGTGCATGAAGTTTGTGTGAAGTGCATGATGATAAAGCAATGACTTAGGATGCGACTTACAAAATAGTTTAATACTATACAGTACATTATTTTCTTCACAAACAGACAATAAATAAAAAAATAAATATTAAATAAAAAGAGCAGAAATAAGACATGTAAACATTCATCCTATCTTTCAAAACAGGAGGATGTCTGTCAACAATTTAACAACATATAGCATTTACTACTAAACTTTTTACATTTGTAATTGTGCAACCTCATATCAGACTTCAACCCCTCACATTTGGCAACTCTGTTTAATATGTGGAATATTATGGCAATATATGGGCACTACAGTAATAAAAGGTTACTATCGTAGTACCATTGATAGTTCCCTAATCATCAGACCTGAGGCAGTAGTTACAATGTTTCAAAACAGACCATCATATGTCCACCGTGTGCTTAATATGGCTTAAGTTAAAACAGAATCACAAAGAGCATAAGGGTCCATCTGACATGTAAAATATTATATAAAAAGCTTTCAAAAAAAAGAGGAGAAACGAAAACAGTAGAGTGATTATATTCCCAAAGGGAGTCCGTTTCATTTAAAGAGGGCATTCTGGTCTTTATTCAGCCAGCTTTTTAAAGTCCAGTCCAGAACAGTGCTGCTTCACTCATGCTTCACAACATCTTTCACACTGCAAACAGATCCAGGGTCGTCGCCGGGTCTTGCAGGCCCAGAATGCTGTAGGCTATTCTCTTCTGATGACCTGGCAGTAGTACTCCAATCTTCTTAAGGTCCCTTTTTGAAAAAGAAAATAGAGAACGGGTTAGATGAGGACATAGAAATCATTTATAACCTCTTGTAATTGGTTCATTTTGTGATTCGTTTATGCATGCAAGAAGGCAAGCTTACTCAATTTTCAAGCATAGCACCTGTTCCACCGTTTTAATTCCAGCAAGGGCAAAGGTTCCCCTGTATTGAGCCATCTTGATGGATTCCAGCCATTCATTCACTGACCTGAAGGGGGCGCCATCACTACCACTAGAGCTGGGTAGACGAATAGAGACACTGTGGGGGAAATATATATTTATTAAATATCTCAATATATAGCATTGTTGATGTCTGCAATATAACTGCAATAACATTTATGATCAGCAGTCTGTTAACTGTTTCTTACCGTGGGTCGATTCTAGCAATGTCAGAGAGTGACTCTGGGTTGCTATGCAGCTTCTCAAGCAAGTTGACGATATCAACAAAGCGTGGCCGTTTGGAGCGGTCCTGCGTCCAGCACTGAAGCATGAGCTGATTGACTGCAGATGGACAGCCCATCGGTGCCGGCAATCTGAAGCCTTCGTTTATGGATTTCATCACCTGTGCTCAAATATACAAAGAAGAAGGTGAAACTCGTGTTCATAGAAGACTAAAAACTTCATTGGTATTTAGAACATTGCTAAGTGGTTATTTCTTGGCCCAAGTGGGGAAAAAGCCCACAAAATTAATGTTAATGATCCCTAGATATGGTAAGTTTAGGTTAATTTAGGTTAAACTCCTAAAGTATGAGAAATTAGCAATAATAAATAAAATAAATTTCCCATACCTCATGGTTGCTCATGTCCCAGTAGGGTCGTTCTCCGAATGATATCACTTCCCATATGACTATGCCAAAACTCCACACATCACTGGCTGAAGTGAACTTCCTGTATGCTATTGCCTCGGGCGCCGTCCAGCGAATAGGGATCTTTCCTCCCTAAAAGAGTAAGAGTTAAGGTTAACTCAGTATTTTGCTATGTTGAATTTTTTATTTAAAAACAAATACCTGTATTAAATCATTTTAGAAAAATATATAAATATACATTTTCAGAATTATGAAAATAATGTTTCGATGAATTCATACAATGATTCTATGCATTCATATAACTTACAGTAGTCGTGTAGGTTCCCTCGGGATAGTCCTCCAGCACTCGTGACAGGCCGAAATCTGAGACTTTACACTCCAAGTTGCTGTTGACAAGGACATTGCGAGCCGCGAGATCCCGATGGACGTAGTTCATATCTGAGAGGTACTTCATTCCTGCCGCTATGCCATTGAGCATTCCCACAAGCTGGTATGAGGAAAAGTCCCCATCGTGGTCCTATGGAGCAAAAAGAAACAGATTAGTGATTTATCTTAGCAAAGGTAATCAGATATTAATCATTAACATTTGCTGACAGAAACATACCCTTAAATACTGATCCAGAGCTCCATTCTCCATGTACTCTGTGATAATCATGGCGTCTTTGACTGAAATAATAAGTAGAAGAGAACATCCTGTTAAAACATGTACTGTTTTGTGGAATGGTATTCTAAAGTACTGGAAACTGTGATTTGACAGGATGATTCTTACATTTAGTGACAACACCCTCCAGACGGATTATGTTCTTATGGGAAAACTGGCCCATAATACTGGCTTCACTAAGGAAGTCCTGCCTTTGCTTCTCAGTGTAGCCTGGCTTCAGGGTCTTTATGGCTACAGCGACCTCACCGCGTCTTGGCATCTTCAGAGAACCACGGTACACCTCACCAAATTCTCCTGTGGAACAGTATGGAAACACATTTGTTAATTCAAAATGTAAATTAAGATGTTTAAAGGGTAAAACATGGCAAGTGACTATTTTTTAAATACCTGCGCCAGAGTTGTTAATGTTAACTAAAACGGAAACTATAACTAACTGAAATAAAGCTAAATTAAAATAAATCTACATATTACATTATAAACTTGAATTCAAACTTTGAAAATGAGAAATGATGCCTTGGCAATTAATACAAAATGTTTGCATTGAAGTAGAATTAATTAATTAAATAACTTATTAATTAAATTAATATAAAAAAATTGAAATAAACCCATTTAAAAATATTAACAAAATGACAAAAGCACATAACAAAATTCAATTACAAAATAATAAATACAAAAAAAAAAATACAGATAATTTAAAATATTTTTTTAGGATATAATTAATACTAAAACAACACTGACCTGCACCAATGACTTTCTGCTTGGTGATATGACTTGGGTGAATTTCACTGGCAAACTTGAGGACAGCCATACAGGGGTCTTCATATGTATGGGGATCAACGTAGGTCTTCAAAGGCAGGAGTTTTTCTGTAAAATAAATAGGTAGAGTTAGACCTTGATTACATGATGCCCACCAGCTTTGAAGATATATATATATATATATATAGTGATTTTCGAGCAAAGCTATTGCTGATAGCATCAAACATGACATCTTAACGCCAAACACATGAGTGCAAAAGGGATTCAAATCATTTCTTACCTGGACATGAAAAGTAATCTCCATCTACCCTCCGTCGGACAGGGGAATTCAGCCTCCTGATGAAAGAACATTCAAGATCACATTAGCGAGTTAATTTAAGCTCCTATCTTGATGATCTCTTAAATGAGAATGATTGCGCATCAAAGCTGGAATGTAAACAGTGTGGGTGAAGTGACTAAGGCGAAGTTGGGAAATCCTGCTCTGTGGTTGGAAAAGAGATAAAGAAGAGAATAGAATGGAAAAAGTGAGACCAGAGAAACGTCCTCTAACCTTTTGTGCACCAGCAAAATAACCACCACAATCAGCAACATGACTCCGCCACCAGCGATGGCTCCCATGACAACCATGGAACTATTCTGTCTCTGAGATTCCGCTGCTGAAATTAGAACAAAAGAGTTCTCTTTACTGATAGGCCTACTGAGAAACATCGGCACACCACTCACAGCCTATCACAAACGCATCTAAGTTACGCACTTTTATTCACTAAAGCATTAAAAGACTAAAACAAAACGCCCACGCGCACATTCGCACGCACTTACAGAGAGGCAACGTCTCAAATTCAAGCTCGGCGCTGTGGCTGCTGGGATGGCCTTCTGCCGTCAGGGTGTGAACGCGGAACACATACTTTGTTTCTGGTAAGAGGTCATTAATCTGCACAGAGTTCTTCTCCAGAACCAGAACGGTGTAGGTGGTGACGTCCAATTCTCCAGGATCCTCCTAAGAAACGATGAGGAGAGGAAATGTAATGTTTATTCCAAAATGGTAAAGGCAGAAAACATGGAAAGGACATGGAGAGAGAAGGAGAAAGCATAAAGTTAACTATATTTTCTGAAGAAATGGCTAAGGTGTCACAATGTCAAGGCTTTGCTATGCTGTTGCTGTGGTGTTTTGTGTTACTAGGGCATTGTTAAGTGTTTCCAGTATGTTCTAGGTGGTTGTCTCCAGTCCCACCACTCAAGTCTCTATATATTCATATAAAAAAAGATAACTTAATAAGATATCATATTCACCTTCTTGCGGTACATGAGCTCATAGCGGGGGGAGTTGTTATTCTGCACATGGTGGTCCACAACCCAGGATAAAGTCAGACTGCTGGTGGTCCGATCTTCAACTCTCAAATACAGCACCCTCGGGCCATCTAAATAAAGAGGCACAATTCATCAGTATTTTGGCTAACCATTAATGTCTCAATTTACATGTAAATGCCATTTGATACAGTGTCTTAAGCAGGCATGACATGTGATCAGTTCTCCTTCATGTTAATTTTATCGAGCCCGTGACAGGCAATGAGGTCCACCGGGTAGCTCCGCCCACAAAGAAACCTCATTGGTTCAAAATTCAGCAATACATTAAATCCAAATGGATGTGATTTTTGCTGCATTTTCACTACCACTGTGGACAGAATTGTTGCTTGTCCCTCACAGTGCGATTTAAACATAAATTCTTAATATCTAACCTGTGAAGTGAAGCACTGTTGTGATGGTAGCCGTGGCTCTCTTTCGACTGAACTGGGACACGCCACTTTGTGCCTCGACCGTAAATGTGTAGTTCACATGAGGCTCCAGCTCGCTAACCACAACCTTAGGGTCTTTCAAAGCCATCTGCGCAGGCTCAAATCGCACCCTCCCACCACACAGCGAACACAGACCACCCTCACAGCACTCGCACACCACACTATATGTGATATCGCTTCTGCCGCCAGTGTCTGTTGGTGGGCGCCAAGTCAGCTGCAAACTGCCCGCAGTCAGGACAGGTGTGTATACCAGGTTTTGGGGTGGGCTAGGCAGAGCTAGAAGAGCAAAACATGTTATGTTTAGAAACTAGATTTAAAGGCAGAGAATGAAAAAAAACTTTGAAGATGAGCAAAAAATATGCATTCACACTTACAGGAGCAAGGAGCAGAGTTAGGGTCCGTGGGGGCCCGGAAGAAGCCCTCCATGCAGGGGCACAGCAGTGCTCCATGACCCGAGCGCTTGGTGTTTTCTGGACACACTTCACATGGCTGGCTGGAATCTGTGCTCTTGTAGTAACCTGGTTCACAAGCTTTAAAAAAAGACAGAAAAAACAGGTGAACATGAGACATCTATCAACTAAAAGGACATAGATTTGCATCACAGTTTCTTTATTTTTGGCCAAACTTTTGGCATAATCACAACTGCACACAAAAAGAGCCAATCAAGGTGCAACTGACAGGCAACGTACAACAGGCATTCAAACATTCAACAAACAAAAAACTGATCACACTTCACAATGCAACCGGAAGATGCTTTTAAATAAAACCAGTCAAACTGGTCACCAACTTTTGTGTAGTCACTTTATGACTAATTATATCTGCACTGTAAATTTTAGTGTTGAAATACTGAAAGAAAGAGATTTTAAAAATGCAATGAAGTACATCTGGATGTCCGTTGGACAAAACAGGATGTCGGAACTGCAAGCGTCTATATAAGCTCTCTGGTCTCCTCTTCTCCTCCTTTCCTTCCTCTGCCGAAGGATGAGGACATGCTATAACAAACACAAAGGGAAGAAACTCCGGAAACAAGGAATGGAGGCCAGGGGTGGGGGGGGGTGATAACAATTATTAACAAAGGCGGCCAAGAGCAATGATTCAGAATCACATGTACGAACTTAAGAAGAGGCCGTTTCTGATAAGTGTACTTTTAATGGCCATGAGAAACTCACTGGCTTGCAAAATCACAGTGAATATAGATTCCACAGAGCTGAGGAACTTCCTTTGAGGGGAGTTTGTCCCCCCTGGGGCCCGTCTCTCAGTGCTCACCTCAAACAAAGGGCAGAGTTTCAGATTGACGACCGGTGGGAGGTGTGCGAGTGTGAGCGTGAATGGGTGCATGAGGGTTGCTGACAGAAGTTCTCCCGCTGGGATTTTACATTGGGTTTTGTGTATTTGCTCTGTGTATAAGGGTGGACGTCTATAGGAGGGGGTCCGCATAAGAAAAGCAGCTCTTCTTTGTGCATTTTATTTGAAGCCAGAACAAGAGCGGGAAACTCCCACTCTATTCCTCTAATCTTCATGTTTGTGTCTACTGAGAGTGGCAAACGTGAAATCGGTCTGAATGAATCCAAATTTCCCCAAACACCAAGATGCGTGTCAGCCATGGGTAATAAGTCTGATTCAATATGTTAATGCTGTTTCCATGGGAACTTTGAGTGAAATATGTTTAGAAAGTGCTTTGTAATGTGTGACTTGCTCATGGCACCACTGACGAGTCAGAATGACCGATTTCACTAAGAAACCATTTATGGTAATGTTGTGTTGGTGGACAGTCAAGGAGCCATCAGAAACAGTATGTGAGGAAAAGTGACCATTTTGCGTACTTGTGCCACGTTTGTGTTCCCACAATCACTTAAATATGCATGACACAAATGATTGGCAGGGCTGATAAGATTCTAAGTATTTGGCTGGTGAACACAATACACAAAGGGAATAGTTACTGCCCTTTGGGTAAAAAGGTCAACAGTTAGAATAGCAATTTCGCCAACAACGTGTGAGAGCAATCCAGTGGCTTTGAAAGGAAACGAATGGTTTAATGTCAAGAAATGTTTTCCTAAACTATATTTAATCATTATTTTCATGTTATGGCATATAAATAAAATTGTATTTGAATTACCACTTTGAATAAATGAAAAAATGTGAATTTAGGAATCCCAACTTTAAACATGTACACTATGAAAACTAAATATTAATTTTGATTTTTAATGATTGACTTTACCTTTACACACACTCATGTAAATGTCAAAATAGGGAAAATGAGAAAGCACAATTAAATATGCAATATTGGCCAACACTGCCAAATAAAAAAATATTAAAATATAAAAAATGACATCTTAATTAACATGTATACTTTATTCATGTAAAATATAGACCACACTGCTCTCCAGGTAGTAGCAGCACTGAACCACTACATAACTACTAAATAAAGTTCCTGCCTTCTAATTAAACTGGATTAAACATCTATTAGACTGGAGCTAATTTGAAAAATGATTATGGCCACTTCATGTGACAATGCAATTAACCGTATATTCTTATATAACATTATAAAAATAAAACATGACATTATAGTCAGCTACTATCCAACATCTCTGGTAGACTGGTATCAAATCACAAGCGGTGGAACACTTGTGATCTCCCCCGAAACTTCTCAATTCCACATTTCTCTGGCTAACCATTCAAACGAGACCCCTTCCCCCCATCCCAGCCTGGCAACCAACCACAATTGTCCCCAACAAACACTGGCAGGTGGCAATAAGCTGAACAGAACAGCAGTCACGTAGAAAACCACTCGTAAAACTCCCAAGAAAACAAAGACAACAGCGTCTTCATTGTTTCAACGGTTGTTTGGGGTTAAGAACCCTCTTTTACATTGAATGCTTTGAGCCGTCTTTTCACTCTGTGAATAAAAATCCAAACCAAGTTGAATCAAGAGGCTTGGGGAAAGGTTGATAATTACTGCAGTCTGGGGTTGATGAACAAATTACAGTGTGAAACAATCATTTACAGAAGAAGAAAAAAGGCTTTGTCAGAATTAGAACGGAAAGAACCGCAGGTTGGGATGTCTGGACATGTACTCCTCATTCCTGAAACATGTCATCACAAAGTCAACAAGATATCAGTCTCCATTACATCTCCCCATGAGCTATTTCATCGAGTTATCATTCATCACACTTCTTCCAAGGGTGTCAAAACATTTAGCAGGTCTCCTGGAAACTACATTATGAAGGAAATGTATGGAATCTGCCCTTTTCCCAATAACCCTGGATGACTTCAGATATTCTGTTCTTCAACATCCGTTTCAGGTGCATGTTCCTGTAGGGCTGCCAGAGCCCAAGGTCTTTAAAACATGCTTTCCTGAGATTGCCCTTCCTATATGGCTCTTTTGAAAACTTTTTTCCAGTGATATCCTTTTTACTGCATGTTCAACCAATGTGCCCTGCAGTTGGTCTGCAATGTGTTTACCAAAGGATAGATTTGGTTTTACGTATTACAGTAATGTATAAATAGCGTGTCTATTCAAAACCACATTTTCCCACAAATACAAAAGGTGTCCAGAGAAGTCCAGCCCAACCTTTAATTATACGATGACTACCCTAGACAGACCTTGGGCATGCCAAAGCTTCTCTGTAATCTGCGGTGAGCTGTTGTCATGGTAACACACTTACACATACAATGTAACACAGGTAATGGTAGCTCTGCCCATTGAGTCATATATCAGCTGGTGGAGGGTATGGGAAAAGTGTAATACGACCTTGGGGAATTCCTTGAAACTAGCTGGGAAAACCTTAAAACAAAACTTAAAAATAATATTTTTTTGTCTGAACTTGTTATAGTGGACCAATACTTAATACGCACTTAATGCATGAATGCAGATAACACACTGAACCAAAATTGAGGGGAAATGACTTCATATATCCACTAAAAAGAAAAAGTCACTGGCTGATAAAAAGTCAAATTAGTTCTTTGTTTGCAGATCTTATTATCTAATGAAAAGCATTATAGCTCATTATTGAAGACGAACCCTTTCACACAAACACATTATTAAAGTTCTATTCAAATGTGAGATATTTGAGAAAGTCCAAAGGTTAAAAACATATGAATGCAAATTATACCACTGTAACTATGTACATATACTCCTTAACAATAGTACCATGGTATCTTCACACTTCTTTCCTGAAGCGCTAAGCACACATGTAGAAATAATACACCAGCAGGTGAAAGGGTGTGGAGACGGCTGACATTCCATTTGACTTGAGTCATATTTCTGGCCTCTCACAAACTTCTCAGACAGCTCTGTGGCAACCACAAAAATCTTGCGAGCTTCCCAGAACACACCCTCACCCGACAACACACTTACCATCTGCCCACCCACAAAGACCTGCAGTTGTTCCCAAATTGTCTACAACTTGTGCAGAGTTATTGGCTCAAACAATTAAATAATGTAAAGTATATTATAGCAACGGACCAATTCTGATTGTGTCAATCTACATTTAAATATTTTTGTCTAACCACTTTTGGGATACTAACAATCTGATTGTATATTCGATATTGGCAACTAATTGGCCATTAAAGGGATAGTTCACACAAAAATTTAATTCTGTCATTAATTACTCACCCTCATGATGTTACGAACCCATAAGACCTTTGTTCATCTTTGGAACACAAATTAAGATATTTTTTATGAAATCTGAGCTCTTTCTGACCCTGTATGGACAGCAATGGAACAACCACTTTCAAGTCCCAGAAACGTTGTAAGGACATCGTTAAACTAGTCCATGTGACATCAGTAGTTCAACCTTAATTTTATGAAGCTACGAGAATATTTAATGTGTGCAAAGAAAACATAAATAACAACTTTATTCCTCGAAGACTGACACGGACAAGAAGAAATTGTTGAAATATTCTTGTAGCTTCGGAAAATTGCAATTGAACCACTGATGTCACATGGATTATTTTAATGATGTCCTTACTACCTTTCTGGGCCTTGAACGTGGTAATTGCATTGCGGTCTATGCAGGGTCAGAAAGCTCTTGGATTTCATCAAAAATATCTTAATTTGTGTTCCAAAGATGAATGAGGGTCTTATGGGTCTGGAACGAAATGAGGGTGAGTAATTAATGACAGAATTTTCATTTTTTGAGTGAACTATCCCTTTAAGTAAAAACCATATCAATTAACCACTATTAAATAAGAATAAGTTCAACATATCACTGTAGCACAAAACCCTACTAAACAATAAACATCAAATCTCACCTTTGCAAGCAACTCCAACAGCTTGGTATCCCGCTCGGCAGAGACACTGGCCCACAGGAACGACCCACTCTCCCTCAGCAGTGCAGTACATCCGAGGAGCAGCTTCTCCAACCACCACTGCGTCCTTCACACAGGTGCCCTCCACCTCCGCCAGCGCTCCTGATGCCACCTGCTCGGGAAAGGCAGCCAGGCTTCTCATTGTGGCTGGGCAGGTGGTGTAGAACACCCTCAGCCCCAGGAGAGCAACACAGCCCCCTAAATCCTGGAAGGCAAGGTAGAAGCCCCTTCTGGTGAGTGGCACGATGCTCTTCGTCTCAATGTTCACTCGCAGATCAGCTCGGCCCCCTCCACGATTAGCTGTTACCTCGTCTGGGGCTACGGTGGCTATCTTTCGAAACTGGCTCTTGCGGAAATTTGTGCCAACATCTGTGTCCGTTTCGCTTAGATAGAGGCCAAAAGTCTCACGGCAGGAAGGTGACGAGCCACCAAACGAGTTGCAGTCCCGTACGATAAAGCGGAGCTCTACGGATACACGAGAGACATCGGGCCTACGCTGGATAAATGTCGTACGAAGCCAGTTGTCTTGTTCTGTGTCACTGGCAACATTGCACACACTGTAGGTGTAAAGAAGAGAGCCATTCACCACCGTCTGGACAACTTCCCACTAGGAAAGATGGAAAAAAGAGAACATTTTAAACAGATTAAACTTTTTTTTTTTAAGGTGAAGCCTTTTATTTCTGCATTGCAAAATTTAAGTTTTAGTCTCATCCCAAACTCATACCACAGGTTAAGTCAGTCTTGTTGGGATTCTTAACAAATAACTGAAATATCGCAATCTATTCCAAATGTTAGACTAAAACATGACATTCTGAATGTGGGAATCACACCTTTGTAAAACTATCTCATTAAAAGGGTGTGGGAGACAAGTAGGCCTCTGCTCTCCTCTTTCCCACCACGCTCTGCCTTGATACAACTCCCTTTTGACTCGCCTCTTCAAAAAGTACTGATATAGCTGGCAAAATAAATGTGACCTCAAAGGGTTTTGTGGATCCAGCAGCTGAGTAGAGCTGATAGAAGCCTTCACGACATCAGGGAATGATGACAGGACTAGCTTTGAAAAGACTAATTAAACACTTTACAGTGCGAGCATGCACAGTCAGGGGAAGTGGTGGAACCCTCGCGGTACATCTCTTGAGAGGTCTTTATGTGGCTGAAGACAAGTTCACAGTGAATTCTTATAAACCAAAGCAAAAAAGTGTGCTGCATACTCTACAGCCTATAACCGGAACTTTTTCCTCCTCAATCCTTCAGAGAGGAAATATTGAAACACTCACTGTGCAAAACAAATATGCTTAAATATATTACCTTCATGCTGTTTAATTTTGCATTAAACAGCAAAATCTATAAAAGAGGAGGCATCTGCAAACAACTGATCTGATTTTTTTTTGTCATATTGACAATCACTATATATTTAAATATATGACATTTTGTTTATAAAGTGATTGTCTAATAGGCTTTTGCATCTGGCAAAAAAAAAAACCTAGGTTGAAAAAAAGACCAAAAAAGCCACTTAGGTTGTTACATTGTTTTCTAATACAATGACATTCATATGTGGCTTTAGTGTCCAAATGCTTTTTGGAGCTGCTGTACATTAAATATTAAATAAAATGTAAATATGTTTTAGATATTTTTTATTTATAAATCAAATGAAAAACAAACATTGCTGGAAACAATACGCTATATGATAGGTTTGGATGTTTAAACAAAAGACTTTAACGATTAATTAGGTGTCAACTTTAATAGCAGGACAAAACTTATCTTTAATGGATTTGAGGAAATGACTCATTTTGATTGGTGTTTTAGTGCACGAAATAACACTGACTCATGCATCCATGTAAACTCTTTAAGATGTACTCAAGGAAACTGGACTGAAGGGAGTCTATTCATGGATCTTAATGTCGGGTATGGTGAATGTACAGGGAACATATCAATTAATAAGACTCACCCCTTCTTCATTCGGCCAGGTTAACCAACCTAATTCACTTCCGGCAGCCTTCATATCAAGTAGCACATCTAAGAATCATATAATATTTTGTTACAGTCAAAATTCAGAATTTAATTTAAAAAAAAGTAATTTAATTATTTAAATGTAGATTTATAGAGGGAAAACATAATCATATAGATAGCCTAAATATGTTTCGAAATATTATATAAAATCTAACCATTACGATTTTGTCCACAAATAATATATTTAATTAATTCATCATAGAGAAATTATAAATAGAAACGTGAACTCTGAGTAGAAAAATTCAAATGAAGAAAATCTCGGTCTGTACTTACGTTCTTTTGACTGGATCACAATAAATATGTTGTTAACAAATAAATACAAAAAGAAGAAATGAAACGGAGTGCGTCTGTATTCCATTGCGTTTGTAAAATTAAACATTTTGGTCCATGCGAAACTCCTCCGACTCCGGCATGAAGGAACTTACTAAGTGGTGTTGAGCTTTCATTCATGGAACTGGGAAGTGAAGTGACTCCGCCCCTTGGAATGCGCTCCATATATGGCGCTGGTGGGCGTGTGTACTGGGACGCGTGGGTCTTTGAGTGACAGCCCCCACACCTGTTCAATGAGTTTCGGATGTTTGCCCTCGTTCATTTGCACAATAGTAATTTTAGACGATTGGGTACGGTATCAGTTCAAAGAGAGGGCTTTTAGTATTCCCCTCCTTTGAAGCTAATATCCAGGTATTTATTTTGCAGACTGCAATTAGTTTCATGTTTTTATGCGGTTCACCAGGAATTTCAACAGGCTTAAACGATAAAAAATAAATGTTAGTAATGGTTATTAACAGTGACTGAAAACGATTTTAATATGTTCACAAATTACTATATCTATATTGAAAATATGCTTTTCTTGTTGCAGTTGTCAGGATAGAGTTTTATATAGGAATGCTTTTATGGATTTGTAAAGATTTTTTTTCAGCACATGTGGTGAAGTGAAAAATGCTTTAAAGCATGAATTGAAACTAAAGCTATAGGCTGATGTGGTATAGTGCATACTAAAACACACTTAATATATTTGGCAAACCAACCATCGCTATTTTATTCCCATGACAAGTTAGAGAAGGGGTCAAGTGGGCTTGCCTCAATGAATGAATAACTGCTAATGAGTTGAAGGAGTATGAATATGTAGACAGCGAAATAGGACAAACAAAAGCATCCCCAGGCAACGCAAAGGAATGCTTGAGTCAAGTCTTCTTTGTGCGGCAGTCTGTCAGAGTTCCTTGACCTGGGAGTCAAACACAAGCTGACTTCTTCTCAAGAGCTTCGGAGGCTGCCTGCATTGTGAGAACAGCTATACATATTCATTAGACAGACATTGAATGAAAGACCTCAGCTTTAATTCTAGGCAAACTCAAGCATGGATTTAGGGCTCTGAACAAAATCAAGATTCAGAGTTTTTACTGGCATTAATATATGAAGACTAGACTGTAACTCCGATCAGTTAAACATCCCTAAATCAATTTAAATTCTTGTCTCCAATATATTAAAAATGTTAATAAAACAAAGATTATTGTAGTATGTTTACAAGAAAATACTATTTTAGTCTTTCTACTACTTTATTGTGGCATTTTCTGTTTATTTTTAATTATTTGTGAAATTTACTGAGTGATAATTGTTTCGACCACCAATTTTTTTCAGTGTATGCCCGCAGAGCAAAATTAGGCCTAGAAAAATCCAGAAAGAAATATGTGCTATAAAATTTACATTTGTTAGATCAACATCCATTCCAAAGTCCTTTCTAAGAGATGATTCAAGTAAGGAATATTCTCAGTCAGCTGGTTTTAGGGTTATGTTCACACGTGATGTGTCTGCCAAACATGCCTGGCAGAGCCCCGGGTTAAAACAGCTATCTAAACTAAAATTATTATTAAGGCAAGACACTGCAGGCAAAAACACAGATTGTTCATGTAATGGTCAGTTTTGAGGTTTTGGGCTATTTGGCATGTCATAATGTGTTTCAGACTACTGGAAAAAAAACATCCAAAATAAAGTGTTCGATTTATAGCATTTTTATATTTTTGCATCTGTCACAACACATATCTCTAAAGGCCACAAATCTCCAACTCAGTAGCACTTACATATCCATAAACGTTACAGTTTTATTTCCATGTATATTCTGAAGTATGTATTTTTTATTTATCATCTGATTTAGTGATAAAAACAACCAAAATCCTCTCTAAAAAACTTTGACTCTGATATCAACAAAACGAAACACGAATTTTGAACCGGGCTTCATCTAATGTGCTGATTTTTGTTTTGGAATTGTATGCAAATTAGTGCATGTTTAATTAAAAAGGCCATCATTTGCATATTTAAACATTACATTTCAGAAAAAGTGTAATACAAAACATGTTTTTTTTTATGTAATCGGTCGGCTGCAGGGGAGACATTAGATTATAGGTTATGTATTAACCCTATTCACCTGGAGTGTCACTTTAAACTATTAAAATGCATTAAGAAAATACTTAGTTATGCAAGTTAATACAATACAGTTACTGTGAATTAGAATGTTATTTGTCCCTATTAGACAAATGTGACCCTGGACCACAAAACCGGTCATAAGGGTCAGTTTTTCGAAATCAAGATTTATACATAATATGAAATCTGAATAATAAGCTTTCCATTGATGTATGGTTTGTTAAGTTAGGGCAATATTTGGCCAAGATACAACTATGCAAAAAAAAAACTAAATCAAAATACTGAGAAATCAACTTTAAAGTTGTCCAAATTAAGTTGTGAGCAATGCATATATTATTAATATATTTTCAGTAGGAAATATACTAAATATCTTCATGGAACATGATCTTTACTTAATATCCTAATGGTTTTTGGCATATAAGCTAAATGTATAATTTTGACCCATACAATATTTTTGGCTATTGCTACAAATATACCCCTTATGACTGGTTTTGTGGTCCAGGGTCACAAATAGCATTCTGACATTTGTAGTGGTATATTGTGCATACCACTACAAAGCTCACTAAAGTCTAACATGCATATAAAATCCCATATCAACTAGTCCAATAAAGTGCAGGCCGATTAAAAATGGCAAGCAGTTGGTCACAAAGGCCAAACTGAATGTGATCTGCTTATTAATAACATTCCTTTGTGTATTTATGTGTGCAAAATGTATTAACGCTTTAACAAAGTAATTCTTTGTTTTTCACGCCAGCTTCTATGAATGTTGAGTACGACTCTTAATTTTTTGGAGCAAGTGCTCGGCCACACAAAATGGATGATTAATGACTTCGCTCTGTTTGGTGTTATAAGCACAAGACACTTATGTTCAGAGGGACATTTGTCTTCAACAAATGAGGAGCTAGAGCCATTGAGATGCCCTCACAATGCCGAGCTCCCTTTTCATTCAAGGGCCGTGTGTGTTGCAGGAGGCCTGAATTATCTGCTGCACTCCCATCAACCCCCCTTCACCTCTCCACCCTGTTCCACACAACCGCCAATACAAAGCACTTCACGCCAGGAGGTGGCCCGTTACTCCGGGGGTCACGGATCTGCAGTGGGACCACTGCTGCAGGGTCATTCAACTCTTCCACCCCTCGACTCCCTCTTGTCACCCTCGTCACCACCTCTCGCCAAAAAAACGCAAATACAGAGGCGGCCTTCCATTGTAGGCTGTGTCGAGACTGTCTGCCCCTCAAAAGCTTTGTTAACGCTTCTGATCATACACTGATGCCTTTACTGGGGGTGAAGGGAGTGCTGTCGCGGGATATAAGCCAGTGACATATGGCGAGATGTTAACACATTATTAACACAAAGTTAACAAAATAATTTCTGTAAGTGAGTCCTAAATGGATTTTGGATATAAAGTGACTAAAAAGTATTTAGTCACTTAAGCCGTACTTAAAAATGAATGAATGACATTGCATAAGATTACAAAATATCAAAGCAAGTGGCATTTCATTTATATTAAGCTAACGCAAGAACATGTTGTAAGCACAATTGTTTTTATTTCACAACAGACTTTTATTAAATTATAGAACAATGTCTACACTTGTATGATTGTCAAACATAAATGGTATGTCTAGTTAAAGTGATTTGTGTGATTTCATACATCCACTTGGTTTTAAATAATGACAACAATGTATGAGAAAGAGAAAAGGTCAAATTAAAAGAATACTTTTATACATCAAGGATGCATTAAATTAACCAAAAGTGACAGTAAAGATTTTACATGTTTTACGGGAGATTAATATTTTAAATAAATGCTATTCTTTCAAACATTCTAATCAAAGAATCCTGGATTTTTCCTGAAATCCTGAAATTTATCATGGCATTCTCAAAAAACATATAGCTGCATAACTGTTTTCCATATTGATAATAAGAGATATTTCTTTAAACACACCAAATCAGCATATTAGAATGATTTCTGAAGGATCATGTTGCACTGAATACTGGAGTAATTATGCTGAAAATTCAGCTTTGCATCACACCAAAAAATTACATTTTGTAAATTACAATTGTAATATTCAATAATATTATTATTATATACTTATATTTAAGTTGATTAATAACTAGTTGAACATTGAATATAAAATTAAATACTTAAAAAGCTAAAAATGAAATGCTGATTATTTTAAAGTGAAAAATTAAAATGAAACCACAGAGTGATATGAGAGACATGCATGCTATGTATGAAATCAATTACCTGTAACATTAGTCAATTACACACGTAGCAGTAATTATAAAATCACACATGACCAATCAGAGTCATTCCAGAAAACAGATGAAAACAATAAACAAACGAATACATAATTTTTTTCTCCAGAAAACCATGTTCTGAAATATAGTTGTGAATGTTTATGTGCCATACACTTAGCACATAATTGTCATAATTGTACACTGTCAGCATATATTTCACAAGGTCTTTTCTAAAGAAATGCTGTTTCTTTGATCCACCGCCTAACTAACAGCATTCATTCACTTCTTAATCTGGGAGTATTGAGCTCTTAAGTAGCTGGCAGAGCTTTAAATTAGTCAATGCTTAGACACAGGGATGATAAATGTAATGTGTGTTGGTGAAGAGGCCCAATAAAGAGGATGGCACACATTCATATGCATGTGTTTGTGTGCTCAGCTTGATGGGAATGTTGTGCCGGAGGAGAACAAAGAACTTCAAGAACAAAGCACTTGAATCTAAAGGAAGGAAGGCAAGTGGCAGGGTGGCAGTGGGAAGGGGTGATGGGAAGAACATGGACGGTTGTAAGAAGTGTGGGAGATCTTACACACAATGAGCCCCCTGGTGCCATAGCCATCCAGCTCCCGTTAACACACACTCAAATCACACATAGCCCCATTGGCTGCACGTTAGACGGCGACAGCTGTGCTCCCTGATTTTTTCCTGCATGACACACATGCGCACACACTCGCAAACTTGCTACACCAGAGACACTTGTCACACAAACAGGAACTTCTGTCACCTAGTTTACAGTTTACATCTCACTTTGACCTCAACTGGTGATCTACTGGGAGGCCTACACTAGTGTGGTCCCAGCTGAGAGTACATGTGCATCTGGGTATAAAATCTCTCATGCATCTGGCAACACTGATGAGCCTCCTCGCTGTTCTCTGTGGCTCAGTGGTAGAGCATTGCATTAGCAGCGCAAACGGTTGTGGGTTCAATTCCCAGGGAACACACATACTGACAATACATGTATAACCTGAATGCACTGTATGTCGCTTTGGATAAAAGCGTCTGCTAAATGCATACATGTAAATGTTCTGAACGGCATGGAAAGACAACCATCTTCATACAAATGGTTGATGAAAGTTTGTGTGACTCCGTGTGACTATTATGCTAACACACTACTCTTAATTTTTCTGCAATACAGTATATACACTAGTCAACATTTGAAGTGGATCAAAACATTTCATCAAAGTTGTCCTAAAACAAAATGTGTTCTTGTCTTATGGACAACTTTGATTAACTTTATTGATCCACTTCAAACGTTGACAACTACAGTATAGTTTGTATAATAAGCACACCATGATCCACTTCAAACGTTGACAAATTTTGCTCAGTATAGTTGTGCATGAATTGCACACCACTTCATATTTTCACTGTGCTGTATACTTCCCACTGTTAACCCGGAAGTAGCAGTAACTGCAATCTCTTTTCTGACTTATTTGAGCATATATGTGATGCAGTTTTACACTAATATATATATATATTTTTAAAAGTCACAAACTCAACACTGAAGAATTTGCTTTTAGAGAACATTAGAGAAGCTATTAGAGAAGCTGTAGCTTGCTTCACTTACATTAAATAATAATAATAATAAAACAGTACATGTTGCACACTGTGCAGTATTTAGTAAGCTAGTATTCATTCCCAACAATAGACTGTTTTCAAACAGCTTTCCTAAATGCTCCCCCATCTGCCATTGGTTGAATACCCCTCCCAAACTCACACATTAGCATGTGCTATGTTAGGCTGCTAGGGATCAAGGGGTCAAGGTTTACTGGTTAACTAGCCTCGTTAGCCTCTGGTTGTAAATGTCGTCTACACCATCTGGCTTCAAAGAACACCTTTCTCTTCTGACCGGCATCCACAAATGTTGGCATATTCTGACAATTATTGTATTTTTTATTCAAGCAGTATGCCAATATATATCACAAATATTCATTACAGAATAATATATGACTAAATTATTTTAATATATATATTTTTGCACTTTTAAAGTACTAATGGTGCTTACTAGCAGGTTTAAAGCCGGTTGGATGACTTTACATGTTTCCTGAGGTGAATGTTCTTGTTTGAATACTCTTTGCCTAAGACTCTTTCTCTCTCTAAAGAAAAAAAGAGAAAAAAGGAAATGTGCAAAAGAAGAATACACACATGTACACAAAGATAAGAATATTTCACACTGAGGACAACTCATTGCTCAACATATTGTGAAATCAAGTGTAAAAAGCCCTACCCTTTCTGTATTGTAGGCCTGTGACTATAGTTTTGAAAAATGTTTGAATTGTGTTTTAATTTACCCGTTGTACGCTATTTACCTGCAGCATATATATATATATATATATATATATTAATGTTAAATAACTTGAAGAGGCGAATCTGTTTATTAAAAGCCTCGTTTGGAGTAATTTCTTAAGCACCTACTAAACGTTACTGGCAAATGTCGCCCTCCTTTGGGCAACCCACGATCTGCATAAAACAAACAGTGGTGGATTTACATTTCCGATGCTAAATTCTGGATTTAATTGAATTAATAAAAAAAAATATATATATATATATAAATTAAACAATAACAAATAAAATCTTCTAAGCCTCAAAACGGATGCGTTTTGAGACTACCTACCTGCTTCTGTCAGAGAATGCCATTGATGTAATTGTTTGTTTCACATCAGCGCTCGTTTTTAAACATCCCCTTGGTATATAACTCTGTTATGATATTACACTTAAATAATAGGTGTTTTAATGGCTTATCAAGCACTTTACAGGTTTACGAGTCCCGTTTTCTCAGTCAACTTATTTCTCAGTCAACGTAAAAAAACTCGAATGTTTTGTGCTTAAACCACATGATTAACCAGCGTCGCGATCACGTGACCATCTACTGGAAACGCTTGTTTGTAGTGTCACCACGCCGCTCGAGCTGTCACCATACTGTCCAGAAGTGAATCAGGTATGTCCTCACAATCTTTCTCCTTATGCATGTGTCACTCTGCCTGCAGATGTTATATGTACGTTACAATTTATAACGTTAGCTTTGTATTTGCCTGCCTGTGTCAGTTAGCTATAACAGGTGCTGTCGGGATCTGTTTATGTACTTCGTGATAATAACGTTAGTATACTCACATCCGCCTCTAATACAGTGCATTTTCATGGTTTAAAATGTAATAACCGTACTTCAAATCAGGTATCACCGATATATAGTCACATTCAATTGGATCAATATTAATAATTCCCACATTTTAAATTATTTTGGGGTCTCCATCATATACTGGATAAAATAGCCCTTAATGAGGTTAAGTGACATGATTTTGATGGGGCCTAATTAATTTGCTTGTCAGTGTAAGTAATAAAGTTATAGTTAATCAAATGTAATAATGTAAGTGCTTGAATTGATCAAAGTTCATGTTAATGTTTTTATTGTTTAATAGATTATATGAATGGAGGAATGACTCGAGTGTGTGCTTAATTACATGAGTTCTGTGCAGCAGTTGTTTATTTAACTGCATCCTGTTATGCTCATTTTATAGTCTTGATTGTTTCAAGGAATTTTGGTATTTATCTAAGTCTACATAGTGCCTCTATCTTTAACAATTTGCATGCAACACCCAAATGTGCAAACAGTGCTTGCTCTGTCTGAGCATTAGTGTTGCGTGTACTCTTGTCATCTTTGGCCTTCACACAAGCTTATCATGAGTTACCAAAAAATCAGTATCATCCTGGTCGACAGTTTTCTGTAAGATATGTCAGAATGATTCCAGCAATTCCCAACTCTTACATAGTAACCTTATATATTGGATTCTCTGCTTGACCGAGTTGTGTGACCTTTCATTTCATTCTGCTCTTTTACCGTAAATGTAGTTTGTTTGTTCTGGGGCTGTTGGCTTAACCTTGATTCTGAGGGTGAATACTTACCTAGAGATTTCATTTGCATTTCCATGGTTTTTGCTTTTACTAATTATTACAAATCAGTCCAGGTATATAGTTATAGATATTGGGCCTATCATAGATCATACTGTATAGGTCTTTGCATCACAATAAAACGATTACCGATAAAGATCCCCACACCTAATGAGCTCAAATGAACAGGATTTGATTGTGCTGAGTGATTTTAAAATAAGAAAGAAAAGTAAAGAAAAATGTTCACGAACATTTAAAGACAGTGACTTGCAAACATGACTCATTATTACTGTTTATAACGGTTTTTGTGTTGAAACAGTGATTACGCAGTGTTGTAATGATGATACATTGGACTGAATTACATGTAGACAGTAAATAGTAAACTGAATATTTTATGTATCAGCAAATATTAATATAACATATGTAAAATTGGCTAAAATATTGATGTAAACATTATTTAATTTATAACACTAAAAAGTTATTTGTCCCTACTTTTAATTTTTCAATCCAGTTGCAGTTCTTAATACTGCTGAAATGTTTATTTAGGGACTAAAGTCTTATCTTGTTGCAGTTCTGACAGTTCTATATGCTTTATGTGAGGATTGAGGCTAGTTTGTAATCATCAGCCAAATGTTTGCAAAAGGTGTTTACTTTATACTTAGTTATAGATGAGACATAAAGCCATCAATAAGCCAATGAAGCAAACTTCATAATCAGCTTCTGAATGCATTCCTTTAAATTCATGCTTAACCATTCACAGTTTTCATAGTTTGGTTTTCTTTTGTTTTTTAATACATATGTGTGAAATCTTTTCAGAATTTGAATCAATAGATTTTTTACAAACATTCTAAAATCCTGTTATTTTTATTTCTTTTTAAAGGGTGGGTGTGTGATATTACAATGCTTAGGATAAAATGGGAGCTGCTTTTAATGGCCATCATATGCTGGCAGAGAGGCTACACAGATAATAATCATGAGGATAAGAAGAGTCTTGGGCATGTGACTGTGGTAGTTGTGGGTGGAACAGGTGACTTGGCCAGGAAGTACCTGTGGCAAGGCTTTTTCCAGCTCTATGCTGACCAGGTAGGCAAAGGACACACCTTCTCATTTTACGGTGGGGGCCTTTCGCCGACCGAGAAGGGGACACAGCTGCTGTTTGGGATCTTGAAGGAGCTGGCTTGTCCTCCGGAGCTCTCTACAGAGCGCTGTACTTTAGTCAAAGACCAGTTCCTGCATCTTTCCAAATATCACCAGCTGAAGACTACTGAGGACTATGAGAAGCTCAGCCAGCAGATCAAACAGCAGCTAGGACAAGAGGGTATGGTTGAAGCAGGGAGGCTCTTCTACCTGTCTGTTCCAGCTTTCGCATATGCAGACATTGCAGAGAACATCAACAACACCTGCCGCCCCCCATCTGATGCATGGCTCAGGGTAGTACTGGAGAAGCCATTTGGTCACAACCTTTACAGTGCTCAGGCCCTTGACAAAAAACTGTCAGACCAGCTGAAAGAAAAGGAGATGTACAGGATTGACCACTATTTAGGGAAACAGGTACAATGTTATTTCATTAACATAGATTGTTCAAAAGTTTGGCATTGACAAGATTTTTATGTTTTTGAAAAAAGTCTCTTATGCTCAACAATTTATTTACTCAAAAAACAGTAAAAACCACTAATACTGTGACACACTGTGAATTTTTGATGAATGAAGAGTGCAAAAGAACAATTTACTTGAAATAGAAATATTTTGTAACATATCCTTTTGTAGACTTAAAGGGTTACTCCACCCCAAAGTTAAAATTTTGCCATTAATCACTTACCCCATGTCGTTCCAAACCCGTAAAAACTTTGTTCGTCTTCGGAACATTTTGGATGAAAACCCAGTTTGTGACTGTCCCATTGCAGGGGTGCAAACTTGTCACTTTTTAGCGAAACTCGCCGTTCTCACGGTAATTCACGTGAATCATTTTGGAAGACTATCCACTGGAAACAAGCAGCGTACACTGTTCTATGTCAGCTGTGCCACATGGATACAGATACGTAGGTTTACGCTTTGATTTGAATGGTGTGCGGCTGACACACAACGGCGTACGCTGCTTGTGTCCAGTGAATATTCTCCAAAATAGCGCTACGCTGAAGCAGAGGAGACGAATTCTTGAATAAAGTCGTTGTTTTTGTTTTAAACCACGGATGGCAGATAGACTATTCTGACGATGCTTTTCATACTTTTCTGGGCCTTGACAGTTGTATTTACTTGGCAGTCAATGGGACAGTCACAAACCTCCCGGTTTTCATCCAAAATATCTTAAATTGTGTTCCGAAGACAAACAAAGCTTTTACGGGTTTGGAACGACGTGGGCGTAAGTGATTAATGACAACATTTTAATTTTGGGGTGGAGTAACCCTTTACTGTAATAAGTACTGATTTCTTTCAAAGAAAAAAAAAAAACTTTCTGAACCCAAACCTTTTAATGGTAGTGTATTTTGACATAAATAACAGGATCTACATTAGCTTTAAAAGTTTTTTTTCTGTCCCAAAGGTTGTCTCTAAAATACTGCCATTTAGGAAAGAGAATAAGAAACTTCTGGACCCTATCTGGAACAAGCACCATATCGAAAGAATAGAAATTGTATTGAAGGAAACCCTGGATGCCAAAGGTACTGTTTTTGTAGTTGCTTATAAATGCAAATTTCACATTATCAAAAAAGTTCCTTTCTCCATTTATCTTCTCAGTCATTACTTCAGCACTTATTATCTATCATTCATTTACAGGCCGGATTCAGTTTTACGATCAATATGGCGTAATCCGAGATGTTCTCCAAAACCACCTTACAGAGGTCATGACCCTTATGTTGATGAACCTTCCTGCAAACCTGTCCAACAGCAAGGAGATACTACAAAACAAGCTTAATTTCTTGGCTTCCCTTCAACACGTAGATAACAGTAATGTGGTTGTAGGTCAATACCAAGCTTACAATGGAGAGGTTCAGGAAGAGCTAAATAAAACAAAGGACTACTTCAGCTTCACCCCCACATTTGCTGGTGAGTGGAAGAGCATTGTAGTTACATAATCCAGTATGTTTACATGCACACAAGAAAAATGCTTATAGCAGTAAAGTTGTTTTCCTTAGTGCATATAAACCAGGGGTCACCAAACTTGTTCCTGGAGGGCCGCTGTCCTGCAGAGTTTATCTCCAACCCTAATCAAACACACCTGTACCAGCTAATCAAGGTCTTGCTTGGTATACTTGAAACTTCAAGGCAGGTGTGTTGAGGCAAGTTGGAGCTAAACTCTGCAGGACCTGTCCCTCCAGGACAGAGTGTGGTGACCCCTGATGTAAACATAGTTATTAATTCATAGCAGTGTGACTGTGGAAAATTAGTCTAACCATATTTATGTTGACAATAATTGTCTTTACAGGTGTGGTCATTCATGTCGACAATGTGCAATATGAGGGTATTCCCATATTTATGACCTCAGGCAAGGCACTTGATGAACGGTTTTCTTATGCACGTGTGCTTTTCAAAAATGATGTATTTTGCGTCCAGGATCCCAACAATGTTCAGTGCAAATCCAAACAGATCATATTTTATCTGGGTCACGGAAACCTCCAGTACCCTGCGATTCTTGTCAGCAAGAACCTGTTCAAGCCCGAACTGGTAAGCAGCAGTGACTGGAAGGAGGTCACCGAATACAAAGATGTGAATGTCCTGGGGTTACCACTTAGTAACTATTATATACAGTCACCGGTCACACCCAGAGAGGCTTATTGCGAGCTGATCTCGCATGTCTTCTTTGGACGAATGGATAGCTTTATTAGTGCCGAGGGACTCCTTGCTTCCTGGGCGTTTTGGACTCCCCTACTTGAAGGCCTGAGTCGGGTCTTTCCACGGGTGTATCCAGGTGGCATGGCCAATGGAAACCTACTGAACTTTCAGCTGCAGGGCCATCAGGTTGCTTTTAGCCATGAAGCCGTGGTCAATGTCATCAACCCCAGTGCTGAAGACAACTTCCAGGTGATGCAAGGAAAGTACCGTAGTTCTGAAATGGTATCTGCCTGGGCACAGGAACTGGTGGAGCATTTGGCTTCTGATCTTCTCCTGGCTGCTGAGGAGGCCATTCGTGAAGAAGGTCAGTTTCACCTGGCATTGTCTGGTGGCTCCAGCCCAGTGGCACTGCTCCGTGCCCTGGCCCTGAACCTCTACACCTTTCCGTGGCGTAACACTCACATATGGCAAGTGGACGAGCGTTGTGTGCCGCATACAGAAACAGGCTCCAACTTCCGGTCCATTCACGATCTCCTGCTTCAGCATATCCGCATACCCTACTTCAACATCCACCCCATGCCTGTGCATCTCACCCAACGGTTATGTGTGGAAGAGGACGGTGGACCAATATTATATGAGAAGGAAATCAATAAACAAGTCAATGGCTCCAGCTTCCACTACATCCTGCTCGGTGTAGGCCAGGACGGCCACACTGCCTCGTTATTCCCTGACACCAAATTAGAAAATGACGAGGAACCATTGGTAATTCTGACAGAAAGCCCAATTAAACCACACCAGAGGATGAGTCTTACATTCACAGCTATCAATAGGGCTCGTAGAGTAGGTGTCTTAATTATGGGCAAGAGCAAGCATGAACTTGTCAGTCAACTCAGCCGAATTAAGGGCGAATCATCCAAGTATCCCATTACCAAAGTACAGCCAAAGACCGGTACTCTTATATGGTACATTGACTATGATGCATTGTTAGGATAAATGGCCTAAAGGCGGTACAAATTGGTCAGTGAAGCCACCATCATGGCTTATAGCTCAAATTGAATGCTGTATTGTGAATGATTGAAGAGTATAAATTGAAGTGTAATTTTCACACCAATTAAGGTGTGCTATGTGTGAGAGTTGTTTTAATGCTGTGATAAGGAATTTGCAAATTGATTGTGCTACAGAATCATTGCATTATAAACAATTGACCACTTCAAATCTCAGGAACTCAAATGGCTCACAATAACTTTTTCAACTAATTAATCTTATGTTGCTGAAATACTTATTTCACAAGATCAGATGGTTCAGAAGCAGTTAAGAAGATCCGTATGAAAAATGTAATTCCATATCAAGCACTCTTTCCACATTTGTGACCAAGCAGTGATCAGATAAAACATATATTTGAATGATCTGTAATTTGACTTGTTTACTTTTTACATAGCTGCAATTATTCATCAGACTGCCAAGATAGAATTGAGATGAAGAACCAACTCTTTGTTTTTCAGAGGAAACAAACACATGTTTTTAGTTTATTTCCCCCCTTCTTTATTGAAAGACATTAAATGGTATAATACTGTTCTAGGCATAATCACAAACCTCAGGTAAATATGTACACAAAACTTGTCTAAGACAGCATATACAGTGTTTACTGTTTTATCTGAATTGAGTTTCTATTGTTGGCCTTATTGATGAAATCATTCCAGTACTACATTTTGACAATGTTTTAGTGTCAAAGATTTTTGTCATACCTCAGAAAACAAAGGTTCATTATGTGTTGAGCGGTTGAAAAGGCACAACAACACATTACAAATTACAATAGTCTTATATCTAAACATGAATGCTTTTGTAAAGTCTGTTTTTATACTGTATTGTGTAAAATCTAAGAATTGGGTTTTAGTCAGCATTGCAGCCTTCATGAAACACTGCAGGAGTTGTTTCTGAACATCTGTACAGCATTGTCTGATTCATAGCCACCAATTGAACATTTTGTAGTGAAGCAAAACAGCATTACATTCCACAGGGATCTAATCATCTAATGTGAAAATGTTAATAAAACATTCAAATAAATGCACATATATTAAAGTCCTTATGTGTATTTACACAAATAGATTCCTATGTTTTTAAGGTGCCTATAGATTCAAAATGTTTAACATTGTTGAGATCCTATAATGTGTATTTCAACTAAGTATGTGCCTTGCTAACTGGTTTAAATTTGAATTGACACTTAAATAAAGTGTATTGCTTTTCCATGATATGTTTTGAGGAACTTTTGTTACGGTATTCAGCTGTATTACATGGAATCACAAACATAATTTTACATTTTGCAATGCAGTGGTTTTACTACATAGCAATAAAATATATTATTGAAATCATCTAGGTTTTTTCCCCCTCTTTTCAAATATGACCCAACCATGTAGACAACAAACACAATGTGTTTATATATAGTTTTTAGCAAAAATTCAAAATACAGTTTGTATATATGCAAGCTTTTTTCTCCCTTACATGGTAATATTAGTGAAAAGTTCCCTCACAACTGTCTGAAAAACCACCGAAACCATGTAAATAATAGATGCACCTGTATTGAGTGTCAGTAGAAGGTCATACTGCAGCAGTGGCTCATTTTCAACCCCAGAGGCACGTATCTCTCAACCAATGAGGAAACAGTCTGTGGATCAGGCAAAGACCTCCTCTAACTAGAAAGAAAGCTGGATAGAGGCACACGAACAATGGTTATTTTTTCTACACTTATTACGCTGTCATTGGAACTGACCAAAAACCAAGTATATCATCTTACCTGTTGAGAGTATGCAGGCCCAAGAGACTACCAATGAAAATAAGTATAATTCTGCAGTGGTCTTTGCCTGAGAAAAACAGAAAGTGACATATAAGCTAATTTTTGCACATAATATCATATTACCATAATTTATACTTACACACTGAGGTGCAGACAGGGTAAGAATAACTGTACAGAATCCCTGGATAAATGAAAACAGCCCAAATGAATGAAAAGCTACTCTGATGCTCTTGGGAACTGGGTCAGTGAGTGTAAGCGCTACAGCCAAACCTTCAATGGGGTGAGAAGGATTGATAATTAGTATTTAAAATTGGAAAGCAGACAAATATATGCACAAAAACAAAACAAACATTTATAAATATCAAAATCAGATTACCTGTTGCTATGAAGGAAAACACAATGAAGGCTATGAGATTGTTTAACAGTGGCTTTTCACAATAACGAGACGTTTTTGGCCTGTGAAAACATTACAGCAGAAAATTAGACATCACATGATAACAAGCATTTTTATCTACGAAACGTTATATAGCTCACTTACCTTGACAAAACATAAAACTGTGGTGCCAAGAAAAGCACCACAAAGATGAAAAGAACAATCTGGCTGCCAGAGAGAAACAATTTTGAACATTTTGATTTTAACATTTTTATATTATATGTGTCACACTCAAGCTTTATAACAGATAAATAAAACAAAATAGTGTTTAGCATCTGATTAGCACTTATTTTCTGGATAGATAGATAGATATGTTGTTACCTTACAATTTTAACCGTTGATCTCTTGGAAGCCACCTGCTGGTCTGAAAAGCTGCATGAACTAAGAAGTGGTGAAGCATTGTACCGTTGTCACCTCAGATGATCATACAGTAGAACCAAGCGGCAACCTCCCGCTCTCTCTCGTGAAGCCAACACGAAAGTGACTAAAACTGCAATTCATCGACTGGCCGCTGGAGGCTGGCTGCAAAAGGGAGTCAATCCCATAGACTCCCCATGTTAAAATGCCCAACTTCACAGCATTATGAAAAAAATATTTTGGTCTATATGGCTAATTTTGCCCTTCGTGACAACTGCGAGTTTTTTTTATAACTCATCCGTTTAAATTATATTAAACCTTAAAGTTCTGCATAATTAAGGGCGTGGCCACTTGAGTGACAGATGGATTGCCGCTGCTGTCGCCACTGTCGCGCTTGGTGGGCGTGGTTTCAGCAACTGCCGAATCGAGGCAATAATTAAAACAAAAGGAGCCCCTACAAAGTATTGAGTACATATACAGTAAATGACCATTACTTTCCAGAAGGCCAACAATTCACTAAAAATGCATTTTTTACTGGTCTTATGAAGTATTCTATTTTGTTGAGATAATGAATTGGTGGGTTTTTGTTAAATGTGAGCCAAAATCATCACAATTAAAAGAACCAAAGACTTAAACTACTTCAGTCTGTGTGCATTGAATTTATTTAATACACGAGTTTCACAATTTGAGTTGAATTACTGAAATAAATGAACTTTTCCACGACATTCTAATTTATTGAGATGCACCTGTATATATGTTCTTGTAAAATGTATTTCAATAATCATTGCTTTAATTACAGCTTAAAAAAATAATAAGTTTCAACATGAAGCACCTGCACCACAATGATTTTACATACCTTATTTCACACTTCAAAGCCTTTAAAATAATCATGGCATGAAAGAAAGAGGACTAATAACAGCATGAGTATTTTAAGTATTGTGTGTTAATGACGTTTTCATTAACATAATTACATTTACATTTAGCAGACGCTTTTATCCAAAGCGATTTACAATTGGGGAATACATAAAGCGATTCATCTTAAAGAGGCAAACAGACAGAGGAAGTGCTCATAACACCAAGTCTCAGGCATTGTTCAAATAAGTACAAGCTAGCAAGGGGAGGAATTCATAAAGAGAAAGATAGTTTTTTTTTTATTTGGGATGAAGTCAATGTAATTATTATTATTGTACTGTTAGTATAAACCCATCTTTTCAGAAAATAATGAATGTCATTTTGATTTTGGTCTGCTCATCACAGAAGACTTGGTGTCTTTTATTCATTTTGGACCTTCACTGCCCACGTGCACACAGAATAGGCTAAATGATTACTGAATTTTCGGTATGAACTTAAAATGGATGAATTATAAAACCCACCTCAATGCAGCCTCAAGACAACCTCATCTCCCAGAACAGAGGGTCAAGAATAGATGCCTGCCTGTATGAAAGTTAAAGAAAAATGTCATTTCCACAGCATTTTGAAAGAAACTAATCTATCTGGCTTTATAGAATATAGAAAAAGAGAGTTAAAAACACCAACCAGTGTCGACATACCTCAGACATTCCTTAAAGCCATCGCCACATTGTTAATGAAAGATAATGAAACGACCTCAAACCTACTGGGCATCTCTGACATTTCTACATTCTTGCCAAACTGTTGTACCAGTTCAATCCACTGCCAAAGCAACATGTGTCTTTCGAATTACATTGTTCTCTTTGAGTTCCCACGGGACACATACGCAATTAGTGTGTAAAAGTTATGTTCCGCCTCAGAGAACAACCCCTCTGACCAAGCCTCTAAAATAGCTTTTGTGTCCTATCACCCCTGCCCCATATTACTACACACAGACCTGCTGTGAAATACGGCACAGCACATCTGCTTCTCTCATTTCCACACAAGAACCTTTAAATTCCAGCTTCTAGGATCAAACGCTTCAGAAACGCTTTAGGATCAACATCAAGCATGCCTGCAAACTACAGTGGAACCTGGGACATGGTGGACAATCAAAACTTTGAAGGTTACATGGTGGCTCTTGGTGAGTATATCCTTGCATCTTTCAGGGTGTTCATATCTTATATATTAGGTATTTTACAAACATACGTATAGTAGGCATTTTATTTTTTATATTTTAAATTTTTTTATATTTATTTATTTTAGTGGTTATTTCATTTTTATTCATTTGACAAGTCATTTTTTATGTATTTACTAAGAATAAGAATTTAACCTTCTGCAATGTAATATATGTAACACAGGAATTGATTTCGCTACCCGAAAGGTGGCGAGGATGCTAAAGCCACAGAAAGTTTTTGAGCAAGACGGAGACTCTTTCGTCATTAAAACATTTACAACTTTCCGAAACTACTCCTGTTCATTTAAAATCGGTGAAGAATATGAGGAAATCACCAAAGGACTGGACAGCAGAAAATGCCAGGTTGAAAACACACACACACACACACACACACACGCACACACACACACACACACACACACACACACACACACACACACACACACACACACACACACACACACACACACACACACACACAAGAGAGTATGTGGTCATAGTCTAGAGTTTTTTGTGCCAGAATTGAGAAATACTGCATTTTTTTCTTCAGACAACAGTCAACTGGGACAACGACAAACTTGTGTGTGTGCAGAAAGGAGAAAAGAAGAACAGAGGATGGACTCACTGGCTGGAAGGAGACACTCTTTACCTTGTGAGTCAAACATAGGCCTTAAAATTCTAATTTTCAAATAAAAATACCAAATAAAAAAATTACTAAAAACATTTTTTTTCTCTTAAAGGAACTTAGATGTGAAGACCAGATCTGCAACCAAACCTACAAAAGAACTGCTTGAACCATTGTGTTTTTAACTGAAATTCTAGCATGTTTATTGAAGAGTAATAACATACAATTTCAGCATTAAACTGTTCTCAATCAAGTGAACATAACATTACAACACGTGGGGAAAGCATACTAAACAACCGAGAAAGCCTAGGCCTGCATTCAAGAGGAACGCAACAGTGTCTCCAAAATATTTCTTGTGAAGACTCAAAAATCTGTCACTTTTCTTATTTGTAGCACTAACTTTGTTTCAATTAAATACAAACTATTTCAATAAAATATTATGAGAACGGCATGCATTTGGTACATTTATTATAAGTGCTATACAGCAATTAGCCTAATTATTGCTTTGAGATCAAAAGGCTGATGTTGTCGTGTAATGTATGAGACGTTTTATTTTTAATTTAAAGATCTTTAAACACCTGGTTGGCACAGTTTCGTGCATTTTGTTAAGTCATGACTAAAATGCTGTATCACACTTGTGTCAACTAAACCCTACACAGCAATGGTTTCCACAGTATTGAATGCTTTACTTTTAAGGAAGCAACAAACGAAAATATTCACTTGTGACTTCCCCGCATGACATTATTTTAATTTACCAATGTTTACCAAGAAACATTATTTTATTTCTAAATTCTTTATCTTGACTGACATTGACTCCACATCAGTAGGAGGCGCTGATACGTCGATAATGAACACTGACGCCGTCACTAGAACGTGAAGAACACTCAATTCGCGCGATTTTTGGAATTGGCTAAAAGCACTGAGTTGAGCTTCAGCTTATTTACCTACTGAAAATGGACGAGGACGAGGCACAAAAACAGGTTATAACAGTAAACTTAGCGACCAGCTAATGCATAACATCTATGCTATACTTCGCTATTTTTGTCATATACACGTTATAAAGAAGGCTTTTCTCTCACACTGCCAGTATTTATATGCTTTTAGAGGCTGAAAGCTGCTGTGCACTACACCGTCGGCCGTCTCTGTCAAGACATCGGCGCAGACTGCGAGAAACAGATCACCAAACAGACAATAGCAGCTATTGCAGAAACTGCGTTCAGACAGTGCGGTAAGATTTGATTCTGTGACATTTATATTTGATGGGATTAAACGATAATTCTTCACACTACTCTTTCTATTCTCTAGATATCTTTGCCAAGGACTTGGAAGCGTTTGCGAGGTAAACTTCACCCTCCTCAGGAATTGTCCACGTTAATGATGATGCTTTATTTGTACTGATGGTTCTCTACTATGTTCACAGGCATGCTAAAAGACACACAGTTACAGTGGATGATGTGAAGCTGACGGCGAGGAGAACCACTGCACTGGTAACGTTAGGATGATTTCAGAAATCAAATGTTAAAACATGTTTTTGCAATCCACATGCAAAACCCCACCCTTTTTTCTTATACAATTAAGGTAATTGTGTTCAGAGGTGTAGATGAATTCATGCTATTTTTAATTTAATAAAAGTCTAAATATAAAATGTTAATTTAAATTAATATAAAATGCAGATAAGTGTTGATGTTGTAACTGTCAATGAAAATATTAACTTTTTAAATTAGATAACAGGATCTTTTTAAAAGTGCATGTAATTACATTTAATATAAAAATTGAATATTTTATAAGATTCAAGGACATTTTGCCATTTGTTTAAATGCTTTTAGATTGTACCGTTCTATCAAATGATTGAAAAAACATTGTACCCTTTCTATAACTTCACAGTACAACTACATTCAGCAGAAAAGTGAAGAACTGGCTTTAAACAACCAAGAACTGAAGAGGAAGAAAAATGCTGCCAAGAGGAAGAGTAAAGACATGGAAGCTGAGGAGGAGAATGAGCTTGAAGACTGAACAAAATAAATGTCCAAATCCTCATTATAGACATTTGAGTTTTACAGAGTAGTTGGTTTTTGAATGTAGTAAAACAGCGGAGCAAATATCTGTACATAAATCCCATTCAGTACTAAACACCAATAATTGTTTTACTCAAACATGGGTTCATTTGTGTTTTATTGTAATAAAAAATTCTGGAAACATCTCTTTGTTGGGAATATTAAGCTCTACGAAACAATACAGATTTTTTAAACCATACATTTTAAAAACATGGACCTAGAAAAAACAAGACTTTAACCTGCATTTTAATACGAAGCGCAGCTTTCTCGAAACCAGATCAAACCCAATACAGACTGAAATGTATTGGGCTTGAACGGTTCTGAGAAAAGCGCTCATCCTGAAGCATCTATCAAATTCTGCTCGAGTCTACCGTGTCCATGGCCGTTACCAGATGCAGAACCACAGCATCCTCCATCTTCCTCCATCCCCAAACGGACTTCCCGCCTGGGGTTCAGTTGCAGCCAGCCATATTCCAGGCCCCTAAATGTGTGAATTCAATTAGTTGTGTGGTATTTGCTATCAAACATCACGTGACAAACCAGTATGAGAAAAGATCAATCTATTCAAATTAAGTTTTATTGAAGCACTCCCTTCATTTGACAAGTCATATAAAATGCCTTTGAAAACACTGAGTGACGTTATCTAGAGGTAAACTCCACAGACATCCACAGCACTCAACATACAGGTCGCACTTACACCATCACTCATGTTTCCCCCCCTCAGTGTCCACTGAAGATGTCATCCACATCAAAGTTCACACTTACAGGTCAAGTTACAAGGAAATAAAGCACACACACCATACAGCATTCAGATGGGATTATAGAAGCAAGACAAAGTATGCATCATCACAACATTCGACTAACTATATAAGCACATTGTCAGTATAATAAAGGAGAAAAGCAAAACGGGGGATCTAGGGAGACCAAAAAAAATAATTAAAATAAATAAAAATCCATGAGGTACATGTACTAAATGTCCATCAATTTGGGCTCAATTAAGGGGGAAGCTGGGAAGCTCTCATTCACACGCTCACCAAACCCACCCACTGCAGTCACATTTCGGCTCGTTCATCGCACTCGCAAGTCTTTTCGTTCGTGCGCTCCATACTTTCTTCGCTCACTCGCAGCCTTCTCACTCTTCGCCATCACCACCAATCGCACTCAAGGGTTGTTTAAAAAAAAACGTCACTTTCTGCGCACTTGTCTTAAAGAGTGGATAAAAAAGGAGACACCCACCGTGTCATCGAGCCGTGCGATGAGAGCATATAGACATGGGAGGAAGGTGACATAATGACCTTCAGCCACACTGTGCTGCCATAGAGGGCGCTCTTCCCAGGCAAACCCCACAGATGTCAACTGTAGAAGAGATTTTGATGAAGGCTTGTTTCAAAGGGTTTCCATAAAGTTGGACTGAAATAAAGCTGAACTTATAACATGTTCAGGTTTCAACCAGATTCTTTCCAATGCAAGTTTGTTTTTTTGTCCTACGTAACGATAAATGTACTTAAAATATGATGCAATTCTCATGCGTTTTCAGATATCCACAGATTGAACAACATGCATTACAAGAATCCAGTTGAAATTCTTAATTTGCATCGATCAAGACAATACAACATTATGGAAGAAAAAAAAAACACACCAAAGATGGTACATTAACGCAGCACCCTGGTTTACATCTCACTCCAAACACTAACTCAAATCTCATTCATTGTACAAAACATTATTCTTTTTTGTCCCCATCCTCCCTTTCCCCACCCATAAACACACGTGACGAGATAAGTCTCTCTGAAAATACTTACCAAACGAGCTAGAAATACCGACACTTCAAACTCAAACCGGCTTACATACCCCACCCTGACGACTTGGACTCCATACTAGAGCCAAAGCTGGAGTTAAACCCACTAGCGCTAGCGTTAGTGCCGGAGCCCCAGCCGAGAGCGGCTGAGCTGCTGCCGTAGTTGCTGTTGCCCGCGCTGTATGTTTGGGTCGGATCCCGAGTGGAACTCGTGCCGCTTGTGCTCGTGCCTGATGTTGTCGACTGACCCTGCTGCGCTAACATTCCCATCATACCCCAACTGCTCTGCAAGGCGGCCTGGGCGGCAGCCATCATGGCTGGGTTGAGGTTGAAATTGCCGAAATTTCCCATGCTGCTGGAGCTACCCCCCACGGCGCTACGGTTGCCTCCGTAACCCTGACCTCCGAACCCGTTCCCAAAGCGCCCTGCCCGCTCCATCATTTGCTTAGTGTTGTGCTTCGGCTCAGCATTGGAGATGTGCACGCTGACACCCTTGATGATTAGATCTTCTCCGCAAAGGGAGGCAGCAACCTGGGGACACAGAACATCTTAATTACGCATGAACAGCTGATTTCTCCATCCAGAGTAGAATATTAAACAATAAATTCACAAAAAAATAATAATCACCACAAATAATAACTTTAATTGAGCATATTAATTTTGTGAACAGGAGTTTATTTCTGGTGTATCACCTTAAAATCGATGTGAAAACAACAATAGCTTACCTGATCATCTGAAAAGGTGACAAAAGCGAACGCTCTGAAGGGTTTAGGAATGAAAACATCCGTGACCTCCCATACTGCATGAAGAACTGACGGAGCTCATCAGCAGTTATGTCCTCCGTGCAACGGCCCACAAACACTTTCCTGCATCTCATTGGTTCATCTGGACCTTGCTGTTAAATATTCAAACAGATCACTCAGTTTAGCACTTCAAAAAGAGAAAACCTGACATTTCTTTCATAAATGGCTAGCTGATTTAAAGCATCATATATAATTCATCATATACACGAATGATAAAAAGTTTGAGGTCAGTAAGACTTTAATTTTATTCATTTATGATGCATTGAATTGGCCAAAAGCAACAAAAAAACACATTTACAATGTTACAAAACTACATTTTAAAAGTATCATGGTTTACAAACGCAATATTGAGCAGTGCAACCATTGATAATAAGAAATTATTCTTAAGCATTAAATCAGCATATTAGATTTAATTCTAAAGGATCATGTGACACTGAAGACTGGAGAAATGGCTGCTAACAATTCAGCTTTGCCATTACAGGAATAAATTACATTTTAAAATACAATAGGTTTTTTTACATTGTAATGATATTTCATAATACTACTATTTAACTGTAATTATGACCAAACAAATGCAACCTTTGTGGGCATTAGAGATTTCTTTCAAAAATATTTAAAAACACTAATCTTACTGACACCAAACTTTTAAATGGTAGTGTAAAAAACAAATAGACAAAGAAAAATAACACTGACCTTTGAGTTGGGTAGTTTGCAGTCACACCACCTGCCATCAATCATGTGCCGCTGTGACATCACCTTACCCTGAGTCTCCCAGTCTGCAAACCTCACAAACCCAAAGCCCTTTGAATTTCCTGTCTTCACGTCCCGCTTGACCTAATGTGACAGAATCAAGTCAAGAACTGTGTTCATACCAGATCTAATCTGAATATGGCAGTACAAGACAACCACAGTTGGAGCATTACATTAATGTCAGTATATCTTACCTGCACCATGATGACTTCCCCAAATGTACCGAAGTAGTCTTTTAAGTCTTGTTCTGTAGTTTTCCACGGCAGACCCAGCACAATCAGATCTGAAGTCTTCTGATCTCCTCTCTTGATCTTCGTTGCAGATGAAGCATCGATCTCATCCATTTTCCTCTTATTATCCGGCAGAGCCGTTTCTAGAAAAGAAAAGTTAACTTGTTACATGTTCACACATCTGCATAATATCAATCATCCTTCATGCAACAAAAACAACCCCATTAAATCAAGTTGAGATGATGTTTTTTTTACAGCTAAAGATAGATTTACAGAAGAACAAATGTTTCCATCACTCGACTGTGCTGCTAAACTTTGGATATTATAACATACTGTTTAAGTACAATTAGGCACATGCCTAAATTAACCCTAAAGTGCACACAAAAATTACCCCTATTCTTGACTCATGTTTGCAGGTAGAGAAGTTAGGGTTAATAATGTAATAAACGTGCTTTTGACAATTATTAGAAACTTTTTTTCATATTTATATTCTAAATTGAGACAGAGGCTTATTCGTAATGACCATATGACCTACCTTTGGGGTAATTGACCACAAAGACCAGGTTTCCCCAGTCATTCTCGGGGGCGTGTAGGATTCCGTCCACAAGGCGAACTCCCCTCATGCACTGAGACACCGGGCTCCGGTAACGCAGGCCACAAGCCCCTGGAAACTGAGCGGCCACCGTGGACAGCAGCACCGTGCCATCGTCCTCCGACGGGATCTCCATCGGCTCCTCGTTCTCCTCTTCCGCAACGCGAATGTACATCTCGGCCATCTCTCCTCAATCGAGCTATTGGCGAATCAATGGTATAATGAGTGGATGCTTACTTCGTGAAATAATCAATGTTTTGGGCGAATCTATCTCGGTCACTTTGATTAATAAATCTGACTGTTTCCCTGTAATCAAACACTAGCTACAGCGAACCAATAGCAATCGACCATCGACTCTACCATGCGGCTCCACCGGGAAGGGACACTGTCAAAGGATATAAGTATCGCTTTTTATTTATCTTCTTTCTTACTGCTTGTTTCACTTCTGTTTTAGTTTTTATAACCAATTCTTACTATGTGTAAGTTGTTGTTTGTTAGCATGTGTTTTTGACAGTGTTTTTTTTAGGATTACTGATACACTACTGCCGTTTGATTTGATAACTTATCTATTTTAATTTTAGATAATAAATTCATACATTAATTTATGTCTTTATAGGTGTTTTCTTTAGTTTTAATAAATTGGAGTTATTTTAGTAACGTTACTTCAACATACTACATGGAAATGAAATATATATAGGTGTTTGGCTTAGTGTCATGTTAGAATCATTAATAACAATAACGACGACAATTGTAGTAGTATCAGCATATGACCTGCGAATTTCGTCAACAGAATAGTACACGCGTACTGTACGCACAGCCCCGGATTTGTGTGTGATACGCGCAGGTCGCACATGCGCATTAAACTCTCTTGCAGTAATTAGTTTATCCGCAAGGTGGAAACGCTGCCGTCGATTCGCAAGGTAGCCGAAGAAAAACTGCATAAACATATGGCTTCACACTCCTCCGGAATAAGCTTAAATACTGTCCCGATTCCCAAACAGTAGCTTGCATTAATACTTGGCCACGGCTAGCCTTTCCGCTGTGCTTACTGGACTTCTATGAGTTTTTCTTCCGTGTCCTTCGTCACACTGTAATCCTCATAAGATAATTGGAAGATGGCGGCGCGTTTCAGACGCTGGGCTACTCCGGTCCTAGAAAACGGTGTTTTTATGTCTGTTAGTCTCGTCACCTCGTCTTCAAACTGTCTGACTTTATCAAAAAATCAAAGGACAAACACCCCGGAAACACAATCTTGATCGCCAGAGCCTCCGATATCGGCAATGTGTACAAACATCAGCTCTTCACCGGCGACTACTGAGAAGCTACAAGGCCGCGGACTGCTGTGAACCGGACCCCGAGACCGCGGCCTCGCCTATGATGCCACCCGCACAAAAACGGCGACGCCGGCGGTGTGAGAGGGGACAGAAGCGCGGCAAGCATGGAGGTATTCGAGCTAGGCTAAGGGCTAACCCAACTAAGGACCGATTCCATCACTAATGCTCTCAAACTTCGCTCTCTGAAAAACTAATGGACTTAATTCAATCAGCCGGTCTCAACAAGCATGAGACAAAGGGATTGTTGTGGGTTTGTTTTCACTGAAAATGGCTAAACGACAACATCCCGGATTCCGCCATTCAGCTTAACGGACTTTTCTGCTGCCGAGCGGACAGAGATTCATCACTGTCTGGTAAGGACTCGCGGGGGCGGATTGTGTGTGTATATCAACAAAAAATGTTGTTTGTAACAATGCTGCGGTATTATCAAAAACACTGTTCATCGCTGGTGGAGTTTATGGTTGTGAAATGTCGACCGTTCTATCTGCCGCGGGAGTTCACGGCCATTGTTATTGTCGCGGTGTACATTCCCCCGTGTGCAAATGCTAAGGACGCGCTCGTGATCTGCTTACAGCGCCATCAGCGAACAACAAACAAATAACCCCGACGGCTTTTTCATCAAGCCGGCGACTTCAACCACGTAACTTAAAGACAGTTTTACCAAAGCTCTACAACATGTGAATTTTGCAACAAGGGGAAATAAACACTGGACTTTGTTTACACAACAGTGAAAAACTGCATACAAAGCCGAACCCCGCCCCCATCTCGGATACTCGGACCACATCCTGTTTGCTAACCCCAGCATACAGACACTTCTCAACTGGCCAAACCGGTTCAAAAGCAGATCACGGTATGGCCAGACAATGCTACTTCAGCACTGCAGGACTGCTTCCAGGACACAGACTGGAACATGTTTAAAGAGGCGGCCACCTATATAACCATTACAGACCTGCAGGAGTACATGAAACTGTGACTGCTTACATCAAATACTGCATTGATGATGTGACAGTCACCAAGACCATCACCAAACGTGCAAACCGGAAGCCATGGATGACAGGAGGTTCGTGGGCTGCTAAAAACCAGAGATGAAGCGTTCAGATCAGGAGATAAAGCAGCCCTCAAAACAGCAAGAGCCAATCTGTCCCGTGGCATCAAAAATGCAAAACAGTCTATGGCAATAAAATCAATAATCATTTCACAAACAGCAGAGATACACGGAGCCTGTGGCAAGCCATTAGACCATCACTGACTACAAGCCCCGCCACAGGCCTGTGATGACGACACATCCCTCCCAGATTGTACTCACCACTTTTATTCACGGTTTGAAATGCAGAACGACACACCTGCACAAAAACTTCCCACACCTCCCAACGACCAGGCACTCTGTCTGTCTCCAGCCGACGTAAGGAAGACCCTATCTAGGATTAACCCACGCAAGGCTGCGGGTCCTGACAATATACTGGCCGCGCACTGAAAGACTGTGCTGCACAGCTGACAGATGTCCTAACAGATATCTTCAACACCTCGCTGAGCCAGGCAGTCATCCCCACATGTCTCAAATCCACAACGATCATACCGGTACCAAAAAATCACCTGTGTCCTGTCTAAATGACTACCGTCCCATAGCACTGACTCCAATCATATGAAGTGCTTTGAGAGGCTAGTCATGCACAACATCAAAACCAGCCTCCCAACACACTCGATCCGCTCCAGTTTGCATACCGCCCAAACCGCTCTACGGATGATGCAATTTCCTCCACCCTCCCACCTGGCTCTTACCCATCTAGAAATAAAGACTCCTATGTTAGAATGCTGTTCATCGACTTCAGCTCAGCATTCAACACAATAATCCCACACAGCTCATCAATAAATTAAACCTGCTGGGCCTTAGCAACTCCCTCTGTAATTGGATCCTGGACTTTCTAACTGGAAAGACCTCAGTCAGTCCGTGTCGGCCACAACACCTCGAGCACTACCACACTGAGCACAGGTGCCCACAGGGCTGTGTGCTCAGCCCGCTGCTCTTCACGCTGCTGACCCACGACTGCACTGCCAAGTTCAGCTCCAACCACATCATCAAGTTTGCCGATGACACATCAGTGGTAGGTCTCATCAGCAACAATGATGAAACGCACTACAGAGAGGAAGTGGCACAGCTGGCTGAATGGTGTGGCGCTAACAACCTGTCCCTCAATGTGGAGAAGACAAAGGAAGTTGTGATGGACTTCAGAGAAACTCTGTTGACCACCCCCACTGATCATCGACAGCTGACTGTGGGAGAGAGTCAGCAGCACTAAATTCCTGGGGTGCACATCACAGAGGACCTCACCTGGACCACCAACACCAGGTCTGTCTCCAAGAAGGCAAACAGCGCCTGCACTTTCTCCGCCGGCTGAAAAGAGCAAGCCTCCCTCCACCCATCCTCACCACCTTCTACAGGGGTACCATTGAGAGCGTGCTGACCAGCTGCATCACTGTCTGGTACGGGAACTGCAGTGCAGCAGACCGCAAGACCCTCCAGCGGACAGGAACACAGTGCAAAAATCATTGGTGCCCCCTCTCCCCTCCATCCTGGATATTTTCCTTACACGATGCTCCAGCAAAGCAAAAAAGTATCGTGAAGGACCACACCCACCCCTCCCACAGTCTCTTCAGCTCCTACCCTCAGGTAGACGGTACCAGAGTATCAGAGCCCGCTCCGCCAGACTGCTCAACAGCTTTTCCCCCCAGGCTGTGATAGCCCTGAACTCACATCACACCGCCCTCTCTGAAACCCCAAACAAACCCCTACATCCTGAAACATGGACCAAACCCCTCCCCCCCCCACCACACACGCACTCACACACCACACACACCCTACCACATCACAGGAAAATTTTTTTTTTATTTTTGTGCAATTTAAGTGTGCTTCGCACAGGTGAGCGGGCCTGCACAAGCCACCTGTAGCAAACACCTCGCCTCTACATGCACTAGACAGACTGATTGCAATATATAACTGTAATGTATGTATGTTTACTGGCTCATGCACCACAAATCACTTACACTGTTCCCCAGACAGCTGCTTGAATGTCTCTCTTTTTGCACATGTACAGTATTTGAAGTCGTCTGCACAGTTGCACAGTTTGTATTTTTTATTATTTTTTTTAGTTTATGTATAAGGTAACCACTTTTTTTATATTAGCATATGTATAGTCAAAGCTGACAGTAGGTTAGTTGTTTATAGTTTATACTGTTTTTACTCATGTTGTATGTCTGTATTTATGTAGCACCGTGTCCTGTGAGGCACGACATCTCATCCCACTGTATGTCCACACATGTAGCGGAAAAAAAAGGACAAATAAGCTCAACTTGTCCTTCGTCACTGTAATCTTCATAACTGCTACCTACGGGCCCCGCTAGGCCAGGAGAGGAGTTGCAATTTGGTGCAAAGCGCATGCGTCGAACGTCTGTGTACGCGTACGAGTCAAATTAAGTATACTTTGCAAGGCTCTGCGTACGACTGTGCGCATACGCTAACGTACGCGTAAAAAAAAGAAGAATAACGTTACTTCAGGCCTTAATGTGAGCTAGCCGTGCGCGCGGCTTCAGTACTTAGCGCGTGCAAACAATTCGCGAATCCTTATTGCTTAGCAACATTAAAATACGGCATCCGCAGACCACTAATAGATCGATATGCGATCTAGATACATATTAATGTATGTGTTACAGTGAAAAAATTCAAGATAACATTACCAATGAACAACTGCTCGGATCCAGATATTCCTTTGTTAGCGCCAACAGCAGCAGCGCTCCTCGTTCAGAAAAATGCGACTGCCAGGAATGAATGAGCCACTTAACACAAGTCTCAAGAAAATTACACTCTCAACAGTGTCGGTTTCTATTTAGAATAAAGCAAATTAACGCAATCTCTGTATGTAATATTAAGACGATAATCCGTTTTGTTCACCTCATGCGACACTATTTTCGTAACAAGATGGCAACACCTAAGTCATGGAGGAAATACGTCACACGTGGGCGAGCTCATTTTTACATGTGCACGGGTGGAGAAAAGAGAAAACAAACATTGTTTGTGTGCATTCTTGCTTGCTTTTCTGATGATATATACACATACGTGTAATTAAAAAGTGTTAGCTCTGAAAAATTTAAGTTCAACAAAGATTCCTATGTAATTTGTGTAACAGAACACTTTAGTGATGAAAGCAGAAGCACCGCTCTCTGTGTAACAGTGGGCTGCTCTCAGAGATACAGTGCTCCTAGTGGCAGATATGAGAATAACATATGTATGTAAATCGTATGAGAATAACATCCGTTATTTACTCGAGATGTTCAGTGATGGGGAAAGCAGAAGATAAAGTACTAAAATGTCTAAACGTGTCTTTTACATTTTAGCAATAAAATGTCCCTTATTTTATAAAAGCGCCTCCTAAACGAATAAATGTTAACTGTAAAAAAACTAATCACAGCTTGTTTTTTTTCTTCCCCCAAATTAAATTAGTTTAAGATTTTAATTTTATTTTGCTTCTCCCGTTACCTTAATAGTGATATCGTGATAAAAGAGAAACGTATAATAAACATATATATAAAAAATATATAAAGAGAAACGTATAATATATATAACGTATAATGCTAATTTGACTTCATTGTAAAACACCCGTTTTAAAAGTCCAACAGTATATTAAAACACAAAATATACGATGGGGACATTAACATGTATTGCACTGTTGGAATAAATCTGATACCTTTACAGTTTTTATTGGTGAGGTGTCTTATTTTTAAATACAAAACATTAAAGAGTTGTAATATACAGTCTATCATACTGGTTAATATCCATGGTAAAAAAAAAATGGTTTCAAATGTTGATCCTCTGATTGTTGAGCACTAATATCCATCTATGTATCAGTAAACATCTTCATCAGAGTCCATTCATTGACTAGATGTGATAATTTTAGATTTAAGCGGTTGTTTAACCTTTTCAGTTAAGTAGTTTTATTAAATATATGAATTCTCAGTTTTATGTCCAAAAATGTTGTGTGATGTTTTAACTGTTCATTCACCAGTCCAAAAAAAGTCAACTTTCCAAGTAAATGCCCGTTATAAAAAAGACTCAAAGTGGTAATTGAAAACATAACTCAATGAAAGGAAACAAGACACATTTTTTGATCAATATCTTTATATATTACAAAACAATAGAAATGCTACTGATAACAATATATGTTCACAGTTGCTGTTATGATACCACACTGAAATAAGGTTTATAAGTTAGACATAAAATGGCATATCTTAATAAATAAAAAAAGAACATTAATCTAACAAGTCACAATGCTTGACGGTTAAAAGTCGCATCATTATGAGCATTAAGTTGGAATTTTTCTGTGTACAGTTTTCATGGGTATGAGGCTGAGGTGTGTGTAAATGTGCTGCTGCTGATCACCCTCACAAGTCTGCAGACTTTATCGGCAACAATAAAATGATACTCAGAAACATTTTCAACACAACTATCAATAATCAGCTAGGCATCAAGTAGTAACACTGACAGTGTAGTGCAAAGTAGACTGTGTGTGTGTGTGTGTGTGTGTGTGTGTGTGTGTGTGTGTTTTGGAGAGCAGGTTGTGGCGCTCAGCAGGATAACAAAAAGCAGCAAAAATAAATATCAAAATAATTAATTTTTATCAGTATATAAAAGCTCTTTTGTGTTTTTTTGTTTTGTTTTCATTTCACCAAGAGTCTGGGGAAAAAAGGCCTCATGGAAAGTTCAAGGAACCACTTTGTTCCATCTCATTTCCCGGAAACTTCACACCAAGGACTCCATGCTCTCAGCCTGGTTGGATTCATCTGTTACCATCATCCCAGCAATTTTGTCCATGTAGTTGAAGCCAAGTCTGAAGTCTTTACTGCTGACAAGGCTGAGCATAGCCTTGTAAAGGTAGTGATAGTGCTCCTAAAAGAGGTAGAGAGAAATAGCGAAAAAATAGAAATAAACACAATGAAGGAAAATAACATTTTGGAACTCCAACCATACTGCGTCAAACTTCTACACAAAACCCCAATGACCTCTCTTTAATTTAATTCATTATCAAGCAGACTTGTATTATGAGGAACTTACAATTTCAGTGAAGACGCCAGGCCTCATGAGGTTAATCATTTTGGCGACCTGATAGACATCCACAGCACTCTCGCTCTCCAGTTGTTGGGAAAGTGTGGTCAAACCACAGAACATCCCGGCTGAGACGGCTCCAAACCTGAAACACACAATCCATGAGGCTCTCTCTCGCTCTGGTTACATGCACTACTCCTCATGGTTCATGCACTCACTCATCATGCACGATGGTGGGACCATCCCTTGTCATGGCCTCTTCTTTGATAATGTTGATAAGCTCAAATGTGCTGCTGATGGACGCATCAGGATCTGGCCAGTTTGGACACTGAAAATGTCGGACTTCTAGAACATAGTCGTCCTGCACAGCAAAGATAAAAAGTTATGCAACCAAAGAGTGCAGCTTAAATGGGAAGTAAAATGGGTCGGTTGCTTTCAATTTTAACGGTAAAGCAGAAACTATCCATCCATCCCATTTAATGTTTTTGATAGTTTCTTAATCTCACTAAGATTGCATTTATTTAATCTAAATGCAGTTAAAAGGTTGAGGAGATACCCCCCCCCACATGATTGTAAAAGTGCTTTGGGTGTACAGCAATACACAATAAAGCGCTATATAAATGCATCATCCATTCATTCAAAAATAGTAATACTGTGAAATTTTGTTTTCTATTTTAATATATTAAAATGTAATTTATTCCTGTGATGGCAAAGCTGAATTTTCAGCATCATTACTCCAGTCTTCGGTGTCACATGATCCTTCAGAAATCCTTCTAACATATTGAATTGGTGCTCAATAAATATGTCTTTGTATTATTAATGTTGAAAACATTCAACATAAAAAAAATTCCATAACCTTATAAATTACTTTTCTGACTCTTTAGAGAAATGTAATGGATCCTTGTACTATATATTATATACTTGCATATTTGGTAGGTTATTTACTTTAAATGTACCTGTGTGGCTTCCAGGATGAAGTCGTGGATGACGAGCTGTTCCTCATCAGACAAACAGAGTCTGTCAGTATTAATGAGGGTGACCGTGAAGGCCACGCAGTTCATGGGCTCCTCTCTGCTGGGCCAGTACACAAATTCATCCTCAGTCTATAAAAAGAAGAGAAGGGCATATCGTATCATATCCTTATATACAGTAAAACTAACAGATTGAACTAATTTATAAATATTGAGCATGTTTCCACATTTAATATTTACAAATTTACATGCAAATACAAGTGATTTTATAATAAATGTTAAACAAATTAAGCCATACATTGTAAACCAAAAATTACCAATTTGTAAAGACAAATTATAATTAGTCTTTAATAAAGAGTGCTCTTTAGATATTTTTTTTAAAGTTAACTTAGTATTATATAATGTAATAATTAAACTGAACTCAAAAGTATAAGTGCCATGATAACCTGCTGGTATGAAACACTTGAGAACACATTAATACAAGCTGCTGTACATTTATAAAAAGAACATACGTCATATAACGCAGTATGAATCCACTTAAAAACTCAACGCTGTACTCACGAGGCTGAGGTTGTCTGGCAACATCACAATAACTTGAGCATTATGATCCCAGATCATCCTCCAGAAGTCTGTGGTTGTGTGGGGCAGAGGATGCTGGGTAATGATGAACTCGTTGCTCCTGTAATAGCCCTGTGAGTGGATAAACACTGATTTCATTCTACAAGAAAATCACAGTTAATGTTGAGACGAGTAGATAAGGAGCTGGAACGCAAGTTACACAAATAATTCATGTTCCGTGCATTATTAAATGTGATCAAAAATAATGTATAATGTTCCAGTAAAGTCTTGTTGCTGTACCATAATGTAGGAGGCATTGATGTAGTCTGTTCCTTTTACTCCTGGGAGGGGAGCTAGTGCCACCCGAGCCCGCTCCGCTGAGGGGTAAAACAGCAATGATAAACAACTCACTATAACCGTCACAGCAAACCAAACCTTGAGCTCCATTATTCATTGAGTCATTGTGTTTTAAAACACTACTGTGTGCCATTCGTCGTCACCTTCATGTTTTTTAAAGAAGTAAATAATATACACAGTAACATACAGTCATATGAAGATTATAGTCATATCAGAAACATATCTATTTTATACTACATAATGCAAGCCATCAACTTGTACTAGCTGTGTGTCTTTTCTTTGAATAAAAATATTGCCAACCCTATTGAATACTTTACTGGATATTTAATTTCCCATTAAAACAAATGGGTAACAACAGTTATCAGGATTGGCAGAGTTGTTATTGCTAATTCTAACACAATTCAAAATTCAAAGTAAAAAAAACAAGAATCAATAAAAACTTTATAAATCAATTTAAATCATGAAAAAATAAATATTAGAAGAACTTAAATTTTTGTTTATGTTGCCTTGCCAACTAACTGATTTAAATAAGTCAAGTACTGCTTAAATAAAACCAAATTACATTTAAATAGAAATATAAAAATGACAGAAACATAAAATCATTCAAATGTAAACTAAAATGAGGTCTGAAAATATAAAAAATATGGATAATTCAAAATATGAATAAATACTATAATAGTACATACATAATACTAAAATATCGCTGGGGATTTTTTAGTATAGTTAAAACATTTTCTTAAAAAAATCGCCAAGTCTATTGGATATTTCTGTACATTTTCCCATGGAAATAAATTGGTAACAATAGTTATCAGGATGTGTATTGTTGTTATTGTTAACAAAAAAAAAAAATAATATATATTAATAAATAAATAAATAAATAAATAAACAAATAAATAAATATCAAAAACCGTTTTTGGCAATTTAAATAAAGAAAATAATTTTATATGAAAACTTAAACTAAAAAACAAAATATTTTGGTTATAAACTAACTGAAATAAAATAAATGAAGCTAAATAGAATATAAAAATTACAGAAACATAAAATCATTAAAATTTAAACTAAAATTATATATTTATAATAATATAACAATATAAAATATAAAAACATGTCTAATTTGAATTAATAAATACTATAACAGTACATACATAATACTAAAATATAAATGAGGATTTTTTTGCTATGGTTAAAAATTATTTTGGACACATCTATCTATCTATCTATCTATCTATCTATCTATCTATCTGTCTGTCTTTTAAAAGGTGCTACCACACTGTGCTACGATATATACTGAGAATAAAGCAAAATCCATATGGGGAACAAAGCAGGATTGTGGATTTTGATATATGGGTTTGGAAGGTTTAGCGACTCACTTGGCAAGACCGACGAGGTGCGGTTCTTCTGCTTGTTGCAGTCTTTCTGGGCACTGAAACACTCAGTGAGGTGAGAATTGCATTGCGTCAACAACTGGAGGAACAATAACAAGGGTGTCCACAAGGAGGAGCAGGTTAGTTGTCTAACTGAGAAAATGAACATCTCAATACGATTGCATATTAGAGCCACAACACAGTCATCAAGTCCAGACCTTAAAATGTTTGTCCATGCGTGTTTGTCCCGTGGGGCTCGGGGTGAGAATGCTGTTGACATAACTATGGAGTTGCCAGGCAGGCACCTCGGTGTCTTTGCTAAGCACAGCTTCCATTAATGCATCATGGATAAAGATAAACTGCTCCTGTGGGTCACACACACACAGTCATTAAAACAAACAATGTTGCATTAAGGTATATGACATCTCCGCATTATTTTTGCAAATAAATAACTAAATACAGTTATGTTTAGAATGACATACTGCAATTATACTTTGCATACTGTCTCCCACAATGCAATGCACTTGTATTGACCTTAAATTTCCAAAATAAATGAAATTAAAGCAATTTGACAGGACTGCCAAAAATAAATAAATCTTACACAAAATGGGATTTAACAAATGCAAAATAACCAGTAAAGGGAAGCTATATATGCAACAATGTTATTTTAGTATTATTAGTAAAATTAATAAATTCGAATTAAAACCTGAATGATTAGTATCATTAGTTATTTTTAGCATGATTGGTATATAGTTTATATACTTTAAATTAGCTCTTATTTTTATATTTTCATCTTTAATCTTAATTTTATTTTAATGTTTATTAATTTTGTTATGTGCTTTGAACTTTAATCAGCCAAGGCAGCAGTTCTTATTTGCATTTAATTTGTTTTTCATCTAATATTTATATTTTAATTTAATGTAAAAACATGTATTTTTAATAGTTTTAGCTTTACTTCTAGTTAACAAAAGTAACCCTGATTTGCAACATGCAAAAACAATGCGATCATGTGACAAAATGCAGTGCGCTACATTTGGAATAGTTCTTAATTGCATGCTACACAGTTCCACGTAAAATTGTAACAAATAGTCTGGAGTATATACTATTTACAGCACAGTATGCAGTAAGCAGTACACTAATATTACCTCGAGAAACGGCAACAGCCAGTGATTTGAGTGTACCTTTTGAGTATGTGGAAATATTGTGTATTAAATCAGGTAATAACCTCGGTCTGGACCAAGTAGTTACGCTGAGCTCGGATGTGTTTGAGGTATCCCAGGACGTTGACAGTGCCTTTGTCCTTTATCTGCTGCAGCATGCTGTCTATGACTATGTATGTGCCTGTTCTGCCCACTCCAGCACTGCAGGACACAGAGAAAGAGATGGTTTGATAAAAAAACGACATCTCATTTTGCTACAAATCAAAGAGGCTCACGCTTTCAACCACTGAATGTTATGAAGGGATGGGAAAGCTTGCACAGTTGGAAAGTACGACACTGGAACTGACGTTTCACATGCTAGTGGGCGGAGCTTATATTTCCATAACAGTCAGTACCTGCAGTGTACTAGAACGGGGCCTGTGCCCGGCGTGCATGCCGCTGAAGATCGAGAGATGAATTTGAGGACTGGTAGTGCATACTCCGGTACGCCCATGTCTGGCCACTGCGTGTAATGGTACTGGACAACCAGCCGTTCATTATGCCTTCCCTTATGACCCTGAGAAAGAAAAACCAGAGGTCAAAATGCAGCGTCTAATACTTCATTGCTCTATAAACACGGTACAAATGCTCAAACGCACCTTTTTCAGTTTGGTGTTGCGTATGATGAAATGGCGGAGAGTGTAGTACGCGTAAACTTTAGTACTCTTCGGAGTTACCATTATGTTCCCATAAAGCTCACTGTTCTCTGATGGCCAATACTGATCACATTTCCTCTGTAAAAACAACAAAGGCATCTTCTGTTTTGCTTTTTAAAACATCAGTCTACATTAACAGATTAACATGAACATTCAACCAAAAATTGAAATGTACTTACCCTCAGGGCATCCAAGATGTAGATGCATTTTTTTCTGCATTGAAACAGATTTGGAGAAATGTATCATTACATAACTTGTTCACCAATGGATCCTCTACAGTGAATGGGTGCCGTCAGAATAAGAGTCCAAAAAGCTGACAAACATCACAATAATCCACAAGTAATGACTCCAGTCCAACACTTAACACAATGTGAAGTGAAAAACTGCTTGTTTGCAAGAAAAAAATCCAACATTAAGACATTTTAACTTCAAACTGCCACTTCTGCCCAAAATCCATAATAACACTTCCTCCAGTGAAAAAGTCAATTTCCTGTTGTGCTCTCACATTAAAATCCACCAACATATTTGTTTAGAACTGTTTTCATTTTTAAACAGTGCTTAATCTGTGCATATTTCTCTCCTGATTTAGACAACCTTTTCACTGGCGAAATAAATATTATGGATAGAGGACGTATTTTTGCAGAAAGTAATGGTTTGAAGTTAAAGGCATCTTAATGATGGATTATTACAAACACAGCTTTTCACTCCACAAGATGGACTAGTAGTCCTGTTGATTACTTGTGGACTTTGTGATGGTTTTATCAGCTGTTTAGACTTCCATTCTGACGGCACCCATTCACTGCAGAGGATCATAGGTGAGCAAGTGATATAATGCAAAGAAATTCTTAAGTCCTGCTGAAGGAACAAACTCATCTACATCTTGGATGGCCTGAGGGGGAGTACATTTTCAGCAATTTAGATTTTTGGGTGAACTATTCCTTTAAATTCTTACCCTCCACCATAGCTCTCAAATAGTTTTTATGCTAATTCATATTAAATAAACTTTGTGTAAGCAAGGTCTATTTAAAAAATGTAGTGGTTATTAGTCACTTACCCTGCCTTTCTCCACCAAGTTGGTGATCATGACAATCACAGTGGTGTTCTGCTCCCAAATCATTCTCCAAAAGTCTTCAAACGTGGACTTGAGAGGGCCCTGAGCGGCTATATAAGCCCTGGGTCTTTTATAACCCTGAGAGGGAGAATATTTAATTCTAAAGCAAACATTAAAGCAACAAGCATGCACTTAGTAATAAAATACCTACGTCTACATAGTTGGCATTGATGTATTCACTGTGCTTGGAGTCTTTCCCAGACAGTTGCTGCAACTTCACTCTGCTGTGATCATCTGGATATTAAAACGCATTAAATGATGTATCGTTCGAATCAGTCTTAGAGATATGCAAGCCATTTAGAAATACTAGCAATGCATGCAAGAGTGAGATATGGATATTAATATATTTGATCTTCATCGTGCATGCACTGCTAGCACTTCATCACAGATGAATTCGCAGTATGTTTAAGAAGGTAAACATAACAATCAACTCACAGGCAACAATGTTGATGTATCTGTTTTTGTGCTTGTTGTCTGGGTGGTTTGAATGTTCTGCGGTAATCTTCATTTCAGAAGTGCAGTGTTGAACCTCCTGCAGGGAAAGTATGATTTCAAATTATTAGCTGGAGGTATTGTAATTCACAGACTACACTATGTTGAAAATAGCATACTACTCTATGCTACACTTCTTATTTCTGCAGTACAGAGCATGTATATTATGTACAATATGCATAATTTCTGTGTGCATGGACTATATAGATGTAAAGTGCAGTAAACAACAAACCAATTCACCATATATTTATCATGTGACAAACTGTAAACGGTATCAGCAATTAAAAAAAAAGATTCAATGTTTAATTCAACCAATCTGGATTAAAAAGAAAAAAATTCTCTAATATGATAAGTGGATTTCTCATGGGTTATCCGTGAGGTTGTAACAATTGTAACTTTTTTTTAACAGTAATGCATATTATTATGGATTATTTAATTCTGATTGTAGTCCTGTTAGAACGGCTTTGTTGAAATTTTGTTGACCATATTATCTGTAAATTATTTAAGACTCATTTCCCAAAAAATTAGTTAATTATTCCAGTAATTAGCCACACTTTGATTATAATTTACATAAATTGCCCCATTTGTCCAAATCATTTAATTATTGTCACATCAATGCAATCTGAAATAAATGTTATACAGCAGCATATTAATTAACTCCCCAGTGAGCCGTAATGAAGCAGACATTAATCTGCCGTGCAGATTTCATCTTTCAATATCTGTAAAACAAGCCCCTCTGTAACGAACTGATATAGCCGATACCGGTAAGCATCAAAGTGTTTAAGTAAATCTTCTTCAGGAAACCCAGTTCTTGCTTTTGGATGTGTCCATATTGGATTGTGATGTTTGCTGTGGGCATGCACCAGACTCAAGCTTTCCTGCATTGGAGTGATTTTAATGAGGCTCTCCTCTTTAATTAGTCCTTTTCCCATAGCCATCTGTGCCTCTGTGCTACTGGGAGCACCGGTACATGTACAGAGCACATACACACACATTCTCACATGCTCCAACTACAAAGACCATACTCACATCAAACTCCTGAGAAAAGCCATGTTGGTTGTTGGAGTACAGCTCCATGATGCGTTTGATGAACTGTCTGACTGGCACAGCCTCCAGGTCATCTGAAACACAAACATACATACATCATACTACATCTGCCTATTCAAAGCCAAACATTTGGATATAAATTGATGATAAATGCATACTAGAAATATTGGTTTCCTCATATTTAGGAATAAGGGTTTATATAAAAAATAAATAAATATACACACACACTCGGAATTTAATTATAACATTACTGAAAATATATAATTTTCTCATATTTAGGGATAAGGGTTTATATTAAATTATAATATTATTAGCTTTTCCCATATTTAAAGACAGCGGTTTATTTAAAAAACAAAACAAAAAAACAACAACTTAGTATTAAATTAAAATGTTTTGTTAAAATAGTAATACTTTTTACGATATTTAGGAATTGACTTATAATTAAAAATATAAATTTAGCATTAAATTATAATATTAAATTAAAATATTGTATTTATACAGGTTTATAATTAACATATACACATAATATTAAATACAATTTTACCCAAATAAATTATTGTATTATTACTTTATTTTATTACTATTACTTTTTAATAATATATATTGTGCTGCTGAGTATTTTTTATGGAAACTATTATTTATTTTTATTCTTTGACAAATAGAAACACACAGACACACAATAAATAAATAAACAAACAGCATTTAGTTGAAACTATGTAAAAATCTATGAAATATAAAAATGTAATCACAATAATAAACAATTACTTTTCCAAACTTGTATATTTTAATTAAATACACCAAATTATCTCACAGAAGATTTAATAATATACCAAAAAAAACATCAGATTACTGCAACTGACATAAGCTACATTTCACAACACATAGATTATCTAGTGACTGCATATGATATGATAATATAGGCTGCTTTTTTCATTAAATAGTTAAACTATTCATTTATTAAATTCAATCTAATGAATATTTGTCATTTCAAAATATATATTGTCACTTTTAAGGAATAAACCCCTGTGGAAAATAAAAGTTTAAATAAATAAATAAAACACATCTTTGTTCCAAATGACAAAAGACTTTGAACCAAAATCCATCCGCCCTACATTTGTGGCCTGACTTCCTGAGTGATGATATTTGGTCACATCTGTGTCATATAAAGCCCATCAGTTATCTATCAAAGAAAGGGACTGGACTGATGGTCTATTGTCACGCAGAATGGCCATATAAAGGTATGGTTCATTACTGCCTGGGGAAGCACACAGCTGGGACCATATTTAAAAAAGACCAGAATCCCCTGGAGCTTTTACTGCTTCGCCATTGTGAAGGATGATCAAACACACATCAATTCAACCCCCACTCTGTATCCAGCGTCTATGCAATTAACAGAAACGAATCTGTCTTATTAAATCACTGAGACATGCACACACACAGACGACTTCTTCAATTTAACAGGGCTTGTTGACGACTTCTCTATTACAGCAGAGACATTAAAATATCACCTCAAACGGAGTTCACATAAACATTAATGGCTAGTTTTACTTCTTTTGGCTTACGGTTATATAGACCTGTCAGTCAAGAGCTGGACTGCATCACATGAGGAGAGAGAAGGAGAGGCAAGAAACCAAGGGAAAGCAAGAGAGAAAAGAAAAGAGTGGTAATACTGAAAGCAGTTCATGCAATTTTAGAAAATCATGCACTACCCAATGTGAGCAATCAGACTTCCCATTCGCCCACTGACAAACAGACACACACAGAACATAAAATATGCATCCGCTCAACAACCCAGAAAACCGCAAGATAGGAATGCTGATCATTAAAAGAAACAGTCCAGCCAAAATGAAAACGATTTTGTTATTTACACATCCTCACGCAGTGTGAAATCAATAGACTTTAATTTTGCAAAGGAACACAAGAGAGATATATCCATCGATATAACATATCCAAAAGAGATATATCCATCTTGAAAGTCCAGATCCACAAGAGCATTGTGAACATTCAGCTAAGCACCTCCTTTTCTACTCTATGGAATAAAAGCACACTGTTCAAAGGTTCGGGGTCTGTAAGATTTGTGTATGTGTTTGAAAGAAGTCTCTTATGCTCACCACAGCTATATCAATAGTCTCTACTCTACTAAGAGAAATATTGTCAAATGATCTCACAAAAAATGATGTTTTCTTTTACTCCTTTGATGGCGAAGCTGAATTTTCAGCATCATTAGTGTCACACGATCCTCTTCAGAAATCATTCTAATATGCTGATCTGCTGCTCAAGTAACATTATTATTCTTATAATTATCAGTGTTAAAAACATTTGTGCAGCTTCCTATTTTGTGGAAAAAGCATGATACTTTTTTTTAGGATTCCATTGATGTATAGAAAATATAAGAAAAACAGCATTTGTATGAAATTCAAAATACAAAAGAAATCTTTTGTAACAAATTCTTACTTTTGATTAATTTAACATGTCCTTGCTTGAATAAAATTAACTTCTTTCAAATGCATATTATTATACTAACCCCAACTTTTGAATGGTTGAATGGTAGTAAGGGTGTGGGTTTTAATATAATTTCATCAATTATTTGACTATTTAGTGAATAAACAACATTCTGTAATAACTACATGTCAGCAGGTCAGGTATATTTATAAACTGTTATTTCACTATACTTTCTTATATCTTATTGATCCATTTCAGATTCAGAATATAGCCATGTCAAAACCTATTGAGCTGCTTAAATAGACAGCTGCCTCCCATTTTAGGATCACCTTTGAGCACATGCGATGAAATCAAAACTAAAGAACCTATGAAATGACGTAAAATCAAAGCTAGTGCAGCACAATGTATTTTCATTTGTTTGTTTAGCTACTCACCCGCTGTAGACAGGACGGGGGAACTGTCATTGCGGATCACTCTGGGAGAGTTCCCGTCTTCAATATACAAATGTGCAGTCTGGAAGAATCTTCTATGAACAGAAACGTCTCAGTTAGTGGCATGCAGGTAATCAGGAGGATTTTAGACAGCTCCTTAATTCTAAGGAAGCCTGAGAATTGTTGTTAGGCGATCACTTAACGTCAGAGTCTAATTTACAAGCCACTTTAGATGTCAAGCTGTATACTCGTTTGTGCTGTTTTGACCCATGTTTCTGTTCAATAGTCTGCTAGTTTAGTCTCAACTCTAATATCAGTCCATTACTACAAAAGAATGAGTATACCAAACATATTGCTTAAATATACTGTCATATGTATGACATAACACACCTAAATCACAGGATTTGGACACAAAATGTATGTGTTATTATTATTAGTAGTACAAAATAGCAATAATAAAAAAACATAAAATATTTGAAACCAGAAAATATGCAATATCTTTGTACAAGGCTTCTGGTAGATTTGATTATTTTATATTTTACATAAAATGTATTTATTTTTGTGTTTATCTATTTTTATCATAATTATTCCACGTAACTTATTAAGTGTTTATTTTCACAAAACAACATTAACTTAAATTCTGTTGTACAAATTGTAAACAGAAAATTAGTTTTTAAATAAAGGCTAAATAAAGGATGAATGAATCAGCTCGCAAGATATCAGTTTATCATTATTAATATAAACCATGCATGAAATGATAAATCCATTCAACTACTCTTTTATATTGCATAACACCCTGTCTTTAATAATTGGCAACAAATTAAGATTATACCAGCATGACAGTAATTACATTCAAGATCTTTAAAATAAAGTTAGGCAAACTCATAATGCATAATAAAGTCTATCCCGAAAGATTTTTCTAATTAAAATGCATTAGCTAATACAGACACCCATAGATGTCTAGTTCAACTTCTCGCTGTAGGTTTCATAAAATATACATGAACAGCAAAGTGATGATACCAAATATCCAGCCAATCTTTGCACACGCTGCCTTGGGACCGATCTTTTAAAAAGCTGTCTTTTATTTCATTTTCAGTGCACAAAAACAGACCCCTCATCGAAGACTTACTTTCATGCAATTCCCATGAAGAATTCGGATAAGCATGCCCCTACCTGTACTTTATGCAGAGCAATGAGCAGATGCTAGTCATCCTTGGGAGGTGAGATAAAAAGAAAGACTGAATGTTCACTGAGCTCTGATGAAGGAGGGGGGCTGGGGGACTGAGGAGAGAGGACGAGGGGGGACAGGAACCAGGCACTAATGACCTTTTTATGATGGGGGATCTCTCGTGTGTTTAGAGATGTTAGACTAATGGTGTAGAAGGGTCCTTCAGTAAAGTTTTGGACCCTGCGGTCCAATCCTTGAGAATGCGAAACAGGCGAATGGTAAAAAGATAAATATAACCTCTTATCGTACCCCATCTGCGTCAGCTCTGAAGATGCTTTAACTCATAGGCGATCTCATGCGTACGTGTAGAAATGTACCATGGAGACGAGTGCAGCATCTTTGGTCTTTAATGGGCATCTGTGAGTCTGAGCAGACTGAAAGCCTCTGAGCCATCCAGATGGAACCCTGCCTACATAAACCTCTCATTAGCCTATCGCCTTGGCAACATCATAACTTCATTTTAAGCAAATAATAGCATACTTTCTGGTAAAAACTCGCGTGAACTCCAGCTATAAGAAAACGAGAATGGAATATCTTTCGAATGGCTTTTGTGCGCTCGGTAGCTTTGTCAAGACATCACCGTTGTCACATTTCAAGAACATGGAGAACAAAGACGTTTGCCGTCACGTTCGTCACTTGTCTTCCTTCCACTCGCTTAACAGATTGATTACTGTGCAAACAGTCTTTCATTCACTTTAACTGTCACTGATCAACCTCTTATAAAGCCATCAAGAGATCAAATCAAACTGCTATTATCTGCATGAGTTGTCGGCTGACGTAATTGCTTTGCAATTAGAGAATTGCAGTCAAAAATTTGTCATGCTTTATAAGGCCATGTGAGGTTGGTGCTGTTATTGTTAACTAAATCTAAAAGCTTTAAAAATAATTTAAGGTAATTAAATCTGACGTAAAATAGAAATATTAGATGAAAAACTTTCCACATTTTTCCAAGTTCATCCAAAATGAAAATTCTGTCATCATTTATTAACACTGAAGTTGTTTCAAACCTGTATGGGTTCCTTTCTTTTCTTGAACACAAACATAAGATATTTTGAAAAATATTGGTAACTAAACAGTTGACGGTAGCCATTGACTTCCATGTTATTTCTTTCCATACTATGGAAGTTAATGGATACCATCATTCTTCATTTTTGGTTGAACTATCCCTTTAACTAAAATGACTAAAAATAATACCATTAAAGATTGTTTTCGATAAGTCAAATAAAGCTGCAATAAAATATTCATTTAATATTAATAACAAACTTAAAAAACTAAAATTAGAAACGTTGCCTTGGCAACTACCTGAAATAAACAGATTAAATGAAGTACTAAAATAACTATATCTAAAATTTTAAATACAAAATAAAATAAAATATTAGATGAAAACGTGAACTTAAAAACCTTAAAGTGCCCCTATTATGCCATTTTTAAGGTTGCTAATATTGTTTTATGAGTGTCCTAAAACAGGTTTACATGCATCCAAGGTCAAAAAAACAATTTAGTTTTACCTCATTTCTAAATTATTCCTAAACGACTCGTGCGAAGCAGTTTGAAGAATCAGTCTCTCTAAACCCCGCCTTTCACTGCTGTGATTGGTCAGATGGCGCAGTCCTTTGTGATTGGTCTACCGCATACAGCGCAAATGACAGCCATGGGCGGACATTATGCAAATGTGTAACTTTGTGATGTACAGCCGTAACAGAACAAGATTCAAATACCTGACGACTCGTTTAGGCGATTGCGAACACTTTTTTTTGATAGACAATAACTTTATTTATCGTGCCCTGTCGGCTTCACAACTGCAGAAAGTTTATGTTCACATACTGCTACATGACACACTGCATGAAAGGTAGTATTCGAAAAGGCATAATAGGGGCACTTTAAACAATACCAGTTTAAAAACATTAAGCTCAAATGAATGTTTAAATGTTGCTTTGGTGAAAAATTATGCTATACCTGAAATAAATAGGTTTAATTTAAAGTACTAAAATTAAAACCTTTCAACAATAATGGCAATTTAAAAAGAAAACATAAAACATAACTGACAATATAAAAATAAGCTTATTCAAAATATCAATAAATACTATAATAATATATACATAACTAAAAGTAATACAGAAAATAACACTGTAATAAAATAGAAAAATAACATTTGAGAATCCTCTGATGCCACACAGACATTTTAAATATAAAATTGCTTTTAAATATTAATGTTTTAATGTAACATTACTGTTTGTACTGTGTGTTCACATTTTAAATGATACGCTCAAAGAGTCAGCTTCACAGATTGGAGCACAGCTGGGTCCCTCCGCACAAGACTCATGGTCCCTAGGGGGCCCGCAGCCTCTTAGCTCACATACAGACACAAGACTGAACAGGAGGATGGTGGTATTTGGCAGGAAGCTCCATAGGAGGATTTTAATTCGGTTATCATAGGGCTGAGAGCGGTCCGGGAGAGGGCGGGCAGATGGGGCTGGGACTCTCCAGGGAGCTGAGCCAGGTTTATAAAGGTCAGTAGATGGAGTAGAAAGAGGTAGATGAGGTGTGGTTCAGGGGTCAGAGCGACCTTACACAGTTTACAAACCAGCCACAACCATGACCAGACGGATCTACTCCACAAAACATGTTGTCATGAATATTAATTAGGTGATGCATTCGTTCACAAAAAAAAAAAAAATAGACGGATGAATATAGAAGCTGTTACAAGATAAGGAAATTAGATGAAGAAAACGGATTCTAGATGCTATATTCTCAGTTCAGATCCCGATAAAGGTCCAAGATGATCTAAGACCAGTGAGCTGGTGAATAGCAGATTCACCTCTGCCTTATGAACTAGGATTTTTCAACAGCGTCTTACCTCCAGTAGACCAGGACAGCCAGCAGCATGATCAGACAGAGCAGCGTGAGGGCAGAGACCACCATCAGGGGGATGATCCACTCCATCCGGCTGGATGACACCGGGTCTCGGGTGACAGAGGAGAGGCTGTTCCTCTCTGCATGAAGGTCAAAGGAGACCACAGCAAGGTAACAAATACAAATACAAAGGCAGAGTTATAAACCATTTTATATTAGAGTCTATTATTGCATTCATGCATATTCAACACAGCTATTTTTGTACAATGATCTTCCTTTGCAAAGCTTATTTCAACTATAGATTTGCATGTAATATAATATATTTTACAATAATCCATATACAGCAGTCTTTATTACATTACATGGAACTTTATCTGATTATTTATTTTTTATTACATATATACATTTTATAATATTTCATTTTGTTTTTATTGTATATTTTATATTATTTAATTACATTTTATTATATATTTTAATAAAATGTTTATAAATATTTAATTCACAATAATACTTACATCCACAACCATTCACAAGTTTTGGGTTGGTAAGATATATATCTTTTTTTAATATAAGTCTCATCAAGCCAAAATACAAGAAGAACAGTAATATTGTGAAATATTATTACAATTTAAAATAACCGTTTTATATATTTAAACATTTTATTTATTCCCGTGATAGCAAAGCTGAATTTTCAACAGTCATTGCTCCTGTTTTTAGTGTCACACGATCCTTTAGAAATCATTTAAATATGCTGATTTGGTGCTCAAGAAACATCTCTTATGATCAATGCCGAAAACATTTATTTTTATGGAAATCACAGTTGTTTAAGGATTCTTTTTCAAATAAAGAATAGCACTGATTATTTTTTGTAGCAATGTAAAATGTTACTGTCACTTTAAATCAGTTTAATGCATCCTTAATGGAAAAACTTATTCATTGTTTTCATTAAAACAATTTAAATTTTCAATTTTTTTTCAAAATGTTTCATCACTATGCATTTAAAACATTTTATTTTTTAATATATTTATACATATTAATATATATTTTAATATTAATTCAAGTATAATTTTTTGGCACCACTTATTAATTTTAAAAGTACTGTCTTTTTGTGTATATTACTGTTGTTGCCTTGAGCTTTAGACTGCGAGTCTGTAGCTCACCTACCAGTGTGAATTAAGAACGGCCAGTGCGCCCTCTCCTCATCGGTGAGTTCGGTGGTCTCGGTCGAGCTGGAGGGAAGTTGCATGTCTACAGTGTCATCCTCCTCCAGCCATGTTGGTTTTGATGAATCCTCACCAGAAGACGTCTCTGTGGCACGAGGCACCTGCTCTTCCACTGTTCTAGGGGCCAATGTGGAGTTCTCAGTGTTAACATCAGCCCTCTCTCGACCCCTCTCCCTGTGTTTTGCAGTTGGGACAGGGGCAGTTGGTTTTTGGGGCACCGTCTTGTCCTGCTTTTTGTCCTTGAATGTTCCTTTTTTTTTCTTCTCCTCTTCACCTTTGTCCTCTTCCTCCTCCTCCTCCTCCTCTTCTTCTTCCTTTTTCTCTTCTCTTTCACGGTCTTCTTCCTGTTTGTTATTAGCTTCAGTGCTGTCCTCAGAGGTTAGGATGTTGCTGTCAGATGGGGTGTTTTCGGCTGTGGGAGCGGCTGGATGTTGAGTGGGCGTGGGACCTGAGTTTGTTGAGTGGGTCGGCCAAAAGGATCCTGGGAGGGAAGAAATCACACTGCCACTGAAACCCAGTCCTGCCAACAGAGTGCTGGTCACCACAGATGCTACAGTGGCTTGTCCACCACTGGATGGTGGCCCCATTCCCGTAGCCATTGAAACAAAAGAAAAGGGGAGGCCGGCGGACGTCCAAGTAGAGGAGCCTGAGCTTATAGGGGCCATGTCTGCCGAAGAGGCGGGGGAAACCGTGGGCTAGAACAGGGCGGAAGAAGAAAATAAATACTCTTTTAGTCGATAAATATATTAGCATCCACACCATCGCATGATAGCGTCTGAGATTATAAGCATGCACTCAAGCTCTTTAAAGCTGAACAGATTCTGATAGGCTGTCAATGTTTTTGTGAAAGTGTTTCCTTTTCATTAGACAAAAATTTGTAATAACCTTGAGCAAGAGATGACAGCATTAATATTTTAGTTCATTTTCCAGTAAGAGATGGTACATTTTGAAAGCACATATATCTGCTAAATTTTTCTGGTGAATTATGCTATTCTTTCAAATTTAGAACGATTTTTTAAAAACGATATCTTTATCATTAGTGTTATCGTCCTTGGTGTGAACAGGCCTTTAGAAATGATTAAACCAGTTACCCACCATTCCAGTTTTCACAATCCTTGTGCCCTCGAATATCCTTGTGGTGTTTGCTTGAAGAATAAATCACACAGTATGATAATCAATACTAATGGACTGTTTGAATGGTAGCAGAATTTTGACATTTTAAGACCAGAAAACCACTTCAAATGGGACAAACCTATGAATATAAGTGTTTGGCTGAAGTCACTGCGCTGGTCTCTCTGACACACAGCTTGCACTCTGAACAGATACAGGACATCTGGAGACACGAGTGTGATGACTGCCCTCTGCAGGAAACATATGACACACCATACATTTTAATAACAGTACAACACATAGACGGCAGGAATAGAAACCGGATACCTTCAAAATAACTCATACTACCTTTGCAGTAATGTACAGTATGCACATTTTCAGTATGCAATGAACACGCAGATAAGCGCTACAATTTTTTGAAAGAAAATTATACTTTTTTCTTCAAAAAGGATGCATTAAATTGATCCAAATTAACAGTAAAGACAATGTTACAAACATGTTATAATTTTGAACTTTTTATTAAAGAACCTCAAAAACAATGCATCATGAGTTCTACAAAAATATTAAGCAGCACAACTGTTTTCAACACTGATAATAATAAGTGTTTATTGAGTGCCAAATTAGCATATTATAATTATTTCTGAAGGATCATGTGGCACTCAAGACTGGTGTAATGGATGCAAATTATATTTGAATTACATTTACATAAAAATAGAAAACGGCTGTTTTAAATTGTAATAATTTTTCACAATATTACTGTTATTTTCTAAATTTTTATCAAATGCATTTAGATGAGCATAAGACTCATTAAATAATTATAATAAAGCCCAAACCTTTGAATGGTATAGTGTCCATTTGACAACATGCACTATACAACAGTACAGAACAAAATAACTATTGTTTTATGCGACGGCTGTAGTGAATCATGAAAAAATATATACTAAACCTTGAGCAAAAGAGATTCAATTTTCAATGCGCATATATCTGCCTATATATGTTTTTGTTGTACAGTCATATATAGATGGCCTCCAAGCAACAGACACGGATCAAACACCACAAAACTCCAATTTTGATTTCAAGCTGTCTTCAGTTGACCAAAATTAAGTCTAATTTATGCATTTCTGAATGTTGGACGCAGTCAGAGCGTCCCTTTCAACAGCTACACACAAATCCAAAAACCTCATTACACAACACAGAGTGAGCGGATATAAATCTGACAAGACCTTATAGTCCAAAACCGAAATGTCAAAGCATTTTTGACATCTGCCATTATTATTTGTATAAATTGACACTTATTTATTGCAATGTCCTGCTCTGTCTTTCAGAGATCCTCAGTGTCCCAGAAATAGATAGATATTGATTTAAATTTCATATACATAAATTGGTCTTTTCGCTGGCACAACCTGTGACTGGGCTCAAAATTGAAATAAAAATGTAAATGTAGAGGCAAAAAAAGACGAGGGAGTCATGATGGGCTGTAGAGTGAAAGAACGTAATTGGACTTTAACCGTGGCAGTTATATCCCTCAACTAAATCCAAATCTAATTTGACCGAGGCTAAAAAAGACTGACAGCGCTCATCAGAAAAAGTTCCTTCATCTGGCTGGACACTGTCTTGTTGTCATGGATACGGTGTGTGTAAGGCCGCTCCAATAAGGTGACTGACAGACATGGGTGTAAGTCATTCATTAGACTTGGGGGAAGAAAGACAAAATGCTGTCCAAGTCCATCAAATCGATCAGAGCAGTCCATCCATCAGAATTTTGAGGGAATGCTGGGGTCCAGAAGACAAGGCTCTGGCAACAGGTTCTGACATCATGCTTAAGTGGCTGTATCAAGGGTAAAAATTATATATATTTTCAAATGTTCAAATGCAATAACTTAAGTGGCTCATAACACCAATCGGGCCACCCTGCCGTCCTCACATCTGTCCCACACAACAGTGTTTTAGGTCTTATTAATCTCTTTCATTCCTGACAAGCCTGGGCACTACAACACGTCTCGAGATCCTGGATTTGTAATAGCGGAGGTGTTCCATTACATCTTACACTCCTGTCTAGCTCAAGAGTCTTCAACAGGGGGTCTGTGGCCCCTAAAGGGTCCAATGTAGTACTGCAATTGATATTTTTTCTAACTTATTTGGGATGCTAATACAAAAATATATGGATTTTATTTTTTGAATATTAGTTATTTTCAACTTAAACTAAAATACATTAAAATAAATTCATAAAATGTAAAATTACACATTTGAATATAAAGGGACACGTTTTATTATACTCATATTTAATAAATAAAGTCTTCTGCTCACCAAGGCTGCATTTATTTGTTCAAAAATACATAAAAAAAATTTGTTACATTGTTTTTCATTTGAATATATATTAAAATGTAATTTATTCCAATGATGGCAAAGCTGAAAAATTACTCCAGTCTTCAGTGTCGCATGATCCTTCAGAAATCAAACTAATATGCTGATTTTCTGCTCAACATTTCTTATTAGTATCAATGTTGAAAACAGTTGTGCTGCTTAATTTATTTTGTGGAAACAATATGTTTTTGTCAGGATTCATTGATGTATAGAAAGTTCTAAAACAAAGCATTTTTGAATAGAACTCTTTTGTAACAAATATATTTTTGCCAAATAAAAGTATTAATTCTTAAAGTCTTACTGACCCCAAATGTTTTGAACAGTAATATATAATACACTAATGTCCATGTTATTAGCACTCATTTTTACGATCTTTATCTTTATCGACCAAGCGTAGATGGTCCAGCAGTTTTTATGCCACTTGCGCCTTCAGCCTAATGTAATCTCAACACAGTGATTGAATAAATGGTTGAGATAAAACCAGGACTAAAAGAATTACAGCAGAGGGAATGAGGTTTGCGGTGGTTGACACTTCGAATGTGCGCTGCCTTTCATTGTCGGGAGCCTTACCATTCTGTGTTCACCGCTCTGCGTGAAGGTCTTCTCAAAAGAGGTTTCATCCTTCACCCAGCTGTAGGAGACAAGGAAGCCCACTATAGGCGGGTGGTAGACAGCTGACGGTCTGTCCCAGGTCAACACAAGAGCAGTTCTGTTCAGAGGGTGGACCTTCATGTTGTTAGGGATGCTGCTGCAGACTGGATGGAGAGAGGAGAAGCAGAGCGATGAGATGAGACTGATAAAAACAAGGAGGAAGAAGGTACAGTACAGTTGTTCTCATTTGATTAGGGATGTGTGACTGGAGATAAACGGGTGGAATTACGGCTCTTCAGCAGTGGGACCGGAGCCAGATCTCAGCCGCACAGGTCCACGACTGCAGCCCCCAGGTGAAGCTAAATCTTTTATTGCTGTCTGACTCACCAAAGCGTTCTCACCAGAAACGGCTTCAAAGTGGAAAATAATACATGAGTTCATCTCAATCTGCCTCCAGGCTTTCAAACAGCCTTGCAGTGAGCGCACGCATGCGTGGCTGTGTGCTCTACAGTGGACACAGTAGGAAGTCTGAGTGTGTGTGTGTGTGTGTGTGTGTGTGTGTGTGATTCTCAGTGGTGGAAGAAGTATTTAAGAAGTACAACAATCACGCACGTGCACGTCAGTTAAAATGGAGATACAATGATGAAAAATGAATGCAGTAAAAGTACAATAGCGTTTAAAAGTTTGGGGCTGGAAAGATTTTTAAAATGTTTTTGTGCTCACAAAGGCTGCATTTATTAGATCAAAATGCAGTACAAACAGTAATGTAAAATATTATTACATTTGAAAATAGCTGCTTTCCATTTTAACTATTTAAACTGCAATTTATTAATGTGATGGAAAAGCTGAATTTTTAGCAGCATTCAGTGTTACACGACCCTTCAGAAATCATCATCATCTGATTTGCTGCTAAATAAATATTTATTATTATTATCAATGTCGAGAAAAGCTGAAAGCAGTGCTGTTAAATATTTTTGTGGAAAACCGATAAATTGTTTTAATTTTTTCCTTGATGAACAAAGTAAAAAAAATTGCAGCATTTATTTAAAATATAAATCTGTTGTAACAAATGTTTTTACTGTCACTTTTCACCAATTTAATGCATCCTTGCGGAATAAAATTATTATTTAAAAAAAGTAACTTTTAAGCAGTGTAAGAGTCCTGCTTTTACATATCTACTTGAATAAACGCACAAGCGTGATATGATATGTATATAAAAACAACAACATTTAATTACATGATTTTTAGATCAATTAAATCACAATTAACGGCATATCAGTATTTACTAAGAAAAGTCCTCCTTACCCATTCCATGTTACATAATTTAAAGTATAAAAATCCTTATGACAATTTCTGTAAGGTAAAGCAGGTATGATTAAATGTATAAACTTGTTATTTTTTCTAATTAAATGCAATTAATATGTTAAATTGGCAGCCCTAGAACTGCTAATTAAGGTCTACACATTTTATAAATAGTAACTGGGTGAATATAATTTGCTAATGTTGATTAATAATAGTAGCATTATTGATCTAATTCATGTTTTTGAGTGTAGGGATAAGCAAAGGTATCTGAGGACCGTTATCACACACACACACACACACACACACATCATGTTGTTTCAATGGCTATTGTTTTCAACTTCCTTGTAACAGTGACCTCATTGTTGGTGCTTTTTTGATGTCACAAGCATTACAAACATGACCTATAGTTTTGCAGCTAAAAATAATCTTTACCAAATGTCAGGCTTTCAAGCAGGTTTTTAGCTACTGAGCCCCATGGAATGTAACACTGCTGTGTGATGTGACAAAATCACTGCCAATCAGAATATATTTAAATAGTTGCAGGTCAGATCTGAACCAGCGGCACCCATCAAGATTACCTGGAGTGCATGCATCAATCTAACTCATGCTTTTCCTATTAAATGAATACATTTTACCCTGATAAACAGTAAAAAAGTTGTACAGTAGCCCTGAAAGTCGAACAGACGTAATTGCACGATTGACGTCACTTATCACACAAATCATTTGGTGGGATGCGTTTTAATCAAGCTGGGCGGACCGCATAAGTGGCGCTTGATAAGGTCATTATGCCGAAAGCCTCTACTCTTTATGTGTGTGTATCAGCATTAGCGACCTGTCAACAAGCCTGTGACAAACACGTCTGTGAAACGAGAGGCAGATCGCAAGAACACAAGAAGTGAAACGAGGACGATGGGGGTGATTAGAGAAAGGGCATCTGCTGTGGAAGTCGGCATTGAGAGCTCTGTTAGCACGGGTGACTCAGCGAGAGCCCATTATTTTCATCAGTTCAATCATCAGCATGCTAATGACTCCCGCCATTACTGTCCGGCAGAGATAACACAGAGTAAGATGATTCAAATTGACTCTATTCTCATGGCAGTTCTTTGGGTTATGTAGTAAACAAGCTAAGATGTCAGCACTGGGTATAGCACAAGTAACACTCTGTGCTTGACAGGTATGTATATTACATAGTGCTTTCCGTAATTAGGGTGCAAAATAGGGCTTGGAACGAACTATTTATTATTTCTTTATCAACAAATAGTCAGTAAAAGGTCACAAATTGTCAGTAAAAGGACATGTACATCCTCAGAAGCATTTAAACAGTCATGGGAGAAGGAATTGGGCACAGATATATCGGTGGAGACATGGAAATCCTGCACTGACAATATTAATAATAGTTAGATAAATGCATGTTTGGGTCTGATACAATTTAAGGTTGTTCACAGATTTCAATTTTTGCCGAAGTAGGTTGTCGAAATTCTCTCCAGAGATATCATCTTTGGTCCAAAATGTTCGGCTGCAGAAGGGACACTTAGCCACCAGCTCCTCACATGCCACAGGCTCAATCATTTCTGGAACCTGCTGTTTGGTCATCTTTCTGAGGTATATAACAGAACTATTAAGTCGGATCCTATGGCATTGTTTGGTGTGGTAGCACCAGAAGCTGTTGCCCTCAGCATGTTACTTGCAAAACGTCTGATTTTGCAACATTGGAAGTCTGAGGCAACATTTGATATGTGGATCATGAAAGATATCGAATTTGGAAAAGGATCAAATTGTTTGTCCTTACATTTTTGACAACAGGGTTAAATGATTGAGATTGAAAAGGCAATTAACTACCAAATGTGTGTAAAAAGATATTAGTTTATCAATAGCTACAAAGCAAAAGTTAATTTAAATCATCTTAAATTATTTAAATGTATAACACACACACACATGTATATATATATATTAGTGATGTCAAAGTTAACGCGTACATTTTTTTGTGCAGATTAACATCTTGGAAGGGAGAGCTAGTTATGTATGCTATTTCATATTAATTCCATTGTCTGACAACAGAAACAGTAAAAATATATCAATGAAAACAGTTTTAATGAGAAATTAGCTTCAAAATACAGTATGTGGGCACAGAGAGGCAAACAGATGTAATAATAAATAATAAATGTACATTTTTGCATGTTCAGAAGAAGAGCTGCCCTGTGTGCAAAAATGTAAACAGGTTTGTGTCAGTAAATTGCTCAGTGCAAAGAAAGAGAAGTAATGGGAACCTTGTATTTCTTTTTTGTAGTCGTTTTGTAGTTCTTTGAAAAACATCTATGACCTTTAAAACATGTCTAGTCTTCATGCTCTATTTTGACTATGGTTTCAATAATTAACATACATTTGCATAAAGCATCCATATTTGTCCATGCCCATGTTGATTAGAGTATTAAAAACTTGTATTAATTTAAAAAGTATTAATGCGGGTTAATCGCGAGTTAACTCATGACAATCATGCGATTAATAGCAATTATATATATATATAAAATTAGTGAGTGTCAAACGATTAATCGCATCCAAAATAAAAGTTGTTGTTTACATTATATATGTACGTATACTCTGTATTTTTATTATGTATATATAAATACACACATATACAGTATACGTATATTTAGTTTATATAATTTTATATATATATATATATATATATATATATAAGTATTAAATATAATATTATATTTAATAAATAAACATTTTTTCTTAAATATATACATGCAGGTGTTTGTATTTATATTTACATAAATATACATCGTATGCACACATATATTGTGAAAACAAAAACTTTTATTATGGATGCGATTAATCATTTGACAGCGCTTCATAATATCACACTAAGCTGAGCATAGCTAATAATTCTCAGAAGAAAAACATTGTATTTGTGCTAATTCTTTAAAAAGAAGCAGATAAAAGTGTACCGTGCTCAAGGAAAATGTCATGGAAGAAAGCTATTGAAACCGAATGAAAAACAGAAAAAGAAAAACACTATGATAAAAAGATGTATTATTGCAAAGGGTTTTCAAAACCGCTTGCTTGGAAAACGCCAGAACTGCTGTTTGGCCACACAGTGTTCATTTGAACGAGTTTATTTTTAGAGGGAATATTAATGATGATTATTCCGCCTTTCGGCTGTGTTGCATCACTCCCGACTTCATCACAACCAATAGCAATCAATTCCCTCAGCCGGAGAGGAAAACAACGCTATCATTAACGCACACAGTACAGCGTCCCCCAGTTACTGGCTCAGCTCAGAGCGCTGCGCTGCAGTAGTCACTGCATTAATAAATCCTATTTATTCAGTCTGTCTCAAGAGCAATGGATATCCCAAAAACAACCAGCTTTGCACTATATGCATGAGACGAATGAAAAGAAACCCAAACAAGACGTCTATGAAGTACAAAACTGAACTACAGATTTAGCCAAGAGAAATAAGCGCAGTTCCAGAGGTAAATGTACAGATGTTTCATTTATAAAGACGGTTTCCTGAAATAGGATTCTTTTGAAGGCTATGATGTCTCTTAAGAATTAAAAGCACGTATCTTTCCTTCTTCATTGGTCAGGCCAGTTTTGGGAAGAAAGCCATCATACCTCGAGAAGTTTCTGAGTCTGCAGCGCTGGCCATGTTGTCTGTCATGAGGTCGGGCATCCACGCATCCATCAGAGCCGATTTGAAGATCTGCCGGCTGTCGAGATGTTGAGTGGGCCGGTGGTTATTCCTCAGGTAATCCACGGACTTCACATGATCCTGCTGCTCTGTGGTGAAGATGGAGTAGAAAGCATCCAGCTACAGCGAAGGAGAGAGATGGGGAGGCAGAAAAATAAAGAACAACATTATCTATTAGTGTAATCATGATTTTCTGTTTCATTTCATAATTTTTAGGTTGGCTTTGCAAGGGAATGTATAAATTTATTTCCAATTTATTCTGGCAAAAGGTTGTAGAAAGGAGAGAAGAGCATGCTGGGTATGACTTTGTGGCTTTACTCTGTGTGATGCTGAATAAAGCAGGTAGAAAAGTAAAAGACTGGAACGGATAAGTTAATCCATGTTAGCTGTTTCCAGAGTGAGATTTGGGAGTGAGGTTGATTTATTCAGAGTGAAGTTATGGCTCGTTTCCACCGAGCGGTACGGGTCAGTACAGTACGGTACGGTAAGGTTTGGGACCGAACACTCTGATCCAGCTGGCGTTTCCACTGCCAACAGTACCCTTACTTGTGTGGTGTATGCCGGAAAGTAGCGATCGACAATAAAGCGCTTCAATAAGCACAACTCTGCCTTTTTATGTGTTTTAATGAACAATAATAGACATTATAAAAGTATAAGTACAAAGTATAAGAGGCTTATATAAGAGGAAATAAAGACAAAAGAACAATTCAGTCAAACGTATGCTACAAAATCAGCGTTGTACTACGATAAAGTAAAAAAAAAAAAAAAATAAACTTTGTGCTTCGTCAAAACGATATGACCAGTAACAAATAATAGATTCATGAGACCGCGAATGCCTGTTAAATATACACAAAACAATTTTTTTCTCATGTTTAATCACTACAGAGACATCAGAGCAAGCGGGAAATGTCGGAAGGACTAGCCGAGCGTAAGGCTGCTTTCGGCGGATACACGAGCACTGAGTGCCCGGTGATCGCCTGGAGCTCCGAAATCAGCATAGCACATTTTTAAATAGGCACTATCTTTTTTAAATATACCGCAGATTTGAGTATTAAACAACTACATACTCGCCTGAAAAACCCTTAAAACGACATTTCATGACACAATAACAGTAATATTTTGAAAATTACGCTGGTTTTTGGGCAATGACGTTTCACAAGTCCACAAGAACAGACAAGAAAGCATATTGAGAAACGGCTATTGCCTGTGTGAAAATATAAAAATACACTTATTTTTTTTAGTGTTTGCGCACTCTGAAGTAATAAGCCAAATACAGCAGAGCAGAATGAACGAGTGAAGGAGAAGCTTTATCCCCTTGTATCACGCACTAGTCAACCAATCAACGTTCTGCAGTGAGTTTAGCTCCACCCTTTTTGTACACTCTGCAGTGCTAGGTGCCCCAACGAAAGTGTACCAAAAAAGTGGTACGGTACGGTTCACTATTTTGGTACCATTCACAAATTCTGACAGTGGAAACGGAAATAATTGCGTACTGTACTGTACCAAACCACCGCTCAGTGGAAACGAGCCATTAACCATTCAGTCATACATCAATATAAAAGTGTATAAATTATTATGCTATATTTTTATAGTGATTATTTTAGTGGTTGCTGGGGTGTTTTGGAAGGTTGCTAGGCCATAGATGTGTTTAAGAGGACATTATCATTCACATAAACAAAATCTGATTGAAAAAGTATATTTAGAAATTGTGAAAAATGATATTTCGATTATTTAATTCTGTACAATTATTATAATAAAAATATGACTATTACTACTATCAACATCAAAATGACTTGCATTACTTAACAATATTATGTAAAGTAAATAATGAAAACGTTTTCTGTGTTGTCATTATACATAATTAAAATAATATATTATTAATGTTAATATTAATAATACTATATTATTATTACATTTTTATATATAATAATAATTAATATATTATGGATTATTTATTAAAACAATTTGCTTTATTAATTATTATAAATAAATAAAACAAATCCAAACAATCACAAATAAATAGATAACCCTAATATTGGACAATACCGATATGGTCACAAATATATTGTGCATCCTTAGAATAATTTTTGAAAGAACATTATTCTGGTGAAGATCAGCACCACTTCATTATATGTAATGTAATGATACTATATATCTACAACACACATATACATATACATGCATGAATCGGTTCAGTAAATCTTCTGCACCATCTCATTTTCAGGAACATTTGAGCACACAGCAGATGAGTCACATTGCTAGTGTAATATTGTCTGTTTGAGTTTGAGTGCTTGCTTGCAGATGGTACGAATATGATACAGGAGAATGAACGCAGACCAATTTCAAGCATAGTGCACACAGCTGGAGGTGATGCATGATCATATGAATGTAAAGTGCATGTAAGCATGATTATGTGTGTGTGTTTCTGCCAACCTGGTGGTAGGACAGGTAAACAGGTCGACTGAAGATGATCCACTCCACGACTTTACTGCAGGGAGGTGTCGTCAGCGAGCCGGTGTAGCGGTAATAACTTCCCAAGGATGATGGCAAAAGATCCCTTAATATGAATGGACCAAGGTTTGTTTCCTTCTCTGTTAAATAAAAGACACAGAATAAACACTCCAAGACTGAAGGAGATCTTATGAAGCCTGCCTGAAGCACTATGTGGCATATACACAGGTTTTGTTGACATTTTATTATCTTATTGTTATCTTCTGGCATTTAGAAATAAAAGCATCTGCCCAGCTTTCTCTTTATTTCCAGACTGTAACTGGGTGGGCCAAGATTCTGAACAATAGATGCAGTGATTGCATGTTAATAAACTTAGAACCTTGGAGAGAATTTTGATTACATTTACAATTACATTACTGTTGAAAAGTTTGGGCTAAGTAAGATAAAAAAACTTATAATTTTAATAAATGTAATAATAACAGCAGAAATGCATGAAATTGCCCCAAAGTGACAGTCAGTGTCTTTAGAATGTTAAAAAATATTGTCTTTTAATCAATACTATTCTGAACTATATCTATTTTGAACTTTCTATTAATCCAAAAGTCCTGAAAAATGTATCATGGTTTCTACATAGCAGCACAGCTGTTATTGCCACTGATAATAGTTAAATATTTAATGAGCAGCAAATCAGCATATTAGAATGATTTCTGAAGGATCACGTGACACTGAAGACGGGAGTAATGATGCTATATTTTAAAATATGTATAAAACATTTTGAAATTGCATTCATATTTCACAATATTGCTGTTTTTGCAGTCACCGACCCCAAATATTTTAACAGTAGTTAACTTTTATTTTAAAAAAGACAATTAAAAATGTATATTTAGTTTCTCATTATATGAACTCCATGTTCTTAATTCCAAGATAACTTTTTGAAATTCATGGTTCTTTTAGAAAACCATCTATTTGCTAGAAAAGCTTAATTTTTCCTCTATTAGAACCAATATATTGTTCTGAAGAAGCTATATTGCAACACCTTGTCTTTTTAATCTCCAAAGAGCCATATAACCAACATAAGAACTGTATATACAGCAAAAATAGTTTGTTGTGCTAATGCCTAGGCACTCAGTGTTCATTATTTATTTCTACATTAATTGATTTTTATTTCGTTTTATTATAATTGTGCACTCTGAAAGCTGTTTATATGGCAACATTTACCGTGATGGACTACCCGTTTGAGACCTGTGATGATGGGCTCAGCTGCAATGTTATCTTTCTTCGCCACCTAGAAATAAAAACAGAAAAACGCAGCATGAAATTAGTGATTATTCTGTTACTCTATGTTAAAGAAACACAAAAGTATGGGCTGCATTTCAATTCTGCTATTATCGAACATAAGTTTCCCATGTTCTCTGCTTATGCAACATTAAAAACTAGAGCACGCTGACATAAGCACCTTTTATTCAGGTTGATGGAGAAGCTCATTCAGGTCAGAGATGAAATATACTCACTTGTGCTCCCTGAGGATTCATTTGGTTGAACTAGGTGGCAATAAAAGAGCCCAAGGGAACCACCAATACAGGAGCTCCACATCGATTAACTATATAAAACCCCCAGGAACGGACATGTCACACTCCACATGACACCATTCGTCTAAGCACTAATAGCGGTAAGCCATAACGCTGTCACATGTGGGCGAAAGAGTTTAAGTCCGCCGACGTCGGTTATTCTTTCACCGTTTGACAATGGATAAACATAGGACACACCTGCGTCCCACTTTCAGCGTGAAGAATAGGCCTGTCACATTAGTTAAGGTGTGTAACAACCTACTGTATGTGAGTGTGTGAAGCATGTTGTGAATGAATGGGAATGAATGTGCTGCAAAAAAGCTTATGTTATTTTCACGCTGACCTGTTAAGCCTGTTTTTCTCTATACATTCATGTGACATCCCTGAATACTGAGGCTGTGCACCACAAATCTTCCTTTTTGGCTGGACTCATTAGGAAAAGCGTGGCAAATGTGCCATTTTCACCCTTGATAAGAACATTTGTCACAGTCGAAGAAGGAAAAGTACAAATAAACAAGAGACAATGCTGGTAGGAGCATAATGGTATATGTTTTTGCTCGGTTATGTCACTTTCAACTCGTCCCTCAGTTTGTGAAACAAAATACAAATATTCGTAGAAATGCAATTACAATGGAGGTAGATGAAGCAAGGCATTTCAGGACGCTTTCTTCAAAAGGTTTAAGGTATCATAGAATGCATTGATGCAATATTTTAAATTGTTATCGGATATCTATAGAAGCGGTGTGGCTTAGGTAAGGGCAAACATTTATTTTAAATTGTAATATCTCACATGATTACTGTTTTGTCAAATAAATGCAACCTCGGTAAGCAGAAGAGAGCAGAAATAAACAAAACAATCTTACCAACCCCAACATTTTCGAACAGTAAAATGTTAATTAAATTAGTTATTTAAGTTGTCCAAATCATTCTTTCAGTGGTCAGACTAGTTTCTAGAGGATCAATGTCTGATTATGCAGGACCAGATGGAAAACAAAAACAAAGTCTGCAGATTTTATTTTGGTTTCCCATCTGGGCCTGCATTATCAGACATTTATCCATAAACCACAGCATTATCTAACAATTTAAGGATTTTTTTTTCATCAGAACACGACTAACTACATCTACCAGAAGAGGCCATGCTAACCAGCCAAATCTTGACCTCTTGGTTACGTCATGCCATTGTTTACATGTTCATACATGATTGCATGAACATTTGATCAGACAAGGTTAGAAGGCCACTGCATCTTGCTAGTCACTCAGTCACAAAGTCTTGCAGCTACACTTCTGAAGCAGTTTAATCATACTTTAACTTTTATCCCATTGCAATGCCTTGCCCAATGGACTTTCATTATTCTTTGAAACTGAAGTTAGAAGCAAGTTTATTCTATTATACTTTGAGAGAAAGATGGCTAGAAGGCAGGAGAAGACGTCTGCGCTTTCTTCTACCTGTTGCTAATGGTGAAAATAAGCCTTGAGGCTACATGGGCCAAAACCCAATCTATCTGATGTTTTTAGTCTCTTTCTCTCGGTCTCTGGTACCGTGAGCTATAAAGCCCTATTTCACAGGCTGGTAAACATTCGAAAATCCCAAAAAAATCAAAGAAGATCTTCACCTGAAAGAAGACAGCCATGGCGGCGATGATTCGTCTCTCCTTTATCGCGGTGCTCAGACTGTCAAAATCATCCGAATTGTAGAAATAAATCTGCATCTATGAGGCAAAGAGATGAGAACATGGCTTTATAACTGCATTCTTATTTGACAGGGTATGAAACGGCTCATATGAATGTTCTGCTTTGACTTTCCTGTTTGGTAAACACAATGCATTGTGGTATCGAATTTGGTACAGTAGCGCTGTCAAATCCTCACGAATTGATATTCCTCTCATCGTCTTCACACGCACAATAACGGCATATCTGTCATATCCTACTTCTCTCATCACTCCACATTTTGACATCTGAGACAACTAAGGATTATATGCTTTCTCTCTGAGGACGGATTTAGGAAGAAAGCGAACCTCAGAAGCAAATCCCCTCTGCGCGGCGCAATAAACAACGTGTCTTTGTTGCCTTAAACATTGTCTCTGAACAAACGCACAAAGTGCCATGTGTCAAATAAATGCTAAATCTACTATTACAGAAAAAACAGGGACGATCTTACAAAGAGAGAGAGGGAGAGAAAGGAAAGCGGGATGAATGGCGTGTCAAAGCTCACAGCAGCTGAGCAATCGTGAAAGAGATCGTTGAAATGCAGGGAATAAGATTAAGCCCCGCTATGGCAATCACGTTCCAATTCAGCTTATTCTCTGGCAGCCTTTCGTGCGCCGGCGTTATTTGCCCGCCGATGTTTTTCTCTCTTCATTTTATATTGTAGACTTCACTTAAGCACATTTCCCTTGTCATTGAATTGTGCATGTAAGAAAAATAGCAAGCTCTCGTTTTGTTAGACCAGTGCTTCTCAACTGACGGGGCGGCAGCTTGTTTTGATAAGGTTGCAGACAGGAGATGAGAAAATAATGCTAAATACAAAGAATAAAATGCGGCTAACCATATAATATTACACTCGGGAAAGGAACATTCTTTTTTAAAGAAAAAAAAAAACAGAGGCTTTGTGTCGAATCAAATTCAACCTTTTAGGAGCTACTGCAGACAAACTTGCTATGGTAAAATAAACATTGCAAAGAGTATGATCCAAACTACATTAAAAACAGGTTACAGGTCTAGTATTGGCCTGTAAAAGACACTATGATTTGTTATGTAGTTAGTAAGGCACTCGGAGTGGTGTTTAGCACTTTCTATGTAGTTGCATACTAACACTCTGGGGTCCCTAGATAACAATTTATAGTAGGTAAATGGATTTGTTCACTTTAAAAAAACTGCACAATTTAAGATATGATTTAACCTTATGAAGCCTATTGTATCATATCTGATATGAATCTAAGGCCTCTGAATTACCAACATGATCAGAAAAAGTTTGCTGAAAAACCTGTTGCACAAAATCTTTTGAATGCAATCTGCCCTCTGATTGATAATTCATTCTCTTTAGCAAGTAAAAAGCCTTACTTGATTATCCATTCATAATTTTGTTGAAAAATCTTGCTATAATGTGAACAGAGGTTTGATAATAAAAATAAGCATTGGTAATAAAAATCCCCATTATTTTGGGGAAATGACCAACTGTGACAACTGTTATTTATAAAAAAAATTGCAAGTAATCTGTGCTCTCATTGATTTTAGTCTGTTGTCGATACCAAATTGCATTGATTTTCTCTTTTTTCCCCTCCATGACATTGAGCTACACATTCTCACTATAAGCCTGATGCATCAAATGTGATACAAAACATAAAACGTGCACACTTAAAAAAAAAAAATAAAAAGCGTTTTATATATTTTATCTAAAGTTTCAGTAAACTGTTCCAAACTATTAAAAAAAAAAATAAATAAAGCCTATCATTTCAGGCCAGGCTTTACAGGGTTAACATATGTAACGCAAACAGTATGTGCCAAAGTTTAATACTTTGGGTTAAGAGCTCATTTAAATACTAATGCTGATGCTTGCCTTGGCAAGAAACACTAAAAATAGTGGCAAAAAGGCCAAAACATTATTGCTGTTGTAGTTTAATTTACTGTGCCAGATTTGAGCCAGAGGTCAACAGAAGTCGTCAAGAGATAATTGGATGCCTCTCTTCTCACTCTCTGGCTTCAGTGCATTTGGGTTTTAAATCGCTAGAAAATGCTTAGTGGCTATCCAGCGGCGTGCGGATACACATCAATTGTATTTCTGTGTAAAATGGGATTTATGGAGCAAAGTCGATTCATCAAATGAGAAAGTGCTGCCAGAGAGGTGGAGCCAGCCCAGGTCGTCTGACCTCTGTGCCAGCTAATTTCCAACAAACTTAGACTGATGAATACAAATGATTTAGTTTCCCCATCCCTAAATTGTTGTTGTGTAGACACTGCATTGACAGAAAAGAAATACTGCTAGATCATGGATGAATGCCAGTAGGGTTTGGCTCAAGAATTTAGGATTCATATCTACTCGGAGTATATATTCTGACCTTGTTTGAACACTGAAATAAAATGTAATGAAATAAAGAGCAATTTCTGTAAAGGAGAATGGTGCGCCCTTGGAAAGGCAACAGACATTGCCAAAGGAACCCAGGGCATTTTAGGCAAAAGCTAGGCGACTGAAAACTAACCTCCAAACAAAGTAATTAAGACCAGACAATGTCAGAAGGGGTGGACAATGAATGAATCCACTAATAAAGAGAAGAAAGTACTTTAACAAAGTTAAAGTCTTTAATGAAAACCAATCAGTCTCCTTCAGGCCTCTTTTAAATCACAGACTTTAATGGTGTCCATTTATTGTGTCTTCACAGGGGGAAATATATTACTCATTTATCACTAAACCTCATTAGCCAATTAGCTTCCTCCAAGAGTTAATACAGAGTTTCTGGTTTCCGAAAGTAAAGCACAGCACAAACACGTTTAGTTAATGAATCAAAATGGGACAGAAACCATGTGCGGAAACAAAAAAAGGCCAGCATACACTCGACTTCACAAGATAGCGTATAATGTGTGATTGCATAACGATATTTAACTTGAATGCAGTGATGTGTCCATCCGGAATTCTCTGGTTTTGCACCATTTTCTCAGAAACCTCAAAATGAAAATTGATTGCATTGTACACAGTTTTTCTGTGCCTAACTTTGTCTCACACAGCTCTTAAACTTGATTGTGCATCCAGTGTTTTCAAGGGCAAATGGAGAAGGTTTACAAGCAAGAGCTAATACTATTTTTTGCGCAAAATAATATCTGTAAGGCAAAAGAGACACTTTTTGAACTTGAAGGTTGTTGAAAACAAGTAGAAGCACCCTATAAGGCATGGAAAGGAATTACACCTAATTAAAAATTAAGACTTTTCGTCATTGTTGACTGAGATGAGCACTTGGGCTCATTACTTCATTTCTCATATCCACAAGACTCATTTATAAAACAAAACTAATTAATAATACTACTAATAAAAAGACAGATAAACAAAAAATAAATAAATAATAAATACAATATATATATATGTGTGTGTGTGTGTGTGTGTGTGTGTGTGTGTACAGACTCACACACAGCATGCATATACATTTATGTCTTACTAGTATTACCATAACATAATAAAAATATCTAAAATAATTATTACAATAATTGAGATAACACTGAATAGAAATAAATCCGCCAATTTACAAATCAAGATGAACTGGTGAAGAACTCAAATCATTTTTAAAGACATCACCTTGAGGAGAGAATTAAGGAAGCCAGATATCCTTGCTCTTCAGTGAAATGTAGCGGCTGCACCATCAAGTCGATAAAACGTATCGATCACAGTTTCATGGAGAGGTTCTTCAATTAGTTCAGATTAGTACACCACTTTCAACCTCCTCAAGTCAAGGTGGAATCCTTGAACTTTATTGAATAAACTCATTTAGTAACGTTATCCTCCTCGCCTAAAATCCATTCCTTATAAGATTTTTTAAATGTGAAAGTGGGTGGTTTAAGGACTATTCACAAGGACTGTTGTGAACCGGATTTTGTAAAGAAACAATGGATTCCTTTAGGCACAAACTTTTTCTTTTTCGACGAGAGATTTTGAGGTTTCCAGAGCAGTAGTGAAGTGATGGCACTAACATACCGAAAGGCACTTAAACTTAAATGGAAGTGGAACTGATGTTGTTTCTTTGAGTGTAGTTGACGTACTTGAAGGGATAGTTCACCCAAAAATGAAAATTCAGTCTTTAAATTATTCACCCTCACGTCGTTCATCATCTGAACACAAATTAAGATATTTTGATTAAATCTGAGAGTTTTCTGACCCTGCATAGACAGCAAGGGAATGATCAGATTTCCTGAACCCCCAGAACTTGGATTTCATCCAAAATATCTTAATTTGTGTTCTGAAGATGAAAGGTCATATGGGTTTGGAACGACATGAGGGTGAGTAATCAATGACAGAATTTTCATTTTTGGGTGAACTATCCCTTTAACATTTCAGACATAATGTGACACTCACCTCTACTGGAAACTTCTTTCCATTGATACTGTGCTCAGAACCAGCTGATCCATTGGTGCTGCCCCAGTGAAACTCCACCTTCTCTGCTTTGAAGCGTCCAGGTAGGCCGGCCCCTCTCACAAAGTAATCATTCTTCAGAACAATAGACACTGGAATGAAAAAGAAGGCCAAATGGAAGAGTTAAATAATTTTAAATTTAATGTGCAGTATATGTAAAACCAAGGCTGCCAAGCATATGTACCTTTTAAGCTGTGTAATTAAACGACACATAATGCAGGCATATATATATATATATATATATACACACACACACATTTTAATATCCCACTCTTCTTTAGACTATACAATGCTCCAGGGGAATTTTGTCTTTTTTTATGTTGACAAAGGACCTTTTAAAAAAAATAATGATGCAGAAGAAACGGAGTATGCACTCTGCAGGCCAGAGCGGACACATCAAAATGAGCTCCATGGGCTCTCCTGGCACAGACCGCATTAAGAGTTGACCTCTTGAATCTTTAAAGCCTGGATTGGTAAACAAATTGAAATATCTTCCATTTCTTCTGCTGGGTAGACTTTGCAGAAACAGTATAACTACTTTATACAACTTGTTTTTTTCCATGGCCAATTAATGAACTTGGTCAAATTCAATGCTGTTTTAAAACATTCTGGACATTTGAATCATTTAACTGCAAGTGAAGTCAAATACGTGCGTCATCTGCATCATTACTGACCTTATTGTTAATAAATCAGAACGTTACATTTATGCATTTGCTTTTATACTTACAGTGCATTCAGCTATACATTTTTTTTGTCAGTAAATCGAACCCACAACCTTTGCGCTGCTAACGCAATGCTCTAACCACTGAGCCACAGGAACACTTAACTTTTTATATAATATAAAACTATTAACTTAGAATGACCTAACGAATATATAATAGTCTCTGTATTTTGTGATTGGACAGGAGAATGCAGAAATTACAGTTAGAATTATAATACAACTACAAATTTCCCTTTAAATGGCCACTTTAATTGGTTTTCATTTCATAAAAGACTTGGTTCACATCATACAATATTAAACTGGACAAAAAATCCAGAGCTCTACAGCATACTCTGTAAGAATTGGTCAAGGCCCATTCATGTCCTTTGTTGAGTGTAAAAAACCTAGGATGAACTACAAGGAACCACTCAAGAATCTCACATCAGCAAAGCTCTCGTGTGGAGATCTCGGTTTAATTCTTAAGTAAACTAAAGCGCTGGGGTGAGAACAAACAAACTGATTTAAGCGGATATGAGGAATGTTTGTGGAGAGATGGGATCTTTTGGTGAACACACACTGGGCTAAAGACTCGTGGTACTCAGGAGACGCTCGTGATGCTGGGGTTTTAAAGGATCTAACGCTGTGCTCTGTAAACAGTAGAAAAAGCTCCTATGGTAATTATACCACAGCGTGTTTATGGTCCTGGCGAGCATTCCCAAAAACCTTCTCAGGAGTAAATATAGCGCTCTACAGTGTGCCATTCTCAAAATCACTACTAATTAAAACCACCATAAAGCAACATTTGAAATGCGCAAAGTATGCTGTTCGCACCATCATTTTTGTCTATTTATTGGTTTGTAGGCAAAAGGAATGATTTTCCCACAAATGACTACAAAATATGCAAAAGATTTGGAAATGGAATAGACATTTTTTCTATTACAATAATTGAAGCCTTTTTGATGATGATGATGATGATGATGATGATAACAATATAGATTTCAGTCAAATTATTCATATGCAAAAAATCCTCAAACTTTTGTATGGAAGTTTTAGTCTTCAAAATGTTTTCACACATCTGCAAGTCATTTAATTTTTCCATATCTGCAAGGCATCACAACAGATCTTTTAGAAAATTTGTGAGGGCAGTGAGCATGTCTGATATTTGCCCGGGCTTTGACTTTCAAACTCCCTCAGGCCTGATGCAACTGTCTGTCATGATCGGACGCCTGCAAACTCTTCTTATATTGCAATGATTTGGAAATATTTGAAACATTTAAGTGGCCTTAAGGTAAGAGCGCAGTGATGGTCAACGTTCTAAAACAAGAGCAGTTTAATTCTTTGGCAAACCTGTTTTGCCTGTGTTCTTCATGGTGGTCGTGTTTGACGACTTGGTTTCAAAGCCATTCAAGGTGAGCTCCTGGCACTCATGAGAGACCTGGGTGTCTAGATCTGGGATATCCACCGGAGACTGATTCCTTTCCCCGCACTCTGGATAATCAGAGGCCCACCTTCTTGGTCCGTAAGTGCCTGTGAAAGAAAATAAGAATAAACAAGAAACTTTACGTTTGCATATTAGCAGATGCTTGATAAATTATAAGTATGTACATAGCATCATTAATTTAACCTCAACATAAACTCTGTAGTTGATATACAATGTCCTTTTTTTAAATCATTTTCCATCACTAGGTCATTTTAAAAGGTCCTGCGGTGTGGCAAATTGCTTTTTAAAAGCTACAATATTTAAAGTAGTCTCTCAGTTAACATGAGGCCTCTTAATAAATACAAATAGCATGCCTAATCATGTAAAAAAAAAAATGCTGTTTTAGATGGAGTGCATCATGTCACACACCAGGACTGAATTAAATTATTCCTCTGTTGACTAAACATTGAGTCATCTCTGTCTAGCAGAGGAAAAGTACACATTTGCAAAGTAAATCTGAATTAGCAAAACACAAATGCAATGCAAACTTTTTCAGCACATAAATCCCTCTTCTGGTGATGTTGTTGAGCTATCATTTGATACTCATCAGCCATCTGTGTTGGTCTAAGACAGAGAAATATGAGCACACACGTTCTGCAAACATACAGTGCTAAACTGATGAATGGTTTCATTACCGGTGGTGGCAGACGTATAGGAGTCCATGTCATAGTGGTGTATGTAAATTGCCTCCTAATGGTTAATGCTTTGCGCATCAAATTAAGTCTCCCATACAGTATATGAATAATAATCTGTGACATGTAGAGGGTTGCGGTAAAGAGCTATATGTCTGGATGGGACTCTTAGGAGCAGTAAAAGTAACTGTGTTTCTCTTTAACAATCTGTGCAAACAATCTAAGGAAAACTGTCATTTTAATCACCATTTTTCAGCTTCCTGCGAGGACAAATGTATGCAGCGATATGTTATTATAATTTCTGAAGAGAAGTTATGGGGCGCCTGAAGCTAATCACTCCAATTTTGGAATCTGCTTTTCCAGATTCAGATTAAACAGACTTTTCTAAGGCAACCTGAATACTATTAGTCACAAGAACGTACGAAATGTAACTAACCACTATAATTTTATCATCAGCACTGCTCGCACTGAGATTGTTTCCAGCCTAGATAGTCAAAAGTGGGAGGAGAGGAGAACAACCTCATGGGATTGGTTCAAAAGGTGCACAGTTGCCATCGCAACGCTATCTTGTGTACACACTGACCTCATGCCAATCAAATGCAGTCAAAAATGGGTTTGCGTTTTGAAGCAATTGTTGAGTTATAACCGAATCATTTTATGCTGGAGGTTCAAAGACAGCACATCAGATTTGCCCTCGGGCTTCAGGGTCTGATAGTGGTGTCAAGAATGATGTTGTCTCTAATATTCTGCGCTAAAAGTCTGTCGACTCCCAACTGAGCTCAGTCGCGCTTATTTTCCCTGTCGATAGACTATATGACATCCTGATGATATTCTGAGACACACAAGTCTGACAGAGTTTGGCTTGTATGATTGGCGTGGGTCATTGGTGGACAGCAGAGTACGGAAACCAAGCAAATCAAACACTGTCAGACAGACTTGGATCCACAACAAACCTTTAGTAGTCCACACTTTTACTTTTTTTTTTTACAAAGTAATACAAAAAACAATAAGTAAATATTGAGTACATTATATTTTATACACCAATATTGCCAGGTTTACATTATTTTTTTATTTTTTTCATAACAAAAATCAGCGCTTAATTAATTTGTTCAGTGAATTTTTAAATGACTCACTCACTGACAGTCACTTGTTGCTTTACTAAATTAAGTGATGCTGTTGAAGGAAGCGATTGGGTTGCGTGAATGACTCAACGATTCAATTATAAAGACAGTCACGTGTTGCCACCTACTGGTGTATTGATGTAACCTGCAGAAAGAGTCACTGAATCAATAAAATAAAGTAAAAAATAATGGTAGGCCGCTAATGGACCAAGCAATCGAACACTGAAAACAGCCTGATATGCCCTGACCAGTTTCAACCCTTCACCTAGGTCACTGGAACAGGAACATTGAGACCACAAGAGAATGGGGGAGCTCTCTTTTCCATCTGACAGATTAAGGTCAGATCACTTTCCATTGGGACAGAAGAAGTCATGCTTCTCCTCTTTTAAGGAAAGGTTACTCCTCTTACCCAATTAATGAGGGGACAAGTAGGTCATTCCAAAGTTCTTGGCCTGCCGCTACGGTGCAGAAATCTCCTCGGAGCTCTGCTAATTGACATCAATTTTCCAGCAATGAAAACGCACTGGTTTTTCCAGCTGTGAATATTTTTGCATTCAGACAACACAGTTGTCCGAGTCCAAGATGATGAATTGATTCTACAATCTGATGCTGTTTTTTCCCCAATGTCAGAAGACAATTAAACACATCCTGAGGGTTATCCTGGCTTTCACTGTATCTCCTCAGGGTTCTGCGTCTATGCAGCTCAGACGACAGTAAGCCACTTGTTTTTTTCCGCCCAGGCGGTGCTAATATGATTCTTAGATGGATGTTGGATTACCCCTTTCCAGCTCCCCATTGATTTCTCTTTGGGCCAGACTCCTTTATTCTGATTTGTGAAGTGCTGGCACGATGAGCCCGAACCAGCTGTCGGTTTTTGTCCCAGCAGGAGTTGGATATCCGCACAAAGACACTTCACCTGGAATACTCAATCTCTCATCCAGATTCAGCCGCTTTGACATAAGCCCCCCACAGCAATGCAGGCCACCATCTTCTCTGAAATAGATTTAAAACACCTGCGCAAAGCTGAGACGAATTCCCTCTACTTTCTTATCTCCTAATTAATTAGCCATCCAGGTTCCTTTGTGAAAAAGACGCGATTCTCATCCTAATCTATCGGCCTACGGTATTTCCCGCACGCTGTCCACGTCCGTCCAACTGACAGTCCACAAATCTTCATTGAACCATTTAATCTCTCCGTGTCACAGACTAAACAATTGGCTCTGCCGGCATCTTCTGCAGATAAATAACCTGACCGGCGTTGCCACGGGAACGCTGAGTGTGTGGAGATTGCCTTGTCATGTCTGTTTTGTCCCCCCTGAGAAAATGGGACGCGCAGCGCACACTTTGGCAGCAGTCACACTTTTTGGCACGGCTCCGCTCACCAGTCGTGTTCAATCTAACCCTCTGTGGTCTGTAGACCGTGCACGGTCGACAGGAAACAAACATGCGACGCTGATGCGATTGATAGTGACAGAGGAGTTGCTTGGGGTTTGGACAGGAGACCTGCGGTTATTGCCACTTTTCCAGGGTCATTGATAGCTGCAAGCGATGCGAAAAACAGGCCGGATCGGATCTGAATCTGGACAAATATAGCTAAAACAAAGTTACAAATCAACGAGATGCAAATTATGCAGATTCGGTCACCGATACTAAAACGTTATTTGCCGAAAGAGGCTTGTTCGAAAGACTTAGAGCCTCACTGCTGGAGTGACTCATAAATGAACAAGCAAATGATTGTTAGGCTTTAAAAAGAATTAAACATGTTAGTCGTGGGAAATTAGGAATTTGGAAAGTGTCTTTGTGTGCAGATTATAGATATGCATATTCAATGGGTGAATAGAACTAGACGTATTAATATTCATGGACAAAAAATATGCTAAATGTCCTTAATTCAAAGAGAAATGAGAAGCAATAAGCAATCGGTCTTAAAGGATTAGTTCAAAAAAAGAATTGTAAAAGCTGCTATTATTTCAACAGCATTTCCTCTGTGAAACATAAAAAGAAAAATTGTATTATTCTGAAAAGTATCATAAGTGGTAAATACAACTCTAAAGATGAAGGCATGTGAAATGATTGGTTCATGAATTGGACTGATCCAGTTCTCAAGTTCAACTCATTGACTCCGGTTGCAGCAAGTTTATAGACACAAGCCGATTTACATGAATCTCTCACATGGCTTTGGAAGACGTAAAATAGAACTCATGAATTGTATTTTATGATACTTTGATGGTGCTTTCTGCATCCTTGTTGAGACGTGAAAGTCTTAGTATTCATTCAGAGTAACTGCATGGCAAAGAGTGACTAATACAATTCATTAAAATGTCTCCTTTTCCACAGCTGAAGGAAAGTCATGCGTGTTTGGAGCAGCATGAGTGCGAAAAATGATTCAATTGAAATGTTTTAATCAGTTTGATGGATTCAAAACACAATTTATGCAGATATCATTTACTTTGCATCTTAAAGAGTTAAATTACAATTGCTGTTTGGATGCATTATGACAGCTTTTGTAACCACGCCAATTTTCTTTCATTTTCTCACTTTTACCTTCAGTAATACAAAGAAAATGGAAAATGCACAATAATGCCTCTTTTTGAAAGAGGAATATAGTTTTAACTACTCAAAGCTGTTCAGTCAGAAAATTGTTAAAGCGTTGAACGTGTTTTTCATTCCAGAAAGATTCAGAGTATCTCCAGCATTTAAACACAAACTGCCAAATGACATTTCATATTTGAGGCAAGTTACTCTTGAGGAAAAATCTGACGGCCCTGCTTATAAATTAATCTTAGGGCAATAAAAAAGGAATGCATGATGCCTCAAACCCTGTGGCTTCAGGAAATATGTATTATTACATTTCTGAGCAATCAGACTCATGATTTTGAACTAGAAGAAATTAAACAGGTGAAAAAAACTTATGACGTGAACTGCATAGAAACATTAACAAAACATTGTCCTGAACCATTCACATTATTAGCATCTGATTTAAGCTTAAAGAACCTGCTTTGAATTCAGAAGCCTTTCCAAATTTATGTGGATGTATTACATGTCTGAATACTTTTTCCAATTGTGTAACCTAAATTAGAGTACAAAATGTGTAACAGGAAAATGGGTTTTGCCGCTGTTTGGTGAGACATAACTGAACTCATTAATTGATACCTTTCAGACTGAATGACACCCTTTATCTCACCGTCTCCACCCACTTCCTTTGGAATGTGTGCTAGGATTAACAGTATTTGTCCTCGATAATGAGTCTAGAACACATATGCACACAAGCAATCCAAACGCTCCCACAAACTACACCTCACGTCCCTACAAATGACTAAAACATCCCTCAAAAATGAACGGCCGATAAGATACATAAGAACTGAATTGCACTTATATCATATTCAAAAGTTTTTTTATATACTTTTATTCAGAAAGGACACGTTAAACTGATTAAAAGTAACAGTATAGACTATTACATTGTTACTAATAAATGCTGCTTATGCCCAACTTTGATAAAAATAAGCACCAAATTTGCATATAATTTTTTTTCTGAAGGATGATAATGGCACTGAAAACTGGAGTAATGTAGGGCCCTATGATTTCCGCGATGCAGAAAACACAGGCGGAATCCAGTCATAAAAATGGAATTTACAGTTTAAAGCGAAATGTCACGGAATTTGTCAAAGTTTGGATGAATTAAAAGTAGGTCAAATAAAATCAAATCGCGTTATGGACTAGTATCTGTGATTATTAAGCTGCAAAAGTCGATGATATGAGCCCAAATGCTCTCATATTGAGTATGTTGCTTTAATGCAAATGAGCTGTTGCTCCCGGAGAAGAGGGCGGAGCTTCAAGAGCTCAAGCACAGCATTAGCAGTGCTAGCCTTTGCAAATAAACATTCCACGATTAGTACAAGCCTGTCTTTATCTTTACAGAAAACGTACTGTTTCAAAGTGTCATCTGATTGTACTGTGCATAATACATTTGCGTTTATGAATTACACAGACAAGGAGTACAGGATAAAAATAACATGCTATCACAAACTTTATAAGTCCCACTCGTGATTATGAGCTCAACAAACTCAAGCGATCGACTCACATTGCTTTCATATGCAACTTTTAACTACCACATTCCTATTCATGATCATTCATGAAGACAGCATCAGTGAAAACAGGCCGAGACTATAGCATCATTAGCCTTACAGAGTGCCAATAAGCTCTTTCAGAAAGGCAATTTGTAAAACAAACGCTTGACACTTACTTTGTTTGGAGCTGAGGTTCACGCACAAAGCATTGGTATTGATTCCTACAATATTGGGGACTTTACAGAGTTTTTCCAGGACATTTCCTCAGACAATGAAAATTAATCACAGTGTCCTCAGCTCAGATGGAGGGAATCATGGAGACTCCTATGTTGGTTAGTGCATCCCAAAACACAACACTTGAAAAGCCTCTTTGGTGCTGACATTATGGTAAGTCGTTTTAACATTTAAAACTTTGTTTTGACTATCCATGAATATCTCCAGCAGCTACAGCAAGTAATCCGTTATGGAGGCGGACCGCAGCTTCTCACTCAGGGCTGTGTTTATAGGGCAGCGTCACGGGACTTTTTCCCCTCAGTGACGTGAACAGAGGGAGAATCTTAAACGGTTCATTCTGAAAGACTGTTTATTATTTTTTTAGATTATACAAAAATTAGTGGGTGGATTTTTATCATTACAGGCTGGTTGTTTTCACACACTGAGGCCACACAACTGTGTTCAAACACCTTATAAAACAGATTTTTGCATAATAGGTCCCCTTTAAAAAGGTATTCGCAGCAACCCGTCAAAGTAAAAAGTTTGGTTTAACTTATTCAAGACATTGTGCCAGAAATAGGCTATATTACTATTATTTAGTAGAATGTACGTAAAACTACTACTACTATTGTTGAAAAATAATAGAACTTTATTTTTTTAAAGAAATAAATCACAAAATATTTTAATTTTAATAGTAAATCCCCTTTATTTGACCAAAATTTAAATGTTTAATTTGCATTAATTGAAATATAAATTAAATCAATGTTGTATGCCTTCATCTGATAACCAGTAAAATTTTAAATACACAATAGAATTTCTGAGGGGAAAAAATATTTCATAAGGCTACTGCAAGAATAAATAAAAATAGTTTGTATGCATTCAAATAATTAGACATGCTAAAACACAGAAATTGGTAGCAATAAAACATAAGGTGAGATACAATTTAACATTAATTTAGTTGTATTTTTTTAAGTTTTATGATTTTAATTAATTAGACATGCTTTTTGATGGATACAATTTTACCATTAAAAAGGAGTCCAGAAAAATAAAAAGGAAAAAAAATGAATTTGGAAAAAAAATAAACTGATTTCATAGGGCCCTAGTAATAGCTGCTGCTTTGCCATTACAGGAATAAAACATATTTTAAAATATATTAAAATAGAAAAGTTATTTTAAATTCTAATTATATTTAATAATTTCTATCAATAAATGTTGCCTTGGAAAGCATAAGAGTTCTTTCAAAATAATTCTACAGCCCTCCAACTGTTGAAGAGTACTGCAGTTTTTCTCTTGAGATGCGAGGCATATTATACATAATGTGTCTAAAAGCTTCATTTATATCAAGAATGGCATGTTCTAGAACACTAATCTTTGACCCATACTTCTAAAGTATCTCGGCTGCGTTCCACTTGCGTGGTGAAACAGGACAAGTAAGGAAATGATAAATCAAAGGTCTATTTGCATCTAATTAGCTGGCGAGTGGCGTTCCAGACAAAAAAAGGTCCGCCTCCAGTATTATCAGCCTCCATCTTAAGGTACTTTGCTACGTAAAAAAAAGTCATTTCCTGTTCTGAGTAGTTATATGGAGAGTTCAAGTGAACTGGATGTTGTTCCACACCCTGGGAAACTTAATTTAGGCTGGAAAAAAGAAATATTGGGTTTCCTGTGCCAAGATGTTTAATGGTTTGGAACATTCTGTTTTAATTTCATATACATCTCTTCACTGATTTTACAACATAATATTTTACGTAACTTTTAATAAAAAAGCCCTGTCACATAAATTCCACACAAAGCTAGGAATACTTTATGACAAAAAGCGTGAAAAGTATTTGGAAGTAAACAGAAGCAGTGATTTTTCAGGGCGTCTATAATAAATAATATATTCTTCTGTTATTCTGGTGAGCATGAATTATGAATGGCCGAGGATATGGCTGTAGCCACGGGCGCTGTGAGAAGGATTCACATGGAAGAAAAACTACAACTTAAGAGTGAATTAAAATTAAAAGGTCAATAATTATCTGGTATTTTCTGGAAGATAACTATCTAGCATGTAGCTGCATGTTCTCCAGTCCACCCTCCAATGTGTTCATTTCCTCTCCTCCGGTTCAGACACAGAGATATGATCACTTCCATTGTATGCAGAAGCGATGTTATGGGTGGGGAGGAAAGTCTCATCAAACAAACCCCTCCTCACGCAGGGTCACGATTACAAAACGCTCGTGTTGGCAGGGAGGGTAACCTTAGATTCCTCTTAGTCTGCCAGGCTGCACGTAACTGCCTAAACTCAAATGCCAATGCGAGCTTCTTTCTAGCACTTATGTGGCTACAAACAATAACACCCACAGTAGTGCTGGGTGGTATACTGGTTCATACTAATTACTGGTGTTTATATTTCTTATGATATTCATTTTTTAAAATACCGCAATACAGTGTCATTTAAATAACGTTCGGAACGCAACACTGTTAGAGAGGGGTCTCTTTCACTATTGTATTGTGGCGAGGACACAGCTGTATGTGTTACCAAGCATGAAAGTTCTGAATCTGAAGCTGTAGAACGTGATGACACAGAAGAACTCATCCACAATATCCACCGCCCGCGTCTCTCACACACGAGGGAAACTTTAGCACTATATTTAGCAACTTTCTGTTGATATGAAGTACTTTTTTTTTGTTACTCAGACGCAGGCAGTGCGCTGCACAAGACAAAAAAATATATAGCCAAAAAAGAGCATAGCCACTCTTTAGTGTAACGTTTGATGCATGCTGATATTATCAGACGATGTGACGATTATAAATGAGAGTGACTCCTGGTTTACACGTATTAATGGGTCGTTTTTAGTCACTATTTAGTGTGGAATTTTTCTACAATATTCGCTCATCATGACAGTAAAATAGGGCATTCTAAGTCAATCTACAGCAGTTTTTCCTCTCTCAGTCAGTAGAAAATGCGGTTAACACCCGGTCATGCATGAAAAAAATTAATACCGTCATATACCGTGAAACCGGTATAATTTTGAAAAATACCGTGCTATAAATTTTTGGTCATACCGACCAGCACTAACCCACAGAAAGTGAAAAATATATTTTTTTACAGTAAAACTCAGAGATCTTAAGCAAATGACACAAACTGTGTTCAGATTTCACAGAACTATGTGACATATCACTGAAAGCGGTGTCCTGAGAAAATGCATGTGTTTCTGTGACATTCCCAGGCTCTGTTAATAACCAGAAACAGTCAAGGGGCTTGCCTGCACTTTTTATCAGAAATTCTCTATACCTGTCATTTTGCACAAAAAAATGTGTTTACCTGTTAATAAACTGCATTCAAGTTCATCTCAAATGCTAATATGTGATGAAAACAACTTGAGAAAAATGACAGGTTTAACAAATCCTTTGCTGAAGGTACTGAAATGTGCTTTTCAATGGCAAGAAATAATAAACTAACTAAACTAAAATATAAAAGCTACTGGATGTTTGTAGAACATTGTGAAAATAAACAGAAAATATATTTATGTAAAAATGAAACGGCATACTTATTAAGACCTGTACTTTTTTCAAGTATGTAAAGAAAAAGTGATCATACAAATTGTAATAGATTTTAAATTCTTCAAAACTTACTGCTGACAAATGGGTAAAACTAAGTGTGTGTTGAAAGACAGTGACAAAGATTGGTAAAGATTTTAAATGACAGTTAATTAGTATTTTAGGGCTGCACTGTGAAATAGACTCTTTTAATGTTATCTAATGAGTCTGAGATTTTGCGTATATAAACTATTGTTACACTGAATGACATTTTAGTGGGTGTCTTTCACATCATGGATAAAATGTATGATTTTTTTCTGCTCAGAAAAGAGGACAACAGGATGGATACATTCTAATTTACAAAAAACAAAAAAAAAAACAAATGAGTACTTCCTAAAGCCTATATAGTATATGATACCTTCATAATTATGTATGTATGATACAGCTTTCTTCAGGTTCACTGCATCATTTCTACCACTGCATCTTTTCTCCAAACATGTATACACAGCCCTGAATACAAATCCTCTTTTGGATGCTCTACAGTACGTGCTCCTTTCTCTGAGTAACCACAGAACATCTGAGATCATTCTAAGCATCTCCGTCTGTTGCGCTACATTCCATTATGTTAAACAGATCCCATCTAATTTGAATTCTTAATAAAACTAGTTTTTCCAGCAAGGACAGGCACTTTGCCACAAAAAGTTGAGGATGATACAGGAGCCGGATTTCTCACACAAATTGGTTCCTGTCTTAGCGATTTATCATTGCAAATTATGAGAGCTCGTCTTGCATAGGCATCTAGGTTGGCCATCTTGACCCATCAATCACAGAGGGTTGCCAGGGACACAGACAAATGATGCTGGGGAACGTCGATCTGACTTATTTTAGCATCCAACCACAACAGGCTGTCATGGTGCTGCATTTACATCACATAAACGACTGGGAACGACCATTAAAATCCTTAGCAGTCTCATAATCCTACATTTCAAAGTTATGAACTGTTATGTGGTTAAAAATGGAAGCCAAATGACCCAGAAGTCACCCTAAAATCTTGAACCGCTCGTGTAAACAAAATACGCAAACTGCTCCTGTAATAACAGCATGCTGGGACGACGAAGGCTGTCAAACACAGATACTCTCTTTTTAGCACAAAGTGAATATTTGCTCAGATATAGCGAGAGGAAAGGGGAGGGAAAGAGATAAGACAAGGGAGCGAGAGAGAGAGGGAATGAGAGAATACTGGCAGAAGAAAATGAAAACCTGGCAGAATATGAGAGGAAAAATATGAGTAATGATGCGTGCCCGCACCTCCTGGGCGAGACCCTGCAGTGTGGCATATTATCTGTCCCTTTTGAAAAATACCTCCACACACACGCACATTTTAAATAAACCATAATCAAATCTCACCTTGCAAGCTCTACAGTCATTTCCTGGGCTCCTTCCTCAGCCGAATCCACATCTAGCTGTGCATATAGAGTCTTTTTTGTCTTCTTAAAGAAATCGAATTACGTTTAACAACTACTTTTACATACATCTGCATTTATGAACAGAATGAAAAGAGTTTAATTATGAAGTCATTTACAAATGCAGCTGCAAAGGTGGGTCACATTATGCTGACAGGCAATTAGCGGTGTGTCTCGGCAATTAAAGAGACCTGACAATTAGCACTTCGATATGTCATGTTTCTAAAGCAACACATGGTACTGAACCGAGTTCCAAAAAGATCACATTGCCAGTGCCAGAATTGCAGGCGCATCTGTCACAAAAATAGCAACATTATTTGTCGTGTCACATGGGAGAGAGTAGAAAATTATAACAGCATATGCCGAGCATGGACAAATTGCATCAGCAAAAAGGGGAAAAGTGGTCCAAGCTCACATGTAGAGACCATTTAGTTGCTAAATGTAAAAAAATAATAAAGTTCTTAGCGGTAGTTTATGCTCGTGTGGGGATTGTTTAAGTCAGTACTGTAACACAAATATTTTTGTAGATAATACAAAGCTTATTGGAGTATGTTTTACAGGAAATATTTCAGTTTTTCTACTAGAAAATGTCATGTTTAATTCAATGTGTTTCTTGCCGTTTCTTGGTAACTAAGATTTACCAGCAATTTCTGAGTGAAAACTGTTTCTCCACAATTTTGTTTTTGTCTCAAAACAGAAACATTTGATTGTTTTTATCTCTATTTTTGACAGCAGTGAGACTATAGTGAGCAAATAGCGACTTCTGCTTAAGAATCTTGTTTTTAGATGTTTCTCCTGAGAACAACCCCCAGCAATCTTACATTACGTCTAAAGCAGGGCCGTCCAAACTCGGTGTCCTGCAGAGCTTAGCTCCAACGTGCCTCAACACACCTGCATGGACGCTTCTAGTATTAGAGCTTGATTAGCTGCTTCAGGTGTGTTTAATTAGGGTTGGATCTAAACTCTGCAGGACACCGGCCCTCCAGGACCGAGTTTGGACAGCCCTGATCTAGAGTTTCAAAAAATATATTTGATGTCTATTTCAATTTATCAAATTCTTCTATGATTAAATTATTTTTGTCTTCAAAGGGATTTTGAACATCTGAGGAAAATCTGACACACTGGCACTCTTCTCTTCATCACTTCCTGACCTTTCTATGTTATCTCAGCAAATAAAAGTGGCAAAAGGCCAAAATTAAGTAAAAAAGTACAGTCTCAGAGATTACCACCAAACTTTATGAAAAAATAAACCTCTATATTAAGAGCTTCACAAAGCTGAAATTTATTACAGCGCTGCTGTCTTTATCCAAGGTCAACACAAAGACATATAACCTGGTGTAGGAATAAATCCAGAAACCTGAGCAACGGCAAAAGTCATAAAATACACCTAACGAATCTGTTTCCCTCAGTCTGACGCGATTACGTTTTAAAGAAGTCAAAAGATGTGCTCAAATCTAAATGTTGAATAACTATGATGAGTAATGGGTCACGTTACATAATTACTCCTACATTTTGGTGCTGCTAATGATGCTGAAAATTACACACTTAACTTTACAATAAAAATAAAATAAATTATACATTATACACATTTGAAAAAAGGTAAAAAGTTTGGGGATGGTAATCTTTTTGTTTATGTTTTTGAAAGAAAAAATACTGTAAAACAGTAATATTCAGAAATATTAAAATTTTAAACAACATCATTCCTCCAGTCTTCAGTGTCACGTGATCCTTCATAAATCATTCTAATATGATTTGGTACTGTAGAAACATTTCTTCTTATCAATGCTGAAAACAGGCAATTCATATTTTTATAGAAACCATGATACATATTTTATGATTCCTTGATAAACCGAAATGTCAAAAAACACAATTCATTTGAAATTTGATTTACTTTAAAATTTGGTCAATCTTTTGGTCAATGTAATGCTTCTTGCTAAATAAAAGTAAGAATTTCTTAATAAATAAGTAAATAACTGTCCCTAAACCTTTGAACAGCTTTCCTAAAAAGTAGACTTTTCAGATCCAGGTACATTCTATACAGTGTTTTTATGCTATATAGAGCTTTATATAGAGCTTCTTGGAATGAAGTTCTGGAGCACAAAGCAAGAAACAGACTCCTTCATCCCTCATAGAACTGGAGGCTTTTCTCCTGTGAAGGATTGTGCAATATTCTTCTCGAGATAGTTGGAAGCTGTTCTAAAGGCAAAGGCTGGATCTGCTCCTTATTAGGTTCGTCTTGAGATCAATATATTGTAAGACGAGGTTCTGTTATTTCATCCACTCAACGATAAAGTTAGCAGGATCCTTTATAGATCATTGGCATGCACATAAACACTGCTGATTTGCATATTAAAAGCCTAAATTGGGAAAATGATCAACAAAGCCCTACTTATCTAGTTTCCAAACTGAATAATGTCAAGCTAGAAAATATGATCTACAAAATAATTGTTGGATGACCATCCTTTTTCCAAGCAGAAAGCAATCTATAGCATTGGCTAATCATTACCAGTGTCTCCTGCACATTTCTGAGGCTTACTTTTCATAGTTATTGCATATAAACGCAAAGGAGTAAATCCTGAAATAGCGTTTAGATGGGCTTTTTGGGCAATCTGTAATTGTTCCCACACCTGTCAAGCTTTGATTTGCTTTTGCTCTGAAAATGGATTCAAAGGAGGGAAAAGGTAAAGAGGTAAAGCCTGCAGAATTCTTCTGGCACAGAAATTATAGTGAGAGCATGAAAGGTTCGAGTGCATTCTGGCTCTTCTCAAAAGAAGCACAAACATACAGACTTGCAATGCTTCAAATGTCACCAAATTTTATAAGAACACTAAAGACTCGGCTAAGAAAAGCTATTGAACTGCTTTCATGAACAGCCTAAAGATGAAGATTGGTGAACCATTTCAATTGAGAAACTGTTAAGAAAAGCTTAACACAGAAATCAATTACAAAGCACAGGTTTTGGTCCAGAAGCCTGATAGACTTCTATGCTTTGCATTTTTTACAAATTATTCTAACAGCATAAATATTTAAGTGAAAAATCTAACTTAAAAATGTACAATTTTCTCAATCTCCTCTTACTTTTGTATTTGAAATTAAATTATTCCTTCATTTTTATGCCATAACCTTTATCTTTTTTTAGATTTTTTTTGTTGTTGAGAATTTCCTGTTTAAACATGGTCTCAGATATTTGAATCCAACTGTATTTTAAAAAATGATGCAGATTTTATATTTTAGTAGTAAAACATAATGGTTTAAACGACATAAGATGCATGTTGTGGTCAACCCGTGACAATAAAGAACTTAGATGATGCCATGGCAAGCAAAACACTGTGGTTCTTTAGTACTGAAATATCATGTGCCATAGTATTTACACAATACTCCAAAGTATTTCAAAGAATACAATGCTACATGTCCAAAAATAGTATTGCATTAGCACCATGTCCAAAAACCATGACTGTACCATTCATACAGTATTTTCTCTTCCAAAGCTAACTAAAACTTTATTGTAAAAACAACATGGTTGCTGCAGACAGTGATCCATAAAATGAAATATTTTCTTCTGTAACATTTATAATGCTCCTTAATATAGCTCATAAACTATTTGAGGATTGGAAACAGAAAAGGCTTTGATCTCCAGAACAGAAAATCCAGACTGTGCTCTCTTCAGTCCACAGAACCACGCCAGCTATTGTGGCTTCAAACCACCTGACACTAGCAGGGGGTTTAACTTGACAGTGAACAAACAACACAGTACTCTGACACGGACAAGCTCCAAAACAATGAGATTGAATCAAAAAGGAGACAAAAATGACAGTTAAAGTGTCTGGTGAGAAAATAAATCCTTTGTAAGAGGGGAAAAATGCACAAACAAGCGCAGCAGACAGCTATTGCTTGTGAATTGAATCATTAACCCTTCATGCTGACTAGCCTCATTAATGCTTTCAGAAAAACTGCTGTGGAATCACAGCTATACCTGAGAAACAACAACATCTGTTCAAAACACTCGAAGAAATCAAGGGAACTCGTACAAGGTCTACAGAAAGTCTAACGTTTCACAGGCTACTTCGCTCAGAAACCAAACCTAGAGCAAAACTGAATTGCTTATAGGTTGCTCTTTCATATTTCAGGAGTCGAGTCTAAGTCTATAGAAAAAAATGAAGTATTGACAGCAGCTCAGATAATTTGAGTTCATATTGAGATCTCGGACTTTTCTTCTATAGACTTTTAGTATCTTGCGAGGTTGGTTCACAATTGAATTAATAGCCTATTAAATTCCACCTCAATTTCTGCAACAACAAACATGATGCAGAATTGCAACTTGAATTTGAATAAGGAATGAATTGAAGATAACAAAATAATAGAACCAGAAAAATCAAGAAACGCAACATTTTTCAAGATGAATGTCAAGATCATTTTTTTTAGAAAGTTCTGAAAAAGTCTTGAAGTTTTTAAAGTTAGTTAAACAACAGAATGATAGACAGAACAATAGAACAAAATATAGAATTATATAATATATACAGACAGACAGACCAGACTCCTCAATTCTGAATTTTGCACAACTCTGGTTTCTTGGCAAATCTTGTTAACTGCATGTGAGACAACTGCATTTTTATCCTCATGAAAAAAAAATAATAATAGAAACATTATACTTTAAGAAATATCTCCATTCACGTTCCACTCAAACACAAACCAAATATTGAGACATTAAAGAGATCATTTGGAGTTTTCTTTCCTACAGGGAGATATGAAAAGCAACCACAAAAAATCAGAATCTCAGTATCTTTTGACATAGATCATTAGATCATGGAAACGACATTTGGAAAACGCTGCATCGTCTATTAGAGCGGGCACACACTGAGAGAGAAAGCCTCGCAGGGCTTATCGCACGACTTCACATGGTAAACACACATATATGGCTGCCAGCAAGTCAAAAGAAAGGAAAAAGCACCATTTAAAGATCATTCCATGCTAGAGGACTGCTGGAACCACGGGCATAAATGTTCCTCATCTCTCTGAGCACCGACACAAGTCAGAATGCTGGCAAAGAACGAGCCAGTACTGGTCTGTCAGAGCCTCGGAGCTGATGAAGCGAGCAGTTCAGATGCCCAGAGGAATGAGAGAAGAAAAAAGTCTGAAATGAAAAGACAAAAGAACAGCTGGAAATACAGGAGGAAAAAAGAGAGTTTGAAATTAGATAAGAGCAGCTGCTGTTCACGATTATTGACCGTATTGTCCGCCAGAGGCCATTGATTGATTCATTTTCATAACTCTCATTAAGTACAAAATAAGAACTATCCAGAAATCACTTGCAGATTCTGCCGAGTCAGAGGAGTTATAGATTATGCAAAAAATTCTCTCTCCGAGACAAAGCTTTCAGTATTTTCAATTGACTTTGCCCAGTGGCTCCATAGTGGTCTTTTCCTGCTGCAAAACATGTACAACTAATAGACCAAACCCACCTGCTGCTTTTCAAAAGGAAATATACTCATTACATTTCCCATAAAGGGTTGATTCCCCAGACACACAGGCTTATGCGGAGTAAACATTGTTGCTATTGCTTACTGATGCCGTGCACACATTCTCATTGTTTATTGGTCGAGGAGAGAGTGACTCACCTGAATACGCCCAATAGGGTTCCCCAGACGCCCTCCGCTCTCTTTGAGTGGCTGAGCTCCCACGACGCTCGGTTTCCACATGAGAAGCTGTCGGAGATAAATCAGATGACACTTTAATGACTTTCCATTAGCGGTCAATGCAGAACATGATCAATATTGCAATATGGTCCACCTTAAAAAATACTTTGCCTATAATGCATCTCCTAATGCTTTTACCTCCATCGCTAGAACTGCATAAATGCAGTGTCTCTTGACAAAGTAATGATAACACTAATAATAACACTCAGAGTACTCAGCAGGGCCTCCAAACCTGTGAAAAACCTGGCACGTCGCTCCTCTCATTAGAAACACTCACACCAGCTCAAGTTCCGGTCGCCATAATTACTAAAGAACAGCATGATTTGTAATTCTGAAGGAGTAGAGGGAGGCCATGCTTAACTAACAGAAAGTTTCTTTTTGATCATCAGGCTTCTTTTACTCTCACTTGTCAAGTCTGAGCTCATGAATTAATTGACTAAGAAATCGAACCAACAGAGCAGAAATATTAGTTTCTACCAACAAAAATAGTTTCTATATTTAAAATTCACATGCATGAGGGCTTATAGTACAGAGCTTTGGAAAATTACAACTTGTCTTTTACGTTAATGAAGTGAGTGAAATGAAAATAAGCATTTTAAGATCACATTAACAAAGGACATGTGACATTTGACAACCGGAAAGTGTTTAAATACTTCGTCTTCATTTTTAACAGTCTATACAAAGGTTTTAGGGGTAAGTAAGATTAATTCATACTAAATTAATAGGTATATTATGCAAGGACACATTAAAGTGATTCACATAGTTACAAAAACCCATTAATTTCTATTGTTAATATGCTGTTTTAAAAAAAAAAGTTATTTGGCTGTACATTTCAACACTGATAATAAAAATAACAATAATTCCATAGATAGATAAATTTATTTATTTTTGAGCACCAAATCGCAAATCAGCATATTAGAATGATTTTTGAAGGATCATGTGACTCTGAAGTCTGGAGAAATGAGTGCTGAAAATTCAGCTTTGCCATCACAGGAATACATTTTAAAATATAGATTTAAACAACACCTTATTTTTTTAAATTCTAATAATATTTCACAATATTACTATTTTAACTTTAATATTTTTTATCAAATAATGCCGCCTTGGTGAGCATTAGAGACTTTTAAAATATTAAAAAAAATATTACCACCCTGAACTTCTGAGTGATATTTTATTTGACAAATATGTTTATACTATAATTCTCTAAAATAAACAACACTTTCTTTAAAATTCTGTTACAAAATATATTTTATACACACATTATTTAAGCATTCATGCATTAATACTAAATACATTTTTGGGCCACTGCACAGGATATGACTGTTTAAATATTTCAAAGCACCGAAGTTCAAAGCGTAACATTTAACAGCCTATATTAAATTGTATAATATTTTGTCATCGCAAATATTGGTCTTTATGAATAACCGCTTAGCTCTGGATGACAGCATCGGTCAAATGAGTTCAATAACAACAGACATTCTGCAGAAGCATTCATTTTCACCATTCTGATTTTTTTAATCAATGGCAGCTTTTCATCTTTTGTGGCAAATATATACTTACACAGGTTGTTAAAAACTCCAATGCTTTCACTTGGACAATGAAGGACCACAACATTAATTCGGTCCAATATTTGAGATCACTGTACTGCTGAAAGATGAATGATTTTTTAGCAGACTTAAACAACTTTCTTTGCAGTATTTTTCCCAAACCATTCATCCACCTGTGCCAACCTCCAATATAGGCCTGCACCATACAGAGCTCTTTATATGGTTGACTAGTGCACCTTTATTGGGTTCTCTGCGACTGAACTCTGCAGCCGCTTCAAAGTGATTATTCGGCTCTTTGTGGCTTCTTTCATAAGCCTCCTTCTGCATGCAGGCTTTTGAGGGACAGTCTTTTCTAAGCAGAAGCTGGATAGCTGACTTTGTGATAACTGAACAAAAAGTGCTCTCTGGGGCATCTAATCGACATGGAGATATAGGGACATGTTTTCTCATTTATGCCTTTGTTTAACTTCAACTTTCTCTGAATAGTCTTTAGTCTTCATTTTCACAGCTGTCTTACAAATTCACACCCTGAGCAATGACTGCTTAACTGAAAACGCGGTAGTTATTTTAATGATGCACAGATCATTATGGCTATTCTTTTTCACCAGAGTAAAATCAGCTGTAACAATGATAGATAATTGTAAATGACAACATAATTGTAATTAATATGTAAAATGTAAATCTTTATACAAGTGTACACACACCTATATATATATGCATATGGATCATTCTGTATCAACTCATCCAGAGGAAAATGTCAGCATCATTATGTTATTTTTACACAAAGATGGGACTATTAGCAAAATATGTTGCCTTTAGCAATCCTTGTTGCATTATAGGACAATGGTGGCAGTTCAAAAATGGGAAAACGGGTGTTTTTTCCAGACTTTGAGTGCCTGTAACTCAAGAAATATTAAAGATATCTTAATATCCTTTTAAATTTAGATTCTTAACAACCTTTTCCTTTGGTATCGTCATTTTTAAGGTCCTACAGCGTTCCTTTCCAGAGATATTGGGATTCCATTGTGGCTACATGAGTAAATTGTTCAATTCTACACATTCTCAGTGGTCAAAGTGAGTCGCTTTGCACACAGCTGATTTTTTTTTTCCATTTAAAGAGGAATGTCTGAAGAAAAAATTGTCAAAACAAGAAATCATGTTTCCTCAAAACAATACCTGTCCGAGTGTCATAAATATTCTTGTTCCAATGTCTGCATGCCTATAACTCAAGAAGTATTAAAGATATATTGACATCCGTTTAAACTCTAATTCTTAAACTTTTCTTCTCCAATCTTCATTTTTAAGGCCCTATATGGTTAACTTTCAGAAATATGGGAATCTCAATGCGGCTCCCAGTCCAAATTGTTGAATTGAATTGTACTCATTTTCTAAGGTCGAATACCAAAAGTGGTCAGCTATGCCTTTAACGGTGCACAGGTTCCTGTAAGTTCAAAACGGATCACATTATTCAATAAATTATGGAACTGTAAGAAGAATGATATGTAACAAACTTTCTGTAAAAAAACTGAAATGTAATATACACATTTTCACTTCTTAAGATGAAACATGAGCCGAGTTCACTGTACCAGGGACTGTTGGGGATGACGGGATGGAATCAAAAGTATTGAAATGTACGCTTCCTGGTGTGCATCAGAAAGATGCATGCTGGGGTGTGTAGGATAGGATTTCTCCTCCAGACATATTAATATTTCAAGCAGCAGTACCCTAAAAGTACACGTTTTCTCAGCCGTGTCTGGTATACCCTGCTATTCTCCCTTTGGCTTTGTAAAGATCCTGCTTTTCTTGCTCTGTGTGTTTCAAAACTTCCTGCTGAGAGACATATATGTCTATTCAAGACAATTAGAGAAACTCTTAACAACATTTTCATGCTCAGATTTAGAGAGCTGTGTCTTCCCTGCATTTTTTAACCATATGGCAGATCATATGTCAGGGAGAGACTAGTGGTCTAGTGCATTTATAAGTATCAGTAATGGTTCACTGCATAAAAAATGAGAGGGAATATACATGAAACTGTGCAGTTATTGCACTAAGGAGTTATACATGTCTGTACGTGTGTCGATGTAATCTAATGTAGTCAATTTGATTTACTTGTAATGAGTTAAACCGTTACCGTATACAAAATGTAATTGTATTTTGAATAAAACTTATTTAACAAAACAATTTAATTTAAATGTTATAAAATGAAGCGCATTTTACTTAAGCTGTGCTGCCCACTTCAAGCAAACTGTGCATATTTTTTTCACATTATCATATATTTATTTAGAAAGCTACCAACTTACATGCATGCATTCACATGGAGATTTTTTTTTTGTATGTACAAAAAAAGACTTATACATGACAGGTGAAATAAATTTTGAATCAAAGGAAAGTCATCCATGTCTAAAAATATCAACCATACGAGCATACAAATAAGAAGTATCTTCTACTCACCAAAAATCCAGTAAAACAAACAGTAATATTGTGAAATAGCATTACAATTAAAAATAATCAGAATTTTGAGCAGCCATTATCAGTCTTCGCTGTCTCATAGTCCTTCAGAAATTATTTTAATATGCTTATTTGGTGCTCATGAAGCATTTCTTAATATGTTTTACACATTTGCTATTTAATATGTTTGTGAAAACTGTGATGCTTGTTTTTTTCAGGATTCTTTGATGAAAAGATAATGTAAAAATTCTGTAACAACGCAAAAGTCTTTAAAGCAAAGAATGCCATTTTCAATCTATTTAATGCATCTGTGTTGAATACAAGTGTTAATTTCTTTAAAAAAAAAAATTATGAATGGCATTCTATGTTCACATTTAAAAAGTGTTCACCAATGATTTAACATCCAGAGACATCTTTGCTTTGACAATTTTTTTTTTACCTGTCATCTAGAAACTTGGCACCAAGGTGAGCAAATGATAAAATGTTCATTTTCAAGTGAACTACAGCTTTAACAAACCATTCCCTAATGTATAGTGCAACACATCACGTGCACGAATGTTGTGAGCACTTAAACAGAGCACCTTGTCAGGCAGTCATCAGATCTCAAAACCGAAGTGCAATTCCTCATTTCTATCTCTCTTCAAAGTGTCTTAAAGTGACAGTCTCCGGGGGTGCAGACACCCTGGTGCTGCTACTCTTGCATAAACAGATTTTCCAATCCTTCGCTGCGCTCTTGCCCTCACTTGCATCATTACTTTGGAGATTAATTAGTGGCTGCACTAAGTCGATTCCCTCCATTGCAGCAATTACATCCACTCTTATTGGCTAGTAAGCAATTAGAACTGCTCTCATTGGTTAGTGACCTGTCTGGGTCTGTTTATTGTTTAATCCCTGATGGACAGCAACAGACTACGTAAAGCGTTGTACTAGCATGGGAGACAATTAGCATCTGTGAAAGCTATCAGAAAGCATTCAAAGGTTATGAATGGGGTTCACTAACCTGTAATGCTTTTCCTATCGCTCGCTACAAAGAGTAAACATTAGGTTCCGACCTAAAATAAAGGACTCGATATACTTAGTGCTTACGCAAGGCTTGTTTGAAGTCTTCTCCCGTGGGCTTTTAAATAAGTAGCTACCAGCCGGCAGGCGCCACATCAGCAAACCAGTCCCCTGAGGGAATATGTTTGCATGTCTGCCGTTTGACGCGGTAAGGAGATCACGAATAAAGTAAATGAAGGATGGCTTGCTGAAGGTGAGCTGTGCGTGTGTGTGTGCCTGTAGATGGCTTGTTGTTATGAGGCAGGAGGGATACAAGAGACAGGCAATCTGTGCGCTGGCAGATTGTGATGCCAGGTGCTTTTACGCAGTTCAGTGCAGCTAAACATGACATTAAAGAGGAACTGCTGCCTCTGAACTCACAAACATCAACATAACGGGTAACCTGAGCAACCTACAGACAAACACGTATACGCAAGGACACGCAGGTGTTGGCAGATGATAAGTGTCCTCTAATACACAATTATACAACTATCTGTTACATCTACCATGTTTAACAATGTCGTGTACAGATTAACTAACATGCTTAACTATAACTTTCATATTTTATGAAGAAAACTCGCTATGTGGTTTCTCAGGTGTTTACTGGAAAAGGTCAAAAAGGCCCAACATCAAGTGTCTATGATATTCTGATCATTAGATGCACCGCGAATCCCCTTCAATGCAAGTTCTTTGTTTGCTAAGCAAAAATCTGAAAAATAACAGAACACTTATTTTCTACAAAAAGCATAATATGAGAAATTATCACGGTCTGTGTCACAAACAGTGTAACGAATGCCATCTAAAATATTGGGGTCAGTACCATTTTTTATGTCTCCTTTGCTGACAAAAAATAAATAGTAAAAAGAGTAATATTGTGAAATATTTGTACTATTTAAAATAACTGGTTTCTGTTTAAATACATTTTAAAATTAAATTTATTTCTGTGATGCAAAGCTGAATTTTCAGCAGCCAATTCTCCAGTCTTAAGTGTCTCATGATTCCATTCTATTTATAAAAAATAAAAACCTAGCTATGTTTATTGTGCTGGACTAACTGAGACTTGTCATGGCACTTATATACTGTTGCTCTCTGTTGGTCTGATTTCTTCTATTGTTCTCCTCATTTGTACGTTGCTTTGATAAAAGTGTCTGCTAAATGATTAAATGTAAATGTAATTATAAAAAAAAAACTGAACCCAAATTTCGAACAGTATAGTATATGCAAATTTTAAACAATAGGGCGTATAATAGTGTACTAATACTAATAATCTACTAACGAACCTGACAGGGCATAGAGATTTTATCTGTGAAACAAAATATCCTCGTTATATAGGACAAAATCAATTAAAACAATAATCAGAACTAATACTGCAGTTAGTTTTGGTCATTTGTGCCACAAACCACATATAAATATAACAATATAACGCTACTGTTACCATGTTCACATAAGCTTCTCAACGGACTTCTCAGCATAATACATAAACAACCCATACTCCCACTAGACGTGCTGAAAATAGACCGTCACACTTTAACATGAGAACTCAGAGGTTTAATTAAGCCGAAACACTTTTTTGACAAATAAATATGGTTAAAGTAAAGACACGCTAAAATGCTGATGCTGTCGTGACACACTTCTCATCAACCATAATGTTTTGCGATTGCTAAGTGATAATTCATGTCAATAATTTTTTAATCAGGCTGCACAGTTTTGAATAGCTGCTATAATAACTACAGCAAAGCATGCAACCTTTACAGCACCCAAATGGAAACAAACCGTTCTCATGAATTAGCATAAAACACAGAGACACAAGGGTTTGTTTATCATTGCTGATCAAATTCTGTTTCCAGAATTTCACTTGTATAATACAAAAATTAGCTCATTTGTTCATAAGTTTATAATTACATAAAGTGGGCTGTATAATTGATGCGTTTTAAAGGAATAGTTCATCTAAAAATGTAAATTTGCTGAAAATGTATTAACCCTCAGGTCATCCAAGATGAGTTTGTTTCTTAATCAGAACAGATTTGGAGAAATGTATCTCTTCATCACTTGCTCATCAATGGATCCTCTGCAGTGGATGGGTGCCGTCAGAATGAGAGTCCAAACAGGTCAATATCAATATCACAATAATACACAAGTCATCAACTCCAGTCCATCAATTCACATCTCATGAATTGAAAAATTGTGTTTGTAAGAAACTAATCTATCAAAACATTTGTAACGTTTGGCCAAAATACCAGTCCATAATGCATAATAACACTTCCTCCAAAAAAAGGTCTGTTTTAATAAAATAACTGTTTTTACTAGTAAACCGTGCTAGATCGGTATATATTTCATGTGCATTTTCAATCTTGATTCGGATAATATGACTTTTTCACTGGAGGAAGCAATATTATGGATAGAAGACTTGTATTTTAGCTGAAAGATGGTTTAAATATAAAAACAACACAGCTTTTCACTTCACAAAATGTTAACTGATGAACTGGAGTCATATGGATCACTTGTGGATGTTTAAACAGCTGTTTAAACTCTGACGGCACCCATTCACTGCATCCACTCATCTATTTATGAGCAAGTGATGTAATGCAAATTTCTCTTCTGATGAAGAAACAAACTCATCTACATCTTGGATGCCCTGAGAGCAAGTACATTTTCAGCAAATTATTTTTTTTGGTGAACTATTCCTTTGAAACATCAATTTATAATGGACTTTCAGTAGAAACAATCATGTGCTTTCAAGTGCAATCAATTTTAAGAGGCTTTAAAAGAGTGAAAGGGGAAAAATGAATGCTCTAATGAAAGCATGATGAAAATACTGCACTCTAAACAACATATGAATGCCGGATGGATAGGCAAAGAGTAAATAAACAAGAGTGGGCTGCATTTCAAGGTCCAGGCACGTCCTAATTCAACAGCAGCAGGTGAGTCTATCATCTGCGCTACTCAACTTCCTTAACAATACCTCTCTTTGTCGACCTTTACTGAAAGCTCTAAATCCGTGGCACAAACATCCTTAAATGGCACAGCGGACATTTACACTGTGTTCCAAAGCAAGTCCTCAAAGGGCAAACATGGCACGCACAGACCTAGAAGCGGAAAAGGTCAGGAAAGCATAATGGATGCATGGCTCCTCCCTCCTTCCTAAAGCACCCGACGTGCATGGAGATATAAACGCGAGCGATAAACCTCCGTCGGTGGTTCGGTTAGTGCAGGCAATCCTTTGATAAATGATTCGGCATGTGAGTGATTTTTCTTTGCGTCCACAAAGAAATATAATCTACTTTCGTTACAGAGGCTTTCCAAAGGAAGAATCCATAGCCAACCGTGAAGCTCTCTTGAGTTATATTTAACTGGGACTCTGCTTCCCGCTCTGGCTTCATAATCTATTTTTGCGGTTAGTGTTTACATTTGCCTGTTGACCCAGTGGAGATCGTCTAAAAAGAGACGTCAGGTTAAAGAGCTGACCCGAGATTATGTGTCATTGTGTGCGAAACCAGCTTACAAACTGTGAAATCGCTAAAATGGGAAGATCCTAATTACTAAACTGTGGTTGAAAGCTTTGTATGGCAATAGTGGAGTGTATAAGTTGCATCAGCGACATCTACACTGTGCATATTTCTTATAATTAGACTACTCTGTTCCTATCACCGGACACTGTCATCATTAAACAAAAGTACAAGAAAAACTAGGCTTTAGAACAAAAAGTAACAGTAAAGTGGTGCTTGCGCATTCAAAACTTATTTAAAAACCTTGCTACGTGTACTGCGTTAAGCTAACTGAGACTTGCTTTAGCACTTGCATATTGCTTTTTTGTTGTTTTTGATTGCTTCCATTGTCCTCATTTGTAAGTCACTTTGGATAAAAGTGGATAAATTGAAATGTAAAACTTCACCACAGTGTCTGACAACTTTTACTCTATTTGCTAAGATGTTCCGAATGGTTTCTAGGGTGTTGCTAGGTGTTCAGACTGATTGCTTCAAAAATCAAGAGTCCACTCCAAAGACTGTATGATATGTGACCCTCTCTGTGAAAACCCAGCTAAAGTCATTTTTTTGTGATTTGCTGTTTTCTACAAGAAATCATCCTTCATATGGTAAAGTACATTCTATGAAAATGTAACCTTTATATCTTTAATATTGACTCAGTAAGGTCATGTAAAATATTGAAATTAATGGTAGAAATCAAACTTTGATGCTTGTTATCTCATAATTAGATTTTGAGACTTTAGCCTGGATTTCACAGAGAGGGTCACATAAAGGCTCTCTGTCTATGTAAGTATATGGGGGGGGGGTTGCCTGCATTTCTGTCTGCCGGAAGAAAAAAAATCTATCAAAATTTAAAAGAGTGAAGAAAATTGAAAACATCTTAGAGAAGATTATAATATTTATGCAAAGTCAATGCAAATACAGAGTTCTGAGAGGTTTATATGGCATTGATAAGGAATTACAATTGGTTGCTAGGGTGTTGCTAGGCAGTTTACGAAATTCCGACTGATTACCAAGCAATAATAAAATAAATAAACAAATGATAGGCCTACAGTATGCAAAGCCATTGGTAAGGGATTCTCAGTGGTTTCAAGGCTATTATGACTGGTTGCTAGGTTGTTGCTGTTGCTAAGTGGTTGCTAGAGAGTTCATAATCACCCCAATTCAAAAGAGCTCAAACCTAAGTCTATGTGATATTCTGATTACCAAGATACGGCTGAACGCCTTGTGACAGTGTTATATATTTTTTTGCTAGCAGTTTTGTAAGGAAAATGAAAAATATGAGTGAAAATATCATATGTAAGACTATAGTAGTGTTTTACTTGTTTGTTTGTCAGCCAGATGAAAAACATAAATCTGATCACTTATAAATACAAAGAAAGCATGTGATTTGAGTTGCCAAGCAGCAACACAAAAAGAGAAGAGGGGGAATGGCTTCCTCTGCCTCAGCATTTACAGAGATGGCCTATTGTAACTTAATCACTAACATCTCACATGTAAGTACTAAACATTTATCCTCATTCATTCATTCATTCAATCAATGAGGATAAATCAATGTCCAAAAGGAAGAAAAGATCCTATCTATAGTATTAAGGCAAAAGGCAGGGGACAAGGCGGACCCGCACCATGAGTCCGGAGTCAAAGCAAGCCAGCCCACATTGTGTTTGCAAACCACTGACATCCTGGCTTTATCCTGTATTTATGGAACAAGTGATGGCCTATTGTTTCATTGTTTAGTAAGAAGACTGACCTATTTTAAACAGCATTACAGTACAACTTCCTGCATGGAAAAGCCAACGGTTAAACAGCCGCCGCGGACCGAGAAAGCTCAGTTTTATAGAGTCCTCCATTGGGTTCCGCTGGAGTATTACGTGATCATTCATGAATATAATGAAAATGGCAAAGTAGAGTGCATAATGTAAAATTCCATTGAGGCTATTAAGAGCAGAGAATGCCTTAACATCTACCCGGTGTGAGAGATAATTACGGAGTAATTAAGATCCCTATAGACGGAGTCTCTTAGACCAGTAGCCATCACTAAAGCTGCCAAAGCTAACACTAAGGACTTACCAGCTATAGTAGCTGAACGCTCTGCTGACTGAGTCTATCAAAAGCTTGGGCAAATCCATTAGCTGGATTAATCATATGTTATAGGTTTGATGAAAGGGCAAACACATTTTCGCTATTAATTATCAAGCAATTGGATGAGAGTGTAACAACCTTCAGAAGGACAATCATAATCACAGAACCATAAAGGGTCTGAAAATCTACTGATCTCAGTTTTTAATCGGAGTTCAAAGGTTACTTTAAAACATTTGAGATATTCATAAGAAAAATGTACTTATGTACAAATTTAAATGATTTTTCTTACTAAAAAAGCAACGCTTTAGACCTTTACCATTCAAAAAAGAAAAAGTCAGTGTGCACCAACAACTGCCTGGGTATCCACTTTTCTCAAAATCTCTTGTTTTATGAGAAAATCTGAGTAAATGACAGAATTTTTATTAATTTTTTGTGTGAACAATCCTTCAATAAAGTACACTGCAAGCCTCTCTATTGCCGCCTGTGGTCAAAACATTAAATCTGAAGGTAATTACAGAAATTGACATTAAACCTGCAAGGACAAAATTACATAAACCTGAAATTTTACGCAAAATAGGCACGAGTGGTCAAAATATAAATAGTTTGTTTACTTAGTAAAACAGGTTAAGACAAGAACACTTATTTCATGTACTTGCTCAATGCAATTTTGGGTTCAATTTTACCCAGGAAAATCTTCTGTAGCTCACATTTAACTAATTTATCTAATTACACAATTAGATAAATTACACAATATTAAAATGACTAAAAGAGTGATCTAGTGTCAGACTCGCATTATTTTCTCATTCCTTCCCATTGTCTGTTCTCTACAAATACACAGAAATCACAAAATAATAATAAATAACTGAGAAAACACAGGTTAAGTATTTAGTTTGTTCAGCCATTTTTAAACGTATTCTTTGTGGTTTGTTGCTTTTACAAAAAATGTCAATAGAGAAATGTCAATAGAATAGCAACGTGATGCTTGTTGAGACTGAATGTGTGTTTATCCCCTTAGAGAAGCTGTAATCTTGTAATTTGTTTTCTAAACTCTCTTAATCAAATTTAAAGGCTACCCAACAAGCGGCTCTTAATCCGCATGATGTGCCTGATCTAAATAATCACTAACTGTAAAAAACTAAACAAAGGGTGGACTGCTTATATACACTTTTTTCACATGGCTTTTATTTTTTATGTGGATGTTAACAGGCAGGACACTTGGAGCAAAGTGTGTCTCTCTCTCTCTCTGTGTGTGTGTGTGTGTGTGTGTGTGTGTGTGTGTGTGTGTGTGTGTGCGCACATGTCCATCCACCTCAGCACTATCTGTAATGCATCTGAGAGAAGGAATTTACCACTTCTCTGAGCATTTTGAATGGACTTGCAACAAGTCGAGGGGTGCGATAACTCCCTCGTACTTCCATATCTCAACAGTATTAAGGTCAGGAAAGAGAGTGAGTGAGAAGAAAAAACAAGGACAAAGTGACTGTGAGAGAGAGAGTGAGAAAAATATCCACTCCAAGGCTTCAGAAGCTGTCAGGCTATTAAGGGCACAAATCAATCATTATATTAAGATAATATAACCTCTCTCTTAAAATAACGTATAATTAGCAAAATCATTTGTGAGAGGCTACATGAACTGACATCCAATTACTGCCATCGGATTGTTATCTCTGGATATTTCAGGGCTTATAAAACATAGCTATTAACTCATAGCCGCATATCGCTTTAATATGTCTGCACAGAACTGAATATACATGTAATTAGATTCTATACAAGTATCATGCACATAAAAGATACATTGGAGACCGCCTTCTAGCTAAGCAGCTCGCTCATGTGCAACAGTATCATCAAAGGCGCCTGTGAACCAGCAGAACCAAACAGTCTTTCATTCCAAACATCCTGAGCCTTTTTTAACGTGGTTCACCGTGTCACTGGTGTGGGTGATTGGACAGTCGGCTTGGAATCAATGCGAGGATGAGGCAGGTCAAGGCCCTTCATCAACCACACAGGAGATCCAAAGCTCAGCATGTGGCAATTGGAAACATATGATAAAAGACTCATAGAGAGCTCGTGGCTAAAGAATCTCTGACCCGATCCCTGCCCTCCAGTTGTGTGCAGCTGCACCTCAATAAAAATGTAAATACCTCATCTGCTCTGGGCGACTACTCACTCAGCTGCTACAGAAGTCAAGAAAACGTCTCAAATAGGGAGCTGGCTACACAATTTCACATTTCCTCTTCTTTTAAAGCACTAATTAAAATAAAATGTGCAATATTGCTGTGGATAACAGAATACTGAAGATACTTCATCTTCACATCTTCAAAAACGCAATACTGCAATCATTAAAAAGTCGTGTTTTCAAGACTACACTGATTTATGCACTGGAAGATTCTGATTTTCAGAAAATGAGACTGAAGAACTTGCCACCATGATACTAGGTGCTTTTTAAGTGTTGCTATGCCATTGCTAAGGTGTCCTGGGTGGTTGCTAGGTGGCCACTTATTAGTAGAACTAAAAAGAGCTGCCTGCAAGTCTCTGTGATATTCTGGTCACTAGAGTCCTATTTCAGTGCAAGTTAAAGGGATTTTATGATCCAGCAGGTGAAAATCGTCTAATAGCTTTATGAATGTGATCACACATAATTAACACTTCAGCTACCTACACAATGTGTCTTTCAATGGTGCAGAACAAGTTATGTTAATATTTTTTAAGCCTACAGTAAATTTCAATAGGAGTATATTCTAATATTTTTCAAATGTACAATATATTTAAAAAAAATAAATGACACAAATAAGTATAGATGCACAACATAGTTTGGGGTCAGTAATATTTTTTTATGTTTCTGAAAGTCTCTCATTCTCACCAAGGCTGTAATTATTTACATTTAAATAAAAGCTGTCACTTTTGAACAATTTAATGCATTCTTGCTGAATAGAAGTATTACATTCTGAAATAGAAGTATGCATATTTTCTGAAAAATAATTATTAAAATAACAAATATTTTTTTTATAAAATAAATTAATTAGAGATGCTTTTGATTACTAAAATGTAATGAAACCATTGAAATGGAATCCAGAATATGTAAAGGAAAACACAGAATTTGGTAAGAAAAAAAATTAATTGGAGAAAAAAATAATACATATTTCATAGGGCCTTAAAAATTTTTTTTGCTAAACTAACAAATTGCTGTTGAATTGAATTAATAATAAATTAATATGAAAAAAATGGAATCCATACAAAAATTTAAAATAGAAAACAAATGAATAAAAAAAATGAATTTGGGAATAAATTAAAGGGATTTCATAGGGCCCTACTTAATGAGGCCAAACTTTTTAAATTGATACTGTAATATTTAATAATTATCTACTTATTTGCAAAAAATAATATTGTCCATTCCTACAAGTAAGTTGAATATATCATGTAGACATTTTAGAATTGATTTTAATGTCAGATGTCATGTCATGATCAAACAGAAATAAATGACAAAAATGACTATGCAAAATAAGCCCCGAGATGGGAGGAGACGTCCCTCCTGAATCTTCTCCCCGCTGACAACATACTGCTGACGAAGCAGAAACAAGCACCCACACATCTCACAATCCTAGAATAAGACACAACAGGATGCAGAATCATTCCATATCCTCATCTTAAGGCATCTCGGCAAATCCTCACTGCTTTATACTTGAAATACAAACAGTTGGGGCGAAATGCCAGTGTTTTATTAGCCTAACAAGCCATATCTGAGTCTAAAATGTGTGTTACAACAGAAGTGATCTTCCAGGGACTTAAAACCTTTAACAACTCTATTAAAGCTCTTGCCCACAGCCAAACTCCAATCCTGTTTAAGAAAGACGGTAAAATGCACGCTAAAGCGAGCAAGTGACATATGTAAAAGTCACACCCATCAATGGATATGAAATATGGATCTGGATCACTGCTTCCCATTATTTTTAATGCTTCCTGCATATTGATTTTTTTACTCTCTGCTTTCAATTAAATGCTTTACAGGCTCTTTGTATGCAGGTCAGGATTTTGGTGATGGGTGGATAAGAATGGCAGAGGAGTAGAGGACTTCTTTTCTGATTTTATTGCGCCGACTGCCTTTCAATCACACAGGAAAGGACTCCTCATTAGGGGAGAGTGGGAGTTAGGCAACAGAGACTGAAGGGCACGGTAGAGCATTACAAATCCAGTGTCTTTTGACAAGAGGCCCTTGATGGATACTGGTGTCAAGCAGAAGCTTCCTGTGGTGTCGGCCAGAGGAGATGATAGACACTCCCCACAGGGTTGGGAGATCTTTGACCTTCTTTTGCAAGCACCGAAAGAACACACAAATGAAAAGTTTAAATTATGCATTTGATATAAGTTTAAAGACAGCTACAACGCACAGGAGCAGGTAGAAGCTGGAGGGTGTGCGTTAAATTTGACAAAACCTGCTCGGATGTGAACTGGGGCTTGTGATTGACTGTGGACATGTCCAGTAATATTGTGAAATATTATTATAATTTAAAATAACTGTTATCTATTTTAAATGTAATTTATCCCTGTGATGCAAAGCTGAATTTTCAGGATCATTACTCCAGTCTTCAGTGTCACATGATCCATCAGCAATCATTATAATATGCTGATTTGCTGCTTAAATATGATTGGAGATCTATCAGCTCCTTGATCAATAGAAATGATGCTACAGCTCATGATGCATTAAATTATCTTTTTTTGGAATGATTTAGAATGATTTCTGAAGTGTTCTTGATACTGTTTCACAAAAAAAGATTTCAGCCTTTGACATTTACTGTAAATGTTTGACCAATGATTAACAGTACAATGTTTCATCTTACATGCACCCACATTTTTGAATGGTAGTGTATCAAAATATATTAAAGCAAAAAAAAAACAAAAATGTTTTCAATTTATAATAAAGAAGAAATTTTTTGAGGCAAATCAGATCAGAATCATGATATTCATATGAATCTGCTGAGAAGGTAATGGTAAGTGAAGACTGGCACCACTGGGATGAATTAATATTTTGCAGGGTTATGTTAAAATTTTAATAATATTTTATTGTAAAATTAATATGCTTTAATCAAATTCAGAATCAAAGCAATGAGAGCTGTTCCAGAGAGCATAAAGAAAAAAATAAAAAAAAAAAAAAGTATTTCAATCATTTGACCAGGAGTTTATGTTTTTATCTGCCATATTTGGTCTCTACAATGTAAGCAAATTCACAAACAATATATAATTCAAATAAATAATAATCCGAAACAAAAAAAATATTCAATAATCGGAAGTCCCAGCCCTTCCTGAACCAAATAATGAAGTGCCCTTTTATTTCTGAGAAGCTCGGGGGAAGACAATGGGGAACGTCTTGGGTCAGAAAGTTCTATCATTGAATGGCGATGCTCAGTGGCCAGCCTGGCTTCAATAAGAATAAAACATCTGTTCTGATTTTGATGTCAAATGTAACCTCTCCCCATAAACCATTACGCAAGCTGATGTAACAGGCTGTTACCATTAGAAGTTGCAGTTTAACCATTGCCCTACATACAGACCATCTCAGCTCACTGTCAGCTATAGAAATATGATACCGCTAATAGAAATACAGGCACAGGATCTGTGTACAAAAGCGAGTGTCTGTACTCAAATAAAAGCTAATGAGGGCTGGGACAGGAAAAGGAAACACAGAGTTGAGATGTCCGCCATGTTCTGTTCATCTGCTCAGGCTATTATCTATGAGTTATAAAGGCCCGACACATTTTCAAGCTTATATTTCTATTAATTTCAGTGCCGCCTCGGCAGTGGCGAAAAGGTCTGGTTTGTTCAATTTGTTATCATGTTCCACATTTCCAGCCAGACTTATTGCTTGATTTTTTTCCATGCTCATTAAGCTCACATGATGTCAAGGGTGTTCATGAGCCACAGTCTAAAAGGGAAATTTGGCATATGTGAAGCTTAAAGAGAGCTGCTGTGTCTTGGCTGTAATTACTGACATGATTCATAATGATTATGCGCAATGGTAATGTGATGATAATGATAATGCACACAATTAAAGACATATTCTCAAATCACATGACGAGACGTGGTTAGGAATGTGAATATAAGCACATATTAATGGGCACCAAATGCGATACTGGTCAACCACTAATAAGAACATTCAATTTGGTGGGTGGGTACGGCCATAGTTATGAAATCCCATGGTAATTAAACCAGATTTACACTAAATATGACAGTTACGTTTGATCAAAGGGTCCATAAGATGGTTTAGCTGGTCTTCCCGTCTGGTCAAGATGTTTTTTGGCTGGTATTTTCAGAAAGCTGGCAGCTTAATACCAGCTTGGCCAGGTTGGGAGACCAGCTTAAACCATGTAAGACCAGCAAACCAACTTATGCTTGTTTAAGCTGCTTTTTCATCACTCTTAAGAAAATCCAACCAATGGAAATTAAGAACTTAAGTGCAACAAATAAACTGAATTAAATTTAAGGCAGCAATTCATCTGAAGTAAATGTTCATATCACAGAAATTACTGTGACAGGTTAAATAGATGGAAAATAAAGATGCTTTTGTAACAATGAAAACCTTTTACAGTACATCTGCTCACAAGCTGGAGGAAAATCTTTAAAAATTAAGCATTTTTCTACAATTCATATTAATTTCATGCGTAAATGATAAGAGAAGCATTTCTGAATGTGAATCTTGCAGCCTGATACCAGCCATACATTCAAAAGTAACGTTACAAATGTAATTCAAATTCCATTTTATAAATCTAAATAATAGATTAAGTGCATTTTATTTATAAAACTAATTTAGCATTTGCACTATACAAAATAATTAGAAATAAATGCAATAAAGTGTTATATAAAATTAAAATATATATACAAATAAATCATATAAAAATGCATTAATAATAATAAATAATTCCTCATTGGAAGTCAAATCTACAAGTTTCTGGACACCCTCCACACAGCCTGGATGACATCACCTTGGGAACAATCAAGTCCGTGAGACCATCCGAGCTCTTGCTTTTAGCCTTTACTTCTGTCACAGAGCAGAGGAGTGCGAAGCTGACCTTCATCAATCATATGCACCTTTTTAAATACTGAACTATAGCATCTGCAGTTAAGATCCTTTTGCTTTGCAAGGCACATATTTGCCTTTAACACACACGATCACTCTTAATGCCTTCTGATCTGTGACGCTGGTCGACACGAACGCACCTGCTCATTCAACACAACAACTTTTTGAAGAGAAATATCCCACAATCACCGTTCATATACTTAAATATTAAGCACAAAGGCCCGTCTTACCGGGATGACAGATGATGCGTTGGATGAGAAGGGCTGATAAAGTCAAACACAACATCCCCACACGACAGGATCCTCGCAGTGTCCACATGTCCAAATGCGCAATTAGAGGAACACGGAATGGCGGATCAAACTGAGCGTCAATGAAGGAAACGCGCTAACTTGACTAATCACAAGTGATCGAGGCGATTTTAATGACCGGCGACAAATCTTGTGCCTGTTTGGTGGGACATTTCGGACAGCCCACAATCCGCGCACGCTTCTGCTCTCTGTGGCGTCCTTTACATTCTCAAGTTAATCCAACCGGACGCACTTTGAGACGCTCGCGCTCGTTCAGTTCAGTGTACGGCGGCTCTCGCTCTCGGGCAGAGAAAGGCAGTCGCTTCGATCTCATTCGGCGCGGTCCGCTTCTCTGTCAAGGAAGTTGTGCATATGAGCGTTTCGTGTTTTGCCAGAGGAATTAGTTGAGAAATCAAAGCCCTGCCCTCTGGATCCTAGCGCCGAAGGCTGAGGCTCTGCACGCCCGCTGAAGAACGATGAGGATTGGCTACTGGACAACTGAAGCACAAGACTGTTCTCACAGCGTGTCTTTCTAAAACAGTTAGTTCCGCTCCTGAAATCTGATTGGTCAAAGCGGCGTTCCAAACATGCATATTAAGTAGAGTCGATGACGTGTCGCTTTTTTTGTCCAGATTAGTAGTTCATAAAAAAACACTTTTCTATAATGAATATTACGTATTTTTTATATTTTTGCGATGTTTAAAGTACATAAATTATATATATAATCCATATTATTCATATTTTAAAAACGTTTTGTCGAATGGAATAACCTTTAAAAACGTCTTAAACATCTCGAAAATTCAAAATGTATTATATTTTTATACTTAATTTGTGTAATGAATTAATCTTCTACTAAAGGGTATAAGAACAGCTTTGTCCCAGTAGTGATTAATCATATGAACAGTAATAAGACGAAGTAATGGGTTTATTATGATGTTTTAGTGTTTGGTGTTGTTTATTGTATTGTCTATGGTGTGTATGAGAAACAGTCTGAACTTGCTCGCTTAACCTAATTTACCCACAAGTATAAAATAAAGGAACCTGAACCTAATTTGTGTTATTATTTATTTTATAAACATATATATTATATATATTATTTTAGATATAATTTGTTTATACAAATATATTCCATTACTAGTTTCACCCCTTTACATTTTTAGTTACTAACTATGTTAAAAATGGTACCACAATGTATGAAAGCAATACAAATACAGGTTTATAAGAACTTGTATGAGTTTTAAAGGATTTCACATTCTGACTAGTACTTGTCTGGAGCTGGAGCCATAATCATAGAGCGTTTTGAGCAGAAAATCTTTGTCACTCCACTCATATGCTGTTTAAGACCAGCTTTCAGTCTTTGTGATGTTAGGAACCACAGCCTGCATCCCATTTCAGTCCAACAACACTCTTGCTAGTGTGATATTGTTTAATTATACACTACTTTACTGTTGGGACAGCTCTTTGTTTGTATACTGCAAACAAAAGACAAAATCTACAACAATGATATATCTTATCAAGCTATGTGTGTTTCCATCTAATTTCATGAACCAAATGATTTCGTGATATCCTTTTATATCATGCCACCATCAGCACAACTCAATAGGCATTGCATTGTTATTCTACCCTCAAGACTGGAGAGTCAAAATCACCCTGCAATGTTGACAGAAGGTTTACACGGCAGATTCTGTGCTTCTCAGATTTCAGCGGTGCTCAAATTTCCCACTTGCCAACAGTTCAGTTAAAACAATGTATAGCTAGTTTCAGTTATCCTGTCAGAAAAGCCATTTCTTCTATCCCTGCTTCACATTCTGGCGTCAGACACGGTCACTCTCCAAGGTGCTGAACGTTTGCCGAGCTGTCATGCATTATCCATGGTGCTGACGACTCCCGTTTCATGACAGTGTCACTTATTAAGAGACTGTATGAATAATCTTTTGGAAATCACTGTGCAGTTGTTACTTTAAAGATATATTTTAAGTTCGTCAGATAATTAGAGGAATAGCTCACCCAAAAAATTCAATTTGCTTAAAATGTACTCACCCTCAGGTCATCCAGGATATAGATGAGTTTGTTTATTCATCGGCAGAAATGTGGAGAAATTTAACATTACATCACATGCTCACCAGTGGATCTTCTAGAGCAGGGGTTTTCAATCCTTTTTGTCAGCCGAACCCCTTTAACCTAAATTATTTACTTGAAGTACCCCCTGAGATTTTAAGTTAATATTTCAATAATTTAATGGCACATTTGCATGTTTAACTTTAAAAGCATTTATGTTTTATCAGTTTTAACGTTTCAGTAGTATTTTTATATCTATTGTTATTATTACACTCAACAAATTATAAAAAATCATATTACTGTAATTTACAATGTAATTATAACATTTTTTGTTTTTTTAATACAAGGTTTCCCAAAAATTATTTTTTTAATACATTTAAGATTTTACATTTACATCATATTTGTATACAGGTGCATCTCAATAAATTAGAATGTCGTGGAAAAGTTCATTTATTTCAGTAATTGAACTAAAATTGCCAAATTCGTGTATTAAATAAATTCAATGCACACAGACTGAAGTAGTTTAAGTCTTTGGTTCTTTTAATTGTGATGATTATGGCTCACATTTAACAAAACCCCACCAATTCACAATCTCAACACATTAGAATATGGTGACATGCTAATCAACTCAAAACACCTGCAAAGGTTTCCTGAGCCTTCAAAATGGTCTCTCAGTTTGGTTCACTAGGCTACACAATCATGGGGAAGACTGCTGATCTGACAGTTGTCCAGAAGACAATCATTGACACCCTTCACAAGGAGGGTAAGCCACAAACATTCATTGCCAAAGAAGCTGGCTGTTCACAGAGTGCTGTATCCAAGCATGTTAACAGAAAGTTGAGTGGAAGGAAAAAGATGCACAACCAACCGAGAGAACAGCAGCCTTATGAGGATTGTCAAGCAAAATCGATTCAAGAATTTGGGTGAACTTCACAAGGAATGGACTGAGGCTGGGGTCAAGGCATCAAGAGCCACCACACACAGACGTGTCAAGAAATTTGGCTACAGTTGTCGTCAGAGGCGTCTTACCTGGGCTAAGGGGAAGAAGAACTGGACTGTTGCCCAGTAGTCCAAAGTCCTCTTTTCAGATGAGAGCAAGTTTTGTATTTCATTTGGAAACCAAGGTCCTAGAGTCTGGAGGAAGGGTGGAGAAGCTCATAGCCCAAGTTGCTTGAAGTCCAGTGTTAAGTTTCCACAGTCTGTGATGATTTGTGGTGCAATGTCATCTGCTGGTGTTGGTCCATTGTGTTTTTTGAAAACCAACATCACTGCACCCGTTTACCAATACATTTTGGAGCACTTCATGCTTCCTTCTGCTGACCAGGTTTTTAAAGATGATGATTTCATTTTCCAGCAGGATTTGGCACCTGCCCATACTGCCAAAAGCACCAAAAGTTGGTTAAATGACCATGGTGTTGGTGTGCTTGACTGGCCAACAAACTCACCAGACCTGAACCCCCTAAAGAATCTATGAGATATTGTCAAGAGGAAAATGAGAAACAAGAGACAAAAAAATGCAGATGAGCTGAAGGCCACTGTCAAAGAAACCTGGGCTTCCATACCACCTCAGCAGTGCCACAAACTGATCACCTCCATGCCACGCAGAATTGAGGCAGCAATTAAAGCAAAAGGAGCCCCTACCAAGTATTGAGTACATATAGAGTAAATTAACATACTTTTCAGAAGGTCAACAATTCACTCAAAATATTTTTTTTATTAGTCTTATGAATTATTCTAATTTGTTGAGATAGTGAATTGGTGGGGTTTTGTTAAATGTGAGCCAAAATATTTACAATTAAAAGAACCAAAGACTTAAACTACTTCAGTCTGTGTGCATTGCATTTATTTAATACACGAGTTTCACAATTTGAGTTGAATCACTGAAATAAATTAACTTTTCCACAACATTCTAATTTATTGAGAAGCACCTGTAAATCTGTAACATTTATTTGCAAACACGTTTTAATTTACATATATATTTTTAATGAATTTGTTTTGCAATTTAATTTGCAATTCCCTCAGGAACCACCAAGGGTTCGCGAACCCCACTTTGGGTAACCCTGTTCTAGAGTGAATGGGTGCCGTCAGAATGAGAGTCCAAACAGCTGATAAAAACCTCACAATTAATTCACAAGTAATCCACACGACTCCGGTCCATCAATTAAGATCTTGTGAAGCAAAAAGCTGCATCACTTCTGGCCAAAAACCAGTTCATAATAACAAATCCTGCAGTAAAAAGATCAATCCTCTGCTGTTCTTTCATATCAAAGAGTTCTGGACCCTTCTGTGCATATTTCTCTCCTAATTAAAACAATATTACATTTTCACACGAGAAAGCAATAGGCTGGAAGCTGGAAGTTAAAAATCAACTTAATGGATTTGTCTATACAAACGTGCAGCTTTTCACAAGATGTCAATTGATGGATTGGGGTCTTGTGGGTTACTTGTGGATTATTGTGATTGTTTTTAAATCAGCTGTTTGGACTCTCATTCTGACGGCACCCATTCACTGCAGAGGATCCATTGGTGAGCAAATGATGTAATGCTACATTTCTCCAAATCTGTTCTGATGAAGAAACAAACTCATCTGCATCTTGGATGACCTGAGAGTAAGTTAATTTTCATTTTTGAGTTAACTATTTCTTAATTTTTTCTTTCATTGGTATAATTTAATGTTTATAATGCTTGACAAAAACAGTTCATTTGTATGTTACCACATCTAACACAATTTAAACGTTACATAAAATAGTCTAGCTATTCGAGTATTAGATAAGGATATTTGGATATTTAATTACACATTAAAAAAAATCCAGATTTACAGTATCTCAGCTGAATTTTTTTTATATGAGAATGAATTAATGTTATCGTCCTTGTTGTGAGGTCAAGATCTGAGAAGGCTCTCATGGGCCAATGGTTCTCCATCACCCTGTCAGAGCTGTGAGTTGAATACTTTATCGCTAATTATCACTCCGAGGTTTTCTCACCAGTGCTCAAAGCCTGTGTGTTTGTGTGAAACTCCGGTTTTCTCAGAAGACAGCCACAAAAACGGCTACGGGACAGGGAACAGCAGGGGAGTTTGGGAGAGCTGCCCAGCTGGACTTTAATTTGAAGAATCTGATTAAATTCGGTATTTAATTACCCTTCTCTCAGAGGAGCTGTTGGGGATTGTCACAGTGTTTTGAGCGTGTAGGGTGTGAGCCATCTGCCTGTACTTCTGGAGCGCTCTCTGGTGACCCCTGCAAAAAAGGGAAGAAATCATTTTCTCTTTCACTTCTTAGCACTCTATCTCTCTCTCACGCACACACACACTGTCCTTTATATAGCAACTCTTTATTTTTTTTCAGTTGATTTCACATGTTGACAGTTGCTGCATAATATATGGAAGAGTGCATCAATTATGTAGCATTTATTCAGACAACAACTATACAGTATGTGAAATTCATTGAATCAGTGCAACCCTGTGCATTGTAAATCTCAGACGTAGTCATAATTCACTGTTATGTATGGGAAATAATTCTTCCCAAAGCGGTCCTGTGAACATAGTTTATGCCACAGAGCGTGGAAAGCATATAAAAGGATATAGAAACTGCTTCTCTGGATTTGGTGACGCTCATAAAAATTTAAAGACTGAGATCAAACAGGAAGTGCTAAAAAAAATCAAGGGCCTACTGGAATGCAATGACACCTCATCGCCTCATACACCTAATATAATGGCATTTACTGATACAAATTCCTGGTAGACACATGTTTTGTTTATTGGAGAGGTATGGTGCAAAGGAAACCGCGTGCAGCAATGGCTTTGAGAAAAAGAAAAGAGCTTGGCCATGAAAAGAATGAAGTGGTTGTCTGTTCACCTTGACAGCAATGTGGCCTGCAATTAAAATACTAAAAAAAGCTTTAAAAAGACCTTTCGAAGATGAGCATTTTATGAGGATCAGCGCAGCGATTCAACACTAAGGTCATTATACAATTGGGAATGGCTCAAGTCACCCTAATAGAAAGGCACGCTAGAAAATTCTTAATGATGTTCGGATGATTCTGAAACCAAAGGGGGGCGGCTTGCTTTTTTCTCTCTTTCCATGAATTATTATCTTGCCTTTCCCTCAGTGCTGATACTAATCAAAAACAGACGTGAAACCCTTATTAAAGACTTATCTGAATGTATCTTGGCAATCAGTCTTCCTCAACTCCGAGAGGGATATTTATGCAAATTGGATGCTTTGTCACCACGGTTTGTCATACACTATTTGTGAACTTCATAAAGAGCGTGGTTGCGGATGAAAATGTCTACAGCTTCTAGTCGGCTGCATAAAAATGCAGCCTATTTGTGAAGCCTAAGGTATCATGGCCACAATATGCATTTCTTCTGGTCTGAAATATGCACACATATCAGCTTGTACAATAAATGCGCCATTTGCATATATATGCAATTTAACGTATTACATCATCACACCAGCACATTCAATCCGCAGGAAAATCTACTTATCAGAACTGCATCCACAACCCGAGACACTAACCTGAGGAGGCTTGTCAAAATAAGTAGGAGATAAGAATAGGAGCTTTTCCTTCCTTTCACAAGCCATAGCCCATAATTAGGCCATTTTGGGATTAGGGAATTTGAATTTCAGCTAAAATCTGCTGCGCCACTGCTGTTCCAAGACTGTTTTACATTTCTGCTTCAATGTGCCAATAGCCCTAGGCGGTGTGAGTTAAACATTTAGAAGGTACCGACTCCCAGGCTTAGTCGAAGTCGTGATATCATATAGAGAGACTCTGACCCAAAGAAGAAAGCGTGGCTTGTAAATTGAACGGTAATATACTGCGTCAGTTTTGAGGCTGTGTGTTGGCATGTCTTTCTGTTGCATTGCAACAAGCATTGCATAAACACATTTTTGTAGTCCAAACAATAGAGAACAGCACTAGCAAAGCCAAGGTCATGGGTTTGACTTCAGTGAATGCGTGGACTAATATAACCTTTACCTTAAAAGCACCGCAAGTCTTTTTGAATAAAAGCATCTGCCAAACAGAACTTGGCAAGCTACATGAAGAAATGGAGATTGCTAAGTTACAAACTATTAGCTGAAAGGCTCAATGTAGCTTGCTGCACTATTTTCATGTGTGATATAAAAAATATAGCAAAATGTGTTTACATATCAATTGAAAATAAATACTAATAAACCACAACCTTAAACCATAACAGTCACTGGATGCACATTCTGATATATAGAATCACTCTTGCAAAATCATCCATCCATGATTTTTCTGAAGTTTGAACTTTTTTGACATGTGACTTACATATTTGAGCTGACCAATGAGATCGACTGTAGGGTGGGGTTTGCTCTGATTTGCTGAGCACCAGTCAGTGGTATTACCACTTGCACCTTGGCTCCACCCACTTCCAAAACAACCAGCTGTCAGATGCTGGTGAAAAGGCCGGTCCACATCAAGAATGCTAAAATATACAGATAACTATAAGATAACTATATTAGTACTAATGCACGATAACATTTTATTTATTATAAGCATGCACTGTAGTTTTGTTGACTGCCACTTTAAATGCTCAGGGTATAGCAGGGTGGATTCTGATTAGCTGTTAATGTTTTTATCATTCATGAGCTGGAAAAAAAATCTGAAAGTGATTCCAATGTGATCATTTTAGTTGAGGTGTGGATGATTTTTAAATTATATCCTTGGTTATAATTATATTTATCATTATTGGTGCAAACAAGCCTTAAATGTCTCTGTCTTACACTAACAGCTACAGTTATTTCCCAGGCAGCGTCTACGATTAAGAGGAAAAGTGGAAGAACTGGCCAATCAAATCATTTAAAGCAGCGAGTAGTAGTTTACCACTCCAATTGGTTCAAACTCAAACTGACAACCTGTATGTTGATGACTCAGACCAGTTCAACTGAATTACTAAAAGAACCGGTTCAAATGACTCATTCATTCCCAAATCGGACAGTGCACATTCTGCCAGAGAATACTGTATACACATCTTCATTGCTAAAATATAGTCAAGAAAATGTAATGTCTATGTGTTTCACAACACTTTCCCACTACTTAATCAATACAATAGCTTAATTCCTGAAAAGATGCATGATGTGATGATACTGCTGATCACGTCACTGCTGCCAAACGCGTAAATGTACGAAGCATTTGGCAGTCCGCCATGGATAAGTTCAAATTGCTTTAGCAAATAGTCAACTGTGATAAAGTAAGAAACTAAAATAGGACTATATGTGTATTTTCTTCTTTATACTAAAGGCTTTGCTCACACAGAACAAATTTAGCCCATTTTAAAAGGTCAGAGGTTTCATGAGCGGAGGGACATCAATGAATCCATAAGCTCTGTCAGTGTCATCTTTTCCGAACACCCTCTCCTCTCTTTTCTCACCCCTCGCCACCCCTAAAGCAATCTCTCTGTTTGTCAATATTTGTAACCATCAGTTCTCCCAAGGACATGCGAATAGGAGGGTCAAATGCTGCCGCTCAACCTAATTATGCTGATGGCGGCAGGCAGCTAAAAGCCGGAAGGTTGTTATAGCTTCCAGAAAAGTCCCTTTACTGTCCTCTGAACGGACACTCAGCATTGAGATTTCAATATGTTTGCTGTGCCAAATGGGCCCGCTGGGGCTGATACTGTTTGAGACAACATCGGAATCAACAAAGGAAATGTCTGTTGAATACATAATCAAAAATGCTGAGCTGATTTCATTTCATTAACTTGAAATGCTGTGATGTACAAAAAAATCAATATGCATGTAATTGGAGGAGAAATACATTTACTCTTGTACATTTTGAAAGCTGCAGCTCAAATCAGTTTAATAGCATGTGACTGCTTGACCAAGCCTTTGATATATGATAACAGGGCCTTAGCCACAACCCAGAAAGACCCGAGTTCTGTGCGTATACAATGGGGTCAGTTTTCTAGATCTGTGGAACTGCACCATGACGCACTCATTTTTGAATGCTAACATAGCCTGAAATGAGAAAATAAATAATTGAGTGAATTACAGTGAATCTAAAATTGAAATTAGGTCAAAATGTTACAAAAGACTGTAATGTCCCAGTCTGCAGTCTATCATGACAGACATCATTTGGTAAAGTAGTATGACTATATTCACCAGAACATAATTTATAGAATAATGAATAATGAAGATGAATCATTCATTTGAATAATTCACTTTTCATTCACTGAACCCAGTTTCTCCAATAGTGTGATGTTATGTGATTTGCCCGACTGAATTGGATCTTGTATCTGTAAAACTCTTCCATTTTACCCAGCCTTTTCCACTTTATCAGCGTATTAACTGAACTGATTGGAACACCTGCTAACGTCACCCTGACCCCAAAAACAAGGTCAGATCAAACCATCAGAACTTTTTCCTCCAAACACAACGAAAAGAAAGTTTAGGAAAGCCATTTTTATCATTTTTTGGGAATCTAGGACATTATGCATTGTTAATGTGCAATCTATATTTGTTTATGACTGCACTTGGAGGAAATGAATAATGGATGTTGTACTTGCATCCCTCATTGGAAATAAACAGCACTAAAAACAATTAACACCTCAAGCAGAGATGAGAATTAAATAGCCGGAGGGATAGTCGTCACTCGCCACTGATTTTTATAAATACTTCTTCACTTTAGCTTATATGCTTGCTGTGATTTGACTGTGACCAACCTCCTTCTTTTTCCTGGAAAGACATTAATCAATAAGATTTTATGGTTAGGCAGAGGATTGAATAAATGAACAACTGAACAACACATAACAAGTATGTCCCTCCCTATTTTCCTGTATAAAATCTCCATTACATTTCAAAGGGGTTTTAAATTTAAGTTATAAATATGGACTGATTTTTTTAAATTCTATCTTTATTATTACTTTCCTCATTGTGAACGAGCCTTAAAAGTCTCAGTTTTATGCTAACAGTGACAGTTACATCCCAGGCAGTGTCTGCGATTAAGAGGAAGACTTGCTCAACTGAATCATTTAAATTAGTGAGGTTTTTTTACCACTCCAATTTGTTCTAACTCGATAATCTGTTTGTTAATGATTCGGACCAGTTCAACCGAATATCGAAACAAACCGATTTCCTGTTTTATTGTCTACCAGGCTAAAATAACTTATACTATAACATACTAATATAATTCCCCACACACCATGACATGTAAGTGGCCAAATTTGAAAATCCTACATTCTCTAGGATAAAGCGAATTTGAAAATGGATAGATGGACTTTAAACATCCAGTTTATCTGCAAAACTGAGCTTTTTGGCCCCGTTACATGGCACTTATGCAGTTAGCAATAACTATTTTCTACCTACCATCCACTTTAGTAATTATAGAATTCTCTGCCTGTATACTTTGAGAAAAAGCACCACCTCTTCCGATATTTTTTTTTTTGTGGGCCAACACATTCTAAGACAAACTGTTCATCTCTGAATATTAGCCATGGCAGTTCTTCAACAAGCTTATAATTATAATGGATGGTGTTTGTCTGTTCTGAATCAATTGATTAGTGAATTGTGGCATATTGTATTAACGCAGGCGTATGGCAGATAATAAATCACTGAAACCAGATCACACTTCAAGTTTTGCAGCCATATTTCCTCTGCTTCAAACCAAGGCGATGCTTAACAGAAATTCCAGCTTTTTAATATCAATGCTGCATGGTTAAATATGAATGATTACATCTAGCATTTTAATATTGCTGTTAGAATGTGATATCATTATCCTGCCATTAAGATGATGAAATTAAGGATCTTTACTTTTGATGAAGTGCAAGTACACCGTTTCATTTCTAATCTGACGCTTTACTTTTGTTGTAAAGCAGCTGCTGAAATTTAGCCACCTATAAATGAAGAATGAAGTGAAGGAGCAAATGGGTGAGAGAGAAAAGAAAACCTATACATTTCCCTTTATCTTTAAACTGACAGAAGAGCGCTTCCCATCTACCCCCATCTAGTAAATCATCTAATTTCTGCCAGACTCTCAATTACATATGACGGTTGGCTTTCTGTTTGAACGAGGGCCACTTTATCTTTGTATGTCATGGTTTGTTAATCACATCTTTCTTCTATTCATGTCCAACCAGTTGAACAAAATCTAGAGGGAGGTCTACACAATCAAGAAAGCTATTTTAATATTTAAATGGATTGTTAAACCTTGTTTTTCTGGCTGCTACTTTTGCCCTTTTTGAGTCCATAACACTGCTAAAACAGTAGAGCATTCGAATACATAGTGGATTCTGTGCATTTATTTTAGAAGAAACTTACATTTTAGACATTAATAATACCAGTTATTTGGACTATTTTTCACTTATGCAACAAAAATGTCCAAACAAAGCCACAGCAGAAATAACTATTTCTATAAACATTAACATGTACAGTATATTCACGCTTGGATGAAACCAATTCAATCAAAAGTCCTAAATCCCAGACAATGTTTTGACGATTAAAATGTGCTTCTGGAAGGTTATTTCTAACAGCACATCTCTAAAACGTCTGTTAATTTTTTTAATCATTTAAATAAATCAAATCCATGATATCATTACAAAAAAAATCTCAATTTTAGTCTATTTCTTACTGTTGCAATATATTTCTAACAACACAAAAACAGTTGATTCACTCAATGAATCAGTGTGTTTGAACGAATCAGTGCATTCATCAAACAATTGCTTGTTTTGTTTTTGTATAAATCCCTATTTCTGAAAGAATCAATTGAGTGAATGATTCACTTACTGAATCAATGTTAAATTATTGAATAAATCACTGCACTTGAACAAATCGACACAATGGTGATTATTTGACTCATTAAGACGATCACTTGTCGCTACCTACTGCGTGTTTAAATGAATCGGTTGAGTGATTCAGTAACTCACTTATAAAACAGGCACTTGATTTCTCCTCTGAATTAATCATTATTTTTAATGAATCAGCTGAGTAAGATATTAAATGACTCACTCATAAAACAGTTGCTTGTTTTGTTCCTTGAACGAATCGGCTCATTCATAAAACAGTCACATGTTTTGTTTCTGTGTAAATCAGAATTTTTGAAAGAATCAATTGAGTGAATGATTCACTGACACACTCATAATGTTTCATTCTTGAATAAATCAGTGCACTTGAACAAATCGATTATTATTTGACTTATTAAGACGATCACTTGTTTTTACCTACTGCGTTGTGTTTGAACGAATCAGTTGAGTGATTCAATAACTCATGTATAAAACAGTCGCTTGTTTTGTTCTTGAATTAATCAGTATTTTTTAATGAATTAGTTGAGTAAGTGATTAAATGACTCACTCATAAAAACAGTTGCTTGTTTGTTCCTGAGAAAATCACAGTTTCTGAAAGAATCTATTTGAGTGATTGATTCACTAACTAAGATGTTTCGTTCTTAAATGAATCAGTATGTTTGATTGAATCGACTCAATGACTTGCTCATTAAGACTTTTTCACCACCTGAAAAGCCCAAGTCATTACAGCTCAAGAACCATCATATATTATACACATTCTTGAACATATATTATTAAAAAAAAACATGCTCACATAAGATAACTGCTCTATTATTGTAGAGCTAAGCAGAACATATTTCTTGGATAATGTAAAAGTGCCACAACAGACATTAATTGTACATGAGGAAGCATGCACAGATTTCTGGGAAGCTTTATCGGAGCTGAGCTGGTCCATGTCAGCTGGATAGTGGTCAATAGACCTCTGTATCTAATCTCCCAAAGCTTTTTTAAATGTCCTTGCACCTTAGTCACCAGATCATGCTAATCTAATTCTGCAAGCTCAATGTCTTCGCTGAAGTTTGTGATGTGCTGACACAGCACGCTGGTAATGATTTATGAACATGCCTTAATTGGAACCTTTGCTTACTCTGAATGTGCCAGGAATTTTGCCGGCATAAGCACGTTTTAATAATCAAAACACGTATAAGTTATCTGGAACATTTGATTTAATTATTAAAGCGAAATATACTGTACATGAGAATGTATATTAAAATGACAAAATTGAAATGCTATGGTTTAGAAAATGTTTTTGCTTGACATGAAAACCATTCAGTTTTGCCAGTCTGTGTGCTGCATTTGTTAACTCTAGCATAAAATCAATATTTATGGCTGATCTGATATGTATATTGGAGCACCTGACCTTTGGGCTTATGAAAGATGTAAGATGCAAGAGAGTTTCTTTGTCTGAACAGGAGATTGAAGCATGACACGTTTATGGTCTGTCCTAAACACATGATGGATTGATAGGTAATGTTTCTGTTCACTTTATGAATGGCTAAATTCATCAAAGGTATGCTATCGTTATAAAATCTTATTTTAGTCTATATTTCTTACCAATGCAATATATGTCTAACTTTTAACCGAACTGTTCTATCAAAACCCCACTTGTGTTTATCACCATGGCTGAAATGTTGGGCATATTCTCCAATTCTGATACTGATTGATGGCATTCAAAGTTATTTGGCAGTAAAATTGGTTTCCAAGATTACATCATCATTCTTAATTACACAGAGTCATTCATGTGAGGTGGCAACAGTTAATTGAAAACTAATTCCCTTAAGTGGACAAGACTGATTGCTGTCGAAAGTGTAGGTCAGCAAAGTTCTAAAACCCTCACTGAGTACAGCTGCCTTTGCCTTCTCAACTCACTTTCTAAACCCGATTCCTGAAATACAGGAGTGAAACTGGTTTCTACAGAAGCTTTGCTTGTTGGCCCAATGTAAATTCATTGTGATGATGTTTTTGCTGCACAACAACCGTTAAACTACAAAAGCAAAATTAGTTAAGAAGACACACTTTCACGTTAGCTTGACAACGCTGAAAATTATGGGGTGGCTGTTAGGGAAGTCACTAGAGTGACAACCATGGACTAAAAACAGAAAAGAGATTCCTTTGTGTTTTCAGGTTTTGAGTACAAACGACAACGTTGTCAAATCAATCCTCTCTTTGGACTAACAATAATGTCTATAAACGCTGCATTGTGAATGCCAGGCCAGTAGTTGGCGATGTCACTTCATAAATATTACTCATCTGTGCACATACGTACTAAAAACACAATTTGTTTTCACAAATTTGTATTTTTGTAGTTTACAGAGACAATAGCAGCATAGTTTTAAAAAAATGTGCCCCTAAAACACATTTCGCCTATCAGTTTTTATCGGTCGCTTTGGTGCATTTCTCAAATCATCCTTAATATGTGCATTTCTCAAAAAAAATTGTACAAACAGAACCACACAACAGATTGCCTGCAGAAGCCTGTAACTTACTCAAAATCTTTAGTTCATCTTTCAAAAGTAAGTTTTTATGTCAATGAACATTAGTGCCATCAGAATGAAAAGTCCTTGTGTCATTGTTCACAAACAAGATAGCCTAAATGCTTAGTCATATTGTCAATATAACAGTGCACTCTGTTAGTATTATCTGATGTAAACTATGGAAACAGTTTGGATGACAGTTACTGTACTGAAATGCAGAAGGCTGCGCTTCTTATGTATGCCATATATCCTTTCAAAAGTACAAAATTACTGTACGTCAGATATTGATTGAAAGAGACTGTTTCGAAATGTTTGAATTATTGAGGATATGGCCGATCTCCCAATATTTAGCCGTACCCTTCAACCATTGTAAGGCCATGATTGACAACATGGTCCACAACATTGGCCCTTATTTCATCTGATATGCGGCTCTGTCCTTGACCTCTTCTGCCTCTTCCTCTGTTTTGCCTCTGTACCCTTCCACCATGCATCCTTACTCCTCTTCTTCCTCTCGTCTGTTGACCCTTATCGTTTTCTGGATGTTCATCCACTGTCAGAATTTGTAACTCCTGTGTTGTCCTCTGTCAATATGCTTTTCAATTGAAGGTTCATGAGATGCAACTTTGAGCTATTTCAGAGAACTGGTATATAATTGGTTGATCTATATTCTCTTTAAAGTCAAGACAACAAAATTGTGACATTTACAAAAAGTACAATAGAAATGTGTAGAAAATATGTTTGACAGTTTATGACAACTAGATCAACTATTTTGCATCTAATGACTTATATGATGAACTAATGAACAGATGGTTTGAGGGGAAAGACTATAGCACTATAACTATAACTATATAATACATTTTGAGCAACATGATATTAGCAACTGAAAATGTAGGAAACCGCAGACAAATGTACATAATCAGTTGCATGAATGTAACAAAGCAATCGCAACTTGTTCAAAAGAATGAGAAACTGCTTTTATGATGTGCACAAGTGACTATATGAGGTGGCGGTTGAACAAGTAGTTTTGAGAATTTCATTTCTGATCTGAGAAATGCACCAAAGCGGCTGAGAAAAACTGTAAGTGATTGCAGATAGATAGGGTCAGCGAGATTTTGTTCTTGAAAGAAATGAATAATTTGACATTTAACTGATCATAAGTCACTTTAAAGAAGACATGTAGGCTATGATTTTAGAATATTTATTTTTCAAATAAACTGTCGCATTTCTATCATCAAAGACTAAAAAATTACAATTTAGAAAGACAGACAGACAGAAGACAGATAGATAGATAGAGGGAGAGCAGCAGACAGACAGGACAGACAGACAGACAGACAGACAGACATAGAGGCAGAAGACAGACAGACACAGACAGCACAGACAGGACCGACAGACAGACAGAAGACAGAGACAGATAGATAGATAGAGACAGACAGATAGATAGATAGAGGCAGACAGACAGAGCAGAAGACCGACACCGGACAGAATATAGACAGACAGATAGACAGAAAGAAGATAGAGGCAGCCAGACAGACAGACAGCAGACAGACAGACATATAGATAGAGCAGACAGACAGACAGATAGATACAGACAGACATATAGATAGATAGACAGACAGAAGACAGAGACAGATACATAGATAGACAGACAGACGACAGACAGACATATAGAAACAGACAGACAGACAGACAGACAGACAGACAGACAGACAGATATAGATAGATAGAGGCAGACAGACAGACAGACAGACAGACAGACAGACAGACAGACAGACGACAGACAGACAGACAGACAGACAGGACAGACAGACATATAGATAGATAGAGAGAGACAGAGAGACAGACAGGCAGACAGACAGACAGACAGACAGACAGGACAAGACAGACAGACGACAGGCAGGACAGACAGCAGACAGCAGAGGCAGACAGACAGACAGACAGACAGATAGACATAGAGGCAGACAGACGACAGACAGACGCAGACAGACAGATAGATGGCAGACAGACAGACAGACAGGCAGGCAGGCAGGCAGACAGACAGACAGACAGACAGACAGACAGACAGACAGACAGACAGACAGACAGACAGACAGACAGACAGACAGACAGACAGACAGACAGACAGACAGACAGACAGACAGACAGACAGACCTAATAGAGGGATGAGGTTTTGGGCTTAAAATGGACTACAGCGACTGAGAGAGGTGATCTATAGTCCTGCCTGTTTTAATTTATGAGCATTAAGTATAGAACTGTCATATTTGTAATTTCAAATTCCTTAAGATATATGCAGGGAACTATAATCCTGCTTTAAGTGATGGATTTTAATGGTTATTCCAGGATTAGAAAGAAGCTATTTATTTTCAAGGATATGAATAACAGAAATGTTTACCCATAGAGAGGCAGGAGGAACATAATTGGTGTCTTGTTTTCACGGCTAAGCTTGTGAGCGACCAAAGTTGAGCTTGAGGACATTAAACACGGCGATGAAAGGTAATAAATGAGACCGTGTTACAAACGTACTGGTACATTTTTATGCTTTATCGACAATTTGACTTGAAGGCTTCCCTTACACGGGGCGGAATTAATTGCATGGATTATATCGAGACCTGAGTTAATTGAGGACGTATGAATGTGACTAATCTTTTTCTGATGCAGAGGAAACAAAACCCTCTATCTGCAAACAAGTCATGAATTGTTAGTTTGAGAAACAACTGCATGGATTTAGAGGGCAAAAGTGCAGATCTCCCTAGTACATAATAATAATAAAATAAGATAAATAGAAAAAACTGCACGAGTATCAAAGTGTGTAATTAGACAATTCTTAAAATAACAAAGAGAGTCCATCATCATCTCGTCTTCAGCCTGTTCTCCGTTCTGCATCGGCAATGCAGCTAATGTGGGAGTATTTGTTCTGTTGTCCATTTAGATATTCACAGTGAGCACTTGGTGATGAGATGTTTGCTCTGCCTCAAGTCAGTGTGGCAATTATGAGGTTGTCACACAGAAAAACTGAAGGCGGTTCAAGAAGAAACCTTACTTTCTTAGACGTGGAGCAGCAGCGAAAAAGCCTATAGTAGAAGATTGTTTTCCAGATCTTCTGTCAAATATATGTCAACAAGTGGAACCGAGACTGCGATATGGTTATTGAATGCCTCACTGTGCACTTTTCTTCACATTCGATGCTTATTTATGATGACAGATCACATAACATATGTCTCAGCTCTTAATTATCTGTAAAATGCATGCAGGCAGAATATTATGACATACTGTCTAGATCTGTGAAATATGGAATCGTAATCAGGATTGTGCAAGGAGAGGTTGTGCATCCCAGTGGTCATATTAACACGCTGAGTATAAATTACTTTAACAAGTTTCACAAATAACTACAATTTTAAAATGGGTCAAAGAACAAAGTGTTTCATGTAAAAATAACTGTTCAGGATGAGGAGCTCATTAAAACAGGTGTGCTGAGAAATTACAGTTATGCCTTTTTCCATATCCAGCACATTAAGCGAGGTAACTTCTCCCACCTTGGGTTTATTCCCAAAATACCCTTTGGATATTAAAGGTAATATAAGAGGTTAATTATTTTCCATTTTTGACCACCATGAATGCAGAATATTGCTAGAATTAAAGCAAAAATAATAGCTGTGCCAACATTGGTACATTTTAACCATCAATAATCCTGTTAAAGGAATAGCTCACCTCAGGCCATTCAAGATATAAATAAGTTTGTTTCTTGATTAGAATAGATTTGGAAATCACTGGCTCACCAATGGATCATCTCCAGTAAACGGGTGCCGTCAGAATAAGAGTCCAAACAACTGATAAAAAAACATTACATTCATCAATAAGTAATCCACACCATTCCAGTTCATCAATTAACATCTTGTGAAGCATAAAGATGTGTAATAAACAAATCCATCAAGATACTTTTAACCTTAAACCTTTGTCTTCAATCCTCAATAAACAAATATATCGGTTGATTTTGATGTGAGACAACAACAGGGGATGGACTTTTCCTGTGTGTTGTGTGGTGTGTGAGTCAATATGATGGAAGAGCGATCTCTGATGGCGAGTGGACGGAAGACCACGAACCGGATTCATGACACTGACGGCACAATTTGCTGCAGAGGATCCACTGGAGAGAAAGTGATATAATGCTACATTTCTCCAAATCTGTTCCAATAAAGAAACAAACTCATCTACATCTCGGACGGCCTGAGTAAATTTACAGCAAGTTCTTATTTTTGGATGAACTATTCCTTAAGATTTTGACAAATCCACGGTTGTGTGGTCTTTTCTCAAAAAGCCCTGAATTAGAACAGCACAGTTAATTATGATTATTTATAGCAGAAAATGACACATAATAAACCTTGCCCCTTTCAAATTTTTGCATTCCTTTTGTTAAGTAATTTCTAAAAAGATTGTTGTGGGTTATCTTTCGTACCACAGAAAAAAACTGCACAGGACAAGAATATCCTGGTTGTATAATAAAAGTGAAAAAACACTGGGACTGCCAAGCTCTAATCACAAGTAATGCACCATGAGAGTACCATAAAATAGTCCAAACATCTTGTGTGCAAAATTCCACATCTTCTAAAGCCATACAATAGCTTTGTATGATATTCTATAGTGCCTTTGTTGTCACTTGCAAGCTTGACAGCCTTAGTCTCCATTTCCTTACATTATCTCAAAAAGAGCTGCCAAGATATTAAAAAAAATCACAATGTCAGGACTTCCATACAATGATGGATGGAGTCTATCAAAAATATGTGCTTTTTAGGTTACCTTTGAAGATCATGTATTAGAAGAGGCTATGAAATTGATATGCTTATAGATCAAAGTACTGTAATCAAAGAGGGGTTCAAAGATTACAGGTCAACAAAATTGTTATCAGTATCGTAATTAAAAATTTATATTTTTTGTGTTAAATTTATGTTTCTAGAACTATCACTAAATTCATTTATCTTAATTTTCTAGTCAAGGCTGAAAACACAATATGTTTTTTAAAGCATAATTATTTTTCTGAAAAACAACACTCATTATGACTCAGGGTTTAATATGGTGTGTATTTTTGCACTTGCGTACAGCTGGAAAAAAATGAAGCAAAAGAGAACTCTCATTACCGGAATGACCATGAGCTGTATTAGCTTTGTGTTAAACCCGATCGAATGCTTTGGTGAAGAAATCCAAAGGCACTATATGGGGTCATCAGCAAAGCAATTAGAGTGTGAAACAGTCCCTGAAAACAAATAAGAACATTTGATCCTGTTCTTGCAGAGCTGCATTCCCATACCAAGGACTTTCATATGTGTGTTCTCATGAGAGGAACGTCAAGTTATTGTTTGATCGAAAAGCAGCAATAACATGATTTTTAGAATGAATGGCTTGCATATATGAATATACAGGTACATCTAAACAAATTAGAATATCATGAAAAAGGTCATGAATATTTTTTGTCCCTCATTTCAGAAAGTGAAACTCATATATTATATAGATTCATTGCACATAGAGTGAAATATTTCAAGCCTTTATTTCTTGAAATTTTGATGATTATGGCTTACAGATAATGAAAACCCCAAATTCAGTGTCTCAGAAAATTAGAATACTGAATGTGGAAACTCCACTCTTCCTCCAGACTCTGGGACTTGATTTCATGTGAAAAGATGACTTTAATTTACTTTAATTTACTTTCATCTGAAAAGAGGACTTTGGACCACTGAGCAACAGTCCAGTTCTTTTTCTCCTTAGCCCAGGTAAGATGCTTCTGACGTTGTTTCTGTTTCAGAAGTGGCTTGGTAGCCCTTTTCCTGAAGATGTCTGAGCGTGGTGACTCTTGATGCACTGACTCCAGCTTCAGTTCACTCCTTGTGAAGCTCTCCCAAGTGTTTGAATCGGCTCTGCTTGACAGTATTCTAAAGCTTGCAGTCATCACTGTTGCTTGTGCACATTTTCCTACCCAATTTCTTCCTTCCAGTCAACTTTGTATTTAGTTTGCTTTGATACAGCACTCCTTGAACCGACCCTTTCAGTAATGACCCTCTGTGACTTACCCTCTTTGTGGAGGGTGTCAATGATTGTCTTCTGGACCATTGCCAAGTTAGCAGTGTTCCCCATTATTGTGGTTTCAAAGAACAAGAGATACCAGAATTTATACTGTATGGATGGTCATTTATTGAAACTCAAATGTAAATATTCTAATATTTTGAGATACTGGATTTTTGACTTTCATGAGCTGTAAGCTCTAATCATCAAAATTAAAACAAAAAAAGTTTGAAGCGTTTTACTTTACATGTAAAGAATCTAAAATATATGAAAGTTTCACTTTTTGAAACGTTACAAGAAAAAAATGAACTTTTTCACGACATATTTTTTTTTTAGATGTACCTCTATATCAGACTGCACGAAAAAAATATTGAAAACTTAGTTGCGGTTGACTGAATTGTCCCAAAATTTAAAAAAGTACTTTACCCAAAAATGAAAATTGTGTCATGCTGTTCCAAAACCTGTGACTTACTTTCTTCTGTGAAAAAAGACAAAAGACTATTCTCTACACAATTCCAATGAATGGGGACTGACTAGAGAAAAATGTATTGCTCAGTGGTTGCTTTTCCTAAGCTCAGGAGACTTCATATATATCTCATTTAGCTCTCGTTTTAGTATCAACAACATGTCAGCCTCAAATAAGCCTCAAAGAGAGGTGGTCAGATACTCTCAAACCCCTCTAGCTGCAAGTCATCTACAGATTACTCTCAAATAAAGCATTTCCAAATAGCTTGAGCTGCTGTTGTGTCTTTGTTCAAGCACTTTGGTTCTTTGAAAGCGTGTTATACCCAGCCAAATCTTGTTCAGTCTGTTTCCATATTCCAGTCTGAGTTATTGTCTGAAATGAATCATAATCTTGCGCAAGTCTGGCACAGAGCATTGAATTTAAGAGCATTATCTGCTTAGGTGCATACAAAATGCGAGGAAATATTCAAATGTTTTTGTGAGAAAATATTACGAATATAAATCAAGTTCACTGAGATCCATATACGGCTCAAAATAAAGCAAATGAGTGACATAATGAGACCATCAATAATATATCTGGCAGCAGTAAACACACTGACCTATATATATCTCATATTGAAAAGTGATAAGGCAGAGACGGAAATAACAGACCATGAACATCTCATTCCCTGGAGCCCCATGAGATTGAATTTGCAGTTCAAAATGTCAGTTTATAAAATCTATCACACCTCAGCAGCAAGTCTGCAATAAAACATTGCCAACAAGACCACGCAAGAGAAATATGGATATATTTATGGCACCAAATGCAATGTTATGCTAAGCATTGTCTGCTAAGGCTATGCAGGAATCATTAAGGAACACATTTTTCCTAATGGGTGCTACAGGGGGCCAGAGGTCAAATGGACCCGAAATGTTGCCGTGCTGGCATCAAGTGAAGCAGCTGGCTGGAACAGAAGGTATCTGAGGTCAGAAACACTTTGTTCTTGCATTTCTGCTTAAACAAGACCACAAAATGCTGGTAAGCATCATCTACACCGGAAGCCAGAAATGAAGAGCTTGAAAACAGGCTGGGACATACAGTCCCAGAATGCACAGGGTCATTTGCATTATCCATATTCAGATTTAATTAGAACAACCCCCTCACTATGGTACAGAAATGTATTATTGGCCGTTGACTGATGTAATCGGCCTATTTGAATGCAGCTTCTGCTGAATTCTACACATTCTACACCCTCTCAAATGGACTGATGTAGTTTTAGTGCCTGAAGGGATAGCTCATAAAATCCAATTAAGGCCATGCCTTAAGGAGGCGGGCCGTGGGAGTGGTGGTCACGCTCCAATCACTTTCAGCCGCTTAATGTGTATTTTTCTAAAATAAATGTCTGCAGGTGGTGAGACAAGACTTCCCTTGTGTTTAGTGGAAATGGCGAGGTTGGTTCAAGCACGCCCATGGCCAAATATACAACAGTTCATTTATAAGCTGCCGATCCTAAGAACATGGAGACTTCAACCACGTTCATTGTTTGCAATATTCACAAATCTTCACCTGCTGAAATATGACTGAATTGATAAAATATCTCCAATGTAGAACCATACAAATGTGAAGCAAATATTCAGTAATATTCTTAAGTATTAAAGCAATGATATTATTTTAAATATAAATTAATTTTCAAGTTGTAAAATTGCTCTAAGTACTCTACTCTTACGTACTGTATTAAATTCAATACTATGATATATAGCCTAATTCTGCATATAATTTTACAGCATATAATTGTTTTATATTTCAAAACAAGGCTGTTTAATTGGTAGTAATCTATAAAATTTGAAAGAAAATGTTAAATAACTTGCTTAGAAAAAAAGGTAATTGAGTCTTTTTACTCACAATTCTGACATTTTCTCATGCAATACTGAGTTTAAATCTTACAACTGTGACTTTTTATCGTGACTCTTTTCTCCTGAATATTTTGGATATTCAGAATTGTGAGGAAAAAAATCAGAATCGTCTTGTCAAGTCAAGTTACCATTAGCACTTTTTACAATGCAGATTGTGTCAAAGCAGCTTTACAGTATTCAAAGAGAAATAGTGTGCCGTTCTCCTCAGGCCAGACAAAACCAGCAGTTTATTATAGGCTGCAACTAGTGTTGTCACAGTACCAACATTTCTGTATTGGCTACCAATACCAGTGAAAATTCACAGTTACAATACAAACACAATTTAAGCTCAGATGAGCTCACAATTATACAGAGTATAATGAGGAGTGAAAGTGTTCTCTGCATTTAACCCATCCAAGTGGAGCAGTGGAGCCGACACCAGCAGCCTTGCTCAAGGGTCTCACCTCAGTCGTGGACACTTCCTGCCAGAGCCGGGATTCAAACCACAACCTCAGGTTACAAGTCAACGCTCTATCCATTCACTCTTGGTACCAATTTCAGTACCATAGCAAAAACACAAAAACATGCTAATTAAATAACACATTTTTATTAATAAAGTTAAACAAAAATAAACTGTACAAAAATCAATGCCATTCTTTATGCATATTTAAAATTATTTCAAGTTTTTCCACAAGTAATAAAAGTAAGAAAAAAGTAAACAAGTTCCACCCCAAAGTTTTTGTCATATTTCTGCTGCTGCTGAAAAACAATTGTAAACCGTTGTCTGTTTTAGGATTTCCTTCCTGCAGCTAAAGAAGGAAAATATAATACAAGTAAAGCAATGGGCTGAGTCTGACCAAATGGTACATGTGTTGCAAACTGGGGGCAGTCGTGGCTCTAATGGATAGAGCGTTGGACTTGTAACCTGAGATTGTGGGCTCGAATCTCGGCTCCGGCAGGAATTGTCCACGACTGAGGTGAGACCCTTGAGCAAGGCACCGAACCCCCAACTGCTCCCCGGGTGCCGCAGTGTCGGCTGCCCACTGCTCCAAGTGTGTGCACTTGGATGGGTTAAATGCAGAGAACACATTTCACTGCTGGTTATACTCTGTATAATTTATACTCTGTATAACTTGGTGTATTGTAGCCAATACAAATAAAGCTCATCTGAGCTTAATTATTATAAATGCAACATTAGATCATTGACTTTTCAGTAAATAACAAACCTTGTCAGCTTTTATAATACATTTATTTAAGATTACATATATTTTTAGACAAGTGTATATCAAGTAGATGGAAACCGTAGTATTAAAAACACTTTACAATACCATTCCATTTATTAGATAACATGACCTATCAAATAAACAATAGTTATATAGCAATTATTCTTTTTGGGGTTAATTAAAAAAATTACTAATACATAAAATCAAAAGCTCAATCAAATTATTTAATGCACAATGAACAAACGTGAATGACCAAGTGTTTGTATTAAATAATATTCACGAACATTAATTCGTGTTGTAAAAATATATTGTTCACTCACTGTCAGTTGATGTTAGATAATAACATGAAGTCATTGTAAAGTCTATACATGAGATAAAATGTGAATGTTCTTTCATTTAATCCAAACTGTGTAAGCTACATATTTAATTTGAGAGGGCTTTTAAAACCTGCTAGTTATCCAGCCAAGAATAAAAACTTACTAACTAGCTAAAAAAAAGCCCAGAACTGTTTTTTTTCTGACTGATATGACATAAACACTGTTAACCATTTGTAAATTCTCTAACATGCATATTTTAGATTACTCGTACCACCGGTACTTACAAAAATCTGGTACCGTGACATCTTCATTTTTTTAGTACCGACTTGGTACCGAAGCACCGGGTCTTTTGACAACACTAGCTGCAACGATGTCAGATTGTGCAGAGGACTCATTGAGTCATGTTAACTCGCCATTCTGAGAAGAAAAAGTTGGAACTATCAGATATAAACTCACAATTGCTAGAAAAGTCACAAGTGTGATACAAAAAATCGCAATTACTATTTTGTCCCAAAAAACTTAATTGCAAGATCCTGCAACTCAGAATTCAGAGAAAAAAATTGAACTATAAGATATAAACTCAAAATTTGAAATGTAAAATTCTGAGTTTATCTCGCAATTCTGAATTTAAATCTCACAATTTTGAGATTGTGGAATTACCATTAGTATTTTAACTATTTTAGTAGCATTATAAACATTTTCTTTCAAAATTTACAGATTACTACTTCTTTTGAATTATGAAAAAATTATAAGTGGTAAAATGAAATGCCGTTTTTAGATAAAGAGTCACAATTAGCTTTTTTATTTACTCTCCACATTTTGGAAACAGGTTTCCATAGGTTTTGGTGCATGTGTTGTTTTGTGGTGAAATGTTTAATGATTTAAAATGCAACATTTAAAAGACAAGCAAAAAATGCTGCCGATGCCAACAACACAGAGACTTCATCTACATTCGTTGTTCAATTTAGCAAATGTTCACCTGTTGCCTCAGAATCAGCATATTCAGATGAGCTGCCTCGCTCCTAGCAACAACACTTTTTAGAAGCACACGGCTGCATACTGATTGACCCCCGGTGCTGCGCTTACCTTAGGTGAGTGTATATTTGAGAGGCCTCAGAGAGGGATGCGATTTGCATGTGCGGGCCATCCTCAGCCGGACTCTAAAGACAGGTGCTCCGCTGGCTGCTTTTCTATTACTACAACAATATAGCACTCCCCCACGGTGTCAGCTTCTGAAGACTATTCATCTGTGCCTTACAACCCTGCATTTTGTCAACAACACTTAGCAGTCAGCTCCCAAAGGGCTTTCTAGCATCAAGCTATTATTAATCTTGTTTGTTTCATTCTTTCTTTTTTCTCTCCCTTCCTGGTACCACTGACGCTCAATTCCCAGAGGTCCCAGCGATCCATGGATCAGTGTAATCAATGATTTATCTGCATGCAGATGGCGACTGCGACCCATGTAGGACATGCAACAGAGGGCTGCGCTGATGTGCTTTGGCTCCTTGTTAGTTCCTTGTTGTGTGTGATCCTGGTAACATTCAAAAATAAAGTATGAGAAACTGGGGCAATCTGTAACACTGCATTTCTTTAATCATGGATATAAATAATACTTAGAGTTCAAATTAATCTTTATTTCATTTTTAGGTAATTGGTCAAATTAATAGAATATTCTAACACTGATGCACATTGCTAGCAGATACGATACTAAAGTGATGTTTTGTTTTTTACAAAACAAAGTTATGAAGAGTGTTGGGTAAATTGCTTACACACACACACACACACACACACACACACACACACACACACACACACACACACACACACACACACACACACACACACACACACACACACACACACACACACACACACACACACACACACACACACACACACACACACACACACACACACATATAAAAATACAACTTTTTATAAAAAATAAATAAACTCGTTGTTTATCTGCATGTCCAACGCTATCTCAAAGCAATTCGTACATATTTTACGAGGTGGCTAATTCATACGACCTCACTCGATTTAGTACGATTTGTCTAAACCCCAATGACGGGTAGGTTTAGGGGCAGGGTTAGGTGTAGGCCATTCGTACAAATTCATACGAATTGGCAACTCGTATAATACATACGATTTAGCAAAAATCTTGAATTTGTACGAGTGAGGTTGTACGATTTCGTACGAATTAGACACCTCGTAAAATATGTACGAATTGCCGTGAGATCGGGCTGGCATGTCATGTGACTATGTGATTAATCACTGTATAATCACTGTAGTCTGATTTTAAAATGTAACATTTTCAAGAACCCAATCAAGATGACATGTAATCAGTTTCTACCTAGTGGCCAGCACTGGTCATAAAATATGACTTGATGAAATATGACTGAAATAAAAGTGATGGCTTTAAACAGACATAAAACCACATAAAAGGTGAAAAACTCTTCAGTAAGTATTAAAGCACCAATATTACTCTGAGCTGTGCTCTTATTTCAAGAGTTCATTAATATAATTTATTTTCAAGTGTTAAATTGCCCTCTTAACTCTCTTAAGTTTTGTATTAAATTCAATACTATGACCTACAGTCTGGTTCTGCATATCATTTTGTATAATTGTTTCATATTTCAAAAGAAGGCCGTTTTGTTGTAGTCTGAATTTTGAGGAAAGATATTTTAAAAGGATGCTATTTCCTCTGTTTTTTTCTACTTAAATGTAACCCCATAAATCATAATGCATCATATTTAATACAAACAATTAAATTCCTGTTGTTACACATGCCCTCTTCTACATGCCTTCTGATTGATAGCATCTATCATCTTATAAGACTGATCATATTTGATGAACTGATATTTATAAGCATTTTATGCAAATAGTCTGCTATACTATTACATAGCATATTATTAGATCTCTTTGATTTACATTATACGGTTTCAGGATTTCATCTTATTTTTTGGACATGTAAATATCAGCAACTGCACCAAATTGCTGCTCAGTTTTGGGCGTCTGAATAAGAACCATGTGTTGGGCACGAAGAGAAAACTCGTCATTCTCAATAAACTGTTCTATTTCTAAAAAAAAAAAATTAAAGAGACTTTACAGGGTTAAAAGAACCCCAGTGCACTAGCATACTTCCAGTGTTTGGTATTTATATTTAATAAAACTTACTAAAAGCTGATACATTTACATGATAACACATTGTGGACATTCTAAAGTGAACAGTTCTTTTCTGGAATCTGTCTAATATGAAACATTCTGAGAAAACATGTTGGATGGCTGAATATGTGTACTCATTTTTTCAGCATTCATCGCAACAAGAAAAGTAAGCTACACCTCAGCACATAATGCAGTCAGTGTTACCCACCCGTTGCTGTTGCCATTTGAATACACGGACTTAATTTAAATATATTTGAATAATATATTCCATGTACGCATTTGATATGCTGCTTTTACAGTGGTGGAAAAAAATGGAATCCACAAGCTTATGGATAAAAATGGTTTTCGGGTTCATTATAGTTTGCCTGTCACACCATTGTAAAATTAATAACGTGCATGATGTAGTTTGCTTATTATTCCGAACTAACAATACACTAAGGAGGAAATGATCAAATGTGAGAAAACAGGTCGATTAAACTTAATTAAAAGCATTTTTAGAAAACTTCAACGAAGCCTGAACTAAAATGTGTGAAAAATAAACAACCAAATACAGTATAATTCTCTGCAAGAAGCAGACTTTGCATTAGATTGTTTAAATTGTTCCATATCAATATTCCCAGTGTCTTCAATGCAAAACTAATGAAGAAAAAAATTAAAGTCACCTTAATGTAATTCCAAACCAGTATGACTCATAGAACACACAATAAAGTTTTTAGCAGGATGTTAATGCTGCTTTTATACACAAAATAATCAAAAACAGTGAATAATGGCTTCAATTTGGGGGTTTTCTTCACATAAAGCTATTATATGATTTAAAATAAATCAAAAGTTGTTGTATGACTACTATGATACTGTGTTTTTGTCAGATTTTTGGAGTTTAACAGAACTTGGTCAGCATCCACTTTCACATGAAAAATACATAAATCTTGCCTGAAATCTCATGTTCTGTTCCACGTAATAATATATTGTATTGTATTTTATATGTAATGATGGTGTGCTTTTAATTTTGCGGTGAACTATCCCTTTAAGTTAAGATTCCATCTTAGACATAGTTTTCTAACGTATTAAAAACCATTTTGACAATTATCATCAGTGCTTTTCCTATTACAGCAATCCACATATCATAAACAAACTGAAAACTAATTGCAAATTCACAACAGAGGTACAAGCTATTGCAATGTTCCAATAAACTCTAATGCATCAAGGGACAAGGCTGTCTATGAGTCAGTACTTCTAGTAAGGGCTTTAATCATATATTATAGGGTGAAGCGGTTATGTCGGTCTGATCAGAACATGACAAAAAGCACACAATTATTACAAATTGTCTGGCCCCAGAGAGAGCTCTTGTGCATTTATGTTCTTGACAGATGCTGTCTTCTCAGCTTAATGATTTAATTGAATTGTAGAAATACTGTAAAGTTGCAGTGCTACATACAAGTACCTCCACTGAAATAAAAGCAATTAGCAGGGATGCGGCTGTCATTATCTGAAATGGTCATGATAAAACCATCAAGAGGCTTTTTATTATAATCAAAATCACAGAAAAGCAAAAGCAAATAAACTCAGTGCATAATAGTACATTTCCAATGGCATGGACTTTCATGTCCTTCTGTTCTTAGTTTTTATTATAGAAAATTATTGATAGAGATTTTAATTCTAAATTCTAATAATCTATATTTTAAAAATAGATTAAATACATGATACAGCTTAATTATTCAAATGATCGTAATGATAATAATCAATCTGTTATTATTGCAGGATATGTACAGGACAGAGTGAATGGTTCATTATTTCCTATCACGTTATACTTTTTATCATGTTTTTGAAATCAGTCAGACACTAAATTAACATGTTAAAACCCTAATCTTCACAAAAACATCTCAGTGTATTTCTAACAAGTCCGACGACCAACAAATCACGGTTTTGTGTCATTCCAGGTTGGGGAACATTCCCGGCTGACCCTACACCTCTTACTGGGCTGCTAAATAAAAACCAAAGGCTCGTTATCAATCTGCACTTAATTAGTCTCCTTCACACAAAATCTGGCATGACAGATTGTGATGGGTAATTATGCATGCTGATGAACAAATATCACGCATGCCAAGATATGAGGAGACAGAGGAGCATGTCTATGTATGAGACAACTCAATGAGAGAGCGACACGACACAAGGATCTCACAATGGCCTGTTCTCACAGTTTGCTTCTCGAACACTTTTCCAAAGGAAAAAAAAGTCTTCATAAGCTTTCATCAAAATATAATAACTTGCTTCACCTCTGAAAATATCTTCCATTTGGATGATGTCACCCAGGCCATGTAAATATAATGAATAGTGTTACAACAAACTAGCAAATAACAGCAGAAGTGACATCTTTGGGATACATCACAATGCTCAAGGATGAACTTAAACGTGGCCTTCAACTTTCAGATCCAGGACAAAAAGTGTTTTGCACTGGAACAAAACTGCTCCTCAAAGACATGTTTCAGAAATTCACTTCAGGCAAAGTTTTTTATTAAATGTCAACTCACATCAACCTGGCAGCAACCCACATCTTTATATTTTCTACATGAAAAGGTTATTAGAAAAATTAAATAAATGTTCAACCTCGACTAGATGAACAATACAAGGATAGTCATTAAACTGCTTTTAAATTTAATTTCTTAATTAATACTGCTTTTCATTCTTTCAAATATTGATATAAAATAGCATAAATTATTCTTGAAAATACCAAAGTATTTAAAGGGATATGGTTGGATAAAAAAACATACATTTTAACATTAAATTATGCATTTTGTTGGTAAATCCACTGTACTATAGTATATACAGTATTTAATGCAATTATATCAGATGTAACTGTAATTAAATTACAGAAAAATTAAGAGTAATCCTTTACTCTTACTCAAGGGAAAACTAATTAAATTACAGTACACTGTGTGTGTGTGTGTGTGTGTGTGTGTGTGTGTGTGTGTGTGTGTGTGTGTGTGTGTGTGTGTGTGTGTGTGTGTGTGTGTGTGTGTGTGTGTGTGTGTGTGTGTGTGTGTGTGTGTGTGTGTGTGTGTGTGTGTTCTGTGTGTGAATTGTGAAGACTTTCCATAGACTTTTATTACTTTTATACTGACCAAACAATCCCTTATTTTCTATCCTATAAGCCCAAACCTAACCCTAAACTTACCCCTTACAGAAAACTTGCAGTGTTACACTTTCAGATAAACATAATTTACTTTTATTTTATTTTTTCCCCTCGTGGGGACCGCCGGCCAGTCTACCAATGTCAAACACATTTGGTCCCAACAATGTAGCATAAAAAGTACATAAAAAGTACAATGTGCGTGTGTGCTGGTGAATGTACATTTCTAAATCTCAATGCTCATTCAGAAAATGCGACATTTAAATGTTACAAGTATTATTGTTCTTTAAGCTTGCAAAAATGACACAAAAGACAAACACATGGATTAGTAAGTGAGAAGTTCATTTGCTGAAACCTGGCATCCTTTTGTGAAAGCAGTTGATTTTCTTTGATGATATATTCCCTAAACAATATGATTGTTCTGCACCATATCTGCAACACAAAGAGCTTTTTGCAGAGCTAAATATTGGCTTTGCATTGAATTATGTTGTTATTCTCGTAACTCATTGTCAATTAATGAAGAACACATAATAGCTATCAGCAAATTTTCTCTGCGTAAATGTTTTGCTTCAGCCCAATTTTGTAGCAATTGCACGAACAATCAACTGGCTTTTATTACCTCATGGCCTTCAAATGGTAATTACACTCACCACTTCTTCAAACAACAGCGCTGGGCGAAGCTTTTATTTACCTCATCCAAGTAAATAAATACACATTATTAAACAGTAATTACACCTCACCACTTCTTCAAACAACAGCGTGGGCGAAGATTCAATATCAATCCAAGTAAATAAATACACATTATTAGATAAATAATAACTCTAACTTGGAAGGAAACAGAATACTGAATAAAGAGATGTAATTTATTAGTGAGTTTTAACATCTTAGTCAAACTAGCACACAATTCGTTTGCCATTCATTTGGTCATATTATATTTTCTGTCCAAAAAACACACATTAATCATGGATGTTGTAAATCTGACAGAGGTGCACAGCATAGATGTATGTAGGAGGACTTCACACAGCTTGTGTTTCAGCTGAGTGCTCAAAGTCGCCAACATGTTATTCACGAGATCTACAGCGCGCTGAATTGCACGCACGGCAGCCTTCCGGCAGATAACTCTTATTGATAATGTAATCCTTTAGAGGTCAGAAACATGCATCATGGCTAAGAGAGCTGGTGTATCCATCATGTGCGCTCCTCAGACAAATGATCTAACAGAGCCGTGCTCTAATGACTGCTTTTAATGGCAGTTCCTTGTACAGAATAGAACATGGCTTGACTTTTACATTTCAGATACATTTACAAAAACACAACTTTAAATGAATGTTTCAGGTTAAATACAATTTAACGTGATTTCATTAGTAATGTTATCAGTTTGTATGTTGACATAGACACTGAACAATTTAAGTATTAAGATATTGACTTTAGAGAATTAATTAATTAATGACCCATTTATAAAGTCACTTGTTTCGATCCTGAATAAATAACGTTTTTTAAACAAATTGGTTGAATGAATAATTCAATGACTCACATACGAAGATGGTCATTTGTTTCATTCCCTGAATGAATCAACATTCTTGAGTGAATGATTCAATAGGCCATATTTGAACAATCTAAGAGCATGGTCTAAAGCAGGGTTCCTCAAATCTTTCCCTGGGGGTCCAATCTGCTGCAGAGTTTAGCTCTGATCAAACTCACCTACCTGTGATTTTCTAATGATCTTGAAGACTCTGACTAGCATGCTCAGGTGTGTTTGATTAGGGTTAGAGCTAAACTCTGCAGGAGTGGGCCAGATTTGAGGATGCCTGGTCTAAAGTGCACGGCGCAGGTGCTCTTAGGGCATGTCCGAATCCACTTTTGCTAGTTTAATGACGAGACGAATGGTCGGCGCACCCGGCACATGGTTTAAAAGGGTTGTTCCTGTATGTTTTGGGCATAATGTGCAAATAAACAATCAGAGTCTCATCTCCCATTCCCTTTAAGAGCCAACTGCGCTCGCGCCATGGCGGATTCGCTATTTACACAGCGGAATTTGCAAGCGCAAAACGGATCTGCTCGTGCGCGAGCAAATAGGCCTAGGTAGGCTGATTCTAAGACATGAAATGACTATCCATTATGACATAGGAATTTTTATATTTATGGACACAATAATAATCTTTTACATTGTAATCCTTTAATTTTTTATATTTGGCATGTTTGTGTGCTGCTGCACATCCCTGTGTGTGTAATACGTGTATGCATCTGCCTATAGGAGCATATTACTAATGCACTCTATAAATAACAAAAAATACTGCATCGTTGACTATAGACCAGGTTTTAGTTGGTCAATGGCGCAGTCTATTTCAGTTACCTAAAAATAACAATGCATCAACAATGCGCTTGAACACACCTCACTTTCAGACCAGCACACCCATGACCACACAAATGGGCGCAAATACATTTGCTATTTAAACAACATGGCAAAGGACATGAAAATGATAACTGCATCGAGCTGAAACTAGCAAAGATCATTTGCGTCGCACCTGGTGCCGCATTGCGCCAGGTGTATGATAGGGCCCAATGAGTTACTCATTAAGACCTTTACTTGCTGCCCCCTACTGGCATATTAATGTAATCTGCAGAAAGAGATGCTGGAAACTCCTCGCTAATACACAGACTGACGGTCTAAAATACTAATGTTTACATTTTTTTACGGACAGCATCCTTGACATGCTGTCAGTCACTACAGAAAATACTTTCCACTTGTCCTTCAGTTTGAAAAATAAACAGATATGTGCTTATAAATGAAGTTCCTATCACTTTGACTCATATAATTCCAATGGCAATATTTGTTTGCTGCTTTATGAAGTGAAAGCGGGATATGCATGCTGTTCTATGTTGAATTTAAAGAATTTTCACTTTAATGATCGTAAGCTGCATAGAGGATGGATATTACAGTAATGTCATTCCCATTCCTTTTGTGGAGATAAATAATTCAACACACCACTCTGTACTCCAAACTCCAAAGAAGTTTTTGCATCTTACAAATGTTTTGTTTGCTTCTTCACCTTTATATTCCATCACCAACTTACTGAGAAAACAAGCGGAACTCATTAACTGTGAAGCCAAAGGTCCTCGAGCAGTCGGCACTCTCTTACTCTTCTGTTTTGTACAGTAATCTAAAAGTGTACAGTAATCCAGGGGAGCGGGGAAAGGTCAGTATGTGAGCGGGAGCCGTCGCAAAGCCTGAGGCTCCAGACAGAGGGATTAGTCATCGCTATATGAGAGCGAAAGCGAGTGAGGGAGACAGATTCGGCAGCTTGTTTAAGATGAGTGGGGGGTTTGGGGACAGGGGAGATAGTGAGAGCGAGACAGAGAATGGAAGAGAATTCGAGTGATGGACTTGCCGGCCTGCTTAATTAAAGTGGACGAGTGCAGAGATATGATACAAGCCTCCAGCAAACTGAAATCCTATTTCACACAACTACAAAACAATTCACTCACTTTTTCTTTCACTTACTGGTGCTTTAAAAGGGCGGTTTTAAGGCTATGCATTATTGCATTTTTGACTGACACTTTGCCATAGGTAATAAAAACAACAGTTGACTTCGGTACATTTATTTTACTATCTTAATAAATGTTCCAGCTCACATCGCCCAAATTTAATCAATGTTCATTGTTCAGAAGGAAATAAATATTTGTTTTCGTAATATTTTAACATAATGTAGTAACATATAAATAGTCTGCTTCTGAAACCAGAGGCTACAGAACTTTTAGGTTAAAAACTGCAGTTATTTTAGCCATTATTTTGAGTTTCATTTGCCTTCTAAAATCTACTAAAATTATTCATATTTTTTGTTAACTGAAATAAAACTTCAATAAATCAATGTATAAATGTAAGATGAAAAACATACACAATTACAAAGAAATGTTGCCTGTGCAACAAACTGAATAAAAAATACATGAAATAAATAGAAATACAAGCTAAATAGAAATGTTAAAACAAAACTACATAGAAATAAAACTGAAATGAAAATGTCTAAACATTAAAACAAAAAATATAAAGATTTAATAATATATAAATAAGATTAAAATAACACTTTCTTTAAAAAAACAGCTTGGCCACTGTCTTGCTCTAGCTAAGACATACTTTTGGTATATTGCTCCCAAACACTACAAAAGACAAAGTGAAAAATGGTTATAATTCTCTAGTTTATTCCCGAGTGCATTGGCAAATCGGGGTCAATCATATTGTTAATACGCTGTATAATAATATCCTTGAGTAAATTCCACCATTTCCGTTCCCTCTGAGAGAACAGTGAGAGCTGTTTGTTACTGCAGCATATTTCATGTGCGTGAGCAAGAGTTTCAGTGTGTTCCTGGCCTGCCAAAAGGTCAGTTTAATTCTCCTTGAGAAATCTGTGATTAATGTCCTCTTCCCCGTATAGGTTTTTCTGCGACCTTTCCTGTCCTATTTCAGGAACGTACTAAATTAATCCTATTTAATGGCCTATTAATAAAGAACAATATCTTGCAACATTTGTGTGCTTTGGTAAAGTTACTTATGCACATGACTGGCGTTTTAACCAATGGAAAATACATTTGCATTTTCTGTGCAACAACATGTTTGTATTGATATTTCAATAGGAAAGTAAAGTAAGATGAATGATAAGAGAAATAAAATGACTTGGATCAATACCATCTGGTTAGTGTTCTCATGACACTCAACACTGTACAAAGGATGTTCAAACCAAACAACTGGTCTACAGTGGGAGTTTTTGCACATGTGTTAAAAGCCTTTTATTGTCATTCATTAAACCATTATATTGTTGAAAAATAGCAGCTTAACCTGCTGTATGTATACAATGGTGTAATAAATATATTTTTGCCACTGCTTCTGTGTTTCCAAGAACTGTTGCGTGAGCAATTCAAATAGTCTCATAGCGCCTTCTTCAGATTTCATGTACCATGTTCAATAATACATCAAATTCCTCTGAAATTGAGAAACATTCTTGTAGTTCTAGTTTTCCATTCGGAAGAACGAGTTATTTTAGGATGCTTCTATGAGGTGAAATCTCAGTTCTAAACTGTTCCCTTTGTATTTATTGTTCTTTTTTGCATATATGTCTCTTAATAATTCAGAATTTTATAAATCACATTATTTCTTGTACAAAAATATTATTTTATACATGGTTACTCTGCCATCTGTCAAGCAGCTACACTGCTTCTCAATTCACAGAAATATATATACAACATTTTCTGCTTTAAAATTATATTATAGAACTGTACAAAACTAAGTAAATAAATGAAGCACACACACACACACACACACACACACACACACACACACACACACACACACACACACACACACACACACACACACACACACACACACACACACACACACACACACACACACACACACACACACACACACACACACACACACACACACACACACACACACACACACACAATTAATTTTGGACTGAAGGTGCATTGCTACTATAACATTCTAACTATGTTTTCAAGGCATGTATTTGTGCAAAACCCACCATTTTTTGTGCCAAGATCAGTCTCTGTGTTCCATTATCACCCACAGCTATGTTAGCATCACATATAGTTAAAACGTGAAGAGATTTTAATGCATCTAATGAGCAGAAACAAACATAATGTCTATAGTAAATGACTGTAAACTGAAGTGGAAGCTGTTTATTGATTTTCTGTGCTTGGCAGACCAAGCTAACACGAGGCAATCCAGAGCACTTCACTCCGCTGGTTGAACGCTGCATATTCACTTAATAGATTCCAGGTAAAACACTTTCTTCTAAAGAACAACTTCTAAAACACTTTCTTCTAAAATTTTCATTTTTGAGGAGTTTTAAACGCGTAACAATAACAAATGTTAATTATTAATCTTCTTTCATTTCTCCAAACACACACAGCAGTGCTCTATAAAATAGTGTAAATGGCCATGTTCCTATTTGTCATTTCGATTTTATTCATGTTCATTATACCAAGCTATCAGTTCAACCTAACAACCCTTAGGCTGTGTAAAAGTAATCCATAGAAATATTAGAACACTTTTCCATAAGCCCTCCACAGCTCATGCTTTTGGACATGCGGTAATGGTATTGTCATAACAAAGAAATATCACACACACTCACTCAGTGAGCAACAATGCCCATGACATGTGTCACAATTCATGGCAGGGCCACTAACATTGCATGTCAAGACAGATTGCTGAGAGAGCTTTCTAATATATTTTGGCCTCGACTGAACCTTTGACAAAAATCTGCAGCTCCCCTACCAGTAGGAGTAACACATGATCATATTTATTTAAAGAAGACTAGGTAATAAGGATATTACAAATTAATGGGGTTTCACAATGCATTTTCTGCTGTAATATTAGACCTTTTATCTTGCGCTTTTAATCTGAACTTAGAACAAAGATAAATCAATATGAGCAAGTCACATGCCATATAAAACAGAGTATCCTGATTATCTTTTCCTCTTTAAGACATCCAGACATAACTAGGTCGTTTTTGATAAAGAGGAACAATGTATGCTTGAGGAATCAGAAGAGATGTGATGTAGAAGAACGTCTCATTAATACTAGTTAGCAGCTGCACTACTTGAGTCTTAAGACGAGTTTCCTTTATCTCAGTTTTCAACTGAACTTCTACACTTGGAAACAAATTAATAAAATAAAAGTGCTTCACATTTACATGTGTGTGGCAAATATACGCAGGTGAATGCAGTCGTGTCAACAGAAATCCACGGGGTTAGGAATTTGGCGTGAGTGACACGTGACGTAACACTTTCCCCCTTCAGAGAGATGGTCCACCCCTCCACCCCTCACTGCACCCCTGAACACATCTCCAGATCCACCGAGGTTGGATCCACCCCTGAAACCCAACTCCACCCCTAAACCCACCTTATCTCCATATCTCCACCCCTGCCAAACCCACCCATCCCCACCCCCTAGATGTGGATCCAGCCCCGCCCCCTGGATCTTTGTTCTGCAGTGAGGGGCTACTGCCTTCAGATGCATGTTTGTTCAATTTTAACACTTCAGCTTTTTACCAACACAAAACTTCGAAAGTAACCACCGAGTAATAATTATGTAAGTAAAATAACACATGGTTAAATACTGCAACATAATTTTAGCAAATTAAGGCATTTTGATGCAGCGCAACTGGAAATGAAAAGAAGCTGATGGTCTCGAGGAGTGTTTTTAAGTGTTTTCTTAACTTGAGATGAAAAAAAAACGACTCTGAGAGGAAACCACAAAGGAAGCCCGTCTAAACAGTGTTTAGAAAAACAATAAAGCAGCACGGTAGAACTCAAATTATATGGGTTTGAACTGGCGTTTTAAATGCGATGTTACATACAAACGGTGAGGTAGCCTTTTTGATTTTCAGACCAACAGGACGATTGATTGCCAAATTGCTTATATACAACAATGAAATAAAAAAAGGAGTTAACATTAAGTAACGTACATTTTTGTGACAATATTTGCTCCTCCAACGGAAATGGTCCCAGAGTCAAGGAAGAATGAACTTTTACAAGAGTAGGCGTGGTTCCTGAATAAACTTGTTTTTGAATAAACAGGTTGAGTGAATGATTCAGTGATTCATTTAATCAGATGTTTTTTCCTGAATAACATGGTGTTTGAGAGTGAATGGATTGAAATAATGATTCAGTGATGGTTACGCCTGCCTGCTGCCTCCTCCTGGCCTTGCTGTGTAGTGCGGATGCTGGCTGGGTGACAGGTGAAATTAATTCCTAATTAGCCTTGTTGGACAGAAAATGATACAAAAGGATCCGTGTGCTCTCTCTTTGTTTTATTTTATTATTGTTCTCTCCTTTATTTAGTTTTTTTTACTTAATGCCCACACGCGCGTGTTTTCCCTAGACGTTTATTTGTGCTATTTTGTTTATTTGATTGATATATTTTGATAATAAATTGGCTTATTGATGAATTATTGGGTTTGGTCTCTTTCATGTTGCGGTTTACGAGCCAGGCGTAACAGTGATTGACTCAATAGGCAGTCCTTTGCCCCCACCTACGGTCCTAACTAACTTATGGAATGGTTATGCCATAATTTGTTGAGATACTCAAACTTAAATAAACTGAAGTTAACTAAACTTATCATTTCAAGTCAAGCATGAACACTCACCGGTGCAGACAACATTAAGTTGCAAACCAGCATAATTCTGAATACAATTTAATAGATATGTAAGAAAATATACTGTAAAAGACTAATATGTAACTTTCTACGTACAGGTCGAGGACCAGATGTCTGAAATAAGTTTCTCATCATTTAATTAGAGAAAAATGTCACACCTCAAACAGAAAAAACAAGACAGTCATTAATTGTTCAAAGGGACTTGTTTCCCTGTTGAGCCACTCTCCGTTTGCCTTTCTGTCAGTGAATAATTTGCAGTTTATTAGCAGCTTGTTTACATGTGCATGGCACATGAAAAAACTCTCTACACCAGGGAAGGACTATCTAAAATAGTTTTACAGCACAATTATGTTCCCTATAATTGGTTTACTTCGGAAAAAAAAGCTGTTACATGTATACTCAGATAAGTTTTCAAGTTGTTGCCACACAAAGAAATCTTGAGGTTCCTGTCACATTTCCGTGACGGTGGAATGATGGTTACAAAGTCTATAGTTTATAGGATAATTGCTGAGGCCATTCTCTAGAGCAAAGACAATATTTCATAGTCCAATATATTTACACAGTTTGCATCTCAGGCTGCCAAATGAACCTCAAGAGACATGTTTAAATAGATACAAAGATAAAACAACAGATGCTTAAGTGCAAAATAATAGCAAATAGAATGGATTCATCACCATTACAGTGAATGAGATATTTCAAAGTCAATTTGTTATCTTTGTCTTCTGTGGTCCTGAAAATTATATATTAAACCAATAATAACCCCGACTTATAAACATGTTTGGCCTTCTGAGACGTTTCAGCTTAATCAGAGTACTAGAATCAACCTAACACTGAAGCAGAGTAAATATAACTACTAGAAAGCCTCTGTGCTCTCTGGAGGTTGGCCTTTACGTTCCTATAGATATGAAAATATAGTTATAATAATGAACTATAAAATTTTTTTTGCATAGTAGACTGTTTCTCTTATAAGTGTTTATATTAAAAATAGCTTCATTAAATGCTAAAAGCATGCATTTGTTTAAAAAGGCCAAGTTATTTTTATAAACATGAAATGATTTGAATAATATTAAAATTATAAAAAAATCAATATGCAAAAATTAATTAAAGAATAAACAACTCAACACTATGCAAACACATCTACACCAAAACAAGCTGATAATACACTCGGTGCACAATTTAATTTACTGTATGCATATATGCTGATGAAAATTAACATTGGCAACAGCAGTAATTATAGGTGCACAGTTTATTATGCCGTATGCACTCGATACAAATATTAAAATGAACTCTGCAAATGTATTTAGACAGAAGAAGATGTAAATGTCTGTTTGCATACATAGGGCTACATAATGCATTTCCGTTAGATCTGAAATGACAGCTCAGCAGTCAACTATCACCGAGGGAATTACAGAAAACTGGGGTGATAATTTTCAATATTCAACACATTGACTGCATTCATTATGAAGTGGCACCCTTTTGGTTTGAATAGTGTTGCTAGCTTATTGATTGTATGAGTATGTCTATTCAGGTATGTTCCAAGCTGCCATCAAATTACATATTTGACCTTCAGTGACAATGGCCTTAATTTACATTGCTTAGTAACAGACTTATTAAAAACCTTCCAAAATCCAATTCGGGGAGCATTTTACAGTCGCTGCATCATTAGTATTGAAATGCATGTAAAGACTCACCATCTGCTCAAAGCAGTTAAACCTTTGTCACACACAATCGCAAGACACGCTTCTCTCTCCAAATTATCACAGACAGGAACTCAACAGATAATATTTCTTCTTTTTTTTTGCACATTGCACAATGAATACTAATTCTCTGTTGATGCCGGTCCTCAGAGCCACAAGGTAAAATACTGAAAGTTGAATCTCTGACTTGCAAAAGTGCATGCATTTGACAGTCATTCACCATTCAACAGTGATGCATGATTCACAATGCACTTAAAGCAGTGGGTCTAAGGTGTTGCATGACTTCGTGGAAGATGTTATTTCTAACACATGCAATTGCACGGTCATTCAAAATGCACTAGTCCACGTTCTGTGTCTACAATATTAAGACATTCTGCATGAGTGAAGAGAGGCTTATTCGCCATGACATAGTTTAGAAAAAAATCAAGTTAATTAACAATTAGCACATGCCATGATACCATGACATAATGGCAAGGTATAAATAAATAAATAAATAATATTGGCAACTCATACTTAAAGAAATATATTAATAAAACTACACATTGCAATTAAAGGAATTGCTTTAAATTTCATTCTGTTTAAGTTCTACTTCCGTTTTTATTTAAATTCGCCCTACGTTTTGCTTGAACTGGAATGCCACTGCCAAGGTGATAGCGTCCCGTTGCCATAGCAACGACCTACCGCCGTACTTGCCTGTGTATTAGCTTTCAGCTAACCACCTTAGGTGTTTTAATTAATAAAGCGCGCTTACAGCTAATAAATGACTGAACGAACCAAGACTTTTGGACTTTCGTTCGGCTGAGCGTGGTTAAAACATGTTTACATGTAGCCGTCATTGTGCGGCAGTGGTTAATCATCTTTTGTTCGCTTCAAATTCGACAGAATAAAGCAGCCTTCATATTTCAATCGTTTTCATATCTCAATCGTTTGGAAGCATGTTCAGGAACGATTATCAGGTACAGTAAGCATTAAACATTCGCTAAGTAAGTTATCTCCAGTTGCAATTCTTTTCAGTGTTTTCTCTCTCTCGCGCGCGCGTGTGTGTGTGTGTGTGTGTGTGTGTGTGTGTGTGTGTGTGTGTGTGTGTGTAGGGTGGGCTCGCGGTTGACATCTTCAGCGCACAAGGAAAAGACCCTGTGGCAAAATGGAAACTATATGGCAGGAAATCTTCAATAACTAAAGTATGTATCAGCAGATTTTATCATAACGAAAAAGGAACCATGATGTGTTAAACTGGTTTTAGAATAAAAATATTAAATATATTTCAGTATAAATTTAAATACCGTCATATTTATCTTTGTCTCATAATAGTTTAACTCTAAATTTAGCTTAAAAGACTATAATAGGCAATTTAATGAAAGCCTCCCATTTGACAGACACCTCATACAGTGCCACAACATGCTGCACTAATGGGGCATGTTGTCACAAAGTCAGCATGTTCAATGAACTGTATATTTTTTTCCTCAGCAATAATGGTGCAACTGTTCAATTGCTTTTTGTAGCCAAGAGTCTAAGGCACGTCATAAAGAAGTTGGCCTTCAGAAATACATGTAAAAAGAAAAGAAGAACCTTGGAGATAATAATAAGAAATACCATATTTACTGGTTTAAAAGGAAAACAGATTCTTATAGACACAGTTTGTATAGCAGAATCTGTCCTCTAAATAATCTCAGATAGAACTGGATGATGGTTATCATTTTCATCCATGAAACAATATGACTAGCAGCAAAAAAAAAAACAACACACAAACAACGCCACTAAAGAATCCAGCCCAAATAGCTTCATACTTTAACACAACAGTATCTGCAGAACTCCAATGTTTTTATTTAATTTTAATAATTTTTTTTATTGTGAAGGTATTAAGAGTGCTACTACTGTGGAGGAGTATTTGGAGCATTTCTGTTTTTTGTATTGATTTTATTTTCTCTTTTTTAACAGGTGTTTGATAAAGAAGTGAAGGGCTTTGTTACAGTCTTGAAGGCAGCAGTCAAACACACAAGATGCAGTTACCTAAGGACAGCAAGATGACTCGTAAGTGCTAAGAAAACCAGAATAAATCCAATATGGCAAAAAATTAATTGTCAGAAATATTTCAAAATATACAAAAAAAATGGTCAAAAGTGTATTTGCTAAATATTTTTTCAAAATGAATGTAAATATGTATTCTACCAATATGTTGTTCTTTTTGAGAATATGTTAAAAATGAAAATCTATTTTTAAAAGCATTTAAACTATATATTATGGCCTTCATATATTTCAATCCAAGAAAATGCAAACATATATTTGAATAAAAAACAACAATGTTCCAAAAAAATACTATCTTACCATATATTAAAAAATGTAACATTATTGAATCGTTAAATATCTATTTAATCTCAAGTAGGCTATTCCTTTCCTATTTGCATTCAACCTAAAATAGGCAACTGTAAGCCTGGAAAGCCATATATTTCATTAAGCTTCCTATATTCAAATATATTTTTGGCTAGAATTATTTTTTTTTTTTTTGCTGCCTTTTGATCAAATGTAATGCACTTATATTTTACTCTTTTTTTAATCTTTCATAGCTAATAAATGGATAGCTTTAAATTTAATTAAATTGTATATATTGCTTAGGCCTATAAATTGTTGTTGTTGTTTTTGTTGTGTGGACATCTACAAAGCCAGATTAATCACAAAAAAAATAATATTGAGTATCAGGTTTAAATGTATATGTGCCTGCTTTTGCGTATCTTCTAATCTCACGTCTCTTGTTCCTACAGTTGGTCTGATTCAGAGGTTTCTGATTCTACAGGTCAGCGTTCCTTTGGGAAGAGATTTCTCCACTGAGGTTTTGTAAGTCCCAGCTTTTCTTTCTTTCTTTTTTTTCAATTCATTGTTAACAGGTTCCTTCCGACATCTATTTTCAATCTACTGAAAACGTCTTGTTGTGCTGCTATAATATAGAATAAATTCAGAGAAAGTGTAGAAGGTTTATTCCCCATGGAGGGTGAATTAATTCACACTTTCACACATGCAGATACCACTCCTACACATTCTTCACACACACACACACACACACACACACACACACACACACACACACACACACACACACACACACACACACACACACACACACACACACACACACACACACACACACACACACACACACACACACACACACACACACACACACACACACACACACACACACACACACACACACACACACACACACACACACACACACACACAAGAAAATGATTAAAAATCCTTCCATCTGCCTTACAGAGCAAGCAATTTGGTTAACTTTTCAATGCTGTCTTCTAGAGTAACTGATGAAGAGCATCTAAAGAAGAGACTCTACCTGTCTACTGTGCACAAAGAGCTCTCAGCAACCCCTTTGCATGCGAGAATACCTCTAACGTGCCTCAAACGCAATACTGTAAGTCCCGACTGCTGCATTCTCTGTGACTATCTGCAAATGAGCCGTCAGATCAATTGATCTTAGCTCAAAAAATGACCTGAAAAATGTTCTTGAGCTAGTGTGAAGGTGCTACTGTCTGTGTGCAGTGGTGTAATCTGTGTATCGATCTGGACTCTCTCACCGCTGAGATATTCAGAGGGACGCGCTTCCTGTCTCTGGATGGCATCATCGTCTCCGCCTGCTGTAAGGTCCGCCGTATCTTCACGATGAAGAATGAACCTGCAGACTGCATGGATGGAGGTTAGGGAAAAATGCATCCTGTGCTTTACTTTGTGTTTGCTATTTCGTGGCCCATTTTGTGGCTCACTTTGGTGTCCCATTACTTTAATTAGGGCATTCAAGGCACAAACTGTTTTTAGTGAGATAATAGGATATGTTAGATACACTATTTTCTAAAGATCATAAATGTAATGTTTAGTTGTGTCCTACATTTTGTCCTACATCATGACTTTCCTAAAAAAAAAAAACTACAAAAAATCCATAAAAATGTAAAGCCTAACAAATGAAATCAGTCTCTGCAGCATGGCAAATAAAAAAAAAACGATTTCCATTTGTTCAAAGGTTGTAGCATTGACTACATTTGTCAAGCTCAGCTCTTCAAACCTGTATTTATTGTAATAATAATAAAAAAGAATTATACTCTCACTGGCCACTTTATTTGGTACACCTTGCTAGTACTGGGTTGGACCCCTTTTGCCTTCAGAACTGCCTTAATTCTTCATGGCATAGATTCAACAAGGTGTTGAAAGCATTCCTCAGAGATTTTGGTCCATATTGACATGATAGCATCACGCAGTTGCTGCAGATTTGTCGGCTGCACATCCATGATGAGAATCTCCCGTTCCACCACATCCCAAAGGTGCTCTATTGGATTGAGATCTGGTGACTGTGGAGGCCATTTGAGTAAAGTGAACTCATTGTCATGTTCAAGAAACCAGTCTGAGATGATTTGAGCTTTGTGACATGGTGCACTATCCTGCTGGAAGTAGCCATCAGAAGATTGGTACACTGTAATTGCTGGCATGTGATTGAGCAATTGAACAGGTGTACCTAATAAAGTGGCCAGTGAGTGTATATATATATATATATGTTTATATAAATATACAATATGACAAATATAGTTTGCAAATGGAGACAAACAACCTTTGATCCCAAACTACTTTGTCCCTAGCTTCATTTAGGCTACATTTGCAATATACATTTACATTTAGTCATTTAGCAGAAGCTTTTATCCAAAGCGACTTATAAATGAGGATAAGCAAAATAGCATAATAACAACAATAATAATAATAAATTATATATAATATTAATATTATAAATTATTTACAAATATATATTTAAAAGCATTTTATATTATATTAATAATTATACAATGAATGTAAAAACATTTACAATATATTAATTAAATTAATCAAACTGTAGTTAAACTGTATTCAAACATTCTTAAAATTAAATTTTAAAAGAAAACTGCAAATGTCACAGAAAACACAAAAGCTTCAAAGGTATTGTTTGTCCTTGGTTGAATATCTGAAAGTTAAGCACTGACCATTTGTTGAAAAGGATAAACAATTCATGGAAAGTGCCAAATGCTTCGCCTTAATGTTCTATTTTTGACATTTTAGCCTAGATCCGTTTCTTTACCTGGTGAAGCACCTTCACAACATTGGTTTCTCATTGCCTGAAAACGTTCTACTCTTTTGCATTTTACTCAAGGTTTAGAAATAAGTAATGGTCCAAAAGAAGAGATCCCGAGGAACTGTCAGTTTCCTAGTGAAGTTCAGCATGTTGTCCAGCTGGTGAACATGAAGACACTGGGACAGACTGATTTAAAGAGTGGACCTTCAAACTCAGATGCCGGTCAGTTACTTTATAGTTTAACACAAATCTCATTGCTTAGTTTCTAGTTGTACTTTTACATTTCTTTAACTCAACTGAGTCAAAGTTTTGTGTTTTTTGCTAAACAGAAGGTCAGACCCTCTGCAGAACTCTCCTGCTATTTACTGTCTGTTAGTTTGTTGACAAGAGACACCTCTTGCCAAGAGAGCTCTAATCATCTCTCTTTAGTCACATACCTGTCCACTGCCAGCCCAGCGAGACCTTCATAGCTGTTCTTACCGTTTTTATTTATCCAGACATCTGTTGGCCTCATATTACAGTGCCAGACTGCTGTCATCTCACCCTTAGATTCTCGAAAAAGACTCAAATAATGCCCTAGCAAGATTTTAATATAGCAGGAGGTCAATCACTGACAAGAGGTGTTAGACTGTAATGAGATCATATAAAATGTTTCTACATATACAAAATTGCAGCCTCTCGTTCTACATTAATCATTTTTTCCCCTGTTTCATCACCTAGCAACAACGTATCAAAACACTGTGGGCCTTGTGTATGAAACCGTGTAGATGTAGCTTACAGACTTGGATCCTGAGCTGGCTGCTATATTGAAATGACAAATGGCAGTATTTTGTGTTTTGTTGCCAGGTTGCCATGACCTTAACGCTGCTTTTTCTTGCAGCACTGCGCTAAATAACAATTGAAAATATGCCAATTGCAAACCAACAGATGGCAAGGGCCTTACAATTACAAGGAATATGGATATGAAACAGTCTATTGTCATGGAGGGTGTCATGATATTGTTAGTCTAAATACTAACAATATTATTATCTATTTCAATACATCATCACTCCACTTGAATGGCAGATGTTAGAATACTCAGGTGTTAATTTGGGACGAATAAATCCATCTTTCTTTCTTTCAGCTTTTTAACTCTTTAAAGATTTTAAGAACCTTTAAGAACCACGTTTTTTAATGGAAGAGTTTTTTAAACCTCTAGACAAAACTGTTTTAAAACATCTACAAAACATGTTTGCAAATATATTTTAAGGATCATATATGATACATCAGACTTTTAATGGCTCATGATATAGTTAGACTATGGAGCTCATACACAAAGAGGAAAAAAAACTCCTCAAATTTATACAAAGTGTAAGCAAAACTCCCAAACTGAGCAAAAATATGCATTTTGGTAGTTGTTGTTATTTATATGGACAAGAAGTAAAATGCAATTTTGATAACTTGTAAATCAGTTAAATCTTTAGGAGTATATCTGACTATTTATATAAAAAGCATGCAAATATTAGTAATTGCTTTATTTCTACTAATAATGTATTTTATGTCTAAGTTTATGTCAAAGCTCTGCCGTGTTTATCTTGAAATATTACTTACAGTATAAAAGTTATTGTATTATATTTTATATAATTTAGAAGCCTTTAGTTGGAAATATGCATATCAAATATAAATGTGGGCTTTAGGGTTACATAAGCTAAGCTTTGGTGATCTTTTTGTGCATTTCTGTATACTAGAAGAGACAGGTGGTGTCAAAGCATCCATCACAAGGGGTCCTACACCACGGGACTCCTCGCATATTGCTTTCGGGTCAAAAGTTATCGGACCCCCTCCGCTCACCGCCAGGAAGAGCAGCACATCTGCAAACAGGAAAGAGGAAAGAGCTATATCTGAACTGAGCCTCAACATACCGTCAGGCAAATACACATTCGTTTATTTTCTTGACATGTAGCATTATGTAATACACTGTGAGGTTAATGAAAATTACAGTACAACAATTTGATTTGAGTAAGAATGAAGTTTGGCTAAACAATCTTTTTAGTACTGTATTATGTTTCCGAATATAGGCAGAACTGAACTTGTACAGCCACGACCGCCACTTGAAAGGCCATCCGCTGAGAAAATGGGCTCTAGGAGACCACAGAGAATCCAGAATGTGAGGAGAGAAAAATCAAACATGGGTGAGTTTATTAAACACACAGCATATATTTCACACTATTGTTCAAAGGTTTGGTGTCGGTAAGATTTTTGACATTTCTTAGAAATTCTCTTATGCTTACTAATGCTGCATTTATATGATCAAAAATACAATAAAACAGTAATATTGTGAAATATTATTGCTATGGCAAATAATTGTTTTCAGCAGCCATTACCCCAGTCTTTAATGTCACACGATCCTTCAGAAATCATTCTAAAATGCTACTAAAGGATTAGTTCACTTTCACATTAAAATTTCCTGATAATTTACTCACCCCATGTCATCCAAGATGTTTATGTATTTCTTCAGTCGAAAAGAAATTAAGGTTTTTGATGAAAACATTCCACGAATTATCTCCATATAGTGTACTTCAATGGACTCCAAACGGTTGAAGGTCAAAATTACAGCTTCAAAGGGCTATAAACGCGTTGTAAACGGCGTTTGACTTAGTATTTGTACGTTCAACTTGTAAACACTGACTCGGTACTTCCGCCTACGTCAAGCGTGACCTTTTCAACGTTATTACGTATTACGTGAAGTCTGGGACACGCATCGCAGAACAGGCAAGCATTTGTGTGAGCATTTTTTTAAATGACCGATCGTTTCGCTAGATAAGACCCTCATTCATCATCTGGTATTGTTTATAGCCCTTTGAAGCTGCACTCAAACTGTAATTTTGACCTTCAACCGTTTGGAGTCCATTGAAACTAACTATATGGATACAAATCCTGGAATGTTTTCATCAAAAACCTTCATTTCTTTTCGACTGAAGAAAGAAATACATAAACATCTTGGATGACATGGGGGTGAGTAAATTATCAGGAATTTTTTATTGGAAAGCTAACTAATCCTTCAATGTTGTGCTTCTTAGAATTTTTATGAAAACCGTGATACATTTTCAAGATTATTTAATGAACACAAAGTAAAAAAAACAGCATTCATTTGAAATATAAATCTTTTGTAGCAATATAAATGTCTTTACGGTCACCGTTAATCAAATTATCTTTCCAATTTAAAAAAAAATCCTACTGGCCTCAAACTTTTGAATGGTAGTGTATATTTTCAGAAGAAAATATACAAATGATAAGATATAGTTATGTAAGTCAGTTTAAGTAAGTTTATATTGCCATTCTGCAAAATATTTGTATTTTTATTTCATTTATTTTCTGAATGTTGATTCAAACGTCTCGTCATGTCCTCAGTACTGATATTTTGCCTGTGGCCATCAAAATCAGCACTTGTTTTTTAGAAATGTTAATCAGACAGATGATTTTCCCACGAGAGATTCATGCCACGAGTTCTCTTGAAATGAATTCCTTGTTGACTTTAGAAGTCTGCTGCTACTACAAAGTCATTGTATTTTATTTTGGTCTCATATGTACTGTCTCAGATAAAGAAGGTGGCAAAATTAGCCTGAACCCAGAGGGATCTGAGCTTCAAGGAACATTTGCATTATCCTCACTTCAAACTCTGGGCTCTGACTTACCAGTAGAAGACAAATTAACTGAACCAATTCTGCGAGGTGAGTAGTTACTATGTGTTTTACATGTTATAGTGGGGATCCTTAAACTGCTGGTTTGACCTGACAGCCAACTCATAAAATAAAACAAGTCTTACTGGGGGTTCTTTCTATGGCAACCACCCCTATTATTATTACTCATATACCAGTGAATAAAAGTCCAAACTGTTTTGCTACAGATATATTGTAATGATACCTCAAATTGTGCAACTTGTCCTGTGGTCCATTTATAATTTTAGTGATCACACATATGATTTTCACATGATGGGCATCAGATGAGAACAAAAAAATTACACTATTGTCTCCTGTAGAGCTGAGATATAGCAAAAATTGAAGTGCAACAATGACAGCTAAACTGAATCAACACTGACACTATTGTCTTTTTTTATCCATATTTAACGAATTTGGCATTAATGATGCTTTTGCTTTTCTGCTTAATTCTGTATGTGAAGCTGCTTTGAAACAAGCTCTTTTAAAGCTTTATATAAATAAAGGTGATTTGACCAAAGGTCTAGCAAACCAAACATACCATATGAGCAAAACTGGAATCTGTCTCGACGCCAAGACAGAGGCCACAAGCAGTTGTTACATGTTAACAATCCTTTCCTGCGAAGTAGGTCTAACTCGAACTTCCCTTTAGCAGAGGAAAGAGAGTTCATTAGTGGTAATGGGACATTAAGCACACTGTGTAGGTCAGAAAGAAGTCTCTGGGGTTCAGGCAAGCTTGCACCATGGGCAATTAGAAAAGGTGATTACAATATAAGCCTGTTCAAAAACGTGCCAAGAATCGAAATATGCTAAACCCCTCGGAATGGCAAGAGCGAAGGCAGCTCTTGAGAGGTGCTCTGTGAGCGTGCATGCTTTAATTAGATGAAACGCTACTCTGTGAAGGGCTTAATAGAGCCTTTACATCACTTTATCTGACATGGCTATTATGTTGCGGTTTTCATATTTCATTTTAATATGTAATCAGTTGTTTAGCCGATAATGTCTTTATGATCCATGCATGCGAGCAAAACAAACAGAACAAAACACAGGCCATACAAAACAACCCATAGTAAAGGAACTCACAAATGAGATCTCTGTTTCTCAGTTGGACAGCAATGAGAGAAACTAAATACGGAAAAAGAAATGGAGATGGGTGAAGTATCTAGCTTGTGATGAGAAAAAGACTTTGGTCATCTCAGAAAGTCTTTGCACAGTTCATCAAAAAAAAAAAAATGCTGAAAATGTACTCACCCTTTGGCCATCTAAGATGTATTTTGTTTCTTCATTGGAACAGATATGGTTCCTGTGTTCCTGTGTGGCTCAGTGGTAGAGCATTGCGTCAGCAGCGCAAAAGGTTGTGGGTTTGATTCCCAGGGAACACACATACTAATGAAAATGTATAACCTGAATGCAATTGTAAGTCGCTTTGGATAAAAGCGTCTGCTAAATGCATAAATGTAAATGTAATATGGAAAACATTTATCGTTACACTACTTCCTCACCAATGGATCATATGCAGTGAATGGGTGCCGTCAGAATGAGAGTCCAAACATCACGATAATCCACAAGTAATCCACAACAAGTTAACGTCTTGTAAAGCAAAAAGATGAGTGTTTGTAGTAAACAAATCCACCATTACGATGTTTTTAACTTCAAACTGTTGCTTCCAGCTAAAATATGAGTCCACTATCCAAAACATTGCTTTGTCCAGCGAAAAAGTCATCTCATCTGAATCATGTGGATGGATTTGGACATAAGAGCACAACAAATGATGGACTTTTTCACTGGAGGAAGCATTATTATGGACAATGGTATTTTGGCCATAAATGATGAAGTTTAAAGTTAAAACACCAAATGGTGGATTTTCTTCTTACAAACACACAGCTGTTGGACTCTCATTCTGACGGCACCCATTCACTGCAAAGGATCCATTGGTGAGCAAGTGATAAAATGCTAAATTTGTCCAAATCTGCTCCAATAAAGAAACAAACTCATCTGTATCTTGAGTATATATTTTTTTAACAAATTGTAATTTTTGGGTGAATTATTCCTCTAATTTATAGTAATTTAAAGCGCAAAACAATTTGTTCGGGTCTCCAATGCCCTTTCTTTGTCCTTGTCTCTCTAAGTACGAGAAAGTATCGCTTAGGTTCACAGTTCACACAACTTCACAGCGGTTTAGACTTTTTGCTGCTGTGCATTTTGCTGAAGTAGATCAAAGCGCTGTACGCTCACACGGCAAATTCATCATTTGGTCTCTGCGGTGTCTTTTGCTCCCTGCTCTCTGGGTGTCTTCTCTTTAGTATGAGGGCATGCAGACCCCACAGGCACACATCACCCCATCTGAATTATGATCTTACTGTACCATTGCTCCCTATCTACTAATGATGCTGTTTTTGTGTTAGTGGGAAAGCCAGAATTTCCCCCCACCCTCTTCCCCATTCCTGAACACACACACACACACACACACACACACACACACACACACACACACACACACACACACACACACACACACACACACACACACACACACACACACACACACACACACACACACACAGTAAGTTAATGCTATTTTTCTGTTATCCTCTTAGGACCGCAGATGTAAATTCCTGCCATCTACATCTTTAAAATATCGTTTCAATGCTTCTCCCCCGTTTATGTATATTTTAAGGCGTAATTAAAGCATAATGCTGCAGTTATCAAATGAAAGAGGTTGGACGAGTCCTATAAATTCCTACTCGCCCTCAGTTGGCAAGCGTAGTAGAATTCATCTCAATCTTCAAGGATTCTGCTTCTGCACTTATTTGCATATGCTCATTAAAATGAACGCAGGCGAGAAACACGAGTGCCGCTATAAAAAATGAAAGACGAAACATTATGTTTAGTAATTAGATCTCTATTATTGATCTTTATAGAAACAGTAAGTCAGTTGGAGAAAGAGAAACAAGTAGAAATTGATTTCTCAACATTACCTTGTTTTCAACAGAGCTTTTTTTCAAAGAAACTGTGCACTTTGGCAAATAAACAAAAGCAAAATATCTCTCCTTAAATTATTTTATGTATCCTCTCTACTGTTATTGCCAATGTAAGTATTAAAAAACTCTAAAAAATTATATTTACTCTCCCATTTAAAGATTTGGTGTCTGAGGTTTTTTAATGTTTTTAAAATAAGTCTTTTTTGCTCAGCTATAGCAAATGTTTTTTACATTTTATACATTATATTTGATCAAAATGCAGTAAAACAATGTTTTTATGAAATATTATTACAATTTAAATAACTGTTGAATATTTTAATATATTTTAAAATCGAATTTATTCTGGAGATGACAAAGCTGTGTTTTTAGCATCATTAATTCAGTGTCACGCGATCCTTCAGAAATCATTCTAAATGCTGATTTGTTGCTTAAATAACATTTCTTATTATTATCAATGTTGAAAACAGTCGTGCCACTTAATATTTTTGAGGAAAGTACAATGTGAAAGTTGAAAAGAACAACATTTATTAATTTATTATAACAATATAATACAATTATTAATGAATAAAAGTAGTAATTTCTTAAAAATAAATAAATAAATTACCGACCCCTAAACTTTTGAATGGTGCCAAAAAAGCATTTGGACAATTTTTGATACTTCGGCACACAAATATATCAATTTCAGTGCATTATACTTGCCTTTACAACTAGACAGTCTCCAAATAAATTAGTAAAATTGTCGATTAAACATTTTTCAAATTTAATTTAAATACTGTAAATGGTACTTTGTGTTTGTTATTTAGTACACAGATATTCATACATTTGTATGTTTGGCTTAAGACAGCATTTAAAAACAAGACAAAATACTAACATATACAAAGTACAGCACATTTTAAATGGCAACAAATGGTGATATTACCTGAAAATCTCCCTGTCATATTTCTGCAGACTGTGCTTCTAGTGCGGATACATCTGGGTCAGCCTTCAAGCCTCCATGTGCTGCTTCACCTCCAGAGCGTCTGCTGACTACAGATGATGCTGACCTTTGTGACACAGAAACGGAGCTCTCTCTCTGCGATGAGGAATACGAAGAGGAAGTCTTCACTTTCTCCTCATGCCCTCACTCAGCCAGACGGAATCAGGCTAGCAGCAACCCTGTTGAGGATTTGACCTTTGCCCTTAAAGGTCACAAGCTGGTAACAGAAGGAGAGCGCAAAGATGCACGTCTGGAGGATGATTTTGTCGGTAGTGAGAGTGAAGAGGTATGGCACGCAGACTACATACACACACTTTAACATGCAGAGACAACAATAAATGTATGGCATTGACATTAATTGATTTAACAGGACTTGAGACTTGCTTCTCACATCCAATTAACAGATTTGAAGGACATTCAGAATTTTACTCAAGTAATTTGAGTGTGTACTCTATTGGGCTATCAAGTGGCAGGTAGAGCTGCACAACAGATAATTAGAGCTAAATTGTGATAAACTGTACAAAATAGACATACAAAATGAAGTAAGCTCGTAGTCTTGTCCTACTGTAGACAGATCTTCAAATGAAATCACTAAGACAATGCATTTTCAGTTTCTGTCAGATTGGATAAGTCGGATGGTATTACTATTTCATGAGGAATATAAGTTGGTGTAATTAAAGCATAATTCTGCAGTTGTCAAATGAAAGAGGTTGGACGAGTCCTATAAATTCCTACTCGCCCTCAGTTGGCAAGCGTAGTAGAATTCATCTCATAAGGATTCTACTTCTGCGCTTATTTGCATATGCTCATTAAAATGAACGCAGGCGAGAAACACGAGTGCCGCTATAAAAAATGAAAGACGAAACATTATGTTTAGAAATTAGATCTCCATTATTGATCTTTATAGAAATAATAAGTCAGTTGGAGAAAGAGAAACAAGTAGAAATAGTTTTTTCAACATTATTACCAGCAGGCCTTATTTTTAGTTGTGCTTTTTTTACAGTATGGGTGCACTTTGGCATGGCTGATGACTTATTTCCTTTTTTTAAGTTGGAATTTTTAGCATTCATTTAATGTATAATAATAATACATTTAATTGAAATAAATGTAATGAAATTATATTTCATCCATCTATATATTTTCTAAACTGCGTGTTCTATGTTGGCTCACAGTAATATTGAAGATTTTCTTTTCAATGACATCAAAATAAAACAAAAGACAAACATATTTCCAATGTCATCAACATAAAACAATAAAATAAATGATAATGCTGTTATTGTTTACTCATTTCTATGTTGTTTTAAACCAGCCTGCATTTTTTCTTCTGTAAAGCAAAAAAGAAGATATTTTAAAACATTACAATGAAACAATGAAAGTCATTTTTAAAAAGTTTAATATATAATATATATTTTCTCATTGTTTACTCACCCTGATGTTTTTTTCTAAACCAGCATGCATCTCTTTCTTCTTTGGAACATAAAATATATTTAGAAAATGTCCTCACAATGAAAATAAAAAATAAAATATAATAAAAAATATCCTTACAACAAAAGTAATTTTTAGTTAATTAAATAGTCAATGTGTATACCTAATGGTACTTAAAAAAATAATCCTTTATTTTTGTTAAAATTATACACTTTTGTTGAGACACCTGTCGAAATAATCAATCCCTCCTTTATTGCTACAGATGCATATATTGTAGAAATATGCAAACACAACATCAGCAACAATTCCCCATCTCCTTAACACATGTTGCCTGCATTGTTTTCTTTCCAAGTTCCCGCTCAAGGACATACGATCTAGTGGAGTCATCTGTTAATGATACCAACACAACCTGATTGAGCCCCCCAGGGGCCCTGCCATTCAGCGAAATCCATGACGAAAACCATCAGTTTTCCTCAGTTCAGTTCATTTCTGACGAGACGGCATTGAGCTCCACGGTGCTCTTGGGTTCTGCGTCCACTGAGAGGAACATCATTCATTTATTCGCAGTCTGTTTCGTCTCCTCCTGGGAAATCAGTCTCATCTTTGGCATACATATGTTCTGCTGCACTTAATTAGAGATTTTTGATTGATACCGCTGACAGTTTTATTTGTTGTTTATTTCCCCTTCCATCCCCGCCCTTGATAAATTCCCTTTTCAAGTCATTTTTTTCTTTGTTTTTCATCTGCACTCTCTTTAGTGGCAAAAAGCAGACGTCTGCATTTGTCTTCTTATTACTAATGGGAGATGAAAAATGAAATAATGACTTGTTTGAGCATTCTGAACATTATGTTTATGTTGTTCCTCTATAGCTTGCACCTGTGTAAATCATTTCCACTTGAAGCAGAGGTGATTATATTCACCTAATGACTTTCATTAATGCCACAGAGTTGTCATCGGAAGACAGATGAAGCAGTAACTTATTGAAATTCATGTAACACAGCTTAATAACCACTAAACACATTTAGTTTCGTAGATAACCTGCCCCAGTTTAAATAAATTCATTGCAAATAGATATAGGGCCGCGCCAGACTGATGTGTGTTTACCGAATGTCAGCATTTCTCCTAGTGAGAGGAGATGACACTTTATTATTAAAAAAAATATAATAAAGCTGAAATATTAAAACTGGTCCCTTCAGGGGATATGAAGATGGAAATAAAGGAGACACAAACTCTGGCTGATCTGATGGCTGGCTGGCCGTGCCCTTTAAGTGAGGTTGTCATCATTAGTGTGAAGCTTGCTGTTTAAGACCATTAGTGTAGATCAAAGCCTCACTAGTTTAAAGACCTTATCTTTTCCAAAACAGAGAAGAGACGGACAACTTTCTGGGCACAGTGTCGCCCCTGATTAATTACAGGTAACTCTGATGTTACTCCACCCGCGCCAGACTGTCTCGCGTTCGTGGCTATTAATGCGTTTCATCTGTGACAGCGTTGGCGTTCGTGGCTTCCGAGACCCTTGCAAGAGATTTCATCATTCTCTTTATGACTCCATCGCAAGTTTGTTGATAAATTTAATATTTGTAGTTTTAGGGGGAATTTTGATATATTAACGGATTTCCTTCCTTGTGTTAATGACCCAGGATGAAAGAAAATAATTGAGCGTAGTGGCGTTATTAATTTTGATATGTCATTATTAGTGATGCTTGCTAAGGAAGTTTATTTGAAAAAAGAGAGTCAAAAATAACTATTCCTTAAAGGAATAGTTCACCAAAATAATAAAAATTGCTGAGAATTTACTCGCCTTCAAGCCATCAAAGATGTAGATGAGTTTGTATCTTCATTAGAACCAACAGAGACGTTTTGCATTATTTGGGTCTGAATGGGTGCCGTCAGAGATTGCAAACAGCTGATACAAATATCACAATAATTCACACAACTTCAATCTAAAATACAAACTTTCCATCCATAAAATTGCTTTCTCGAATGAAAAAGTCGTCACATCTGAATCAGGAGAGAAATGATCAAGCACTGTTAACAAGTGAAAGCAGTCCAAAATAATTTTAAACAAATATGTCATTGGATTTGATGTGAGAAGACAACAGAGGATGGACGTTTTCACTGGAAGAAGCGTTATTATGGATTATGGACTTGATTTTTTGTCCAGAAGCAACAGCATCTTAATGATGTTTTGTTTTGTACAAACATGCAGCTTTTCACTTCACAAGTTATTAATTGATGGACTGGTGTCATGTGGATTACTTGTTGTTGTTTTTATCAGCTGTTTGGACTCATTGTCTGTTTGTGTCTCTGTTTGGACATTCTGACGGCACCCATTCACTGCAGAGGATCCATTTGGTGAGCAAGTGATGTAGATGAGTCTGTTTCATCATCAGAACAGATTTTATAGCATTATGTCTTGGCATGAGGGTGAGCAAATCTTCACTAGATTTAATTTTTTTGTGTGAACTAAGTCCTTTGTGTTACAGCCATAAGCAAGCAGAAAACCCCACAGATTTACTTTGAAGGCAACTAGAATATAATAAAGACTAATAAGCTATCACCTATTAACAACTCTAGCAACAACCCACTACACATCAACTATTTCATGACTTTCTTTAAAAGAAAAGGAAAAATGTAGTTATTTCATACAAACTATTTCCAACACCAATTACTTCTTTTTGCTTCACAGGATGAAATACACACCGAGTTCCTTGAGAGATGTGCAGTCCATTCCATTACTGCTCCCCCACCACCTCCTTCAGAACAAAAATACACAGTCCTACCCAAGTTCTCTTCTGAGCCAATTAAGACTCAGGCCTCCACAGTCCAGCATGTCTCTGAAGGACCAAAAAGGCATGAACCCATGCGAATAGCACCAACCCGCTGCCTCTCACCCAATACCAGACAAGGGAGCAGACTGGATCGGTCCGAAGCTGGCAGAGCATTGCCTGATGGAGATACCAGGATATCTATCAACAGATTATCTGTGCGAGAGATTTCACTGAAGAATTCTAGCCTCCAAAAGGTGAGACCGTTTACTTTTGGAAGAGATAAAAAACAAATATATATATTATCAATTAATTACCCTCATGTCCTTTTAAGCCTGTATGGATTTCTTCTGTTTTTTTTAAGATAGTCTTATTTTTGTTGTCCATACAATGAAAGTCAAAGGGGTAAAATAAAATAATTTTAATTAAATTAAATAAGGAATTCAACGATTCATATGAATGCGAGCAAAGAAAAAAGTCAAAATATTTTTTTCTCTCTATTAATCTCTATAACAATGAAAGTCAATGGGCCCAATGTTGTTTGCATGCCAACATTTGTCCAAACATTTTCTTGTGTGTTCAGCAGAGGAAAGAAAGTCAAGCATGTTTGAAACAACATCAAGGGAAGTAAATGATCACAGAATTATCCCTTAGAGTAATCAGCACAAAGTTGCAAGCATCATTTATGTAAGATATATAAATATATAGCAAGCACTTTTTACTTTTTTCGGTTTTGTGGAGTGAACCCACACCAATCACATGGCCTTGTGTTCATGTGGATGAAATATTTTTAACTATAGCAAGCAAGCAGGGTTAGAGGGAATCAAATCAAGCACATACTTCAGCTGAATTGGTGCTCTCCAGCAGAGTGGCTTGTTTATGAGGGCCTCTGTTCTTATTGTAATTTCAGAACTGGTGTGGTTCTTATCTTCCCCAGAGGCTGGATATTTTCATCTGAATCCATTCAGATTGAGGGGAGTGGGTTGTGCCCTTGCATCTTTGATGCATTTGTAAATTGCAAATGGCAAAATATTGCAAATGGCTTGGACATAGTTTTCTTTTGTCTTCGTGATTTATAAAACATTTTTTTGGAGTTTTGAACTCCAGCAGAAAATTCTATTGATCAGAGATCGCTCTTTCTTAGCTTAGGAGATACATTACAATAAATTGACTTTATCTTGTACATTTGTCCTTTAAAGACACAAATGAGATATTTCTTCACACACAATCAAAACCTAATGTGATGCTAACATTGCAAAGACAATGAAAAAAACATTTTAAATAAAGCAAATATTATTGGAGTATGTTTTACAGGAAACCTACTATTTCAATCTTTAAACTTCTACATTTTATGTTTAAATGTGCGTGTTGACATTGTTTTGTAATTATTTGTGAAATTGAATAGCAATTTCTGAATAAAATTGGTTTCAAAGTAAATCCTACTCCAAAGTTGTTTTCAGTGTGTACACAAAAATGCATATACATTGCATTTTAGTTTTATGTAAAAGGGATAATTCACCTGAAAATGAAAATTTACATTTAATAATTTACTCACCTGATATGTTGTTCCAAAGCTGTATTCATTTCTTTCTTCTGCAAGATGCAAAAGATGATATTTTGAGAAAATAAATAAATAAAATGACATAATCGTGTACACAGAGATTAGCATAATCCCCTATCACTTCAGATGCATGCAAGAAAAATCTTCACAAAAGATGATCTTTTGAAGAATATCCATACAGGTTTCCTGTTTTGTCCATACAATTAAAGTAAATGGGGTACGGTGTTCTTTTTTACTTCAATATGGACAAAAACAGCTGAAGCATTCTTCAAAATATTAGAATTTCAAAATGACAGAATTGTTCAATAGACTTGAGAAGCAGTAGACTTCAAATCAAAGTCTCCATTTGCTCTCCATTTCTTCTCATTGTTGCCATAAAGAAACAACCGGGATATCAAAGACAACTCATTAGTGTTCTTTCCTCTCTTAGAGGTTGGAACATGTTTGGACTAAAACGGGCCCAAGCATTTAGCACAACTACCGCAGACTCTCCCCACAGGTCTGAAACGGTCATTAACTAAATGTTTTAAATGAAGTTTGATGTGGGAATTACTGAGGATCATTACGGATGCCCCATAACACTACTTTCCCCCATTTAAACATGGCACATATCTTTGATGCTGCTGAAGTTTGTTGAGCTTATCTGGAAGGTTGCTCGTAGATCCAGGTAGGATTTCATAAAAGTGGATTTCTAAGCAGCAGGCAACCATCCCTGCTGATGTCTTGGCCTTAATGGGGGTGCCAATTAGCTTGCAAGCTTTGATTGATTGCTTGCTAATTAGCTATACCCAGTAACGATCGGTCTCATTACAAAGTGGCACTGATGAAGTAATGAGATTTTTGGGCTTTACAGGTGAGTGTCGATGAGAGGGTTCAACCTTTGGGCTCCAGCAGGTGTGATCTGAGGAGAAGTCAAGACAAAGAGGATGAGGAAGATGAGCTGCGAATGTTGGCCAGTTTGAAGAGAGAGCAGGAGGAAGAAGGAGACGGAGACATTGGCGGCCCGGGCCTTAGTGCATCACAGGCAGGAAAATTCATATTCATATTTTAACCTAAAATCAAAACAAGAAAGCATTGAAGAAATTTTATACTGCTATTGTATGGTGTGTTTATACATATACATACATACATACTTTTAAAATGTCTTAACATAAATATTATATTATATACAAATATTGTAATATACACACATTAGTTCAATAGTGGGGTCAGTAGGATTCTTATTTTTAAGAAATTAATACTTTTAAGAATTATTAATAAATAAAATAAATTAATACTTCTATTCAGTAAGGACACAATAAATTGATTGAAACTGACAGTAAAGACATTTTTGATGTTACAAAAGATTTATATGTCAAATAATCGTTCTTTTGAACTTTCTATTATCACAAAATATTGAACAGCACAATTGTTTTCAACATTGATAATAATAAGAATGGTTCTTGAGCACCAAATCAGCATAGAATGATTTATAAAGGATCACATGACAGTAAACTTTTGTTAACAGAATGATGTGTATATTTTTCTTGTTTTGCCTAACTATATATATATATTTTCGTTTAGTACTGCCCTTCAGAAGCTAGAGAAGATACTTGCATGTTTTCTAGAAGACAAATTAAGTTAAATTTACATTAATCTTCAAATTCAAAAAAGTTTTCACGCCCCGGCTCTTAATGCATCATTTTTCCTTCTGGAGCATAACTGAGCGTTTGAACCTTCTGTAATAGTTGCGTATGAGTCCCTCAGTGTGAAAAGATGGATCTCAAAATCATACAATCATTGTTGGAAAGGGTTCAAATACACAAAAATGCTGGAAAACCAAAGAATTTGTGGGAGCTGAAGGATTTTTCCGAAGAACAGCAGGCAGTTTAACTGTTCAGGACAAACAAGGGACTCATGAACAACTATCACTAAACACACAAACACAGCTGTGGATCATTCAGATAACAACACAGTATTAAGAATTAAGTGTATGCAAACTTTTGAACGGGGTCATTTTTATAAATTCAACTATTATTTTCTCTTGTGGACTATATGTAAACATCTTTTATGTCAAATATCTTATTCGGGGTCAGTACTAAATAAACGATAGCATGCCTTTTGTATGATCCCTCTTACTTGGTAAAATAATCAACATTTTGCAGATTCTGCAAGGTGTGTGTAAACTTTTGACTTCAACTGTGTGTATATATATATATATATATGCGCACACACACATATGCATATATCTCCATTAACCGATAATTCAACCAAGATAATAAAGTATTTCTAACTTCATCCATATGACACATGTTCTTTCTAGGTGTTGTGAGAGTCACAAGACAAAAAAAGACAATACCAGTAAATAAACACTATTTTGTCTTCCGTCAGGTTCACCACTGCAACATAAGTCTGAGTGCAAGCAGCGACGACACCTCAACCTGGACTCAGTGTGTTCCTTTGGTGGGCTTCCAAACCACACACACATATACACTACAGACATTTACGGCTGTTATAATTACAGAAGTCAAGTGCATTGCCTCACTTGAGCACAGTGCAGGAAGGCCTGAATTCCTTCTTCATTATTAGGCTCCTCGGTTGTACAGAGTGCTTTGTATGGATGAACTGTAGCTAGCAGGGCAAATAATAGAGTGCATATTAAAACTGTTTTCCTAAAAAGAAGGGCAGTCAAACAGTTTATATAAAAAAACACTAATTAGAGTAAAATAAACCCCCATGGCATTTCAATATCAGACCCTATCCATCAGTTGTTGTTGTTGTCTGTTGATTTGAAAGATATGCTGCAACTGCTAATCATGCCTGTTATTGAGAAACTGCAAATTAGTGGACAGTAAGATTGTGAAAACATAGCAATACTGCCCCCATCAGGCTAGAGGAACATGCACAATAATCAAGTGCTTGTGGTTTTGTCTTCGGAACCAGCTTTTTTGGACATCAAGTGGCGAAAGGCACTGTAACAAATCATGTATCATGCAGAAAAAAAAAAAAAAAAAAAATTATATTCAAAGATATAGTTATAAAAATCATTCTAAAAAATAAATAAAATCTAGCACAATCCACCCCTATAACAATAACGTCACTGAGGAATGATATGGGTGGAATGGCTTTCTAAAAATGTTTTTTTTTTTCCAGCTGATGGAAGAGCATTAGTATTAGACTCTATCAGAACAGTCCTGCAACTCCGTTTTGATTCACGGCTCACCGGTTGAGAACCACTTCAAACTATAAAGGCTTAAATCATTATTTTACAGCAAAGAATGCAGTTATCCAGAACATATTATTTTTTCCCACTAGACTGGAGCTAATAGTGGGCAGATATGCCCCCTGTACCAGATTATAAATACACAGTTCTTATTCTCTCTGTGCTTCACAGCCAGTGGATCAAGGCCAGCACTATCAGAAAGAAATGAACCCTCTCCTTCACTCTAATCCCAGGTAAGAGAAAAATACAGTATTTTAGCCTCTCTAAATCTGTGAGGCATAACTCTAAGTATTATGCTAAGCCTGTTAGTATCTTAAGTGTTGAGGCTCAGATGTGAATGAGTCATTTCAGAACTTTATCATGCGAGTTCATAAGAGAACTCTTGTCAGCCCTCAGGCTCATGCACGTTCAATAATCAATAATAAAGACTTCTGTAAAGTGGTAAGAAAATGTGATAGGGATAGCTTTTTGGGCACTGAACATTTTGAAGTTTCCATTGACAATTGTATCCAATGGTTCCAGGATACTAAAATAACTTTTGAACAAAGCATTAAAAAAGAGCAGGTGGTGTGCTCCACAATTTTATGCCAGCCTTCAAAAGATCTGTCTGCCATTCATTTCATGACAAACTTTCCAGACTGTCTACATAACGGAGCACCTTATTTATTTTTGTCTCCTCATTCTTTTCCTGACTTTAATGATATATTAAATATAATCATCATCATTTAATAACTATTTTGTATGTAAAATGTATATTCACAATTATTATTAAAAAACATAGTTGAATCATAATAAAAAATAGTTGGTTTTAGCAGCAGTACATGAATAAATAAGTCAATAATAATACGTTAAAATGTTTAATAAATATTGGTTATTAAATATAACTATTTTGTTTACATAATATTTATATACTGCCACTACTACTACTAATAATAATAATGTGTGTGTGTGTGTGTGTGTGTGTGTACATATACAAATATGTATGTGTATATGTTCAAAATATTTTTTATTAATGGTAGTAGTAAAAATATAACGAGAATAGTAACAATTAAAATCAATAATAGTAATAATTATTATTGTATTTTTAGGATAAATAATTAATTAATTGCATAAACATAATTATTATTATTTGTAGTCAAAGCAGTATATAAATAAATAATACATTAAGAAGATACAAATAAATGTATACTGCAATAATTAAACATTGTTTAGGAATAAACTGATTCTGCATAATAACTGTTTATAAGTAGACCTTTAAATATAAATTAACCGATCAAAAATCATTTATGGAAGTGTGTTAATATGTTAATGTTTTTTGCATAACTATGGCTAGCTTCCTACACCGAACTTTTCCTGTCAAGGGAAGCTGCCCACACTGCCACGCCTCGATGATTAATTAAGCATGGTTGTCAGGGACAATGAATAAGCAGGAGTTATGCATGTGCTCAGAGGCTTGCATGTGTCACCTAGCTGTCACCGCTGCAGCAGAGCTCGCTGGGAGGTCATCATCCACCTCCCTCCCGTCTCACCAGGGAGCCTGTCCATCAACTCCACATGGTGCCTTAAAAAGTGTCATGTAAATGAGAGGATATGAAATAGAGAGACATGCAGAAGGGGGGTCTTTCATTCACAACAAGAGTTAACATGTTAGCGACAGAGCAGGAATTTCAAAAATGGGCTTTGATGCAGCTACGTATGATTCCAAAAGCTTTAGTATAATTAAGCTATAAATAATAGGTAAGGCAGAAAAAAGTATATTTTTAGGACCATTAAAACCCTGGCTCCCAAAAAGAAAAAAAATATTGATCCACTATATTTGAATGACTATATGGTTTAATCCTCTTGTAGAGAATGGATGGATGTCCTCAGCCCTCCAATAGTTCATCCAAATCAACAGATGGCAGATGGGAAAGGAGACCACGGCAAGGTTTCACCCAGAGGTATGACTCCAGAAAAATCCCCATTCTGGGCTCATATTCTCAACCCTTTGTTGCTAAAAATAAATCACGATCTAGATTTCTCTTGGACGGAGAAGAACTGGTACAATTACATTCATGATTGATTTTTACTTCATCTAAAACCCACAGTGACATTTCTGTGACAAGACTCTTAAACTCTAGGCGAGATCGGGGCAAGTTGTCAGGGTTTTAGGATATAGAAGTATTTCTAAAGGCTTCTAAAGGTTTATTTTTGAAAGTTAGCTTCTGTCTTTGTTCAAAAACATATGAACTGTTACTGCAAGATTCTATGAACAATTTACTATATAGGGTAAATTCACTGCGGAATGCAAACCTTCAGTTAAATTGCCTATTAGAAGCTACTTAATGGCTTTTACTGAAATCAGTTTTTGAACAATTGCAATATAGCCTATATTATCATAACTCCTTTTCTATGTTATCCACAGGGTCTACGTTGCACAACAACAGTGGAGAAGAAGAGTTTCTCAATTTAATGTATGATCCCTGCCTCAACTGTTATTTTGATCCACAATCTGGGAAATATTACGAACTGCTCTGATCCTGAGAGGAGTTACATCTACAACCATGTTGTTCAATACTGCCATTTATATGCATGGATTAGTTGTTGTATGGAAATGTTGTCCTTCATAACATTTAATGGTTTTAATGAAAATTTGGGATTTAAAGTGTATTTTTTGTAACTGTTTCTAATGTAATATTAGTTTTTAATACTAAATTCACATTCAAGCTTGTTTGAGCTCATAACAGAAGTTACGTTTTCAGTAAGCAAGGAATAAACATATTGTTGAGTCCATTTCAGTGTTTATTAGTCCTCGTAACTTTTTATCCAAACTTATAAAATTGTTCCTAGTCATGTAAAACGAACTAAAATCATAGAATACCTGCTATAATTGAATTCACGGGTTTTAAATTAATCTAACTTTTAAAGTGAAACAGTACATTGTTGACGGAAGTCATCGCGTTGCCACACGATCAGCCAATCATACACCAGTTACTCCCTTACGTCATTTGACAGGTAGAATCACATAGGAAGTAAACATCTCCAATGGCTAGAAAGTCGTTCAAGTTAAGCCAGTACTCAAATATGTTACTAAATGTGATTTTATATAGTATTTTTAATGAGTTCGCCTTCGCCTTTCCGTCATATCGCGAATCCAGACGGTCAGAAAGTTTGGAGAAACTCACCTCAGCACCAAATGTTCAACAGGTTCGTTGTCGACTTCCTTGCGTCAGTCTCTTCTCTATTAGTGTGCATACTTACTATCCACGGTCTGTTGTTTCGCAGGTAAGACTCCATTTCGGAGTAATCGCGTCTGTTGTGATCGTTATTGTAGCCGCAATAACAGCTGCTGTCTTCATCATACGGAAATACTGCTGTCTGCAGAGGTAACTTATATATGCAACGTGCTTCATTTGACATTGACAGCACAAACTAAGCTTACATTTATGATGTAGGAAAAAATCTTTGCAATAATTTATAAGAAAGTGAATAACTTTAAACCAATAGGTGTTGCCAAATTTATCCCTAAATTTAGACAATTTTATTTCAGTAATGCAACATATAGATACTCAGAGCTGCGACAAATGCAAGAACAAAATGCAGACAGAGAAGAGAGAATGATTCAGATGAGGTCAGTATGTATGGCACTTTAATATCAGTAATAATAGCCTTCGAAACTGTATATACTTAATTACATGTTATTCTTACTCTGGCTGTTCTTTCCACAGGACCTTTTGGAGTGAATCACGTAGCTTGATTTCTCCTTGACGTTTCTCTTCCTTTTTAATGCTGTGACATTACATGGCCAAAAGCATCACATGGGTCATTTAAAAACCACCAGGAGTTTCTGAAATATTTATATCTGTTCCACCATTTTTCAGCACGGATATGTCCACCAACCAGTTCAAATTAGCTGGTTAAATTTGGCAGGATTGGAAGGCTAAAATCCCCTACATGATAGAACTGTGAGGAAATGGTTTAAGATGCTCATTAGAGATAAGTTACTATAATCTATTTGCAGACAAATAACTTATTAAAAGAGCCGTTTTGGTTACTGTGCCTATTGCTTAATGCCTGGTCATTATTGGGACTACTTTTTAAATGCACTCCTTGAAGAACTTGTTTAGTATTTTCTTGAATTTCTCAATGAAAGGCACATTGTACCAACGCCTGTTGCAATGATTGTTCCTCTATTTATTGTGCCTGACATTTTCTTGATTTGAAAACCGCTTTACAATCTCAGGGTTGTTCCCACTGGATACTGTGAACAGTGCCACCGATACCAGAAGCACATATGAATAAGCATTTTACTGTAAACCAGTCTTATCAATTGTAATTATAATGTAGATTTAGCATTTCAGTGCCTTGCTGAAATCTGTTACTGTGTAATTTAACTCTGTGGGATTTGAACAATAATCTGCATTTATATGCTGGTATTGGTATTTACTAATTGCAGTGTTTGACTTCACCTCTATTTAAATATGACTATGTTGGTGTTTCTATGAGCTCAGTTCATGCTGGAAAGTATTTTTGATGATGGAATTCTGTATCTTTAGATTTTCATATTTGCACCTTCTTATCTGACTACTTAAAAATAACATTTTGTGTAACTGAGAAGGAATAAAGTGATATAATTAATATTCCTTGACTTGTGTGGTTGAATAAACATGCACTTTTCTCATATAGGTAGCCACAAGAGGGCATCACATAACTGTAAAATCAGTTTGCATGCAACAACACATCTCATCGGTCTAGTTGAAGGGATAGGTTAGACTTGTTTGTAATGGTGCAAATTAACCACACCTCAATGTAGATCCTGTTGTGCCAGGTTTCACAAACCACAATAGTCCTGAGAACCTTCAAACAGGTAACAACACCAAAGTACAAGAGATTAAAAAACAAATACATTTCTTGTGATTGCTGGTGGTTGCATTTTAAACCATTTTATTATATTGCATCTGGCTTGTGAGAAGCCCTGAAGATTATTTTGTGCTATCAAAAATGAGACTCAAAGGTGAAGAAAACATTTTAAGCATTTCTGATTAATTTGTATGATTGTTTGTGTTTATTGAGCATTTGTTGCTTTTCAGATCTTGTGTATGTTCTCGCAACAATGTTGATCATCTTAATATGGTGTTTCTCTATCAACTGGTCAAAACTCCAAGAAGCTGCCAAACGGTTGTGTAATGTGCATGGTGACCACATATGACAGCTTATTAATCTGTAACATTATTAAAATCTATTTTATTGCGTACGTTTTAGTTTGGCTGAGATTGGGGCTGTTTTGTATTTCAGATGAAGTTAATGGTTTTGTGACAGACTGTGACAATCCAGGTAAGCTTCATTTTTATGCTCATTAGTGGACGAGATGGCGATTATTAGGGTACTTATAGTACTGTATTTTTTCAGGCAACCTGTTTATTTTTTTCTGGGCAGGTCTATTCAAGCCTCATTTTGGTTGCTGTCCACATAAACACTGCCCTATCAACTACTTTCCCTTCCACATTCACAGCGGTGTAGCCAATGTGGTGGCTGCAAAGATCTGCTTTAACAATAAAATGTAAGAACTGTTCAAGTCTGTAGCTTATTCCTGACAGACTAACACAATGGTGATTTAGATTCATTGCATACAATTCTGTCACCATTTACTCACCCATATTAATGCCAAATGAGGTATTCATCAGAAGATTTATGCTGCTTGTCCATACTTTTCAAAGCTTACAGTCATATAGCTTGCATATATTTAAAAAAAATTGTCGAATAACAACAAATCTCTGTCTGTTCCTCATGCTAACCTGTTGAATGTCTTGTAGCACACAAGTCCTGGATTAGCCTACTTTTAGATTCAGAAAATGAATTATAGTTTTGTGTGTGATTTGATTTAATATTTTCTAAATGCCTTTGTTCAGTAATTCCTTAGAATCAGTATAAACCTGTTCATTGTGAAAACAATTTCATTTAATCAGTCAAAAGCTATATGGTTTAAATATGGCTATAGCTGTGAAGCAAGCAAGATTCTGTTTTTTTAATGTATGAAATGAAAACAAATCCGATTTATTGATGCTATATATATAAACCTGGTTAAAACACATTCAGTTTATTAGTACTATAACAGAAATCTCGTATTACTTGTTTCTTTTATGCATAACAGATGGATATGCACCATTTTTAAGTTAAGATAAAAGATGGCAGTTTTCATTTTTGGATGAAATATTTAATTAAATATTATTTATAGATGCTAAATGAACACAAATGTTCTTCTCTACAGCATCATGGGTGGCATTAAGAATAATGCAGGCCAAGGGCTGAACGTCGTGTTGGCAAACGGTTTGTTTATAAAAAATAATTACACAGGATTTCAATTTTTTAAATTTTCATATTTATTATGTTAAAAATATTTGACTGTTTATTTACGCAAGTATTAATATATGCAAATAAAATTCAGTTTGATTAACGGGCTCTTCTTTTCTTAGGTGGAACCGGTGAGGTTTTAAGAAATATGACCTTTGATCTGAAATCTAGAGGTAGGTCTTTTAGTGAAATTGTTTTAAACCTAACAAGATGTGAAGTAAAACTATCCTGATGTACAGAACCACGTGTTTGTCCTTCAAGATCCCGAGGAATTACTTGTCTATCTAAAGACAGTAAAACCAGGAAATATAGTGCTTGTGGCCTCACACATCGACCCTACACCAAAGTAAAAATATGACAGCCTTCACACACCATCAACATGATTAACTTGGCTTTAGAGCTGAATTATTCATACATGTCTCACTTGCACCGCCGCCGTCTCTTTTCCAGGCTGACTGATGAGATTAGAGATATATTCACTGCACTGGGCAGCACAATGGTCAAATCCCTGAAGCCCAGGGATAGCTGGGTGTTCGCAGGCGCCTACGGAAAAAATGAAGCTGGTCCTTTTGAAAAGGTTGGGACATTTTTAAGTTGAAGTTTTTCATCCAATATTTACATTTTACTTTGGTTTCTGTTCAGTGAACGAAATGATTGTTTGTTGTTGTAGTTTTTTTTAAGTTGGTTGTTTTCTCTGTTATGTTTAGTTAATTCAAAATGATATGAGGAGCAACGTTTATGACGACTGGCCAGAGATGGGAGAGATCATTGCCTGCTTTCCCAGAATATCTGAGCCAACCTCTTATCACCACTGAATAAGCCACAGTAGCTATCTTCCCTCCCCAAATAAAATGGAATGATTTAACCTCTTACTTCTTTCAAAGGAACACACCACGTTTGGGACATTTGAAAATAGGACATTTAACACAGTAGCCTTTTTTGCTATCTTCCCTCCCAAAGCAAATAAAATTGAATGATTTACTCTTGTACTGCTCCAAATCCATATGACTTCTTTCAAAGGAACACATTAGGCAAAATGTTGCATATGTTTACCCTGCTCTTCTCTTGTCCAAATAATAATATTAAACAAAAACACATTTGAAAGATAATACAGATGATTCTGTTCTCATACAGAATTCCTTCAAACTGGTTATTGTATATAAGGTAACACTGTTGCTGTTGATATTAACAATGAAGAGTGGAAAATGGGAAAGACATCACTTTAACACAGTCCCTTTTTCTGATTCCCCCTCCTTCTGCTGGATTGTAGTACTAGTTAGGACACTGTGTGTGTGTTGTGTGTGTGTGTGTGTGTGTGTGTGTGTGTGTGTGTGTGTGTGTGTGTGTGGAGTGTGTGTGTGTGTCTGTGTGTGTGTGTGTGTGTGTGTGTGTGTGTGTGTGTGTGTGTGTGGTGTGTGTGTGTGTGTGTGTGTTGTGTGTGTGTGTGTGTGTGTGTGTGTGTGTGTGTGTGTGTGTGTGTGTGTGTGTGTTGTGTGTGTGTGTGTGTGTGTGTGTGTGTGTGGTGTGTGTGTGTGTGTGTGTGTGTGTGTGTGTGTGTGTGTGTGTGTGTGTGTGTGTGTGTGTGTGTGTGTGTGTGTGTGTGTGTGTGTGTGTGTGTGTGTGTGTGTGTGTGTGTGTGTGTGTGTGTGTGTGTGTGTGTGTGTGTGTGTGTGTGTGTTGGTGGATGTACATCCCCCTCCTGCTGGATTGTAGTACCAGTTAGGACACTGTATGCACTCCGGGTTGTAAGTGTGTGTGTTTGGGTTTGCCTGGAGGGATGTACATCCCCCTCCTGCTTCTCTTCTTGCTCTGCATGAAAATAGCAGGTGGAATCCCAGAGAAGTTGTTTCTGGAACAATCCTGAGGCACTGAGCGTTCTGCACCTTTGGAATCATGGGAGTGACCCATGGAAAGAAAGTAAGGATATTTTAATCCAGTTTGAAGAACCTGTTTGTTGGTATGTTACGAGTGTAAGTCAAACATCTCCTCTAGAGATCTGACAGGACTCAAACTCTGTTACTCAAATGGATGATTGTAAATAGACATTGTTCAGAAAACAATGTTTTAAGCTTAAAATACTGAAATTCATGAGGTGAGACTGTTATTCTAATTAAAGTTTGAGCATGGGACATTTATTATAAGGTAAAATATACTTATGAGTTGAGTGTCTTAAGTTCATTTGGTTTCAGTTCTATGTGTGAAATCAAGGTGCCTTAGCTGTTATTTATTATTATTTATACACTATTGTATAGTTTTATTAAGAATTTAAATTAGCTTTTTATCATTTTTGTTTAATTTTAAATACATTTTTGATAATATTGTTATGTGCCTTTAACATTTTTTGTTGTTATTATTATTCTTTTATTTTCTATGCAGGTTTAATATATTTTTTATTTTAGTTTTACGTTCAGTTTTAGTTTTTGTTTCTAGTTAGTAATGATAGTGTTTCAACTTAAATTTCTATTAGTTACCAAAGCAACATTTCTTTGCCATATATACAGTATATGCTTTATTTTTAATTAACATAGAAACCGCTTACATTCTTCTCAACTCCAGTTGTCTTAATCAGACGTTTTCACGACTTTTGATTTCTTTCAGTGTAAAAAAAGTGCATATTTAGTTGCAATCTGTAACATTAAGCTCATTTGAATACTTTTCATACTCATTTGACTCCCTTCTGATTTTCATTCGTTTGGTGGTTTAGTCCAAGGACTCCTCGTGACTGTCCTGACACAGTCACATTCTAGACAGCAAACAGATTATGAAGGGAAAATGGAGAGTTTGTTTGGCAGGGCCAGTAATGAGGTGGCTAAATGCCAGCTGGTCCCAAAACCATTTTAGTCCAATATGATCAACCCAGCGTGGTGCTAACACACACACACACACACACACACACACACACACACACACACACACACACACACACACACACACACACACACACACACACACACACACACACACACACACACACACACACACACACACACACACACACACACACACACACACACACACACACACACACACACAATGCCTCCCTTGTGTTAGTGCACATTTCTCTCAACACACAGGGCTATTGTGCTGTTCATCAACAGTTTTGGAGATTATTTGAGATCGTTTGGATGATAGATAAGGATGAGGCAGTGCAATGTCCTTTTATACTTTCTGGTCTGGATATGATAATAGTGATAGTATGGTTTTTGTACACTACTGTTATGGTAATACCATGGTATAATTATAGTAAATATGTTAATCATACAGTACCATGGTATTATGCTATCACTATATAGCAAATCACTGTGAAATACAGAGGGGGAAATGAAAATCTATTTTTTTATTTTGTCTTGTGTTTAAAATATAATAATTATTTCCATTTTCTTTCACAGGCAGATCATAATCATCAAAATCATAACTCCGCTTGTGCTCAACCACTTATTGGACCTGGTGAATCAGGTTTTCTATGTTCCTTTCATATTATTTGATGCAATTACATTGATTAATAGTGCTATCGTTATTAATACTCATGCTTTCTTTTCACATGTGAGGTGTCCTTTTATTACTTTTCTCCTGGTGGATGATATTGCATGTTTTTAAAGGGAAGTTTCACCCTCAGGCCATCAAAGATGTAAATGAGTTTGTTTCTTCATTTAACGATATTTGGAGAAATGTAGCATTATATCACTTGCTCACCACTGTATCCTCTGCAGTGAATGGGTGCCGTCAGAATCAGAGTCCAAACAGCTGATAAAAACATCACAGTAATCCATACAGCTCCAGTCCATCAATTAACGTCTTGTGAAGTGAAAAACTGGGTGTTTGTAAGAAACAAATTCATCATTGAGATGTTTTTAATTTCAAACATTGGATTCTAGCTGAAACCAGTATTGCTTTCTCCATTGAAATGACATCTTGTCTGAATCATGCGAGAAATATGCACAGATCAAGCACCATTCACAAGCAAAACAGTCCAAAACAGCTCTAAACAAATATGTGACCCTGGACCACAAAACCAGTCATAAGGGTCAATTTTCTGAAATTGAGATTTATATATAATATGAAAGCTGAATAAATAAGTTTTCCATTGACGTATGTTTTTTTAGGATGGGCCGAGATACAGCTATTTGAAAATCTGGAGTCTGAGGGTGCAGAAAAATACAAAATATTGAGAAAATTGTCTAAATGAAGTTCTTAGCAATGCATATTACTAATCAAAATTTAAGTTGAAATATATTTACAGTAGGAAATTAACAAAATATCTTCATGGAACATGATCTTTACTTAATGTCCTAATGATTTTTGGCATAAAAGAAAAATCATTAATTTTGACTCATACTATTTATTTTTGGCTATTGATATAAATATACTTATGACTGGTTTTGTGCTCCAGGGTCACATATGTGGGTGGATTTTGATGTGAGAGACAACAGGAGATAGTGTTTTCACTAGAGGAAGCATTATTGTGAATTATGTACTGTTGTTTTGGCTTGAAGTGATGGTTTGACATTCAAACACATTAATTATGGATTTGTTCCTTATAAACATGCCGCTTTTTGCTTCACAAGACGTTAAATGATTGATTGGAGTCACGTGGATGTTTTGTGAATTATTGTGATGTTTTTAATCAGCTGTTTGGAATTTGCTAAACTAGATTTTTCAGCAAATCTTCATTGTTTTTAGTGAACTATTCCTTTAATAGAATTCTCTCTTTTGCTTGTCTCTGACTCTTAGATTTAGTCTCTGAGCTTGGAGCCGTGATAGACCCTGATCAGAGGTGGGGCAGAGAAGGTGATTTAGACCAGACCAAGTTGCTTCCTCAGCAAACAGACAGCGGTTACTATGAAGAGCTCATCAGGCCCAAAAAGCTCCACAATCCCATCAAAGCGTCCAAGAGCCACCGGGAGCTCCAGCGAGAGCTGATTATTACACACAAAAGGTGAAAACTGACCCAGAATTTGAGTTGAAAGCATGTTCACATTTTGAGGCATGAACAAGCTTAGTTGCAGCCTTAATTTATCACCTGACTTAATTCCTAATCTCACTTCAAACATGTACCCACAGAGGCTGAGTTTATGTCTCTCTTGCATGTACATGTTTTTTCCAACAGATGGCAGTAAAGTCAAAGTTGTGCGAGCAGTTAGATCCTCTGGCGTGGTGTAGCACTCTTGTGGATACATTATAAAAGTCATAACGCATTTTCTTATAAATTATCACTAGATGTGATGTTTTTGAAGTGAAACAACTGAAATCAAAATCGACCCTATTTACTTTCTTAATACACACTCCTTATAGTGAACGATCCATCAATGCATATTGTTGATATTGTTAATATACATATTGCAATGAACAGTTTTGTATTTTTAATGTTACCATTAACAACGATTAATAAATACTGTAACAAATGTATCGCTCATTGTTAGTTAATGTTGGTTTATAATGATTAATGCCTTATCTAATGGAAACGTGTTACCATATTTTAATAGCTTAATGGTTTGTAATACAATAGAAGAGTTAACATATGTTGAGATGTTCTTAAGCGTGAACTTGAACTTGAAGTGTCCACATCCTGGATTCCTTTGCATTTAATTGCAATGAATGAGCAGTTTCTATTATTTGAGATATAACAAGACTTGTTTTATCTATCAGAGGAGCATCGGTGGAGGAGAAGCCGGAGTTAAAGAGAGTTCTGGAACAGAGAAACAGAGCTCAAGTTCTGAAACAAGACAGAAAACAGGAGAAATCTCCACTGGAGCAGGAGTTACTGAAGAGACAGATGAGGTTAGAGAAGGTAAACCCTGAAATAACATTCCTCAAACTATACTGAAATGAGTGTTGAATGGACAATATTGTTTGATATACACTAATAAGGCTGGGAAGTGATCCAAATTGCACTGAATGCTCCTTCATTTTGATTATCTTTACATCTCAAGTTCAGAACACATTGATCTCGGGTTCCAAAAAATGAGCTGTCAATCATAATATATACACCATGTACTATAACCTCATTCAGAAATGATTTACCTTTAATAATTCTTCTTCTCAGATTGAGAGAGAGGTCGAAGAGCAGAGAGAAAGGTCAAAGTGCGCGCCTGAGTTCATCAGGGTCAAAGAGAGCCTAAAGAGGACGGCGATCACAAGTGCTGTGGAGAAAGAGCTGTGATCACACATGACCTTATTTCACTGATCTGCATGAGTGTTGATACTCCTCCAGCTGCTGATTCGAACGCTTCTTAGTTTTATTAAGAAAGCTTGGGGTTTGAATGCAATCACAGAATGTGAAAAACCGTTGACAGGGACAAGAATGTTGAAAATGTGGGCTAATGTTATGTTAAGCACTTGTAATGGTAATAAGATTTCAACTTAATTGCTGATTAAGTGGCTGTAATTTGCACCAGTTAGAGAAACACACAAGAACAGAATAACTCCAGTATACTGGATCTGTATCTAGTGTTTGAGTATAGAAATTATTGGTCTGCCATATTTATAGATTATATACTTTTATGAACAGATAGCAATTCTTTCCACTTTTTCTACATTTATGGTTCAAATCATTTGGTGTGTTCACATATGCGTACTAGTTTCGGATATTGTGCACTACTACATTTAACACAATGTGTAATACAAAAAGAGCATAAGGAGAAGGACATTGTATCCCATAATGCAATATTTTAGACTTGATTTTCCATTTTTGGTATAGCCAATTTTAGCATCTCTTTTTATTGACTCAATATTTGATTGGGCAGGGACATCTGGAATTTAAATAAATTAAAATAACTTTTTGTTGTTGCATTTTTCCCACATGCATTTTGTTTTAACAAAATACATTATCACAAAATATTATTTTACAATTAAGATATTGTTGATTTGTATAAGTTATATATTTTTATTAAAGGAATAGATTGTTTTTCTTCATTGCAGATTTGGATAAATTTACTATTAAATCACTTGCTCACCAATTGATCTTGTGCAGTGAATGGGTGCCGTCAGAATGAGAGTCGCACAACTCCAGTCCATCAATTAGGTCTTGTGCAGTGAAAAGCTGCATGCTTGTAATGAACAAATCCATCAAGACGTTTTCATTTTAAATCGGTTGTAGTCGTGTGGATTATTGTGATATTTTTTATCGGCTGTTTGGACTCCCCTTCTGACGGCACCCATTCACTGCAGAGGATCCTTTGCTGAGCAAGTGATGTAATGCTGAATTTATCTAAATCTGTTCTGATGAAGAAACAAACTCATCTACATCTTGGATGGCCTGAGGGTGAGTCAATTTTCACAAGTTAGTTTTTTTGTAAATACGTTTTGTAATAATCTTTAAATAAAAGGATTTTGACATGTCACACAGTTCGGAGTATATAATCTGAAAGTACCAACCACAGTCTGCCTTTGCATAGCACTCTGATGTGAACTTTATTTGCACTGTACACAAAGATTTTACTGAACACACAATGCATAGACAAGGAGTGTTTATTCATAACGTGCTACTACCTGCGTATCTTTAAGGGTACAAATCATTGGCTCTTCATAACTCCATTGATAACACATGATGCATTGCATCCATACATTTGTAGCTTTTACAAAAAAGAGATACAATATATGTATACATCATCTTTATGTATAATACACGTACTGTATTTGTCTCCTCTTCACTTCCCGGAGTGTGTGCACTTCCATGTGAAAAACAAATTGATCAAGGGAGGAATTAAGTACCCAAAACCTGGGGTGTAACTTCCTATAGTACTTGCCAAAGCCAAAGCAAGTCATAGATGACTTCTAATGATATTTAATCAGCCCTTCTGAGGCAGTTTGCATAATTACCATAATGAACTGATTGCTGAACTGCTCATTAGACTGTTGCAATTTTATACTAATTACATCAATGATTGCACTTGGGTGTGACGCAGTTCTAAAATGTTATAGTTCAAGTATTTATGTACTTAATGTTTTAGAATTTCATTGAATTTAATAAATATTAAATTAAAATAAAAAGCATTTTACGCTGAAAATAGAAATGCTGTTGTATTGACAACACTGTTCTGACAAACTAGAAATGTACTTTATGCAAATAAATGATAAATACAGCTATATCAGACAGATGGAGTGTCAACTTAAGACTAATTGTTCGTGTTTAAAAGCAAAATGTCTTTAATATTAGGGGTCCATTAGCAAAAAAACAAAACTTTTTTTGTATTATTGTTGGCTTCAAGTAAGTAATGTGCGCAAATTGGCACAGATATGATATATTGATGAACAAGGTGATAAATGTTCTCGCTTTGTATTATTAATCCAGTTTTAAAATAAGGCCAGTACTGAGTTCTTAAGCTAATGTTAAATCAGCATTTATGTCTAATGTATATTTTATAAAGAAATAGAAAAAAAAACAGATCAAGTGTCCACATTTCTTGTGCCTCCCAATGACTTGTGACAGGAATAGTCTGTCTTATTTAGCGATAGTATTGTAAAGATATGAATATGGTTATGTATATTTTATATTTTGATCATCGCTCTTGTAAACATATTTTTACGAGGTCATGCAAACATTAAACGTCTTCTGCACAGGAGAACAGTAGAGATTATTAGAATTAGTAGAGATTTGGGCCAGCGACCCAAACAAAAGAACCGTAACAACTCAACCAATCAGCTCACACAACATGCACAACGTGGAATAACTGATAATCATGGACAGTCCCAAAACCTTCTAATGCAGAATCCTAATTTAAACGGAATCTCATAAGTGACCGATTTCAAACACTCTACAGCAAATAGTGCCTCACGTGTGAAGCGCAATACAACACTCGACTCACAACTGCAACAGAATTTGATGCCAGCATACTCTAAAAAACATAATTACGCGTAGCTCTCACAAATATTGGCTAAAATAGTTAGAGTTTTTTAATAAATATTTACTGAGCTTGTTGCACTGCATTATGAGATTGCTTTCGCAGCAAAGGATACAATCTGACTTAGAATTTCGGCCAAAACGAGTCGTCTTAAAAGACCTATTTTGGACCAGGGGGTGTGCATCTGATTCCTTCTCACTAAACTTGGGCTTACATTTAAGATTTATGTATTTGACTTGTGTAATATTACCATCTATTCCAATTCCACAGATTTAGTGTAAACAAACTAATACACTTAATGTGATGCATATTTGTCAGTCATGAATAAATGAAATGGATAAGATTTCTGCAAAAAAAAAGCATGGCATAGTTTATTATTAACTATTTGCATCCATTAGATTTTATTTAAATAATAATATTTTCAAAATGCATTTATTCCAATTGCTTATCAGCATAAATCTGTTCATTGTGGAAACAATTACATTTATTCAGTTAAAATAAAAGTATGAACATGGTAAGTTAAAATGTATTCATTAGATTAATAAAATTGATTAGATAATCAAATTGGATTAATTGATGGAAAATAAATAAATCCTGGTTATTGTGTATTTAAAACACATTCAGTTTATTAGCATTATTGCAAAAATCTCACCTGTTTCATTCGTGAAAATGCATTTATTCAAATTGCTTAGAATTTCAGTTAAAAAAAATCAGTTAAAATAAAGTATGGACATGGTTAAAATATGGCTAGCTCTAGAACAAGCAATATTTAATTAGTAATATGTATTCAATTGAAACTAATTTTCAGATTTTTGATGATAAATATATAAACCTGGTTACATTTTATTGGTAATATTACAGAAATCTTACTTCTTTCATTTATTGTCAAAGATGCATTACATTAAGTTATGAGTTTGTTCATATGGATGGATATTTTATATGCAAATTCAAATACTTCTTAAATTAAGATGTAAATCAATATTATTTTTAAATGTAGATTTTGGAACTGAGCTATAGACTACTTTTGCCCCATAAATCTAAAATTAGTCATCTTTATTGAATGTGGAGATTATCGAAGTATTGCATTTAATCTGGGTGTAAAAAAAAAAAAAAATGATATGATTATCTTTTTTTTCCTCATGAACAAGTGGGGCTTATTAAGACATTTATATTTGTTAAGACATTGTATAACTAGTGGCTTTCCAAGAAAGTCCAAATGCTACGGGGTACAGACCTGAACGTTTTCTTTAAAAAATGAGAATAAAATAAATAAATACTTAAACCTTCCATAAATGTAAAACGTGTCTTTGGTTGGGGTACAGAAATATTAATCAAATTAAAGCGATAGAGGAGTTACATATCTGTTTATGATATACCCAAGTCTGAATGTCTGGAACAATGGCGCTCTCCTCTCACGTCCCACCAGCAGCACTAGCTTCATCTAGTACATGTTATCAGGAAAGCTCTGTGTTCCGGGTCAGACTGGTGCATGTGTGGTTCCACTGGGTTCTTCTAGGTTCTGCTGGGCTCAGAGTTCTGCTTCAGATCCTGCTGGTTGGTCGGCAGCAGTAAGCACAGCTTCTGAGACTGTCCCGATCGGCACTGCCTCGACGCCCGTCCGCACTCCCGGAACCTAAACAGAAAAGTTTGTGAAAACAAGCAGCAACAGTGCAGTATATAAAACAGCATTTGGCCCAGTGTTGTTATTGTTAACTAAAAAAAAAAACATTTTTGTTGATGAAAATAACATGTAGAAATATATATATTACTTAAATGAAAACTGGAAATGTTGTCTTGACATTGAACTACAATTGAAATACAGTATAAAGAGAAAGCTAAATAGAAATATAAAAAACTAATGAAACTGTAAAAATACTATAATAGTACATAATGCTGAAGTAACATTAATTTAGCCATCTTAAAATTCCACAACAAATATTTTACATACTGTATATTTTCTATGAAGTGTTTTTTTTTGTGTGTGTGTGCTGTTTAACTTAACTTGTAAAAGTTATTTATTTGTTTGTTTGTATATTTGTACTCAACCTGGCAAAGACTGATCTTCTTGTCTTCCCTGCCACTCCAGCTCTACAGCATGATTTCACCATCCAGCTAGGTTCTTCTACAATTACCCCATCAAGCTCAGTCAGAAATCTTGGTGTAATCTTTGATGAACAGCTGACCTTCAAAGACCACATTGCAAAGACTGCTCGATCTTGCAGGTTTGCACTTCACAACATCAGAAAGATCAGGCCCTTTCTGACAGAGCATGCTGCACAACTTCTTGTCCAGGCCCTTGTCATTTCTAGACTGGACAACTGCAATAGTCTTCTTGCTGGACTTCCATCAAGCACAAACAGCGGCACAACTGGTCTTCAACGAGCCAAAAATAGCCCATGTCACACCTCTCTTTATCTCCTTGCACTGGCTACCAGTTGCAGCTCGCATCAAGTTCAAGACACTGATGCTTGCATATAAAACAGCCACAGGCTCAACACCCTCCTACTTCCACTCACTGATCACAATCTACATCCCCTCCAGAAGTCTGAGATCTGCTAGTGAGCGACGCCTCGTGGTACCATCACAGAGAGGCTCAAAATCACTTTCCAGAACATTCTCGTTCACCACTCCTGGCTGGTGGAATGATCTTCCCACCCCCATCCGGAATGCTGGATCCCTGTCAATCTTCAAGCAACAACGGAAAACTCATCTCTTTCGACACTGCTTGACTTCATCCTAAAAAAAAATATTTCTCTTTATTTATTCCTCCCCTTGCTAGCTTGTACTTATTTGAACAATACCTGAGACTTGGTATTACGAGCACTTCCTCTGTCTGTTTGCCTCTTTAAGATGAATCGCTTCATGTATTCCCCAATTGTAAGTCGCTTTGGGTAAAAGCATCTGCAAAATGACTAAATGTAAATGTATATTTATTTTAGCGCCATATAAGGTTCAGAAGTTGTTTTAATGGCACTATCAAAGTATTTTAAAATAAAAGAAACAGTTGACAAATAACTGTCTTGCAACGACACAATAAAAATTACATCTATACTAAGATCTTTAAAGTTTATATTTGACTTTTTTATCTACTTAAGTTCTTTCTGAAAACATGAAAAACATTGCTCATTACCTTATCAATTATCTTTAAAAAAAATGCAATATATGCTGCAGTCATTTTTCTACAATTAAAAAAAGTCCAAGAAGAAAACTGGTACTAACTTCTCTTCCCTTGTTTACTTAACAGGTTGTATGTGCTATAACTGTCAAGTAATAATTGTATGTATTATTTAGGATGGATGGTATGTGAGTTTCGTTCGAGATTGATCTCAGGCGTACTGTTGTCGTCTTCCTCCTGGTCCTCCTCCTGGTCGAGCTCTTTGGCGGGCAGGAGCAGGTGTCTGTGGTAGGGGCTGGTGCTGGTGATTTGGCTCGGCCCCTCAGGGCTGGTGCTCAGCTGCAGTCTCCGCATGTGTCTGACCACTGCTGTCGCGTTGAATGCTTGCTACAGGGACAAGAACAAGAAATAACGTGCCTCGGAAATATGTTTACAAGTATCTTTGAGAACACTTCAGTGAGATTAATGAGGAAATCTGTTACCAGCTATTGCACATCTGCATTCTATACACATATAAACCGATATAGCCTATACCATTATAGTTTTACCCAAATCCTGTTTTCATTTGTTCTAAATTCCATTTTTATTCTATTACATTTTATTTAGAATTTGTATTTTCTTTAAAAAATAAATAATGGAATGTATACAATTTAATAGAAATGTATTATTATTATTATTATTAAGTTTAACAAAAAAAATATTTTTAGGGCCCTATGAAATATATTTTATTATTATAATTTTTAATATTTATTTTCTCAATTTCTGTGTTTTCTGTTTACATTTTCTGGATTCCATTTTAATGGTTTTATCAAAAACCTATTTAATTAATTAAATGCATAAAAAAATTGAGCGTATTAATTTGTTTAAAATAATAAGGCCCGATATTTTTTTTCCCAGAAATTATGTGTTTTGGTAATCAAATGAAGGCATAAAATATTAATTGATCTTTTTATCAAATAAACATTATACAAGCTTTTTTTGTCAAAGTGATACTCAACAGAGGTTTAATGTTAATAACAGAAAAAAAAGTTTTAACTAATTGAGTTTTAATAATAATTATATTATTATTAGTAGTAATAGCATCACATTGAGACAAACATTCTTTAGAACAGTAGTAATATATTTCTGTCACAATTTCTTCAACTTGAATAGAACTTTTATTTTGATGGGTTACTGTGAAGACCTTTAAGTTTCTGTGTCTATGTGATAAAACAATAGTTTGTATAGTTACATGGTGAGACTGCAGAGACTGAAAATATAGCTCAGGTTTATAGCAGTTTATTCTTGCCAAACCAAGTAAGCCATATTTAAAAACATCACTCAGATCTGTTGGACTGGAAATGCAAGATGTGAAAAAAGGGATTCTCACCTTCCATTTACTTTTGGCAAAGTTCTTCTTGATCTGAGCGCTGACAGACTCATGAATGTTCCTGTCGAGAGCCGTGTCTCCAGAAATCCTTCAAAATTAGAGATGAGTTACTAATGCAATTTTGTTGAAAAGAGGAAAAGGATATTTCGACTAACACTTATTTTGAGGTAATCCTACCATGGGTGCTGTAAAGCCTGTTCACATGTGTATCTCAGAGTCTGCTCTTTCTCCATCAAGTGATTGATGAAATCCTTGGCTGGGACGGGATGTGATCGACAGTATGTTTGTCAAACAATATTCAGGCATTAAGAAAGCATTAAGAAAATGCCCAGGATTGAGCTCATCAGTCGTTTTGAGAAGGTTTTTCTTCACTGTCTGCACTCCTATTGTCAGACATGTCGCATTATATAAAAATGAACTCAGTTTAACATTGGTTACACCACTAATGGTATTTTTATTTGGAAAAACCTGCTGTTGAGCTCAATCGGCGCTGTCATTTGTATCAAGAACTTGTCACAATGATGCTACTGGATTCTGATTGCATTATCATGACTGAAGACGTACCTGAGTCAGAGATGTCGTCCCAGTACGGAGAGTCAAACTCATACTCTGCTTTGAGAATCTGCTCGAACAGCTTGGAGTCATTTTCATCGTAAAATGGAGGGTAGCCACATAAACTGCAAAACACATAGCTTTGTAATAACAACCAACAGACTGTTAATCATCCCTCTTATTAGTTGGCTAATCATAAACAAACAAACAAATCAATATGAAAGATATAAACTCGAAATTCTGACTTTTTTGTCAGAACTGCATTATACAAACTTATTATTATACAAAAAATATTATTATTATTAAGTTTAACAAAAATATATACATTTTTAGGGACTATGAAATATGTTTTATTATTATTAATTATTTTTTCTCAATTTCTATTTTTTTCTGGATTCCATTTGAATGGTTTTATCAAAAGCACATCTAATTAATTAAATGCATAAAACAATTTAATGTATTCATTTGTTTAAAATAATAAGTAAGTTCAGAAATTATGTGTTTATCTTTATGTGTATTTAAATTTTTGGTATTCAAATGAAGGCATAAAATATTAATTTATCTTTTCATCAAATAAATATTTTACAAACGCTTTCATTTTTTGTCAAAGAAAGTGCTGCAGAATTCTGAGAAAAAGGATAGTTACAAATGCACTTCTGACTTTATTTCTGAGTTTATATCTCACAATTCTGAAAAAATGTCAGAATTGCGAATTTGTATCGCGTAATTCTAAAAAAAAAGTCTGAATTGCGAGACGTAAACTCGCAATTGCGAGAAAAAGAAGTCAGAATTGTGAGATAAAAAGTCGCAGTTCATGTTTTATTCAGTGGCGGAAACAGGCTTCCATAGAATTGACCATACATAAAAAATATTAAAATAAATTCAATAAATAAAGGATTTAAATACATAAATACATTCATGTAAATATATAAATATGCACAAACAAAATATGTTTGATATGACAAATACATAAATAAAAAATATTAAATATTGATTTAGATTGAAATATTGATTTATGCTAACTCATTATAAATTGCTCCCTAAATAAATAAATGAGGATTGACCATAAATATAAATAATTAAATGCATTCAATCAAACTAAATAAATCCCTATAAAATTGATCAATCAATCAATCAATCAATACACATGATATGACAGATGCAGATCAAGAAATACTCACAGAATATAAGAAATCACTCCTATGGACCAACAGTCTACAGCTTTACTGTATGGTTTTTGTGCCAAGACCTCTGGAGCTGATTGAGAGAGCGAACGAGAGAGAGAAGCTTTCAGTGTTTCTTTTTTCTGTTTAGTTCCCTTTCCTTTCGAGCTTCGTAGAGAATGAGGGCAGCATCAACGAGACACTTTAAAATGCTAGCACTTGACACCGTACGGCATTTCAAATGAAATCACATTACTGACCCTTGCTAAACACGGTGAGATAGATTGAAAAAGGCAGGAGAAATAGCCCTCATTCGTACCTACGTATCCAGGTGTTCCACAGGCAGTTGACATCACACTTCCCGAGTCCTCGATCTTAGACAGGCCAAAGTCACTGATCATGATATTGGAGTCCTCCTCCATACTGTAGTACAACAGATTCTCTGGCTGCACAGAGAGAGAGTGAGTAAATTTCCACTGAATCACATTAAATCAAGTCATATCTTGCTACATTTTATGGACATCCATTGGTGCACTCTTTTCATATGCGTAACACTGTGATATAATCAGACTAACCTTCCATGTTAATTCAAATGATTCTCGGGATCATCTATGACAAACAGCACACTTTATTGGTCACTTGGGCTATATGTTTGAAATTGAATATGACTATAAAACTCTTACTATTTCTATAAAAGTCCAAAAGTAATTTTTTTTTTTTATTCAGCGAGGATGCATTAAATTGATCAAAAGTGTATAATGTTACAAAAGTTTTCTATTTCAAATAAATCCTGTCCTTTTGAACTTTATATTAATCAAAGAATCCTGAATTAAAATATGCATCATGATTTCCACAAAAAAAATATTAAACAAGTTTCAACACTGATAATAATAAGAAATGACTTCAGCACCAAATCAGCACATTATATTTTTTTCTAAAAGATTTTAGAAAACTTTCCATTTCTTTGCCCTTATACATTCCTTGACTGAACTGGCAGGGTGTTTTGGGTCATTGTTCTGATGCAATATGAAGCACTTCCCAATGAATCTGGTGGCATTTTCTTGAATATTGGTAGGCAAGATGGTTTTGTACCCTTCCAAATTCATTCTGCTACTGTCATCATACATTAAGTCATCAGTAAAGTTGAGAGGGGCTGTTCCAGAGACAGCCATGCATGCCCATGACACCACCTCCACCATGCTTTACAGATGAGGCTGTGCTTGGGATCTTTTGCAGTTCCCTTTTTTCTCCACACTTTTGCTTTCTCATCACTTAGATAAAGGTTCATCTTTGTCTCATCGGTCCATAAACACAGCCCCAAAACTGCTTCTGACTCACCTTTGTGCTTTTTTGTAAACTCTAATCTTGCCTTTCTATTTTTGGTGCTGGTCAGAGGTTTGCATCTTGCTGTGTAGCATCTGTAATTCTGTGTCAAAGTCTCCTGAGGACAGTAGATTGTCAGCGCATCACCCCAGCTTTCTGGACTACTTTCAGCCACTGTTGTTTTCTCAGCCGATCAGGTAGTTGTTGGTTGCTGGTGGTCTCCAAACTCTTGATTTCTCCATGCCCTTTGTTTTTGCTATAGCTCTAATTGACTTCCTCTTTTCTCTTAGCATCCAAATTGCTTACTTTTCTCTCAAAGTCAGCTCCCTCGTCTTCATCCTGGTTTGTGTGTGTCATCATCGAATGCAAGATTCAGAAAGTAATGGATATAACTGATATGACACATTCCCTGCTTTTAATACCTGAAGAATTAATGCAACAGGACCCAGCTGATCACTTAGAAAGACCAGTGAGGCAACTGTCCCAATACTTATGCTCACATCAGATAGGAGGATGAAACTCTAAAACTTCTTAGCAACATCTATCTGTTGAATCACCCAATAATAAAATGTGACATTCTGTAGTTTTGTCTCATATTCATCTTTTAATCATATTTGTAAATGTCTTGACTCTACTGCCAACAGAGCAATTTTGTCTTTACTGTTCCAATACTTTTGGAGGGCACTGTATATACACATATTTAATATACAGTATATACTTTTAGAAAAATGAAAGGTAGTATACTGTGCAGTATGCAGTACTATAAGCATTACACTTGTATTCCATTCCAGTCTATTTCTGTCAAGTTGCGTATAGCACTGTAGCACTGCCTACTGTTAAATCTCATTGGTCTGATTTTCAGATCCACACAGCTGAATATTAAACATTAAATACTTTTGTCAGTGATTATCTCCCTTCGTGGCAGCATCTGGCTTTCAGCGAGGACAGAAAAAAGATTGCATGCTGAATAATTTTCACTTTACGCTTGGTTAGAAAGGCAGTGTGTAATTATAGGGAAAGAATATGTAAGCATTACCTTCAAGTCTCTGTGCACAATGCCCATATCATGCAGATACTTGACCGCATCTAAAATCTGCCGAATGAGTTTGCTGGCATCTCTCTCTGTGTAGAAGCCTTTTTCCACAATCCTGTCAAAGAGCTCTCCCCCCGATACACTGTGAAGACCCACACACACAAACTACAATTAGCACCTCTACTATAATCACACAAGCGTTCAATTGACACTGCAAATTAAACCAACACCAGCCAGTATGTTTTATGTCACTCTGGTTGATGTGGTTGTGAGTGCTGAGGAAACTCACAGCTGCATGACCAAATACAAATGTGACTGGCTTTCGAAGATGTCTTCCAATGAAACAATGTTCTCATGTTTTATTCTGAAAGAAAAAGAAAACAGCAATGATTAGAATCTAAACTGACAATCAGACTTATTATTTCAGCTGATGGACAGTACAATGGCTTAAGACCCTCACATTAGAAACAGAACTTGTAGGATCCAACTTGTGCAGGCCGCAGAATCATATTTTACATTGTGCATATGCTGATTTATTTCACTATAAGGCAGTGTTACTTTTGTATTATTTATATACTATTATATTATATAAATATTTTGAATTAGCTTTTATTTTATGTTTTCAGTTTTTATTTTCATTTTAGTTTATGTTTTACTAATTTATGTTTTTGTCTTTTTCGTTTAGTTTTTTTTATAAATCTATATAACTTTAATTTAATTTCAGTTTAACAACTTATTTCAATAAGTTTCCATAGAAACATTTCTAATTTTTAAGTTGTATTTTTAAAGTTTCAGTTTTTTAAGAATTAATGAATGAATAATTGAACGACAATTAATTAATTAATTAATTAATTAATTGTATTTGCCAGGTGTGCACAAATACACAGTGAATGTTTGTCAATTATTTTATTTTATTTTGATTTGTTTTATTTTATTTATTTATTTTGTAGATTTTATCATCAAATTCCAAATGTATTAAAACACTGAACACTTTTATTTGTTATAATTTTAGTTTTTTCTTGTATTTTATTTTCTTTGGATTTTTATATAATCTATTTTTTTTCAATACTGAAAACTATTTTATAATAATAATAATAATAATAATAATAATAATAATAGTTTTTGTTAACAATAACAGCTCTGCTGTGAGTAAATGGAATATGCATGTGAAAATCATTGCATTGCTATAAAGATCTTTTTATGCTCTATTCACGATGGCTTTCCTTACTTCTTCCCTATATTTAATGTGCTTTCTCAGTCTCTTTTATGAAGCTACACCAGCTATACTCAAATCAGATATTAATAACATTTTACTCCATCTCCATTTAACTTCCACTCTTTTGGTTTCCTGCCTTCCATTTGATTACAGTTTCTCACACCAGTGGTGGATTCTCTCTCTCTCTCTCTCTCTCTCTCTCTCTCTCTCTCTCTCTCTCTCTCTCTCTCTCTCTCTCTCTCTCTCTCTCTCTTAATTCTATCCCTCTTCCTCCTCTTCGGTCCTTTCTCTCTCTCTCTTTCACAATACTGCTGCGGGGAACCTCCATACCATCTCAGCCTCTGTGTGCTGTTGCCCTGGCAACAGAGTCACTAAAAATAGAACTATCTCCAGTACTCTTGACATTTCCGGTACACACTTCTATGATTTCTAAAGCTATAGCACATTTTATGGCACAGATAGCATTCACAAGAGCTTTTCTTCTCTCAAAGAGCAATCTGGCTTTTAAGAGGAAAAGGAAGAAACCTTTTAGCATCTTGACTGCCAATTATCCTTAACACTAGCTAACAAAGAGTCAAGCTCTCGGCAGCATCCATCCTATATCTGCACACAAATCATGACATGGTTTCACTTGATCTCAAACAGTGCTGTTGTCTGTTATTCACCCTGTAATCAAAGAGTTCAGTCCCAAATACCATGGTATACTAAGGTGTGCTGCAGACTACAGGTTTACTCTGTTTGGCTTTCTCCATATATTATAAATATTTCCTGTCCTGTATGAAAAATTAAAACTTAAACCAGCCTAAGGCCAAGTTGGTCCTCAGCTGGTTTTGATAGTTGATCTGCCAGCTGTCCATCTTGACTATCATGCTTGTTTATTATGCTGTAAATCATTAGATAGACAGTTCTGACCTGTGTAGCACAGCAATCTCATTCTCAATGCTGTTCTCCTTTCCCTCCAACGCTTTCTTAGGGATGCATTTAATGGCCACAAGTCGCTGGGTCTTCTTCTCCTCAGCCAGGAACACCTCAGAGAACGCACCTCTGGAGGACAGGAAAGATGGAGTTAGTGCTATTAGATATTTAACTTCCCCCAGTGGACCTCTGAGTTATTGTTATGAAAGCAGACATAAACCAATATATTGACCAGAGCTGCATTTCTCAAAAGTAAATGCACCCACGGTCTCTACGATCTACTTAGGTGAATTAATTAACTAATATTTCAAGATTATTAACATCAGTCAGTAAGCATATCAAATTTATTATTTTAAAAATATTTATTTTTGATAATGGTAATTGTAAATATTAACGATATTGATTACATTTAAATGTTTTAAAGAATTTTAAATATTTATTGTAAATAGTACATGATAAAACTGCAACTGGAATTATTATGGGTGTTAAGTTTGCCACCAACATATGATATAAATCTGGTGTTTGCCAGAAATATTTATATACAGTTAAGAATAACATCCAGGAATAAACAGCATAACAATAACATATGCTACCTTTCAAAGGTTTGGAGTCTGTAAGATGTTGTTTTACGTTTGTGGAAGAAGTCTCTTATGCTCATTAAGGCTTCATTTATTATAATACAAAAATGTATTAAAAACTGTAATATTGTGAAATAAATATATTCATATAATATATTTTTAAATTTAATTTATTCCTCCGATGCAAAGCTGAATTTTCAGCATCACCCTCAGAAATCATTCTAATATGCTTATCTGCAGATCAAGAAACATTTATTTTAATAACGTGCATAATGAATATAAAGTTTAAGAAACTGCATTTATTGAAAAATAAATCTTTCGTAACTCTATAAATGTAGTTACTGTCACTTTTGATCAGTTTAATGCATCCTTGCTGAATAAAAGAGTAATTTTTTAAACTTAGTAGGCTTGGTTTAACTCTGAACAGCTTTAAAAGTTAATGCACATCCGTTTTTCTACATCACTTACATTTACATTTATGCATTTAGCAGACGCTTTTATCCAAAGCGACTTACAGTGCATTCAGGCTATACATTTGTATTGTCGTTGTGTTCTAATCGAACCCACAACCTTTGCGCTGCTGACGCAATGCTCTAACCACTGAGCCACAGGAACACTTATAGATTGATAGTAAGTGCACTGATGCATTTTTACCTTTCAGAGGTAATTCAACTCTTATTTTGTTGAGTAACACAACAAAACAGGGACGCAAACAGCGCTGACGTCTTTTCCACAGTATTGTTCTTTTTTTGTGTGTTGTTTGCGCAACAGAAATATTGTGAGCGGCTGTTATTTTATCAGGCCAGACTCTTCAGGTGAAAGATGAAACAGTGTGCTGTACGTCTGCATCCTCCAGAGGGACACAGGTAGTGCCAGAAAAAGACAAACAGCACAAGCTGTTTAATCATCCAAGAAACGTTTCCATATGTTTAGGCATCTGGGTGTGTTTGTCCTATTTCAAGCATCTTTTCAGGCTTTTACAGGTTAGTAGACAAAACACATTCATTCTCATTCTCTTCCTTAAACACAAAGCCTGTGTGTTAAAACAAGCACTGTCATGTATAATCTAGCTGTCCCAAACACACACTCCCTAAACTGCCTTCTTAATCACAGAGGGAGCAATTAAACACAATTTGCCACTAAGGAAAAGAGGAATACACAAGCTAGAGAATAAATGACAGAAGAGGAAATTTATTTTCCTCGCTTCCAAGATTAATTTTTATATAGTGGTACAATCCTAATTATGATTTCAAACATTTCCATACTTTTTTTACAATTCAAAAATAACAACTCCTAATCATAACCACAGATACCCAGCTAAAAAAAATATGTTCTAAGAACATAGTGTACCCATTGATTTATTAAAACAGTATTTCTGAGATTCTTGGAACATTAAAAATGTTCCATTTAAATGTTTTTTTTTTGGTTATATGAATGTTAAAGAAATATTCAATTATATAATTCCGCAACATCATTGGAATATTACTGTTGAATGTTCTCTGAACTTTCTAAAATGAGTAGTAACATTTAAAAAATGATAGAAAACATCAAAATAAAACATTTCAGAGAAATATTTCCATGAATGATGTATAAATACATTTTTTGTAATGTTTCAAGAACATTATTAAAGACCAGATAGCTTTGAACAACATATTAATGTTACTGGAAAAGCATTTGTTCTTAACTTTGAGAGAACCTTTAAAAAAAATGTAATATTCAAATTTGACTAAAATATATATAATAAAGAAAAACAAGAGAATATGCAAGGATTTTGAGAATAACAACAATTTGGGCTCAGTCATTATGTGTCATGTGTACAATTTTCTGAAATCAACTGAGGACACAGCTTTCCTTGCATGCGTGCCTGTCTGTTTCCATGAGGATGATTTCAATTAAAAGAACCTTATGATATGTTGTTGTTGAGATAATACAAATAAAACGGAAATCTCCAATGACCTGGAAGCCATGCTAGTGAGTCATGATCACAGCAGGGTTGTTTAATGAGAGAGAGCAGCCCATACAGCGCTGCAGCTGGCAACAAACTTTCTACTGGACTCGTATCACAGACTCCTCAGACTGCCTTAAGTGGAAAGGGGGAGGTGCGGGGGGCAAAAAGGAGGTCGGGAAGAAAGAATGAAGGAAAGAGAGAGTGAGAGGAAATGAAGAGAGCGGGAGCTGTGCTGTTGCCGTGAGACATGGTGTAATTAAGGCCTCCCGTGGCTTCCTGTGGGTAAAGGAGGAGGAAGAGAGGAGAGAGAATGGAGATTAGGAAATGATACAAGACAGCCGATGTGGGTGTTTGGGTCTGTAAATAAGAAAATTGTTTCGCAGAGACATATAGCTGATGGAATGCCTTACATATGTTACAAGGCCAATCATTTTCCAACAGCAGCTCTGTGCACTAAATTAAAAAACACCCATGGTGTAAAGTGTTTCTCTAGTGAGGGTTCAGAATCATGGAGATATTGTAGTCACAAAAAATGAAAACAACATCAACAACATGAAAGGAAAAATTACAAACATTCATATTAGTTTTATACACTAATGCTTATACATTACACTGTTTATTTTGCATAATGTGATACAACAGTGTTGAGACTCTTACTGGTTATTAAAAGCATTATTAGATTAGCTAAAAATATGAACATTTTGCCTAATATTTAAATCTGCATGAGGAGGAATAATAAATTAACATGCATTTTGAGAATTACGGGAAACTTGTCTGCATGTGTGGGCCCAGTCATTATATGTCAATTTTCTGATATCATAAAAGATGAAGTATTTTAAACATATTTTTGGTGCGGCATTATACTTACTGTTAATTCGTTTAACAGTTAATTGCTTCAATAACTATAAAAAGAGAAGTCATTTAAAGGGGTCATATGATGCAATTTCTTGTTTTCCTTGTCTTTAGTTTGTTATGTTGCTGTTTGTACATGTATACGATCTGCAGAGTTATAAAGCTCAAAGTCTCTCACAAAAGGATTTATTCTATCTAAAAGAGAAGGCTGATCTAGACCGGGCTAAAACGCCTCATTAAAACACGCCCCTACATGTCTACGTCACGATGTGGAAATATTTGCGTAATGCCGCCCAAATGTTCACGCGAGGAAAGAAGGCGTGGTTTCAGTAACCGCAGCAGTGTTGATGCAGCTATATGGAGAGTCTGTGTGTTTCTATGCGAAAGCAAAAGCACTGTATTTGGCCTTCTAAAAGTAGATGCAATTAGGAATCATTGGTTAAGATTTGTTTACAACAGAACAGCACAACCCAAGTGTTCGAATTTGTGCAACGCATTTTATGGACGACAGTTTCGTGAACCTAGTAGAGTACAAGGCTGGCTATGCAAGAAGGCTATTTAAAAAAAAAAGGGTCAATTCCGACTTTGCTGTGACAATCTGACACTTCTGAATCAGGGACTGTAAGTGTGTTTTGTTATGTTTAAATTTGCTATTGACTGTTCAAATGTGGAGTGCACGTCGTATGTGTGTGTGTGTGTGTGGGGGGAACAGGGTCACATCACATTGGAGTGTACAGCCCATCAGAAATCGTCTTAACCGTGGCTTGTGTTCTGTAAATACATACGAGCATCATCATTGTGCCTGTCACGCTACTCTGTTCCCCTCTCGGGCTTGAACTGATGGTAAAACTAACTTGAAAGCTGAAGCTTGCGAATATGGTAAGGGGTGTTACATTTCCGACACGCACTTGTGGTGTTCGACCAATCACAATGCACTGGGTCAGTTGGCCAATCAGAGCAGACTGTGCTAGTCGGAAGGAGGGGCTTTGTAGAAAACGACGTGTTTGAGAGAGGCAGGGCATAGAGGAGCTACAATAATGGACAGTATTTGAAAAATAATGTGTTTTTTGAACATTAAAGCATGTCAACATATTCTGTTACACCAAATACACAAAATAATGATCTTTAAAATAGCATCATATGACCCCTTTAAGTAATTTTTTTTATAAGAGTTTAAGATTTTATCTTCGAATTGTCTCTCTCTATTCTCTCTCTCTCTCTCTCTCTCTACACACACACACAAAAATATATATTTTTGTGTGTTTGAATACAATTTTTTACAATGTATAGTAGAGTTATTCAAGTAATACTGATGCTGCATTTCATTTAACCACTGTACCTGAGCTGGAAAATAATCTGTGAAGCAATAATCCAGTCATTCAAAGATTTAGTGCCGGTGTTCTGTCGATTTGTCCTACCCTGTCAGATTTTGCTACCTCCCATTAAAACAGTGGGTAGTACAATTCGACAACGAAAAATTCTACCTGTTAAATTATGTTGTATTAATGTGTACACCTACCACAACCGTAATCATACCCTTACAGTAATGCACATACAGTAATTACGTGTTATATTCACGGTTGTGGATAGAAGGGATACATCTAGTACCGGAAACCAACAATAATTTTTTTTTCTACCAATTAGATTGTATTTTATTGACGTCTACACCAACCCCAACCCTAAACATACCCTTACAATAATGCAGATACATTAAATATTGTTGTTAAGCGTGAGAAAAATAATGGGATATTGATGCGTGTAAGCCGAGGTAGGAAAATCTGACATGTAGGATAAAATGTCAGGACACCGGAACACTAGACATCTCTCATTATGATTTTAACTCCAGGAACAACTCAACTTTTTATCTATCAGGCCTTTGTCTGCCACAATAAATTATCAGTTTAATTTATTACAGTAAAATTATTAAAAACATTTATTTTTTCAGAAAATATTGATAAAATTGATTGACATCCCTTGTAAAAAAGGCATTTTAAACCTCACTCTGAATCACACAGACTCATTCTAACAAGCTGGGATTAATAACTGAACAAAAATGCAGCATGAGTGGCCCTGTTTTCTTTTTTATGGATGTCTTTTAAAAGGGTAGGTTGTTTGGGGAGCTTTTTCTGTAATTTTAGATTCCCTTAGAAAGCCGAATAGATTTGTCTGTTACTACTGACTGACTTAAAAAAAACAAAAAAAAAAAAAACTCTGACATCATACCAACCTGACAAAACTTGCTAAGTAAAACTGGCCTTCTGGTAAACTAAATGTAGTCTTTCAAAACACCTTTCTCATTTTGTTTAGGAAGATTGGGAATTTAAATCAACAAAGGGACCTTTGAAAAAAAACTGCTCTGAATTCTCATTCATCCTACTTCTGTGACACTCACATAAACATAAACTTTCGTCAAAAAAAGATCTTATCCCGTCACCATAGCAACCAGTTTCCTTTGACCTCCTCTGCCCACTTTGTAAATAAGATGAACACTGTGAATGACTAAACCAAAACAAAACAGCAAAGTCAAAGTGATGTTTGAATTCTGTAAGCTTTGAAATAACACAAATATACACAGTCCATTTTGTTTCCCAAATATCACTGTTTTCAGACAGCAACACCGAAAAAAAACACTGAAAAAACAGTCACAAATTTCAAATACTAACCTCTTGTCTCACAAAAACAGACCTTGTTCTTCTTACAGAAACAAGATAAGCAAACTGTTATTTGTATATATAAGTTAGCACAATGACTTAAGCACTTACTCATAACATATCATAACAAAGTCTCCAAAGTACCACCTGTTCTTAATTATGTTAACAGCCATGTACATTTGTATAAACTGTATAAATTAACAATATGGAAAACAACCAACCACAATTGATAATGCTTACAGTTGCAATTAACTGTTAACAACACAACATTTATTTTTATAGATATGCTCCAAAACACACATGTGCCACTTACTCAAACATTAGTCTCTCGGTATACTGTAGCAAATCCTGCATAGTCTGCTAAAATTAAAAACTCTCCAGTGTCCAATTGTAAACCGGTTTTCATGTTTTTAATCAAAATCCAGGTCCGCAGTTAGATAAGCCAGAGCAGATACAATTTCCCCAGAATAAATCAATTGACTCCACTCAAAGAATTCACGGATAAACCAATTCCATAATCTACTTTAGAAAAGAGGCTTTCTGTCAAAATATACAGTTAAATCCTCTGAACAACGCCTTACTGGCAAACTAGTTAAAACCGCATGACACTGTGAAAACAAAGCTAGGTTGCTTATGCAGATTAACCGTTCCATTTTCCGTCTATAGTTGCATTAATGCAAGATTAATTGTGCAGAACAGACAAAGAGCACTTTTTGATTTATGACCATATGTGTGTGGTCTAAGAGTACAGAATGACAGAAATCTTTTGAGCCATCTTTCTAAAGATTAGCAAGCTAACATTTCCCACAATATTTACAGGTTGCTTCTGCACTGCTATTGATACAACATTCCTCAAGGAAGGTCTCCTTGAAGTGTTGGACTTTCCCATGATTTATCATTCTCATTCTCTCTGTTTATTTCTGCTGATGGTGCAGACAGGTCCCAGCTGCAGCAATCTTGCCTACTACACAGTCCGCTTCAGTTCATTCAGCTCTCTGTAGAATTCATTATTTGCCGACAAAAGAAAACAAGCATGGGCCGTGCCTCTCAGCATAAAGTTCAAATTGCTCATTGACATTGATAGTTCCATTGTACCATTTACAATTAACTGTACAATTCCAGTCCAGTGCAGGATATTTAAACTAGTTATAGAGTCCAGAGTGTTCCCTGACCATCTGATGTGACAAACAAGACTGATTGGCTTGCTTGGATAAAAGTATCTGCCAAATATTTACATATAAATGTCATGTTTAGTAATACAATGCAAATTCTAGAACAAGTCATGTTTGCAAGGTACCACATGATTCATTTATGAAATGAATTGTGTAAAACCATTCTACCATACATTTTTGCATTCAATGCAACAATTTATGTAACACTGTGTCTACACTAGAAGTGACAAACATCACATCGCTTAAGGCGGTCAGCAATGGAAGTGTCGAAGCTGCAAGTCACCTTAAAGGGACAGATCACACAAAACTGAAAAATGTGCATAACCAAACAATCCCCATTAGCTTCCGTAGTATTTTTTTTTCCATACTATGGAAGTCAAAGGGGACCGACAACTGTTTGGTTACGCAAACAGTCTCTATCTATCTATCTATCTATCTATCTATCTATCTATCTATCTATCTATCTATCTATCTATCTATCTATCTATCTATCTATCTATCTATCTATCTATCTATCTATCTTTGTGGCGCTTAATATTTTTGAGGAAATTGCTAAAAAAAATCAGGATTCTTTGATGAATAGCAAATTCAAAAGAAAACCATAAATAAATCTTATAAAATAAAAATAATTTATTTCAAGGAAAATATATCACCGACCCCAAACTTTTGCACAGTACAGTGTATAATATTTACAATTAATAGATATCAACACAGGATATTTGTATATAAAGTAAAACCTGTACTAATGTTAATAGTGACATTACAGTGGCTGGAAAAAAACTGTTACAAAAATAGAAAAGTGGGATCTGTCATCTAAAGGTGCATTGCAATTTGCCGCAAGGTATCCACAAGACTGCACTTGGCCAATTTATATATCATTAAAATGGTCTCCTTCTGTTGATGTAGACATTTCCTTTGCCAGAATAAGCTGCAAAGTGGTCCAAACGTTATGCTTAAGGTATAAAGGGTTGAGGTTTTGGTACAACAAAGGTCAAGACTGACAATTGCTCCACAGTGATGCTAAGAATGTATCTCTGGTGAGTGTGTAGCATGCACAGCTCCAAAGAAAGGGATTTAACATGAGGCTGGCCATGTGAACTCGAGCTGAAGTAAGCATGCCCAAATGATTATGTTATGCCATCTGAAATAGCAGTCATTCTGGCTGCAGGAGGGGAGAGACACTCATAACAACCCCCTGATGAATATTATATGCTTGTGTTGTGTATGTGTGTGTGTGTGCGTGTCTGAAGCTTTCATCACAGCTCTACGCTAGTGACTTTCCCCTCAGCAGTGCCTTGGAGGATGGCCATGTGCTTCCCACCCAGCATTCGCCGTCCTGCTTCTCACGTGCTTCGTGAAAGATCTTGCGTGAGTGTCGGTAAGATTCGGCATGGCAGATCGGTCTGTCCATCTGCTTATCCCTCTCTCTGGCTCCCGTCCTCAGCCACGTCGCCCAAGATGTGCCGAACGTGACAGAAAAATGTACACACTCTGCCCACGCACTAAATATATCTGCGACATAAAAGGGCTAGTGCACTTAGGGTCGACGGACGCTCTCTTGTCCTCAACTATGACTGGCTTCATGAAAAATAGAAGCAGGTCTACATGACTTCAGAAAGAAATGTTGCTTTTGTAGGAAAGCATCTGGGAATAATATAAATGCAAATGTAAATTGAACTAATTCCCAATATTGACGGATAATGAAAGCCCTGCTGCGTGCCACACTGAGGTGTCATTAATCACAACCGGCAAAGAGAGAAAAAGAAGCAACTGCTCCAACAGAAAATGGATGAGATCTGTTTCTGATGCCACTCAGTGCCAATACACTCTGAATATTGTTTTCATAATGCCAATATGACATATTGTTATTCTCAACTGACTAAAACAAATGAAGGGGATCTACAGAGCTACAGAAGAAGATTAGGAATAAGAATAATTGTTGGTACGGTAGTTGCAGCTGATTCAACAGAACGATACAATGTGAAGACTTGATATTCCTGTCATCATAAGTTGGTTTAAATGTCCTTTTATTAGTGTATGAAATCACTCAAAGCAAGATTGTTATCATTTTTAACTGAAATAAATCTGAAATAAAATATAGTAGAGTACAAAAATAAAAAATATGACTAAAACAGAAAGTGAAATAAAAATAATTTAAACCTAACTAATGACAGAAAAAAATTACTAGAAAATTAACTTAAAACTTACAAATAAAAGCTAATACAAAATATTAATAATAAAAATAAACACTTGTTTCTGGCCACTTTCATTGTAAATCAAGCAATTCATTTATCAAAGACTCACGTCCCCAAGACCTCCTTGAAATCGTAATTTTCCTTGACATCACTTGTCTTCTTTTTCCATCCTTTTTCATCTTCTCCTAAAGGCATTGTATAGTTGATTTCCACTCTGGAACTTAAAAAACAGAAGTAGAGATCAGTGAATAAATCAATGCAAGTCTTAAAAATTAGACATTGAAACAGAACAGAGAAAACCATGTTGCAAACAATTGGCTTTATTTAAGAAGAGTGTTTCTGGTTTCATGGCTATTATTAAATCTTACTGCGATAGTGTGGCATTGTTCAGGTGTGTATTACCACATCTCACCTCCACTGAAGCCTGCATGTGTGAATGCCGTCATCATGGTACCTGTTACTCTTCCCAGTGCAGGGGAACATGGGCCAAACCAATAGTTTGTGTTTGCATAAGCCATTGTATTTAGCCTAAGCATCTGCAGGGACTGTTTGAGCTCATTGTCATCTGTAAGCCAGTGACCAGTTTTACTATTTATAGATTTTGAGATGATTTGTTTATAGGCAAACTCTAGTAATTCTATTATCAGGATGATTCAAGCAAAAACAAGAGAATTAATGCATACATATTCATAAAAAAACTATTTTGTCATGAAAAATATTTGTTTAAAACTAATGTGTCGGCTGTTCTAAACTTCCCAAGTCCTACCTTAAAGTCCTCAATAATTTCCTTTACATTAAACTATTAATTAATGAGTCTAAATGGATAATTGTGATTTACACGATTATTAATGCTCCTCTGAGGTGCCACAACTCATTTTAACTGACACACACTTATTGATATTTCCAATAAGCTCTAGGATGAATTACATGGCATACATTAGAAAGCCCCTAATTTTTTTTTGTTTTACAATTTTCTGTAATTATGATTAGTCATGTATTTTTATTTTATATGGCAACATTTTTCATTATTATTATATATTATGTATATGTTATTCTACAATTTATTAACTTACAATACAGTTTTCTCTGTTATGCGTTTATATCTGTCTTTGGTCATTCCTTATTCATTACAATCTTTGTCATCTTTAAAGAAATTTAAAATAGATAAGCACTGGTCATGTGATCAGTTTGATTGTTATAATTCTGGAACTTATATTTTTTTTTCAGAAGGTCACACACCTTCTTTCACCGACAATTTGTTGACAAAGAACAAAAAATTAATAAATCAGCTCATTTATACCCTGTTTGTAGAAACCAAACCAAAGGTGGCAAAATAACAAACAAGATTCAGCAATCAATTGAACTTGTACATACAGTAAATATATCATGATGCATATAACTTTTATCCTGTCAACATTCAGTTAAAGTACAAGTTATATTTTTCAGATCTGTGCAACCAAGTACAAAAAGTACTTTTATTTTTGGACCTGGTACCAAAGCAATGCAATGGTGTTTTAACATGTATCATATAAGTCCATGCTATAACATGGAATATGAATATGACAATCATTCAACACCATACTATATCATCAGTACCTTACAACGTTACTTTTTCCAAAGGAATACACATACGACAAAACAAGACAAAAATCAGCTATGAGCAGCTGTTCCACAGATAAATTGTAAACATGCAATGCACAAAACCCCTTACCACTATCTGAAAGTGCTTCGCGTCTCCAGTCATACAAGCAATGCGCTATGTCAGTGGATGCATATTGTTCGTGTATGAGTGTGTGTGTGTGTATTCAGACACTGCGCATAGATGCGCGTGCAGGAGTCTGCTGCCTGCACTAATAATCTTCTAAGAACAGACAACGAAGCATTAACAAGAATCGACTGAAAACAGATCAAATGTTTGTTTTAAAATACATCGACGTTATCTTACACAGAATCCTAATATGCAACATGGACTTTTGTATTGCCCAGATCATACATGAAACCTTGCAGTGGCATTGCAGGAGATTCTGATACTATATAAAATCAGTTCATACACTTTAACCGCTGACTTCGAGGAAAACTTCAATTAAATGCGATACCTGATCGTCTGCTCCAACGGACGGATGATCCTCTTCTGCCTCTTTATCTATCCGCAATTCTCTTTCGATGCAATAGTTGCGGGATCTACCCTGACGTCAAGTAACGACTGGAGGAGGCGTCTTTGGTTTGACAATATAATGATACTATTCCCGAGTGCTATTCGCAAAACCCATAGATTTATAAGCTATTAAGTTTTGTAAGTAGACGAGTTTGCCAAATGACAGGACAAAAATTACAGTCAATACATTAAACATAAATGCATATAATAAATACATATCCAACAAAATATTAAAACACAAATTTAAAATACCTACATTTGTGTCATCTTTTTGTAGTTTATACATTTTGTCTCTAGTGTATATATATATATGTGTGTATGTGTGATTCTTTTAAATCTTATTTTAATGAATGTATTAATTATGCAGCATGTTCATTTTATGGCCTAGAACCCAGAAAAAAATATTGTTTTAAAAATGGGCTTCCTTGGGAATTTCCTTAAAACGTTTTTAGAATGCATTAAAGTATTTCCAAATGTTCCTTTAAAGTAATTAATTAATTTAAAAAAGTATACCTTGTGCTGTATATTTTTTATGTAATTCTGATAATAATAGGCTATATAATGGTAGGCTATTAAGTAGTAATAGTACAGTTATTTACTGAACGTAGCATTTTAATTATTATTAGGCTAATATTATTATTCCTTCGTGTTTAATATGAGTTTGTTTTTTTGACTCCATTAATTTGCTGTTATATCTTTAATTCCTTCATTCTTAATTCGTTGTAATCTTTGTTGTCTTTTAAGACCGTTAAAATAGATAACACTGGCTGTGGTTAAGTTTAATTACGTTACAATTCTGAAATCTATTCTTAAAATAAAACATCTTTTGTCAATTGTATCCTATCTCGAATGCCGTTTGTTTTCATTTTTCATGTAGGAGAAGAGAATATTCAATATTTTAAATATTCTACATTTTTGGAAGTAAGGGAAGCTTCTGAAATGTACTTCCGGTTTCGTATGACGAAGGAGGCGGGACTTTGCTAGCTATCAACGCTACTTGCTGGCTAACAGTTGCCGCTGTGTTGTTACTGAAGGATAATTCCTAACTGCGCCAATAAAGTCGAGATTTAAATACGGGTAGGTCTACGTATTATTAAAACCCTTTGTACCCCAATACGTTTATAAAGCTCAGCAAGATTAATATAAGAAACCGAAGTGAGTGAGTGCGAGAGCACACCGCGAGACCGCTCTTTTGTTTGACTGAAACACGGAGCGTCGATTGGCTGTTGGCGTTTAGGGATTGTTTACCGGAAGATTAGCACGCGGCTAAGTATGCTATTCCACACAACACTGTACATGCATATACGTTAGTCCAAAGCGTAATCGCTTCTGTTAAATGCTTACTTAACAGCTGGTATGAAAGAATGCATGTATGGGTGATGAATTAACGTTAATGTCCAAACTTTCCTTTGTCCTCCATTAAGCAGGTCAACTGTAGTTTGTTTATAAGTAGCTCATAGGTATTGTAAACAACATTTATTATGGGAAAATTATAAATGGTGATTCACAAAATCTACAGACATATAATACCATCTTTAAAGTCATGAAAATCTGCGGTAGTTATCGTAAGAGTTCCTTGTTATGGTGTAACGTTAATCTATAATATTCTGCTTTATCTTGAGCTATTCACATTTATTGTGAATATAAATAATCTGTTTAACTGGTGACATTTGTTCAGTAAAACGTATAACCATGCAAATATGTTTAGATATTATGGATTGGTACCTGGCATACAAATGGCATTTATCTCCCTGAAATAATTCTGAGAGTCCACATCATTTTATTAATACAACTGGAAGAGTCATGGAAATGAATTAGTGCTGGAAGCCCTGAGTCTAAAAGAATGTTTGTTGGTGAACAGGTATCATTTCAATGGGCTCTAAGAGAAGACGAGCCACCTCTCCCTCCAGCAGTGCCAGCGGAGGAGACTTTGATGATGCCACCTCATCCACCCCAGTCAGTGGATGGAAGAGGAGGAGAGCTTCCACTGCTCCTTCTGTTGATCAAGTGAGTACATGGGGTTTAGTTTAGTCAGACGAGTTGCTTTAGCTCACAGTTTAATCACAACAATGATCTTGTCAGATTGACTTTGACTTTATCTCTTGTTTAGATTGCTGTGTGCCATGAATTGTACAACACTGTCAGAGATTACAAAGATGGCCAAGGCAGACAGATCTGTGAGCTCTTTGCTCGTGCACCAAAGAGGAGGTATGAGTGTATACCTTGTCTTTTAATACACACTGTCTGCCAAATGTTTGGACACACTTGCATTTTTTTTAATACATAGTATTTTACACATTTCTAAATGGAGTAAATCATAAAACTGAATGCTGGTGGACAGTTAATGGCTGCTTTTACTTCATTGTCTAGTAGTTCAGGGTTATTATAGTCAGCTACAACTAAAACCATAATATTTTCATTACCTGTAATAAAATGATGCATTAATTAAAAATTACACTTATATTACATCACCGCTATCACAATTATATTTATTTTTTATTAGAAAAAAATATTGTGCTCTGTAATTTTCTTTAATTTTAATAATAGTCTAATGTATAAAACTGTAAACATTAGCATTTTGTTACTTTAAATAAATCAATGTTAACTAAAATAACATAGAATGTAAAAAAAGTATTTATTTAAGCAAGTTTCCAAGGCAACACTTATTAACCGTAAATACTATTTGACACATTTTTTTTTTTTTTTACAAAAGCTAATCAAAATTTTAGTGAATGCTGAAACAAAAAAAAGAAATACAATCAAATTCAATATATTAATAAATACAATAATAGTGTCTCATTGATACTAAAATAACACTGGCTCAATTTATCCATTTTATAAAATAGTTCATGCAGGAAAGTAAATGTAGTAATCACACTTGTAGTTTTATTAGTTCTGTGTCATTCTTTTTAAATGAATTTTACAGTGTGATGAAATAAACCATACTGAGTTTAATGCATGCAACAACAGACACTAACCTACACCTCAACCTCCATTCTTATTTGTCCTGTTTTAGGAATCTGCCTGACTATTATGAAGTGATAAACCAGCCCATAGACATGATGAAAATCCAGCAGAAGCTCAGGGCGGAGGAATACCAGGATGTAGAGCAGTTCTCAGCTGACTTTCATCTGCTTATTAATAACGCCAAAGCTTACTATCAAGTGAGTTTGCATTTGCATTTACACATAACATTGACGTTTCTAGCACATGAATCAGCTCAGTCTGTCTGTTATTTTAGACTGCTGTTAGCAATAGATGCAGTCAACAGCTATTGCACAAGCAGAACTGTTCAGCATCGCAGCCACCGTTAACTCCGAAATGCTAATACACCTGTGGGTCTCTTAAAACAGGCTGACAGTGCAGAGTACAGAGCTGCCTGTAGGCTTTTGAACGTCTTCCTGTCTACCAAGAATGAACTGCTACAGGCAGCCGAAGGAGAGGAGGCTGAGGATGATGAGGACGGTGAAGATGGGGAAAATCCTAGTGCTTCCATGGAAGAGGAGGTTAAAAAAATGACAGATTTTTTTTCTGTTTGTGTTTATGGATGTTTAGTAGTTTTTATTATTAATTTACACATCCAGACTGATATAATTTTTTTCTCCTCTATACACCTTTGCCCAACAGAGACCACCAAGCTATCTCAAAGCCATACTGGAGCAGCTCTTGGAGGCCATAGTATCATGCACTGATTCCTCAGGGAGGCTTGTTAGCGAGCTATTCCAAAAACTTCCCTCCAAATTGGTCAGTCATTTTGCAGTGTGGATAATCATGACTAGTTTGTTACTTTAATTAAAACGGACTTTTCCCATCCCCATTCTTTCCTTTCCAGCATTATCCAGATTATTATGCCGTAATAAAAGAGCCAATAGATCTGCGCACTGTGGCTCAGAAGATACAGGTATGTGGTGCTTTGAAAATATGCTAGTGGACTATAGCGATCAAAATGTGTAGTGGTGTGTATTTGGAGCTGCTATAATAATTGCAAACCTGCCAACCTGTACGCATTTTGCGTAGCGGGTAAGCATTTTGACCTCAATTTACACTGGTATGATTTGTCCATAAAAGTAATGCTTCTCTCAAAAGAAATTTGAAGTAGACACATGGTAATCCATGTTTTTCTACAGAGTTTTTTTTGTTTAAATATTATTTTAAATGCTATATAAATATATTAAGGCTGTGCAAGTAATCGAATTCGATTAGCATGCACATCTCGACAGTAAAGCCGGTTTCTTGATTAGCAGTAAATCTCCATCACCTGTTTTCAGACGGAGCGGCAGTTAATACACAGAACTGTAGTTCACTGACAAGCTAGGACATATCGCGTTTGTAATCGCAGACGAATCGCCTTTCGATTATGAACGCAATAACGCGTAGCTTGTCAGTGAACTACGGCTCTGGCAAGGTTGGCAGGTCTGTAGCTGATGTAATATATATCACGTGTAATTGTTCGTAATAATAATGCCCATTATTTACTTAGCAATAGTTTTATAATAATTATATAGCAGTTATTATATAATAATTATTATAGCATGTCAGGTGCATCTAGTTATTTTAGCTGGACAAAAACATTCCGTTATGCTGCTTGATATGGCAAACTGGTATTTGTTATCATATTTTAAAAAAATGTGTTATCTTATCAGGAACATGCTGATTTGTAGCACAAATATAGTTTTATTGTTTACTTCACTTTGTTATTCTTCGAGTTACCCAATGAGTCAGGAATCTCTCACATCGATATGAAATTGTTTACTTCCTGTGTTGCAAAATAAGGTGAATAATAGTAATATTTTGTTCTGTTTTTAGGCAGGGCATTACAAATCCATGAGTGCCATGGCCAAGGACATTGATATTTTGACAAAAAATGCCAAAGCCTACAATGAGCCAGGGTCACAAGTTTTCAAAGTTTGTGCACTTTATACCCTTGTTGTCCATTCATCCTAAACATTTAACTCCTTGTATACAACATTAAACTCATTGTTGTCTTTGTAAAGGATGCAAACACACTTAAGAAGGTATTTGCCCAGAGAAGGACTGAGATTGAGCAGGCCGAACCCACTAAATCTAGCCTCCGCATCAGGTATTTCTACTTTTCCTCAACTGGATGCTTTGAAAATGCATTTTATTTGTCTGTAACATGCTGTGTTTTGCTAGAAATCGGAGGTCTGCTCAGGGTGACCGGCTGTCTGCCATCACTATGGCTCTTCAGGTTGGATCCGAAAGTGAAGACGACTCTATTCTGACGGGTACATATTCACAGTTCCCTTTGTCCAAGATTACTCTATAGCAATCTATATGAGAAATTCTGCCAACATTCTTATTCAAAAATACATTTGTAAGGATTGTACCTTTGTCTGTTCTTATACATTGTCTCAGGCACTGTACGTTATGACACTGGAGAACCGGAGGCTGATTGCGGTCTCAGTGCAAGTGACCCAATCTTCTTGTTGTACCAGTCAGTGCGAGGAGCCCGAAGCATTCAGGGGCTGCTTCTCGCTGAACCCTTCCTTCAACTGCCTGCACGAAGAGAATACCCAGACTACTACCATCAGATCAAAAACCCCATCTCCCTACAACAGATCAGGTGTGGATAACCCACGTGATATATCTGCTGATTTGAATCGTCAAGTTTGAAAACAGTCAACATTTACACACTCTTTCCATATTTCATGTTCTTTATAGAGAAAAAATGAAGAATGGGGATTATGAAGGAATCGAGCAGATTGAGGCTGACCTCACGTTAATGTTTGAGAATGCTAAACGCTACAACATGCTCAACTCCACCATATACAAACGTGCTCATAGGTTACAGCAAATAACACAGGTCAGTAGCCTAGTGATTTTCTAGTGTTTCAGAGAAATTAGGAAAAAAAGGGTTATTTTTGGGGCTTAATTTGTGTTCTAGCAAAAGAAAAGAGAGCTTCGAGATGACGATGAAGGAGATGTCTCTACTGCAAATTCTGACCTGGGAAGTAGTAAAAAGAAAAGGTAATTTTTAAATGTCACGCATTATTTTACCCATATGACTTGCAGTCAGTACTACGTTTAAAAAAATGTTTAATTGCTGCCATTATCTGGTCCGTAAAGCCACAAGAAGAACATCAAGAAAAACCGAAAGAAGATGCTGTATGCAGCACTGACTGAGGCACGTGAGGCAGGCACTGGACGGCGCCTCTGTGATCTCTTCATGGTGAAGCCCTCTAAGAAGGATTACCCAGACTACTACAAGATCATCCAAGACCCAATGGACCTGCGTACCATCGAGAACAACATCCGCACTGAGCGTTATAACAACGAGGAAGCACTTATGGATGACATGAAGCTTATGTTTCGCAATGCCCGCCACTATAATGAGGAGGGATCTCAGGTGAGCATCATTACTTTACTCAAGCTTAATGCTAAACTGTAATACACTACTATTCAAAAGTTTGGGGTCAAAAATATTTTTCTTCGGCATGGAGGCATTAAATTGATCAAAAAGACAAAAAATGGCATGAGAAAGACATTTATAATGTTGCAAAAAATACATAAATGCTGTGCTTTTGAATTTTCTGTTTTTCAAATAATACTGAAAAATGTCAGTTTCCACAAAATAAATTCAGCATAAAAAATAGTTTTTAAGGTTGATAATAATGAAATGTTTCTTTTGCACCATGTCAGCATATTAGAATAATTTCAGAAGGATCTTGTGACACTGAAAACTGAAGTAATGGCTGCCTAAAATTCAGCTTTAAAAAAAAAGTTATTTAAAATTATAATAATTCACAATATAAATGTATTACTGGGTTTAACTCAAAACATGCAGCTTTTGAGCATGAGAAAAATCTTTCAAAAACATTAAAGTCTTACCAACCCCAAGCTTCTGTCTATATTTAGTTGCTCATTCTTATCTTTTACAAGTATGTCTATGATGATTTACAGCATTGTTAAAGGAAGGAACCTTTCATTCAGAAATAATATTTATTCATTATTTAATTGTGTGGGTTCAAACCAGAATATAGTGTCTAAAATTGAAAAGATCTAATTTGAAGGGTCTAATTTGAAATTCATGCTTGCCGTTTCTTTTTCTTTACCTGCAGGTTTATAACGATGCAAACATCTTGGAGAAGATAGTTAAGGATAAACAGAAGGAGCTTGGCTCTCCTCCTGAGGAAGATAACATGGGCTCTCCCAAACTCAAGCTTCGTATGTTTTTTGGCTAAAATTGGACCCTTTAATGCACTAATAAAGAAAAAAATGTCAGATTGAACTTTTTTTTTTAAGGATTTCTACTAAATTCCTTTCTTTTTTCTAGGCCGTAGTGGAGTTGCTGCCTCCCCTAAAAAGGCCCGTACCCAGACCACCCCACTCCAGCAGAAGCTTACTAATCTCTACGAAGCAGTGCGCAACTTCACAGACAATCGTGGCCGACGTCTCAGCACCGTTTTCCTGCGTCTTCCATCACGTTCTGAGCTGCCTGACTATTATGCCGCCATTAAGCGTCCTATTGACATGGAACGTATACGCAGCTACATGGTACAGGGACGCTATCAAGATGTTGACTCGCTAGCAGAAGATTTCATCCTTATGTTCAACAATGCCTGCACCTACAACGAGCCAGAGTCTCTGATATACCGAGATGCACTGCTGCTCCATCGAGCCTTCCTGGAAGCCCGTCGACAGATTGAGGCTGAAGAGGGAGATGAAGGTGGACTGGGTGGTTTGTCGGTTGCCTCTCTTGTACGTGAGCTCATTAGGAACCTCTTTGTTTCGATGATGGGCCACCAGGATGACGAAGGCCGCTGCTATAGTGACTCTTTGGCAGAAGTTCCCGCCATCGACCCCGCTAATCCAGAGGACCCGCCCCTCACTTTGGATATTATTCGTAATAATGTGGATCACAGCCGCTATCGGAGACTGGATGTGTTCCAGGAGCATGTGTTTGAGGTGCTGGAGAAAGCAAGACGTCTCAATAGGTAAGCAGCATGGTTTTAATATATAATAAAACAAATAATTATGAGAAGAGTGTTTTTCATGATGTTTAGAGTAGCTATAGTAAAGGAAAACTGATTTGTTTAACACAACTGAATGACTATTATAGATATTCAATATGCAAATTATTGCCATTATTTGAAAATATTTTCTAAATAGATACATTTTATTATTTTAAAACTTGAAATATTTAAAGTATTTAAAATGTATGCAGCCTGTGAAAGAGTATCAAATATAATCCTGTAGTTTAACAGGACTTAATAAAATGCTTTGCATTGAACTCTCTGACATAGCTACAATATTCTGGCAATATTTGGCAACATAATAGCAATAGTCCCATGGGGTAAAAAAGATTTACAGAGTTTGGAATGACATGAGAGTGAGTGAATGATGAGAAAATCTTCATCAATGATTCTTTTAAACTCCGTTCAAGTCTAAAAGAGTGAAGTTTGATGGTAGGGTCAACATGAATAGAAGTCAAGTTTAGAAACCGTAATCTGAGAATTCATTACAGCTGTTGTGCGTTTTCAGGACTGATTCTGAGATCTTTGAGGATTCTGTGGAGTTGCAGCATTTCTTTGTGAAGATCCGTGACGAGCTGTGCAAGAATGGCGAAATCTTGCTGACCCCAGCACTGAGCTACACATCCAAGCATCTGCATGCTGACATAGATCAAGAGAAGCGAGAGAAACTGCCTCAAGAAATTGAGGAAGACCAGCTGAAACGGGAAGAAGACAAAAAAGGTTCTTTGCTCTTGATGTTTTCAGAAATTGCTTTGCTGTTGCTCTAGCATTTTTAAAGTTATGTAACACCTTGGGATACCCTTTAAAGTCTTGCTGCTATAATGACTGACTATTATAGACTATTATAGAAGTGTAATAATGTGCACTTTGCTTTTATGATTAATAGTTCTTCCAGAAGAGGACAAAGCAGAGGGTGCAGCAGGAAGCCAGTGGCCGTCAGGTCCTCAAAGGTCATATAGTCAGGACTGCAATTTTGAGAACAACACCTACAGCGTGGGAGATTGTGTGTATGTTCAGCCTTCAGAAGCGAATCTGCAACCTCACATTGTCTGCATTGAGAAACTCTGGAAGGATGAAGCTGGTGCGCAATCTCACTTTTTTTTTTTTTTGTATTGCCGTTGCTTAATTCTCAATTGCTTTTTTGCTGACATATCACCTCCATTTGACAATTCAGATATTTTTGCATTAACAGTTGGATGTGTTTGTTGACTGCAGGTGAGCTGTGGATGTATGGATGTTGGTTTTATCGTCCAGGGGAAACTTTCCATTTGGCAACACGCAAGTTTCTGGAGAAGGAGGTATTCAAGAGCGACTACTACAACCGTGTGCCTTTCAGCAAGATCTTGGGGAAATGTGTTGTGTTGTTTGTAAAGGTGAGTAACATGAGGCAAATATGTTTAAATAATACATTTATATGACCAAGAGGTTCACAAAATAAAGCCATACGCCACGAAAGGCTATGTGTTGCAATGTTAGTCAAATTAATGATATATATATCGTAATATTTTACTTTCGTTTCAATATTTTCCTCACAGGCTCTTGAATAATTTAGCATTTAATTGTCTTGAATGTGGGATTGTTGTTTTAGGAGTATTTTAAGTTGCAACCAGAAGGCTTTAGACCTGAAGACGTCTATGTCTGTGAATCCCGCTACACTGCCAGGACCAAAACCTTCAAGAAGATTAAAATATGGTCAATGCCGCCAAGCTCTGTCAAACTAGTCTCTCGAGAGATTCCGTTACCTGTAGTCAGAGTTACCTCCATGTTTGTCAGTGCAAAAGACAAAGCTGCTGATCTTCCTGATGGGGAGAGTGGTGACTTCATTGAGAAGGTATGAAGGAAATGATTGTTTTTTTTAGTACATTAAGTTAACCTTAAATTAAGCATTTAATACTCTCTTGCACTCATTAAAGGAGCGAGAAGACGTTCCAGTTGAAGTGGCCAATGGGGAGCTGGGATTCCAGTACTATGAACAGCTCCACTACAATGACATGTGGCTTAAACTGGGCGACTGTGTCTACATACGCTCACACGGGCTGGTGCGACCACGAGTTGGCAGGTGGGAAAAATAATGCTTATTTTGCCCCAATAACTCATTGTAAGAGTACACAATTAATAGTAATATAAGTTTACAGCATTAGTCAAAGTTGTTATGGTTGATATGGACAGAATCGAGAAGATGTGGTTGCGGGATGGAGCAGCATTCTTCTTTGGACCCATCTTCATCCACCCTGAGGAAACAGAACATGAGCCAACAAAGATGTTCTACAAACGTGAGGTGTTCCTCAGCGGCCTGGAGGAGACATGTCCTATGACCTGCATTTTAGGTATGGGCACTGACTGAATTAATTCATTGTAATTGTAATAACATTCTAGTTTCATATCAGTTTGCTATCCATCCACAACCAACCAAACTGTGGGTGTTCAAGCTGTGATAAAGACATTTTGCCAACCATTCTTATCAAATGCACATGGTGCCTTTGGGATTATTAATATGCTGGGAAACCTTTCATTTCACAAAAACATTGAAAATACAATTAAGACCTACTTCTTGCGGAAGTCTGCAGTGATTTTATGGTATAAAACTAGCCACCTCAGAACCCTGAATGCATAATTGAATCATTGCGGGATCAATTGGCTTGAGTAAGAACAAAACGCAGCCAAGTGAAATAAATTATTGCAGATCCAGTAGCTAATGTATCATGTTGAAACTTACTAGACTGTGCATTCCCACAAATGGGATTTCTACCTCTGATTAAGTGCTTGAACATTTTCATTTTATTTCATCTGCTCTCTTCTTCGGTTCCCTACCTTGTATTTGAAAAAACTGACTCTGTTTGAAAACTTACTATGGACCATATTTTAAGTCGTTCTCTTTCTTTTCACAGGGAAGGGTCTGGTCTTGTCTTTTAAGGACTTCCTGTCCTGCAGACCAACTGAATGTCCAGAAGAAGACATTCTCTTGTTTGAAAGTCGCTACATTGAGAGTGAAAAGCAGATGAAGAAATTTAAAGCATTGAAACGCTTCTCCCTCTCAGCCAAGGTCGTCGATGACGAGATCTTCTACTTTAGGTGCTTTTTACTTTCCTACCTTACATTTAGTGGACAATGTGGGATACAGCCAGTCTTATTGATTTGTTAATCATTAATGTGCCAGACTTCAAACTAAGACTCGAAATGGTTGATTGCGACTAACTGACTAACTAACTGCTCTAAATTAATTTTCAGAAAACCCATCGTGCCCCAGAAGGTACCATCCCCCCTGCTGGATAAGAAGATTGAGGAGCTAGAGGCTAAGTTTGCTGACATGGAAGATCTGGATGAAGATATGGATGACCTGGACGAAGATGACGATGAAGCAGCAGTGACGCCCTCAATGCCACCCAGTCAGGCATCCACAACAAGTGACATGGATATGCCTTATACTCCACCACAGGTACTCCAGTCTCTCACGAAATCAGTCATTACCCATCCTGTCCAGTTTTACAGGCACAAGAATGTTCAGACATTAATCATTTTCCAATTATGTGTACATTATAACCAGTGTTTTTAGCAAACAAGGAAACATGAGTAAATATATTACATAGTTATTGTATCAGAAATCTATTGTTGTCTGATAGTTTTGAACTTTTATTCTCCATAGTTTTTTTTTTCTTCATATTTAACAATAGCTGACTTTGTCTTTACACCCCTTTTTGCAATGCACAGTCCACACCAAAGATTAAGGGTATGTCTAAAAAGGAAGGAGCCAAGCGTAAGATCAACATGAGTGGCTACATCCTGTTTAGCAGTGAAGTGAGGTCTATTATTAAGGCTCGTCACCCTGATTTCTCCTTTGGAGAGCTAAGCCGACTGGTGGGCACAGAATGGAGAAACCTGGAAGTTTCTAAAAAGGCAGAATATGAAGGTACGTTCTCAACCCTTCCTGAGAAGTTTCTCTAATCCTGATTACTATAGTTCACCTCACGTGATCCAGGATGTTGGTGAACTTGTTTCTTCATTGGAACAGATTTGGAGAAATTGTAGTATTACGTCACTTGCTCACCAATGGATCCTTTGCAGTGAATGGGTGTAGTAATCAGCAGCAAGTAATCCACACACCACTCCAGTCCATCAATTCATATATTTTAAAGTGAAAAGCGGCATGTTTATAATAAACAAATCCGTCACTAAGATGTCAAATCCATCATAAAGACATAAAATGTCTTTATGATGGATTTGTTTCTTGTGCACACAGCTTTTCACTTCACATTTATCATAAATTAAATGTTTATATATAAATTATGGTTGATTACTTTTGGATTACTGTGTTTTATGATATTTTACTGTTGTGATTAGTTGTTTGAACTCTCATTCTGATGGCACCTGAGTAAATTGTCAGCAAAATATTCATTTTAATTCCATTAAGATAAATATCCAGTTATACTCAAAGTAAAGCATTTTTTACAAGATATTGCTATGAATACAACCAATTCAGTCACAAGATAAGAGATCTCACATCTGAATGTCTGAAAAGATTATTTGTCCTCCTTAAAAATAGCCAGAAGTTAATTTCCCCCATAGAAATGAATAACAATGGTAACCAGGATTAGTTTTCCTCCATGCACAACATATGATGCTTTGCAGATTATTTCTGTATAGAAACAGTTTTTCTTATTCACAGTCTTGCTTAACAACCACATGCCGAAGAGCCTCAATTCAGTTAACAATGTTTTTACAGAACGGGCAGCTAAACTGGTAGAGCAGCAGGAACGGGACAGGGTCCTTCAGCAGCAGCAGGCTTCTCCAAGAGCAGGTACCCCAGTTGGGTCAATAATGGGGGTGGTACTTCCCCCAAGCGCTATGGGGATGCTAAACCAGGCCATGCCACCTGTGCCAGGTAACGCCAAATCGCCCCCACCCTTGCTGAAAGAGACAGATGCAGCATCCGGGCACCCTCCAACAGTTCACATCCATTTAAAACATCTAAAACCTCAACTCATCAATCATGTCTCTATCTTCCCCGTACCAAAAGTGTGCCCCATTAGTGATTATTCAATTCATTTCACTAAATGACTTTTGTTTGTATGCAAACTTTTTGGTCTTGTGTTTTTGAATATTGCCACATTCTTTTTCACATGTGCACTTTTCGTTTTGCATGATAACCGTTTTTTATTAACTTGTTAATATGTAGTATTTTTTTTTACATGCCTGGATTAACCACATTTAAAAATTCACACTTTCTTTGACATTGTTATTTTGTAGTTGCATGACTTGTTAGACGACTGCATGTCATCAATGCATGGATCTTTTTGTGCTATCTCCTCCTCACCCAAGGCATGATGGGAAATTATGGCCCGCCCTACATGCCTATGCAGGGCCCCTCTGAGGGCATGATGGGCATGGGTGGCACACTACCTCATCCCATGGGGGTGCCCCAGCTGCTTTCCCCGCACTACCTTCTACCAGGCATGGCCGGGTACCCTGGTATGCCCCATCCGGGTAAGAAGCACCCCAATTAGACAGAAAGCCCACCTGAAGATCTGACCAGCTCAAATCCAAATGAAAAAAAAAAATTGATCACGGTTTGAAATCATGGCTTTGTTCCAAAAACTAGTGAGCTGCCTGGACATCAAGACAGCTTATATGGTTTTGAAACAGAGCTGATTGTTTGTACATTGCTTTAGTAAATGAAGAAATGTTTTTTATAACTAGATAATATCTGTATTGCATGGTCTAATTTTAGTTGTATCTAATTCATAGGGTGGGCATATTCACACAACACCACTAACATTTTTTTCTCCCTCGATACTTCATCTCACTTCACACTTTCTTATTCTATTTTCTACACATTATTTGTCACCTCCACTTTTCCACTGACTGACGTCACTGAATCATTATTATATAAAAACACCACTTGCTTGGGGAAAATGTAACAAACATTTATGTAAACAATATTTATTCATTCAATCAGTGCACATTATTTGCAACCTTATCTGTTGGAGTTGAGATTTAAACTATTTTTGCTTTTCTACTCAGGTGTGATGGGCCCAGGAATGAATGGCATGGCTGGAAGTCCTGGTCCTGGAAACCATTATGGCATGCAGGTGAAGAACATGTTCATGCAGCTTTCAGTGGTGATGCTAAAGCAGATGCAGATTGTCATCTCTGTCTTTACTTTGTCCTCTCAGATGGGTGGATATGGGCCAGGACAACAAGCTCCTCCACCATATCCAGGTCAACCAGGCCAGCAGCTGCCAACCCCGCCTATTTTCGTGGCCCCGCCTCCAAAACCCCAACGTCTTCTGCATTCAGAAGCTTATTTGAAGTACATTGAGGGCCTCAGTGCTGAATCCTCCACTATTAGCAAGTGGGACCAGAGCCTTAAGGGTAAAGATGATTTGCATGTGAATTGAATACGAGTTGTTTTATATATTTATTTTGAAGTTACATAGTTACACTAATGTTCAGAAGTTTGAGGTTAGTTAGGTTTTTGTTAATTTGACCAAATTAATTCTTATATTCAGGATGTGTGCACTAGATTGATCAAAAGTTATAGTAAAGACATGTGACCCTGGACCACAAAACATGTCATAAGAGTCTTTTTTTTTATTATTAAGATTTATGCATTATCTGAAAGCTGAATAAATAAGTGTTCCATTGATGTATGGTTTGTTAGGTTTGATATGCCAATATTTGGCCGAGATACAACTAGTTGAAAATCTGGAATCTGAGGGTGCAAAAAAATATAAATATTGAGAAAATTGCCTTTAATTGGCAAATCCACAAAATTGCCTTTGGGCAGTCGTGCCCTAATGGATGGAGTCGGACTTGTAACCCAAAGGTTGCGGGTTCGAGTCTCGGGTCCGGTAGTGATTGTAGGTGAGGGGAGTGAATGTCCAGCGCTCTCTCCACCCTCAATACTACGACTGAAGTGTGAGACCCTTGAGTGTGTGTGTGTGTGTGTGTGTGCGCATTTGGATGGGTTAAATGCAGAGCACTAATTCCGAGTATGGGTCCCATACTTGGCCACACGTCACATGACCTCCTTTTCCCTTTCCTTAAATTTGTCCAAATGAAGTTCTTAGCAATGCATATTGTTAATACAAAATTTGAAATCAATTTACAAAATATCTCCATGGAACATGATTTTTAATGATTTTTTGGCATAAAAGAAAAATAGATAATTTTGACCATACAATGTATTTTTGGCTACTGCTACAAATATACCCGTGCTACTTATGGCTGGTTTGTGGTCCAGGGTCACACATAAGAATATAAATATTTCTTTATAAGAATATTTTAGATTTCTGTTTCAAATTAATACTGTTCTTTTGAATGTTTTATGGTTTTTATGAAAATAGATGAACAGCACAGCTGTTTTCAACATTGATGATAGTAAGACATTTTTCTTGAGCACAAAATCACCATATTAGAATGATTTCTGAAGGATCACTGAAGACTAAAGTAATGGCTGCTGAGAATTCAGCTTTGCCTAAATTACATTTTAAAATATACTGAATTAGAAAATTATTATTTTAAATTGCAATACTATTTCAGTATTACTGTTTTTACTATAAGTTTTATCAAATAAATGCAGCCTTGGTGAATTAAGAGACTTCTATCAAAAGCAGACACCAAACTTTTGAATAGTATTATATACTAAATAATTGCAAATTATTTAATTAATATTTTTTTAAGTAATTGCTTTATATTTCCTTATACCACACTTTTGTAGCATTTGTACTAGAAATGCTACAAATGTAATATATAGCTAGTATATGGTACACATGGTGTCTTGCACCCAAAAAAATAATAATCTAGTAATTTAAATGATTGTTTTCATATGTTAAGTCTTCTGTCTGTAAATGACTTCTGTAATGTTACAGCCAAAGCATCTCTGAATAACCCAATTTTGCTGCTCAGTTTCAGTGGCCTTATCCCAAGTGATGCATGTTTTTAAAATGCTTTCTTTCTAATTTTCATTACTTCAGCACAAAGAAAAGACTTTCGGCTCACCAGGGAGCAGGAGAGCCGTCTCCCTACTCACTGGCTAAAAAGCAAGGGCGCTCACACCACGATGGCCGACGCATTATGGCGACTCCGAGACCTGATGATGAAAGACACGCTCAATATCCGACAGGCGTACAACCTTTAAACCTTTATTTTATCCCCAACTCTCAGGACTCTAATTTATGCAAGCCTTCTCCAACCAAATCTTTCCTGTGATTATGTACTGTCGAAAATGCTTCAGCAATAATCTCTGTGTGTGTGTGTGTGTGTGTTGTGTGTGTGTGTGTGTGTGTGTGTGTGTGTGTAATAAAGGTTTTAGCCACATTTAGGTACGTACGAAGCACTGGAATTAAGTCACTCATGCATCAATTTTTAACTACTAACATGGATTTGAAATATGTCGCTTTGACTGTTAATTTAAATTAATCTTTGGTTGTGTTTATGATGTTGAAACATAATTTTTATATTGCTGAAAACATCACCAGTCCTCAAAGTTCTCTGGCTATGGCCACTATATACAAAAAGGCTTCAAAAGTTGTAAAAGAACACGGTAGCAGTTTATAAATATATTTTCTTTTTTATACAGAGGCAAAATAAGCTGAGTTTCTCTTTATTTTAATGATTATGTAATTTGTTGTTTTCATTGTGTACCTACAAAAAAAGAAGGCCTGTGAGAAATGCTTAAACAGTTGCATTAAGAATGACAAAATTGTCCCAATTTCACCAATAAACAGCATTTCAAATGGATAAAGTGTGCTTCAAGTATGTCCAAAACATGTTTGTGAGAGGATTGGGTTACCAGCCCCTCCACCCACCACACCACTGTAACACAAGGCCCGCCAAACCACGCCACAAACCTCTACTACAGATTATGTTTAAATACGACTAATTAAAAAGCTGAGTAGTAATTTAAAGTAGGAATCAATTATTAAAAAAAAAACTGTTTTTCCTCAATTTTACCCCACAAATGACTGGCGTGATGTCATTTCCTGGCAGGGGCGGAAAATGTTGGGCTATTCTCTTTAGTGTTTGCCTTGTCTACACTCACCTCTACCTCTTCCCCGTGTTTTCATACTAAACCAGTCCAGAACCCCTTAAAACAGGACGAAAACGAACAGACACTACACTTTAACATCGTAACTCATGGAGTAAATCACAGCCGGAGAGAAATACACCGAGGTGAGCTTTATTCAGCCGGGGTTTGTGGAGATGCGCGAGCTGCTAATGTGTTAGCTCGAGCCATTCATATTGATCTCAATGGATTTTATCGCATATTGTCATAGCTGCTTTTCACGAGAAACACACATTACATTAAACAAAAAATTGGTCTGATTCGGTAATGCCACGCTTTTTATATTTATAGCTCTAGTATGTGTATATCGCTGGCTTTGATACTTGTGTAAGGGTAGGAGTCGTCTTGACAGCTGATTTATTTTTCTGTTCATATTTCACAGCTTGTGCGTTCGTTTTTTTCTTTTTAATGTAAACAAATCAGTTGATGGTGCATGCTGAAGTGCAGTAGGTCAGATAATTTTGTACATATACTAATTATGTTCAAACTGTGCTAATGCTCATTTGTGAAGTAATCGGTTTAATCTAAACACTGCCTGCCGTTTCATTTTGCCACAACTTTTTTGCAAGGACGATGTCTTATGATCTTGTGCTGTTAAACAGGTTTCCATGAATTGTCAGCCAATAAGAGCTTGTTGCCATGTTACTGTAATATGATGTTTTTCCATCTTGGCATCATTAGATTAACCCCATAAAGCCTGTAGGCTTTATCATTTCTAAGGCTTTTGGGTTATCGAAATGATCAAATCCTTGCAGCCTTATATTGTCTGATTGACTGTTGAATTGTTTTTAGCAAGTACAAGGCTTTTAGTATAAAAATGTCCACCTTTAGTTCGTGGTACACGGTCTTTCATTAATAACTGTTATGAACTAAACGTTAGAATAACTTTTTATATTCTTAGTAATATTTCAAGACGAACATTTAATGTACTAAAGCAACTTAGGTTTACTTAATTATCCATGCATAATTGTTTTTAGGAAAAATCTATTAAAATGTTCCATCATGATTTTGAACGGGGAAAAAAACATTTTATTTGGTAATGTCTCAATCATCATTGCTTTGCATTATAGGTTCTGCCCACCACAATAAAAACTGCAGAGCTTTGATTAGCTTTTAATATTATCTTAAGACATTGTATTGGGAGATAATTACAATCCTTTTAATTTTTCCTCTCTTGCAGGTAAAGCTTTGCAGTCGTCCTTCATTCTACAAACCCTCACCGTGGCGCTCTCTCTTTCATACAACCCTTCTTCGTGAAGTTCTCTTCCTATCTGACTGCAAAGTCTGTACCTGGTCATTCAAGCAACCCACCTTCCTACCAGCCAATCAGAATGTCACAGCTTCAGTTCCAGGCGCCTGGCAACCCAGCACCCAGTGCCTCCCCTTTACAGCTGGCCCCGCCCCAACCCGGGTTCAGCATTCCCTGCACCGTGGCTCCTTTACCCTCAGAGAGTGCCAGTCACCCGCTCCGAAACTCCGCCCTGCCTTGCGCCTCGGCCACGCCCTTCTGCAACCCCACAGGTGGGTGATGCATTATATAGGACTTGACAGTTTGTACATTTGAAATATTCAATTATGCCCAGGCCCATATAGAAATCTCATATGGAAAGTTTTTAGTGATATGTTGCAATTCAGCAATAAAATCTTACCACAATGATTATAAAAAGTATTTTTATCTCAGAACATGCTGGAAAAAAATACACTACCATTCAAAATTTGTGGTCAGTAACATTTATTTATTTTTTTATATATAAATTAATATTTTTATTCAACAAGAATGCATAAAATGTATTAAATTTGACCGTAATACAAAATATTTATATTTTAAATAAATGCTGTTTTTTTCTATTCACCAAAAATATACAATGGGATTGGGGCTTTTTTTTTTTTGCCAGGATGCATATTGTTAAGTCTCAGGTGAATGGATACAAAATGTTTATATTTTAAATAAATCTTTTTAACTTAATGTTAATTAAAATATTAAGCAGCACAACTGTTGTCAACACTGATGGTAATAAATGTTTCTTGAGCAGCAAATCAGCATATTAGAATGATTACTGAAGGACCGTGTGACACTGAAGACTGGAGTAGTGATGCTAAAAATTCAGCTTTGCCATCAGAGGAATTTATTACATTAACGACCTTCTCAAAAAAAAAAAAAAGTTACTGACCCTAAACTTAAACCTTCAAACAATCTGGACCTAGTTATGGCCTTATAACTTAAGTAATTTCTTGGATTGGAAGTTTTTAAATGTTTCCTTCTTGATTCAGGCCTAATCTTTTAATGTTGTCCTCTAGAATCTAACATGGCAAACCCTAAAGAGAAGACCCCTATGTGTTTGGTAAATGAGTTAGCCCGTTACAATAAGATCCAACCTGAATACAAGCTACTCGGTGAACAAGGACCAGCCCACTCCAAGGTAAGACTTGGCGCTTTACTTTATACACATACACAAAACGGTCTCCTCTCGCTTGCCTGAACTTTCTGATGTTGTGTGTTGGTCAGATTTTCTCAGTGCGGTTAACTCTGGGGGATCAGCACTGGGATGCAGAGGGGACCAGTATCAAAAAAGCCCAGCACTCAGCAGCAACATGTGCTCTCGCCCAAACCACTCTCCCCAAACCCAGTCACAGAAGTCCCCGCCACCCAGGCAAGAACCCAGGTGGGATCTACACGGGCTCAGAGTGTACGTCCAGTTTTTCCCCTTTATCTTTTTAATTAAACATTTTTTTCTCATCCCCACATTATCAAAACGGAGTTGTATGAAAGCTTATTTCCACCACAAAACAAAAAAAAGGTAATCTCACAATTCAGATTTGTTTTTTCTCAGAGTTGAAAGTTTGTATCTTGCAATTTTGACACTTCCGCAATTGCAAGGTAAAAAATTTGAATTGTGAGAGATAAACTTGCAACTGCAAGAAAAATGCCAGAATTGTGAAATAAAAACAAAATTACCTTTTTTTTTTTTAATTCGATGGCAGAACCTGGATTCTATAGAATAGGGCGGTCAAACCCCAAAAAGGCACAAAAAAAATTGTGACGGAAGTTTGTATGCTGTAGACTAGAGCAGTGGTTTTCAAACCTCTCCATGAAGTACTCCTAGCACTGCACATTTTGTGTGTCTCCTTATATCTGACACACCCACTTCAGGTCTTGCAATCTCCACCAATGAGCTGATGAGTTGAATCAGGTGTGACAGATGAGGGAGACATGCAAGATGCACAGGGCTGGGGTACTCAAGGACAGGTTTGAGAACCACTGCTGTAGAGCAGTGGTTCACAATTCCAGTCCTGGGGACCACCCGCTCTGCACATTTTGCATGTCTCCATTATTTAACACACCTGACAGAGATCATCAGGTCGTTAGTTCAGTTCATGCCTCTCTCCCCTAACAAACTGATGATCTCAATCGGCCTGTATTCATAAAACATCTTAAGGTTAAAAGTAGCTCCTAACTTGCCGATTTAGGAGAACATCTTAAACATAGTGGGTCCTAAATCAGTCCTAAATTATTAAGAGTATTTCACAAAGCGTTTTAGCATTAAAACTAGCTCCTAAATCTTTGAAACGTTAGGAGTAGTGAAGAGGACTCCTAAGTCACTAAGACCAACTGAACTATCCAAAATGGCTGTTTAATCTGAGAATATAAAATTTAGAAACATTTCGATAATGAGCTTTAAAAAGGTATCACCTTTACCAACTAAAATTATATCCTTTTCATTAACCAGTTGGGCCAGCTGTTCTTACATCCAGTTTGGTTTTCATTTACATTTGCATGTCTCTTCAGCCAATGAGCTGTTTATATGCATATCCGCTACGAGAAGTGCAAGAGGCTGGCATTTAGCTGAACATATACTTGTTTAATTAGTGACTCTTAGCCTGCAGATTTGAACGTGTTAACATAATATTGCACTCTACAATATTTCTAGGAATCAGTCTCTGACAGAGACCCCTCCCCTATCAGCCAATCACTGTTTGCATAATTAGTAAGCATGCTGACATCATCCATAGCAACGAGGTCAACACCGCCCTTACTCTTAGCTTAAGACTTCTCTCTATTCCTTAGTAAAAGTTTGTCTCAGCAGCTTTGTGAATAGGTTTTAAGATAAAACTCTTAGCTAAAAACATTTACTGCTACTTAGGAGAACTCTTAGTGGTAAGATACAATGTTTTGTGAATGCGGGCCCATATGTGTTAAATAACGGAGACATGCAAAATGTGCAGAGCAGGGTGTCCCCAGGACTGGATTTGAGAATCACTGCTAGAGAAGGGGTAACTGGTGGCATGCAGATTTGAGCTCCAGCCCTAATCAAACACACCTGAACCTTCTAACAAAGGTGTTCAGGATTACTTGAAAATTACAGGCAGGTGGGTTGGAGCAGGGTTGAAACTGAACTGTCCAGAAACCGCATTTGCTTCAACTGCCTTTCAAACTTTAAATGTACAGTCACATGAACCTCTTTCATACATGGTGAGTAGTTGATACTAGATTTGTACATTTTGGGTGAACCGTTCCTTTAAACTTAAAAATAAACAATCTTTCCAACTATTTTAACTTTGAGTACATCCATTGGGGCTCTTTTGTCTTTATGATGTAGTGTACGTATATGATAGTTTGTTTTTTGCATTTACAGTACCGTTCAAATGCTTGGTAAAAATAAATTCATATTTTTATTCAGCAAGGACATTTACAGGGTTACAGAGGATTTTTAGGTTACGCTTAACATTAGGTTTTCATTTATTGACTTAGTTCATGTTAACTAATGAATTTACTGATGAAAAATACTTAAGCATTAATTAATCAATGCAAATTTGAACATTTACTTCTACATTATTAAAATCAAAAGGTGTACGTGTTAATATTATTTAATGTCCTCAAGCTAAAATGAACGAACAATGATCAGTTGTGCATTTATTAACTAACAGAGGTTAATAAATACAATGTTTTAACATTGATAATAGGACATTTTTGTTGAGCACCAAATCAGCATATTAAAATGATTTATGAAGGTTAATGTGACACTGAAGACTGGAGTAAAGATGCTGAAAATTCAGCTTTTCATCACAGGAATAAATGTGACCCTGGACCACAAAACCAGTCTTAAGTCGCTGGGGTATATTTGTAGCATTAGCCAAAAATACATTGTATGGGTCAAAATGATACATTTTTCTTTTATTCCAAAAATCATTAGGATTAAGTAAAGATCATGTTCCATGAATATATTTTGTAAATTTACTACCGTAAATATATCACAACTTAATTTTTGATTAGTAATATGCATGGCTAAGGACTTTAAAGGAGAATTTTCTCAATATTTTGATTTTGTTTGCACCCTCAGATTCCAGATGTTCAAATAATTGTATCTCAGCCAAATATTGTCCTATCATAACAATGGAAAGCTTATTTATTCAGCTTTCATGTGATGTGTAAATCTCAATTTCGAAAAATTTACCCTTACGATATTGTGATCCAGGGGCACAAATTACATATTAAAACAGAAAAAGGCTACTTTAAACTGCAAAAATATTTTACAATATTAATGTTTACAGTATTAGGTTGAACCTCTTGAATATGAGTGCAATCAGCTGTTTGACATGTTTCTCTCTCATGCAGATAATGTAACCCACACTGTGGAGCTTAATGCACTTTGTATGAAGTTGGGCAAGAAGCCCATCTACAAACCTATAGATGCCTACCAGGGGATGAGACCAGCATTCAACTACAACATCAGAGCACCAGGCCCTTATGCACGCTCAATGCAGCAGTATGCACTCTCTTTTAATCTATTCCTTTTGCAGAGATTTTGTCTGATATGATATGAGAGTGACTAAATGTGATTGATCATATACTGTTTTTTTTTTTCTCTTGATTAGTTATTACTACCCATTTCCTCCTGTGGGGCCAGTACTGTATCACATGGAGCTGTCTATCGGTGGACAACAATTCCACGGCAAGGGCCGCACACGTCAAGCAGCCAAACATGACGCTGCGGCTAAAGCTATCAAATATCTGCAGAAAGAGCCTATGATGCAGCAACTAGCTGAGGTGAGATTTCATAATACTAACATGATGAATGGGCTATCAGTAGATTACATTTTAAACTTCGACTAGAAATGACATGCAAAATACATTTATGTAATCTGTATATTATTCTGTAGATGAATGAAGAGCCAGAACAAGAAAACCTTAACAAATCAGAGATCAGCCAAGTGTTTGAGATTGCACTGAAGCACAACATGCCTGTGAATTTTGAGGTTTGTCGTGATCCCATCATGCATAGGTTACAAGTATATAGAAATGCACATAATTAAGCAAAATCTTTTTGGAACAATTGTCGAATTTTCTTTAACTGTTCTCACTATATACAGGTGCTAAAAGAGACTGGACCTCCCCACATGAAGAGTTTTGTGGTGAGGGTAACTGTGGGCGAGTTTACAGGGGAGGGTGAAGGCAAAAGCAAGAAGATCGCCAAGAAACTCGCTGCCATCGCTGTCCTGGAGGAGCTCCACACACTGCCTCAACTACCAGTCACTGACAAGATGCCACTACGTATTAAAAAGAAAAGCAAGTCCATTATTAAGGTAGAAGATGACTTAGACTGGCTGAGTTAGTTTGATGGTTAGAGTGTTATGCTGATTCAGAAACTTTGCTAATAATAGTTCTGCCTGTGAAGTTAATCTTTTTTTAGTGATTGGATTCATTATATCTCATTTAGTGATTACATAATTGTGCTGGATTAGCCAGTTAGCAAACATAGTCATTTTGCTTTGTTTTTGTCCAAAATCTATCAACTGCCTTGATGGATAATTCAGTGGATGAATAATTAATTGTCTATTTTGTTTTGTTATTTAAATATATGATTTTGTGTAAATATTTGTGTATAAGTGTTCATTTTGTGTACATATCATTGTATTGTTTATTGTCATTCGCTACATGTGGGGACATACAGTGGAACGAAATGTCGTGCCTCACGGGTCCACGGTGCTACATAAATACAGACATACAACAATGAAGTAAAACACTATAAACCTATACACGAACTAACCTACTGACAGATTTTGACTAAGTATACTATATATATTGTTTTACCTATACAACTAAAGATAAAGATAAAGATAAAAAATACAAACTATACAAACTATGCGAATGCTTCACATAAATACTGTACATGTGCAGAGAGAAACATTGTGAGTCAAGCAGCTAGCTGAGGAACAGTACAAAATGATTTGTGGTAGTGCATGAGCATGTAAACATACATATATTGCTGAGTCTTTTGTGGGATTGTGTACACATAGCAGTGTTAGGAAAAGTGTTCAGTGCATAGGAGAGTGTGCTGCTACAGGTGGTTTGTACAAGCCCACTCACCTGTGTGTAGCCACTTGAATTGCACAAAAAGTTCACAGCTTTTTCTTTGGTGTGGTAAGGTTGGAGGGTGTTTGGGGGGGGTTCAGAGGTAGGGAATTGTATGGGTTTCAAAGGGGGGCGGGTGATCTGAGTTCAGGGCTCTCACAGCCTGGGGGAAAAAGCTGTTGAGCAGTCTGGCGGAGCGGGGCTCTGATACTCCGGTACCGTCTACCTGAGGGTAGGAGCTCGAAGAGACTGTGGGAGGGTGGGTGTGGTCCTTCATGATGCTGTTGGTTTTCTGGAGCATCGTGCGAGGTAAATGTCCAGGATGGATGGGAGAGGGCACCGATGATCTTTGCAGCCGTGTTCACTGTTCGCTGGAGGGTCCTTAACGGTCAGCAGCACTGCAGTTCCCGTACCAGACAGTGATGCAGCTGGTCAACACACTCTCAATGGTGCCCCTGTAGAATGTGGTGAGGATGGGTGGAGGAGACTTGCTCTTTTCAGCCGGCGGAGAAAGTGTAGACGCTGTTGTGCCTTCTTGGAGAGTGACATGGTGTTGGTGGACCAGGTGAGATCCTCCGTGATGTGCACCCCCAAGAATTTAGTGCTGCTGACTCTCTCCACAGTCGAGCTGTCGATGGTCAGTGGGGGTGGTCAGTGGAGTTCGTCCTCCCTGAAGTCCACCACAACCTCCTTTGTCTTCTCCACATTGAGGGACAGGTTGTTAGCGCCACACATTCAGCCAGCTGTGCACTTCCTCTCTGTAGTGTGTTTCATCGTGTGGTGATGAGACCTACCACTGTTGTGTCATCAGCGAACTTGATGATGTGGTTGGAGCTGAACTTGGCAGTGCAGTCGTGGGTCAGCAGCGTGAAGAGCAGCGGGCTGAGCACACAGCCCTGTGGGGCACCTGTGCTCAGTGTGGTAGTGCTCGAGGTGTTGTGGCCGACACGGACTGACTGAGGTCTTCCGGTTAAAAAGTCCAGGATCCAATTACAGAGGGAGTTGTTAAGGCCCAGCAGGTTTAGTTTGTTTATGACTGTTGTGGGATTATTGTGTTGAATGCCGAGCTGAAGTCAATGAACAGCATTCTAACCTAACATAGGAGTCTTTGTTGTCTAGTGGGTCGAGCCAGTTGGAGGGTGGTGGAAATTGCATCGTCCGTAGAGCGGTTTGGACGGTATGCAAACTGGAGCGGATCGAGTGTGTTGGGGAGGCTGGTTTTGATTTTTTGCATGACTAACCTCTCAAAACACTTCATAATGATTGGAGTCAGTGCTATGGGACGGTAGTCGTTTAGGCAGGACACAGGTGATTTCTTTGGTACCGGTATGATCGTGTGGATTTTAGACATGTGGGGACGACTGCCTGGCTCAGCGAGTGTTGAAGATATCTGTTAGGACATCCGTCAGCTGTGCAGCACAGTCTTTCAGTACACGGCCAGGTATGTTGTCAGGACCCGCAGCCTTTCGTGGGTTAATCCTGGATAGGGTCTTCCTTACGTCGGCTGCAGACAGACAGAGCGCCTGGTCGTTGGGAGGTGTGGGAAGTTTTTGTGCAGGTGTGTCATTCTGCATTTCAAACCGTGAATAAAAGTGGTTGAGTGTATCGGGAGGGATGGATCATCATCACAGGCCTGTGGCGGGGGCTTGTAGTCAGTGATGGTCTGAATGGCTTGCCACAGGCTCCGTGTGTCTCTGCTGTCCGTGAAGTGATTGTTAATTTTTTGAGCATATGACCGTTTTGCATTTTTGATGCCACAGGACAGATTGGCTCTTGCTGATTTTGAGGGCTGCTTTATCTCCTGATCTGAATGCTTCATCTCTGGTCTTTAGCAGCCCACGAACCTCTGCTGTCATCCACGGCTTTTGATTTGCACGTGTGGTGATGGTCTTGGTGACTGTCACATCATCCATGCACTTTTTGATGTAGGCAGTCACAGTTCCAGTGTACTCCTGCAGGTCTGTTTGGTTATTGTAGGTGGCTGCCTCTTTAAACATGTTCCAGTCTGTGCACTGAAAGCAGTCCTGTAGTGTTGAGGTAGCATTCTCTGGCCAAATTGTGATGAGTTTTTGAACCGGTTTGGTGAGTTTCAGAAGTGGTCTATATGCTGGGATTAGCAAAACAGAGATGTGTCGGAGTATCCGAGGTGGGGGCGGGGTACAGCTTTGTAAGCGTTCTTTTCTGTTGTGTAAACAAGGTCCAGTGTGTTATTTCCCCTTGTTGCACATTTTACATGTTGGTAGAACTTTGGCAAAACTGTCTTTAAATTTGCGTGGTTGAAGTCACCGGCTATGATGAAAAAACCGTCGGGGTTATTAGTTTGTTGTTCACTGATGGCGCTGTACAGTTCACGAAGTGCGTCCTTAGCATTTGCACACGGGGAATGTACACGCGACAATAACAATGGCCGTGAACTCCCCGCGGCAGATAGAACGGTCGACATTTCACAAACATAAACTCCACTAACGGTGAACAGTGTTATGATACTACCGCAGCATTGTTACACACCATTCTTTGTTGATATACAAACACAAGCCACCACCGCGTGACTTACCAGAAAGTGTTGTATCTCGGTCTGCTCGATAGCAGGTAAGCCTTTCAACTGAATGGCGGAGTCCGGGATTTTGTTGTTTATGCCATGTTTCAGTGAAACAAACACACAACAATCCCTTGCCTCATGCTGTGTAAGACCGACTGAGTTGAATTAAGTCCAGTTTATTTTCCAGAGAGCGAACGTTTGAAAGCATGAGTGTTGGAGAGCCGGTCTTGTGGATTAGCTCTTAGCCTAGCTCGTATACCTCCGCGCTTACCGCGCTTCCGTCCTCTCTCACACCGCTTGCGACGCCGCCTTGTTGGGTAGCATCAGTAGGCGAGGCCGTGGTCTCGAGGTTCGGCTTCCGAAGTAAACAAAGGCCTTGTAGCTTCTCACAGCCTCTGGCGAGAGTTGGTGTTTGTATCGTTGCCGATATCCAAAAGGCTTTGCGATCATAGATGTGTTCCGGAGAGAATTCCTTATGAATTCGCGGTAAATCAACAATGTTTGAGACAACAAACAACATTAAACGACATAAAAGCACCGTCTTTGGGACCCGGAGCGGCGCTGCGTTAGATCGCGCTGCCATCTTGGATTGATTAACATATGTACATATCATTGTATTGTTTATATTGTCAATATATTCTGCTGTGTATACTACGGTTCAATAGTTTGGGGTTAGTATGTTGTTCTTGTTTTTTTTGAAAAAAGTCTTTCATGCTCACCAAGCAAATTTATTTGAACAAAAAAATTTTTTTTATTATTTTAAAATGTAATTTATTCTTGTGATGGTAAAGCTGAATAATCCTGCTCAAGAAACATGTAGTATTATTATTATGAATTTCAAATACATTTGTCGCTTCATATTTTTGTAGAAACTGTGATACTTTTTTTTTTTTAGGATTCTTTGATACAAAGTACCAAAGGGCAACATTTTGTTTAGCAATTTAATGCACTATTGCTAAATAAACGTATTAGTTTATTTAAAGTCTTACTGACCCCAAACTTTTGAAAGGTTGTGTATATAGAGGTGAATTCCTTTTAATATCAAGGCAAACTTGACTGTAACTGAAATATTTATAACTTAAGTAATGGAAATGAGTGATGATACCAACACAGACATTGGCTGTCATTGTGTTTTTTTTTCCAGTCCATTCATTTAATGTCAAATTACTCCTTTCATCAGATTCTCAATCTAAATGCACTGATGAAGTGTTTTAATGTTTTGTTTTATTTCTTAATGAATCTTGCCCCTGCTCTCAGCTGCAGACCAGCCCTGAGTACGGTCAGGGCATGAACCCCATCAGCAGACTGGCTCAGATCCAGCAGGCTAAGAAAGAAAAAGAGCCTGAGTACTCTTTGGTGACGGAGAGAGGACTGCCTCGACGCAGGGAGTTTGTCATGCAGGTACTCCATCAGAGAGAAAACTGTTCTCTGACTCAGCATTTTTATAATAGTTCAGTGGACATTTTGTGTGAAGGCCATGCTCTTCTTCTGCCCACCATTTTCTCGCCCCCCCCATTGCTTTCTGTTTTTCCTCTCACTCAGGTGTCAGTTACAGGTCAGAATGCAGAGGGAATGGGACCTAGTAAAAAAGTGGCCAAGCGAAATGCAGCCGAGAAGATGCTGGAGCTTCTGGGCTTCAAAGTGCCTCAGCCACAACCACCCAAACCGGCTCTGAAAACGGACGAGAAGGTGAGTGCCTGCTTATTAACAGCTTTATTACTTTGTTTTTAAAACATGTTGGAAGCAGTTTTAGTAGTTTTAATACTGGAGTCCAGTGCTGGAAGGGACTGATAAGGGGGTTCGTGAAGAATTTAAAAGGGGAATTTTTTTTTTTTTTTACAATTACTATTTTTAATTTGATGGTTTAGGGCTGTCAAAGTTAAGGTGTGCACTTAATTAATGGAACATGTTTAATGTAATGTGTGTGTTTTTTTTTTTTTTTTTTTTACATTCACCAAATAAAACATCATGAATATATTTTAGTGTAAAAAAAAACATTTTCTAGATAAGTTTAAAACTATTTGTAAAAAAAAAAGGTATAAGAAAAATATTTAGAATAACAATATAAAAGCCAAGTATTTTATTTGTAAAATAATCTATGTTGTATTTTATAACATTGCACCTGATAATTTTATTACCCAGCAGAAATAATTTTCTAAAAAAAATTAAAATATTTAATTCCAATCTGTTTTTGGAAGGGGATTCCTCATAAGGGCAGCGGTTCTCAATTCCAGTCCTCATGCCCCCCACTTTGCATATTTTGCATGTCTCTCTTTAACACACCTGATTCAGATAATCCGCTCGTTAGAAGTGCGCTCCGTGCATGAACTGTGTTCCGATTGACATGCTCCCTACACAGTGTCCATTGCTCCCTACACAGTGTCCATTGCTCCCTACTCCCTGAGCAGGGGATATCCGTTGAAGTTTACTTCACTTCGGAACATTCATTCATGGATTTGCACTGTGCTGTCTTCACACACAGACGAGTGTGACATCATATACCTCTGTAAATATATACAATTTAAATTCACGTCTCGCACACTTCAGTGCAATTTGAATGGAATATATACGTTCGCTTCGAACTGGAATCATGGCGGTCCTGTGATGTCCACTTCACAAGGCACTTACGTTCGAATAGAACAAACATCTGAAGTGATAAGAGAAACATACAAAATGTGCGGGGGGGCGAGAACTGGAATTGAGAACCGCTGCGCAAGGGGAACATTGTATTTTGGACACTTGGCATCAAAAAGTTTGTGCACCAAAAAAAGAACATTTACAAATTTTCATGTTGTTCCAATTCTTCCAAAACTAAATTTCCTAGATACTTTCCAAGAATCGTTCATTTTGCATTTGTAAACATCTTTAAGGCACCTGCTAAGAAACCTGGAGATGGACGTAAAGTGACCTTCTTTGAGCCGGGCTCTGTGGAGAAGGCTGGTCCTGGTATGTGTTTTATATTCAGTTTTCATATTCGGGTTTCCGTGGGTCTTAAAGGATTAGTTCACTTTCAAATGAAAATTTACTCACCCCCATGTCATCCAAGATGTTTATGCATTTCTTTATTCAGTTGAAAAGAAATGAAGGTTTTTGATGAAAACATTCCAGGATGTTTTCCTGGAACTCCAAACGGTTGAAGGTCAAAATTACAGTTTGAGTGCAGCTTCAAAGGGCTTTAAAGCGATACAAGACGATGAATAAGGGTCTTATCTAGGGAAACGATCAGTCATAAAAAAAATATAATAAAAAGTGTATGCTTTATAAACACAAATGCTCGTCTGTTCTGCGATGCGCATCCCAGACTTCACATAATACGTAATGATGTTCAAAAGGTCACGCTTGACGTAGGCAGAATTACTGAGTCAGTGTTTACAAGTTGAATGTGCACATAATAAGTAAAACGCTGTTTACAAAAAAGGGAGTTACAGCTCAACGAGTTTACAAGGTAAAACAATGATGTCGGACAATTTTGAACTTGGAGGAGAAGATGAGATGAAGCCTACGTCAAGCGTGACCTTTTCAACGTCATTACGTGAAGCGTGCATCGCAGAACAGAACAAGGCAAGCATTTGTGTTTATAAAGCATATCATTTTTTTTATGACCAATCGTATCGCTAGATAAGACACTTATTCATAGTCTGGTATCGTTTATAGCCCTTTGAAGCTGCACTGAAACTGTAATTTTGACTATATGGATACAAATCCTGTAATGTTCATATCAAAAACCTTAATTTATTTTCGACTGAAGAAAGACATTTCATTGTAGCCAATAAAATAACTTGCAAAGCACTTCATCATTTATAACATGGGATTTTGACAAAATATTTGCAATCTTGATTTTTGTCAAAAGTGGCAAAAAGATGTTTGTTTTTGTTTTTTTGTGACAAATTACTGTGTTGGACATAAGGTAATAGAAAATATATTAAAAAATACCTTTAAAGTAACTACAAATGAGCATGAAAAACAAATATCTTTAAGAAAAAATTCAGAGGCTGCAATGTAAAGTTTATCATTTTATAAAAATTTTTTTGTTTTTGTGAACTTGTATCTGTACTGTAAAATTACTGTAAAAAGCATAATTTAGTTTAATATGGTACTATACACATTGCCCTGCCCCGCTCATATGGTATTAATTTTATTTGTGCAGGTCTTAAATTTGAGCATAAAAATCCTTCAGAAACCCTGTGTCATAAATATCATATTCACGTGAATGTTGTATGCATATGCAATTGATTCCTGTGTTTCTCTAAGCAGTCAATAGGGAGGATTTCCGAGTTCCCTTCCTCAGCCATCAGCAGCTTCCTGCTGGTATTTTACCCATGGTGCCTGAGGTGGCACAGGCAGTGGGTGCCAACCAGGGACTCCATGCCAAAGACTACGGTCGCACAGCTGCCCCCAACCCAGCCAAGACCACAGTAACGGCCATAATTGCCAATGAGTTGTTGTACGCCGGGACATCCCCGACCGCGGAGGGTATACTGAAGACCAACAACAGCTTGGCTTACAGACCCCACGGACCCCTTAACAGACCATCAGAACAGCTCGGCTACCTGGCCACTGTACAGGGCTTACAGGTATTGAATCTAACAGTGAACACGCACTTATCCACCCCAGTGATGTTGCTCAACCAATCGGTACCTTTTTGTTTTTTTCTACAGGTTGAATACAAAGACTTTCCCAAAAATAACAAGAATGAGTTTGTGTCTCTGATCAACTGCTCCTCTCAGCCCCCTCTCATCAGCCACGGCATCGGTAAGGACGTGGAGTCCTGCCATGACATGGTAAGTTGAATATTAATAATAATAACACATTTACCGTGTCATGCCATTATATTTTTCTTTAAAAAAATCAGCAAGGATTCATTAAATGGATAAAAGTGTAAATATAAATGTTGTTCTTTTGAACTTTGTTCATCAAAGAATCCTAAAAAAGTATCTCGGTTTTCACAAAAGTATTAAGTATTAGACATTGATACTAAGAAATGTTTCCTCTGAAGAATCTTGTGCAGAGTTATTTTAGTGTCATTGAGATACTATAATAGATTTTGTTACATGTAATTTTCTGATTTAATGTTTTTTTTTTCTGTGCAAATTTGTTACTTTAAAACGTTTTTATTAAGAAAATTCCACTTTTTTGTTTTTAGAATATTTTTAAATTCATTTTAGTTAAATCGAGTTAAATGAAAATGAGTAATGTTGCCTTTGGAAACTGAGGTTAAGTGTTTTATATTTCAGTTAACATTTATTATAATTAACATAATTTATGGTTTTAGTTACTTTAAAAATCCTGATTTTGACATTGAAGAATATGTATCAACTTGTATCTTGTTTACTGCAATGTATTTTTGTCTCTAAACAGGCTGCTCTGAACATCCTGAAGCTCCTGTCAGAACTTGACCAGCAGTCCAATGGACCAATGACAAGGTCAGTCTCAAATGTTAAAAAGGGTCTTATTAAATTTGTATAATATGATACCACACATGGGCTTTGTATGTGCCTTTCAAACTCATTTAAAAAAATGTTGTTTGTGTAAGTGGCAGTTTTTTTAATGCACATAGCTAAAGATAGAGCTGATAAGAGTCCAGTAACTGCATACATTGCAATTCATTTCTCACGTGTCTCCCTCTCCATAGATGCAACAAACAAGACCTTGAGGGTGATGCATTATTAAAACCGGCTAACTCAAGCACCATCGGAAAGACTCTGGATGGCACAGTGTAGAATTGACTATTTGATTGGTTCGTTTTATTTGCAAAACACTAGAGACAAGTCAGAAGCAGAGTTTTGATTGGCTGCTCGAAAAGGCCTTTTGAGTAATTCTTAATATATCTTAGATTTAAAAAAGTAAAGTATTCAAAACACAGTTAAACAAGGTCAAGAGATGTCGATGTTGTTAAATCGTTTACATGCAGTGATACATTTTTAAACGCTAAAGCTTTGGAAAAGTCGCCTCATCATATCCAGTGAAGGGGGGGTTTTGCTTTTGTTGTTAAACTGTAAAACGATTATAGTGACATTTTGAGTTTTTTCGTTGCTCCAAGGACGTCATGTTTTCAGTGTCATGATTTTTTGTTCTAACTTTTATTTTTCGTTATTTTTAACGTTGTATTATAGGATCCCAGCGAGTTGGGTTGTTGTGTTAGCGCTGTTGTGAAGTGCAGTATAAAACCCCATTGAAGGATATGATGAAGCTCTCAGACATGTCTCTGCTGTGGTGGTTTTTCTCCAGTGCTTTTTGAGTTATAATGATGACCATAACACTCACACAAAAAAGTGTAGGTCTGGGAAAATGTTGTTGTGACTTCAGTGTAGAGTGTGTGTGGTGGTGTTTTTTTGTTGTGTGTATGGAAGCGAGCGAGTGAGTGAATGTTTGTTTCAAGCACGATAATCTTCAGTCGTGTCAGTTAAACTGATGTATTCTCCTATCAGTGTTGACCCCGCCCATCTCTACCAGTTGCATCCTGTTTTCCTCATGGAATGTGAGTAAAAATGATGTGCCTCTTGCACAAATAAAAACATTGTGTCTGTGTGTGCTGTAAATACTAATCTCAGGGATTCCACATTATGGAAAACCTGTAACAAAGGGAAAATTGACTGAATATAAGGAAAATAGCCTTTTTGTAGTGAATAAGGTTTTATTCTAGTAAATTTTCTCAACGGAAAAAATATTTTAAATATTATTTATTGAAATAGTTAATGTATTATATATATGGTTTTGTTTTATGAGCTAAGTACAAAAAACTAAATTTTAATGTAAAGGGCAGCCAAGGACAAAAACACCTAGACACATTTAAGTTAAATTATATATTTATTGGACATATTTATTACATTATATTTTAGAAGATGCCCATTTCTCTTCAAACATTAATTTACCCAAACATCCATAATAATATAAACTAAGTAACATAACATTAAAAATAATTTCAAACATTAGTTGCTGCTGCGGTTCAAAAAAGACCAGTCAGATCTGTTGCATTCCAGATGTTTAAGCAGCCTTTATGGCACCATTAGCTGCTCGTTTCTTCCTCATGGTCTTAGTGAATGGGTATATACACTTGTTTAAACCCAGAACGTGACATGTCACTGCTTTGGATTCCCATGGAAACAGACTGCAAAGGCAAGATGTCAGTTAAGTGAGCATCTAGTGTGTAGGGCATCAAGGTTTGCTATTATAAAAAAATGTGTTGTGCCATAAATGAGGTAGAATTATTTACTGTGGTGCAAATGTGAATGGAAATAAGAGTGAAGTCAAGCATGTCGATGTTAGTGTGCACTCCCGCTCTGGCCAGGAAGGGCTATAGGTCAGTCTGGGGATGCACACTAGCGGCTGGTCTGTGAGAATGGCGTTCATGGCCTGCTGTACACAGAATAAAGGGTGCAGTGGAGGCAGGATCAGTTCAGTCTCTGCCCTGCAGGAGCAGAGAAACAACAAGAGTAAAGTACCATCAGGGACTATTTACTGCAATTTACTCATAACTACTGCAATTTACTTATAAAAAATGTTTCTTGAGCAGCAAATCAGCATATTAGAATGATTTCTGAAGGATCATGTGACATTGAAGACTGGAGTAATAATACTAAAATTTCAGCTTTGCATCACAGAATAAATAACATTTTAAAATATTAAAACAAGACTTTTAATTAAAATATTACTATTTCTACTGTCCATTTGATTACATAAATGCAACCTTTGTTGAGCACGAGACTTTCAAAAACATAAAAAAATCTTACCAGCCCCAAACTTTTAAACAATACTGTATATAGAAATATAAAATATAAACTATACATCTATACAGTATCTCACATTTCGGCAATCAATTTAGTATATCTTTTCAAGGGACAATACTATGGAAATGAAACTTGGATATATTTTAGAGTAGTCGATGTGCAACTTGTATAGCAGTAAAGATTTACAGTCCTCTGAAAATAACTCAACAGACAGCCATTATTGTCAAAAAAGATGGAAACAAAAGTGAGTACACCCTAAGTGATAACAGCTATACACCGTTTAACCATGCAAAGCCACGTCCGTCTGCTTGACGGGACCATACACATTTGTGTATCTTGTTTTAGAGCAGTTAAAATTGGTTATTTGAGTACAATTCTCTCGTGCTGACCACTGGATGCTCAACATAGCACCTCATGGCAAAGAACTCTCTGAGGATTTGAGAATTAGAAGTTTTGCTCTCCACAAAGAGGGCCTAGGCTATAAGAAGTTCGGTAACAGCCTGGAACTGAGTTACAGTACAGTGGCCAGGGTCATACAGAGGTTTTCCAAGACAGTTTCACTCGGAACAGGCCTCGCAAGGGTCGATCAAATAAGTTGAGTCCTTGTGCTGTGCGTCAGATGCAGAAGCTGGCTTTGAGTGCTGCCAGCATTGCTTTAGAGGTTGCAGAAGTAGAAGATAAGGTTTTATTTTTCAAAGAGGAATTTCATTCAAGGTGCATATGTAAACAAGGGTTATGCAATGGGATTTCCTATGTGATCATAAGAAGTTAGAGGTCCTTGGGAGAAAGTGCTGGTGATCTATGTCAGTATAGCTGAAGTAACAGCTTGTCAGTGCTCACACTTGCAAAAATGGCCGTCATCCCAGAACGCTCACATGAGTGCTGCCAGCATTGCTGATTAAGGTAAAGGATTGCAGCATAGTGGCGAGAAGATCAAGCAGATAAGTTTTATTTGTCCTCCAACAGAGTGACATTTTCATTCTGTTTTTTTCAAAGTTTGAAAAAGTGTGCAGTATGAGCACATTGGGGCATCCTCCTTGAGAAATGTTACACATTTTTTTGCTGAAATGTGAGGGGTGTACTCTTGTGAGATACTGTAGAAATTGTGTGAGTTTTCCAATGGTGTCAATTTCCTGACCTAGTTCTGCTGCCCTCAAATATGCCACTGTCCACAATATAAGGACACACAAGAGTGATCTTCACTCCATCCATGTCCTCTTCTGTCGACAGTTCATGGGCCAGAGACTCACGAAACCCCACTGCTGCAAACTTACTGGCACAGTAGTCCTAAAATTCACACATTAAGACATCAGTAGTTTAAAGTGGAAATCAGGAATAAATCAAACACTTTAAAGGTGGGTTTGGAACTGTATTTTTACTCAGTTGCTAATACAACCAGTCTGTATATCTCACCTCTACACAGGCTGTGCTGAAGAGGCCAAAGACGCTGGCTATAGTGATGATGTGTCCATGATTTTTGGCCTTCATCTGGGGCAGGAATGCCTTGACGGTCTACATGCAGAAATAAAAATCAAGTAGTTTGATATACAGTAGGTATACACTCAAACGCATAGATTACCTTAAACTTCTGGGTTCTAAACCTGCATGCACTTAATTTTTCCGTGGAACACATACTGAGAATTCTATAAACATCTTCATGCAGCTCTATGAAAAGCACTATAACAGTACAATTAAAGTATTCAACATTACCTATTCATATACCATGTTGTCTGAAAACAAACAATAGCTTTGTGCGAGGAAGAGATTGAAATTTAAGTTATAATTTGATGATAATCTTCCCCTCAGGGAAAGTTCTGAAATCTCATTTGGTTCAGTTAGGAATGAGATTTCTCACGTTCAGTCATGTCACAACAAAGTCGTTCAAATGTGAATGTTGTTTCAGAGCTTTGGCAGAGAGGTTTTTTTTTGGATCTTGAGAACCACGGTTAATATGAAAAGCTGCATGAACATTCTTCCAAAATCATCAGATTGTTTCCCACACAAACATAACAAAATAATTGATATGGCATTAGGATGAGTAAATGGAGACTTAATGGAGATAAATCAAAAGCTCAAATGATAAAGCAATAAATCAAACTCTTCAAATGATAAATCAAAAGCTCACATGTAATTTCACTTCCATGGATTCGATTATCTGGGAACAAACACACTGAAAAAATGTAGATGCACTTTAAGCTGCCTTGGATAAAAATGTCTGCCTATTGAATACATTTATAAATGCAAAAAAACCATAGTATCACCATCACTGGTTGGCATCCAGTGCACTCATCAGCCCAATGCAAATAATGTGTAAAGACTGCTCAATGTGAGCATTTATCCACTTCATACGTGGTCACGGTTATTTGCAAAGTGAGACTTTTATAGGGGAATAACATGTTTACATCAGATAAGGCGTTTAAATAAGGCTAAAGGGATAAAATCAGGCAATTCCCACATTGTGTTCTATGCATATCAATAATACAAATGAAGGCAAAGCAGCATTATTCACTTTTAATCCATCTATTTGTCAAACTTTGGCATGAATACAGAATGTAGCACACAACGTTCACATGCCATTTTACGGATTCTCATCGTTCTCAGTTTATAAGATTAATTAATGAGTCTTTGTTTTATTTGAGGCTATTTAAGCATCTTTATTTCTTGGGTCTATTGAGATGTTCAACGTATAGTTCATGCATTCCCTGAGAGTTGAACCCACGACCTTAGTATTGCTAGAGGCATGTTCTACAATTAGAAATGTATTAAAATGACTGAAAAATAATTATAAAATTTACTGAAAAGCACATATTCTTTTCAAAGTTTAGAGAACATATTTTGAACACTTATGGGTGTATATTTGACTTTCTGGTTATCAGACAAAAAAAAGCTGAACAGCTTTGGAGACATTTAGCCTTACATTCACCTTCCTATTGGATTTGTTTCTTACAAACGCTTAGCATTTCACTTCACAAGACATTGATTTATCGGCTGGAGTCCTGTAGATTACTTGTGGATTATTGTTGTGTTTTTATCAGCTGTTTGGACTCTCATTCTGACGGCACCCATTCACTGCAGAGGATCCACTGGTGAGTAAGTGATGTAATGCTCCTTATCTGTTCTGATAAAGAAACAAACTCGTCTATTTCTTGGATGGCCTGAGGGTAAGTACATTTTCAGCAGTTTTTCTTATTTGGGTGAAATATTCCTTTGTGATGCACTACATCTGGACACCTGTGTGAACTTCCAAAAACACTCTACAACTCACATTGGAACCAGTAAAAACCATAAAAAAATGACTAGCCTTTATAATTTGTTTGAACTTTGAAGATACCATTTGTGATTTGTTATTTCAAACATCTTACCCAAAAGAGAGCGTGGCCGTTTACTTTCAGAGCTCTCTCCACCATGGCATCAGGACAGTCCAGGGGCCGGATTCACGAAACATTCGTAAGAAGAAATTTCTTAATTTATTTCTTAAGAAGATTTTCGTGAATCCGGCCCCAGGAGTCTGTCGCCCCATCGCTTCCCACCTCCTTCCGTACCTGGCCGGCTGTGTGGCACACTTGTCACATCCACCGTGTACGCGTGTGCCTGGCACCCTTGCGCCCTCACTAGCTTTGCTGTCATCTCATTAATTTCTCCGTTGATGTCCCACACGACCCACAGCACCACTTCTGCGCCGTGCTTTGAAAACTCCAGGGAGAAAAGGCGGCCCAGAGCTCCTCCAGGTTCCTCCGTTTATTAGCACCAACTCGCCGTCTATGGGCTTCGTACGCGGTCTCAGCATGATCCACAGACAAGTAGGCAACACTACGCCCAGAAGCATCATCTGTAAATCCATTAGGAAGATCATGGTGTCCATGTAGAGGTGTGTGTGAGTGAGACAGCCAAGCAGGTTGCCCTGTTTCTGGACTAGCCATGTTATCCCCCCAGAGGCTGTTTAAATTCTCCTGTTCTCAGGTCAGGATTTGGTAAAGATATTTGGAGCAACCAATTAAACTTCTTTTGCTGTGAGAATAAAAGGAGTACGGGGGCCATTTCAATGGTTTTGCGTTTTCTCACAAATAAGGCTGCATTCCCTCATTGAAATATAATTTAAAGAATATTTTGTCAAATTTAAATTTTAAGATAATTTTAGAAAGAATACTTTACTGGAGTAATCTATGAGTTGCTATATATATATATTTATAGTCTGATACAGAATCTGTGTACCCTATGCCACCACTGTTCAAAATTTAAATCGATGAAATATTGCAATATTTTCAGAAACAATGAATTCCTCACTAAAGCTGTTTCACATGATAATAGTCATATATGTAATCAACTTGCGACATAAATAATGGAGAATTGGGCTATTGAGCTCCCTAAACCACAAAAACAACCCATACAGTGGATATTCGTAAACCACAAATATTAGTCCAAGCTGTGCCTTTGCACACAAAATACATTTTAACAACTCAGTAAGTAGATTATGTGTGTATAGCATCAATCTGGTGTGGTCTCATTCTTGCTTTTTTTGAACAGTTTTATGTTCAGTTTGGGAATTAATGGATCAAAGGTCTCCATGTTTGATTGCATGTTTTAAACAAGTCATCTTTAACCTTGTTTTTCAAACCTGCAGATGTCAAATTAGTACTACTATTACTTCTACTACTAATAATAATAATTGCATGATCACAACTATTTTTATGATAATAAATTATTAGAAAAGAACGAGAATAAATGTATTGCTTTAAATTGAGCACAATGGATGTACTGGAATATAAATGAATAATACTTGAGAGTTGAGACAAATATTGCACCCAAAACATTTCTCAAAGGCCAGTGGAACTCTTTATATGTATGTGTACATGTATTTCACTAACAGTATCAAAGCTCCATTTATTTTACACACATATCATGTATGCCCTTGCATGTGCCAATAACCTCACATAACTATTCATTCCCTCTGTCTTTGCATATGAGACATGGGAATGTGAATATATGAGGCCCTACATTACAGCAGTGCCTATGGTATTGTTCTTTCTGCATGAATGGCCTTTAGCTACAGGAATTAATGTAATCCTCTCTTTTCACATGTTTCAGCATCAGTGGGCAATCCTGGCCAGCTAAGGAAACATTGAAGAGCGTCCTCAACCATAGAACATGATCTAACAACTGTATATGCAAAACAAACTTAAATACATTAGATCTTATATACATTTCATTGGCTAAATATTTATTGGCAAAAATATAAGCGCAAAATATTTTAGGTCATTCGGTACTTTAAATCTTTGTCATTTATACAGGCTGTGATATTTGAAGTCCCCATTCTTTATGACCATCTTAATGATGGATTCTTACAAACTTGCAGTTTTTCACTTCACAAAATGTTAATATACTGTAGTCTTGTGGATTATTGTGATGTTTTTAATCAGCTGTTTGGACTCTCATTCTGACGGCACCCATTCACTGCAGAGGATCCAATATGAGCAAGTGATGTAATGCTACATTTCTGAAGAAAAATCTCATGTACATCTCATATGGCCTGAATATAAGTACATTTTAAGCACATTTCTGGGTGAACTTTTCATTTAAGTGTCATGAGGCAAAACATTGAAAACTAAAATCTCTGACCAAGTGAAGCATGCTATCTAAAACAGGCCCAGTAAATGTCACAGTCCAGCTCAGACGTGCAGCAAGATGTAGAAGTCAATTACATGCATGAGTTCTTCAGATGTGGGGAGCGACATATTCAGGCTGCTCATTATCATGTCAGCGTGCAGCTCCAGACGCTCATGGATGGTTTTTTACCTTGCTCTGCTGGTAACACTGGTGTCCCAGAGCGAAGGAGGTTGTCAGGATACGGGACTGTGTTGCATTGGACAAAACCAGTCATGTATTACTGAAGACTGGAGGAAAGATCGCTCCTATGGGGAATGTTACTGCGACCAGGCATGCAAGACGACATTGGACTGTTGTCACGACTATGACCTTGCCTGTCCAGGTTTCTAGAATTTTATATTTTTCAGGTGCTATATATTAAAATTGTAAAACAGATTCAGACTACTTCAGGCAATGTCTGTACTGGATTTTATTAGATTTGATCCAGAGCTTTGTATTTAAAACTTTGCTTCCCAGAAAATATAACAATATTAATATACTATAATCAAAAATTAATTTAAAATCGAGATTTTTATGAGTATAAAATATTACATAGAATATATTTTATATAATATTTTAAGATATATTAAGATTTGTAATGTTTTTGAAAAACATATCTAATGCTCACCAAGGCTGCATTTATTTGATTAAATAAATACATAAAAAACAGTAATATTGTGAAATATTATTACAATTTAAAATGTTTATTAATGTCTATTAAAATGTGATTCAAAGCTGATTTATTTTTCAGCTTCATTACTCCAGTCTTCAGTGTCACATGATCCTTCAGAAATCATACTAATTATCTGATTTGGTGCTCAAAAAACATTCCGTTTTATTATCAGTTTTTTATTATTATTTTTGTTGAAACCACAATACAAAGAGAGAAAAAAACAGCATTTATTTAAATATAGTCTTTTGTGACATAAATGTCTTTACTGTCATTTTAATCAATTGAATGCATCCTTGCTTAATAAAAGTAATAGTTCTCTTTTTTTAAGTGTATGAATGCATTTGGGAAAGAATAGGCGCTGTAGCTGTTTATCATTTCTTTTGTTTCACATTTTACTTAATGCTACAAATGATTTTTTTTGAGGAATTAATTTTAAAGTAAATAAATGCATTTAATACAGAATGTAGTGAGCAGGCATTGTTGCATGCATCCATACAAAACAAAGTTTCTGTGGCCTTTGAAAACTTCTCACTGCAGTACTTTACACATGTTCCCGCTTTTTATTATTTAACACACTGGAGGAAAAAAGCTTTCAAACATCTTTTTAGTGCAGATTGTTGTGTGATCCTGTCACAGTGTAATGTGTAACGGTTCAGTTAAAAACTACACTGGAGACACTAAACCTCATTTCACACGCAAAGAGGCCTTAAAGGCACAACAACAAAAACAGCAGCAGCAAAACAGCCTGTGTAGTCTGAAGTTTCAGAGAGAGGGTGGAAAATGTCACGAAAAACTTTTCTTGGTGCAAGAAAAATGATCAAATGGTATGATATGACACTTTTGTCTGTTGCTGCTGCTTATTACATTTGTGGATATCATTGCTTTAGCTTCTACATCTATGTGTTTTAGCCGTATCCTGTGTGGTGAGTGAATGGAGCGTGTGGTCTGGCTGTCTGGAGCCGTGTAAACCCACACTGCGCACCAGGCAGAGACAGGTGATTCAGAAAGCACATAATGGAGGCGCACCCTGTCCCTCTCTACATCAGACCGCAGGCTGCGCGGAGTATCACGACCAGCACGGCCCCTGCCTACAATCACTAGGTACGGAAATCTAAAGCTTAAGCAAAGCCATTTGCCATCCAACAACAGAAATGTCACATATCATAATCAACAATGGATAGCATCTCAGAAGGTCTGAGGTCAATCCATAATAAAAGCATCCGGTAGGCACATAAATGTATTGAAAATGATTTATACAACCATTATTTTTCCATTGAATTGTTACTCTGTTAGACTCCATGGTACAAATTACATCCCATTTATCTGAGTGAATATTTATCTTATATAATCACATTATCAGTACACAGACTGGTTCTGACTGTAATCAAATGATGAACTGTAATCATCTTCGTCAGTGCATATTCTCTAGGCACTATAGCAGCAATCTAAATGTCACCGGTTATGCTGAGCAACCACGTGCTTTTGAAATCGAGTTGAACCTTCTTATGAGACTACAGGTGAAGGATGGGGCCACATATGCATTAATATCTCTCTTTTTTAATCTTTGACCTACTCCTCTGTCTCATTATTTTGCAGTCCCAGCTCTCATCACCACGGGTGGCTATGGAAATGCAAGAAAAAAGAGGGAGATTCTGGACAACAATATCACAGGGTAAGATTTGACCATCCAACATAAAAAAGGCCATGGTAATTTCTTTTTTTTCAACCATGGTACATATGTAAGATCTCACAAATCACCACAATAATATAATTATTGGATCATAAATACAGTAAAAAGTATTGTTGTGAAATATTATTACAATTTTAAGTAACTAAGTTTTCGATTTTAATATATTTTGAAATTGTATTTATTCCAGTGATGCTAAGCTGAATATTCAGCATCATTACTCCAGTCTTCAGAGTCACATGATCCTTCAGAAATCATTCTAATATGCTGATTTGCTGCTCAAGAAAGATTTATTATCACTATAAACACTGAAAACAGTTGTGTTGGTTAATATTGTTTTGGACACCGTGATATATTTATTTCAGGATTCATTGAGCCGAGGAATATAAAGTTCAGAACAGTAGCATTTAGTTGAAATACAATGTGTTTATATTATTTGCAAGCCTTGCAAATCTGTAATATGAATTTTGATCATTTTAATGCATCCTTGTCAAGAGTATAAATAAATAAAAATCATACTTATCCCAAATGTTTATATATATACTGTATATAGTGTATGTATATTTATGTGTGTCTGTGTGTGCACACTTCAGTTACTGTGTGGAGTTCAGACTCACGTCCCTAACAGCGGGTTGTCAACACAGTGTCAGTCCACACACTCGCTGGATGCGGTACCTGAAGGAGGGGCATCAGGTGTGTGTGGAGTGCCAGCCACCAGCACTGGCCCAGGGCCAACGCTACTGCTCCGGGGACGGAGAGAACATGGGACAGGACAGGTAAATGCAGAGAAATGTATTTATTTTAAATGAAGTGCAATAATTTAGACACTCCCCTCAGTTTATAAAAACAAACAATAATCATTAGAATTAGAAATGTTTAAATAGTTGTTTCAAAAGTATTGCCCTGAGACATTATACATGTTCACAGGAGACTAGTGTGATGAAATTCATCTTCTCATAGAGCAAAAAACACTCACAGGAAATTCTAGAAGTTAATCCTACCAGAAACTGAGGATTTAGACAACTTTACAACTCAAAGAATACACACACAATTTCTTAATGGAGGAATTAATATATACTAGGTACAGTTAAAACTTTATATATTGTGAAATATTATTATATTCTAAAAATATTTATTTTATCTTTCAATACATTTTAAAATGCAATTTATTCCTGTGATGCAAAGCTGATTTTTCAGCATCATTACTCCAGTCTTCAGTGTCACGTGATTCTTCAGAAATCATTTAATATGCTGATTTGGTGCTTTAAGAAACATTTCTTACTACTTTTGATCAATTTTATGCATCATTGCTGGGTAAAAGTATTGATTTCTCTGACTCTAAACATTTGAACTGAACATATAGTTGACTGACTTCACTTCAGCTTTAAATCATTATGTGATTCATAAATAGCTAAAAACAAATTACCACGACAAGCCATTACAAAATACTGTGACAAGTCTAAAAATATTTTAAGAAATATGGTCTCCTGAAGTGAAGTAGGCCAGGTTTTTCCAAGTAATTGAGACTAGAACTTAGCCACTAGAGGGAACTATGACACATCTTTAAATATTCAAAAGCTAGTGTATAAAACATCCTGTACTGCTTTAAGACTTGTGCACTCATTTGAAGCACTCTAGAGCCTTGTTATGTTTAAAAATTGCTTATTTAATCTGGGCTAAATTTAAAACCATAATGATGCTGGTTTATTTTTATATATAGTATTTCTAATATAATATATTTTATATTAACCAACACATAACATGCTTGTATTATTCATAAGGTAGGGTTGAAACTCTTAACCTAGCTCAAGGACAACAGCCAGAACGATACTCGTCACTCTATCTGTATTCCTCTATCATCTTTTTCCATCACATTCTCACTCTCTCACTCTTAGGAGCTTGTCTCTGCAGTGGCAGGCCGTGGGGAATTCTCAGTGCAGAGGGCTGTGGAGACGGGTCCGTCGACGAGACTCCTGTTCCTGTCCTACTGTACACCGTTTTCTCTTCATCTAACTCGAACGCTTCAATCAGCCCAAACGGGGTCATGAAATTTCACACTTTTAAGAAGTGGTGGTTGAATGTGCAGAGACTATTTGTAGCTCAAACCAGCTCTAGGCTTGTATGCCAAATGATAGAGTTGATACCTCATTACAGTACGTTATCAAGAAAAGATTCAATATTAGTCACAGTTAATTCCCATTTATACATAAAAGACTAATGCTAATGGCCATCATATTATGATTAAAGGAATATTTCACCAAAAAATGAAAATTTGCTGACAATTCACTCACCCTCAGGCCTCCCATGATGTAGATGGGTTTGTTTCTTCATCAGATTTGAAGAAATGTATCATTGCATAACTTGCTCACGAATGGATCATCTGCAGTGAATGGGTGCCGTCAGAATGAGAGTCCAAACAGCTGATAAAAACATAACAACTAGAAATCCACATGACTCTAGTCCATTAATTAATGTCTTGTGAACATGTTTTGGATTTTGATGTGAAAGGACAAGAGAGGATGGTCTTTTTTTACTGGAGGAAGCGTTATTATGAATTATAGACTGGTATTTTGGCCAGAAGCAACGGTTTACAGTTAACACACCTTAATAATTTGTTTCTTACAAACACACAGCTTTTCACTTCACAGTGTGTTAATTGATGGACCGGAGTCGTGTTGATTACTTGTGGATTATTGTGATGTTTTTTATCAGATGTTTGGACTCTCATTCTGACGGCACCCATTCACTCCAGAGGATTCAGTGTTGAGCAAGTGATGTAATGCTACATTTATCCAAATATATTCATTTTTGGGTGAACTATTCCTTTCAGCAGCAATTATGAATTTTAACCGGTAATATATTAAAAGCAGTAAATAAAATATTTGGTTGCTTTTGTTTTTTTCTTTAGAGCAAATTACTTCTACGTGTGAATTCGTTTTTTAGGGGTCTTTCGGGACACACCATTCAAATTCATGCATATAAACTCTAATGACAACACAGAATAATAGGTAAAATTAATAATCTATATCATTTATTTGATTTCCAGCCAACCAAGGGGGAAGGGGGACAACTCTTCTTCATACTGCAAAGAAATCTAAAGATTTCAGGACGTTGACACATTTTGGCTCTTTTTCCTATACAAGACAAGGAATTGGCTTTTTGTCACATACAGAACAAGTTACAGCTTCAGAGGTACGACATGCATTAAACAACATAACGCACATACAGAAACAACGGCATAGAAAGTCAACAGGTAGAAAGATTACAAAACAAACAGCCTTTAGACCTACAAACAACACTGTAGAAGATTTAGGGCAAGGGAGGGATTGTAAACAGTGCTCTCTTTTTTAGTTCCCTGGAAATTCTACATGGATGTTTATGGTAATTTAATTTAATCATGAAATACTTCCTAAATTTTATACTTCTAGTTACCACTGTAATTGTACAATTTCATAAGAAAACAAGAAATATCTAATAAATCTTATTTGTGCTTTCTCGTTGAAATTTAAACACATAAATCCTTACAAACCCTCTCATAATAATCAACTGAATTAAAAGTCAAAGTGCCGATTATCTAATACATGTAACTGTAAACCAAAAATCACATTTCATTTTCAAACAGCATCATGTTGATGTCACAGTTTGACACATGTGTGAGAAATTTGAATACCACTTAATTTGAAGGATTTTATAAATGTACCATGATGAATTGCTACCTGCACTGTCATGTGGGTGGGTATTTTAGACAAAACACCGTTAATGCCATCAAACCATCCAAATAAGACACTGATATTGGACTCAAATTACTGATTGTCATCACTGTTTGTAGACTGGTGTAAAACAAAAATATCCCCAAAATAATCACCCATATATAACTCCCTCTAATCTTTGTAAATGCTCTATGAACACTGCACTGCAAATGTTCCTGTGGGACTTCACAGAATGACATCTGCAGAACATACAGTATATCATCAATAATACAATATATGCTAATCTCTGACATCTATGATTGAGCAATTAACATGGACTATATGGGGTGAATCTCACAAAACCTGCCAAGATCATGTTTGGGTTGTCTTTCAATGGAAAAAGATCAATGGAATTAAAAGAAATGTAAAAATGTTACTTCATACTGCATAAAGAAAATGAAAGCAATATTAGGAGCCAGTAAGATTGTTTGTTTTATCACATTTTTTACATGACAAATTAAGAACATTTCCCCTGATTTTAATCCCCAAAATATATATTATCTTTAATCAATTTTCAATTTTTTTGTCTAATTTCTAATTTTTTGTATCTAGGTAATTTTTGTGTGTAAAATATATTATTTCAAACCAAATTTTGCTTTATTTTTTAGTATCCAGTTGAGTATTTTTCATATATAGAAAATGTGACCCTCTCTGTGAAATCCAGGCTAAAGTCTCAAAATAAGATAACAAGCATCAAATTTGGATTTCAACCATTAATTTCACTATAATTTCAATCTTTGACATGGCCTTACTCAGTCAATATTAAAGATATGACGGTTACATTTTCACAGAATGTTCTTTACCTTATGAATGATGATTTTATGAAGAAAACAGTAAATCACTAAAAATCGACTTTAGCTGGGTTTTCACAGAGAGGGTCACAAATTAATTTTTTATTTATATTCTGCTTTGAAAAAAGTTTAAATAATATATATTTTTTGTGTGTGGGGGGGGGTCCTTAAAATAATTTAAAAAGACAAAATGAAAATATTTTTCTTTTGATTTTTGGGTGAAATTTGTTAGACATTTCTTTGTGAGATTCACCCATGGATCATTACAAAAAACAAAGTTGACATTGACTTCAGGGCACAGCCTAACACAGATACAGGAAAGAGAGTTTTGAATGGCTTCAGTAAAGTCCCATTTTAGCGCTATGTTCTCTCCATATGAATCTATTGAATGAATAGGGCATTAAATGTGGAGCATACACCCAACAGATCATGGATATTATATAATATCCACATAAAAGACCACAAGTAGAGCAATGGACATTAGCACTCAGAAAGCAGCTTCCTTTCCCTCTATTATAGTAAGCAGTACACATCGTTACATTCACAATTTATTCTTTATTGAGAGGGAGAGGGAAGATCCCTCTCACCTGCAGATTTTTTTTCATCTTTCTCCCAATCACACCCTCCTCCCGCTCTCTTGCAGAAAATTGTTATTCCGTTCACACCTCAGTTCAACTCAGATAAAATCATTGAGACAAGGATGGAAGCGTACACACACTCAGAAGTCTCAGGAGAGGCCGAGTTTCCCCCCATCATCTTCGCACTCCCCTGATAGCACATGCACACACATACATATTCTAAAAGACAAGTACATTCTGACGATGTGACTTTTAGTGATGCTATTTGTTGACACAGATGCAACTGAGTGTATGATTTTGATCTAATTTTGCCCTCACTATCCCGGTTTTCAAATATGATCACTAGCAGGGAGGGCTTGTGGTCACCATGGAAACTGGATATAGTCATCTTCAGGACATTGTCTACATACCTGTGAATACATGCTGGACTATGTGTTTGCATGTGGTTACACAATGGTGCGGATGGTGATGTTGGATATAAGGATCTAATTTTTAAGGATATTAAGTTTGTGCAGTGTGAAAGGATTGTATTAAATTTGGAGGTAAACATGGTCATGCATTATGTACTGTATTACAGAGCTCTCTATCAGAAAGGATAAATGTTTGGGATTAACTGGTGGTCATAATGTTGAGCCTGAATAACAATTGAGGACACAAAAGGTCTCATAAAACCTTTTATTAAATCATATATTTTAAAATAAACATTCTCCCTGGCAATGCAAAAGTATGAGACCATCTCCCTCATTTCGTATGATCATCTAGAAAATACTTTAGAAATATATATTTATTCTTATATTCAGAAATATTTGTGTTTGAGAACTTCTAACTGAAATGTTGAATTGGCCTGAAGTTTTTCAGTAGTTTCTATCTTGCTGAGATACAATTCTAGCCTTCCATCATTTACCAATATCTGGTAACAACAGGGCGAGGTATGTGTTGTCCATTCGTTCTCATTGTTGCTTCTGTTTGGGCTGCCAATATGCATGTGCTACGTAATCGTTTTTTTTTTTACATAATTTAAAAAAGCAGTCATAAACATGGGCTTTTTGAAAGACAATATTACATATGTAAGCACAGCAAGAAGCGCATCTTAAGTAATTTTCTTAAATAACAACACCTTTTGAATTTTAAAGGGATAGTTAACCCAAAAAAGAAAATTGTCACATTTACTCACCTCACTTTTAAACCTATATGCATTTCTTTATTCTACGGAACACAAAATATATTTTGAAGAATATTTGGGTCTAAACAACAAAAAAAGTGCTATACAGAAGAAATATAGCACACAGGAATGAAATGAGACAAAGTAAACAATGACATAACTTTCATTTTTTTTGGTGAACTATCCCTTTAAAATCTGCCAAACTAGAAAAAAAAATATTAAAGATGACACACAAGTAAATGAGGGGAGGTAAATTTAAACAGATTTTGGTCTCTCCCGATTAAATAATTGACTGTTGATTCTTATACTGGTGATTATGAGACAAGAAATATGTGAGACAGACTTCTACAAATAATCTTCATGTCTATATAAAAATAAATTAATGAAGTAGAATCACACACCATGTGGAGATAGAGCTTGTGTGCAGGAATGTTAATTATTTTATACGTGCAAATTATCATACCATCAACCCTCCCTATTTTAAATAGGCTTGCACACAAGCACTCATACTGTATGCAGACCCATAACTGCAGTTAAGTAAGGCCAGTTTATTAGGGGAGAGGCGAAGGGTGCACTACTAAACAGGGTATAACATGTCTCTAATGCTAATCTTTAAGGTGGGCTCTGGACAGTGACTAGCTGACGTGGGCAGTGACGGACTGTCCCCCTTGATGTACCATACACATCTGTACTTAAATGTCTGGTAAGTGTTCAGCCTCAAGCTAATTAAGCTTTAGCATACATTCTGATCTTTTCACAAACAACTGTAGACCAGATCCGCTTTGGCTTTATCTTACCCCCGCGGTGCACCAATGCAGGCTTGTTTACTGAAGAGGAAAAAGGGCAAGAGGTGTAGGCAGTGGTACATCCTCAAGATCCTGTTTCTTAATGATGTAACATGACCACTGTTTTCCAGTGAACTCTCCCGCATAAAGCACCAGGGTAGGCCCCCTGGTCAGATGCCTGTAAAATGATTCTCCATTGTACATTAGTCTCTGCTTTCCCCAAAGTCCTTGACTGAACTTGGCCTTCTTTCCCCTCTTGGATTCCCTTTGGAGTCCAACTCACAACTTTGAGGCCTCAGAGGCCCTTATCAAATGCGTTGGAATGTCCCCTCTCCCCTTTAGGCCTTCGTGAGGTCTCTGAAGCCACATGGTTCTCATGGACAACACTTCGGCTACTTCCCAGTGGGAATAGGCAGTTCTGACTGAGCAGCCTTTGGGCAGCTTCTAAGTGGTTGGTGGCCCCATGGTAACCACTGAGCCGAGGCTTGGAGCTCAGGCCACCCAGCAGGCGCTCCGATGGGCCACCTTCACGCAAGTGCTCCTCGTCATCTGTGTCGGCATCGATGTACTTGCTGATGGACGCATCGTGAAAAGTGAAGACTGCAGGGGTGAGCGCCTTTCTCTCGGGTGTCTTAGGTGGAGTCCTGCTGCTGGCTGTTGTGTAGACTGACACCTCCTGGCTTAGGATGGAGTGGTCAGAAAGAATAGAGCTGTCAGACAGAGGACCACCTGATGGGCTGGCCTCCTCACAATTGCGATGATTCATCCTAACTGAATGCATTTTCTGAGAGTTTCTGAGAAGTCCTTGTTGCTGTGAACCCTCGCTTTTGAGAGGTTTAGCACCAGAACATGGTGGTGTGAGCATAGTATCATGCTCCAAGGTGGTCTGCAGACTCGGATTAGCACTGACCCGAACAGAGAGGCCAGAACCAGGGCTGTGGGAGAACCGAGAGCTCTCTGGGATGGATAAACCTTCTGTCGGACTGTAGGGGAATCGTGGGTTTTCTTGGAAGTCTGTTGCACAGCTGATATAACTGTCAATGCTTGACAGACTTTTCATGTCTACCACCCCTTCACGACCGCCAATCAGTGGGTTGCCTCCTTGACCTGACAAGGCTCCCAGCTCAATTTCATCCCTTCTATGGCCTGCTCGGGATGAACATCTGTCTTTGTTGTTAAGGTTAGGCTGTGACTGAGTCTTTGCCATCTGGTTGTATATCTCTTCTAGTTTCTGTGCATTAAGCCTCTGTGGACTAGACTCTCTCGCCTTGCTAGGAGAACCTTGGTCTGGATTGAAGGAACGATTAGAACTGGTTTCTGAAGCTGCCCGCTTGGATGACCATTTCCATCGACTGGGTGAGAGATGGTTGTCCTGGGTTATCTCACCCTTGTCCATAACCACCACATCCAGAAGCTCTGCACCACGGGAAAACGCCTCTCTAACATTCATGGACACTATGCTGCCATTGCGTTTGGCTCGCTCTAGAGCCTCCCGTCTCTTTACGGCCTTCTCTTGCCGTTTCTGCTCCTTGTAGAATTCAGAGAAGTTGTTGACGATGATGGGAATGGGAAGGGCAATAACTAACACTCCTGCTATGCAGCAGAGTCCACCAACAATCTTACCCAGAAGGGTCTTGGGGTAAATGTCTCCATATCCAACAGTGGTCATGGTAATAGTGGCCCACCAGAAGGAGGCAGGGATGCTCTTGAACTTTGTGTCATCTTCGTCCTTCTCAGCAAAGAAAACTAGACTCGAAAAAATCATGATCCCCATTGCTAAGAAGAGGATAAGCAGGCCCAGCTCATTGTAACTCCGTCGTAGCGTGAAGCCCAGTGACTGCAACCCAGTGGAGTGACGTGCTAACTTGAGGATGCGCAAAATCCGCATTATTCGAAAGATTTGCACCACCCGCCGCACATTCTGGAATTGCAGTACACTCTTGTTTGACTCGGTTAGGAATAGGGTGATATAATACGGTAGGATGGCCAGCAAGTCAATGACATTAAGGGGACCTTTAAAAAATTTCCATTTGTTTGGTGAGGAAAGGAAGCGAAGAAGATATTCCATGGTGAACCATGCAATGCACAAAGCCTCCACATGGGCCAGCTGGGGATTATCAGTTGTCTGACCAAACTCGTCTGTGTCTTGCAGCTCTGGGAGGGTGTTAAGAGACAAAGCGATAGTGGAAAGCACGATGAATAGAATAGAAATGATTGCCAAGATCTGAAAGACAAAAAAACAAACAAAAAATACACCATTAGAAAACAGGAAAAACCTTCAATACTGAGGTTTGTGTCTCATGGTCTCTTACATATTGGTAAAAACACTGGATACACCAGTGTAGTGATGACTTGACAGATCATTCATACTTTGTGAAATTTTTCTCTACTAACCCTAAACGAAGTCCAACATTGGTGTTTAGACCAAGAAAGCTTAATGAAAAGTCTGATGAAATGCATGGTGGCACTGAATACAAAGTTTCCACTAAGGGGTTTCTTATTTAATGTTCACTAGAAGTGCGCAGTCAGGATTAATTAAAGTGAGGCCAACAGAGAATGAGCTTGAAAAAGTGGTGAGTAAGGTCTAGGTAAATCATAGCAAGTGACAATATATTTTTCTTTGTGACTGTGAGCAAGAGATTATGCCACTGTTGCGATTTGCTGAAAACCTTGTAGAAACATGCTTTACCCCAGAAACCTGGTTAGACAGCCCTGTACAAAACAAGTTGTCGAATACATTCTCAGCCAAAACATGTAAATGAAATCTAAATCGTTATACTCACAGCTGAGTAATGAATGTCAAGACATTGCATTATAATGGCTTTACCTGTGTCGTTAGGTCAAGAAAGCAGTATAATGTAGTAAATGAATGAGTAACACAGGGCTGAGGGTTATTGAGAAATATCGAAATGTTGTGGAACATGCAATAACCAGCAAAACCAGAAGTTAGTAGGGCAAATGCTTCTTTAAATCCCCAACAAAGTCTAATTATTGACATAAAACTACACTAAAACGCCTAGTAAGAAAATAACTTGCTAATAAATACAATTAACAACTAAATTGGGTATTTAATTACCTAGAGATCTAGACAAGAAAAAAAAAACACTTGGTCTTTCAACTAAAACATCAGTTAAGGTCTGCTGTCTAAACACAGAATAGCTCTCCTTGGAGCTTTCCAGAAAAAAACTAAAACAAACTGTAAAGCTAGAAAAAGGTTTCTAAAGCTCTAAACCTCTGACAGAGCAGAACATAAAGTCCATTACAACAAAATTGCAAAGACGTGGCACAATCCTAACACTACTAAGCCTACTAAGAGGCTTTTATACCAAATAACTCAATAAGATGGACAATTGTCAGAGAAATGAACAAGACCTGAACAGTGCGGAGTTGCGGAGCTCTGAGATAAGAGAAACTTGGACAAAGAAACTCTCAATAATCTCTTCATAGACTCTGTGGGGGAGTGGAAAGAAGGAGGTCACTTCTGGTCAAAGCCTGGAGCAACTCAGTTCACTATAGGCAATGTGACAAAAACATTATATTGTAAGATTGCAGTTGACTTCTGTACTTTTTATGACTTAAACTAAAGCATGGTGGTGGCAACATGATTCAGGATTCCTAAAATGAGTCAGTTTTTGGTTTTACGCTTAAAAAAATAAACAAAAGACATTTACACCAAAGTATGCATAAATATTGTCTCATATACACACTGTTTGTGAAGGAGAAAGTGGTCATCTCTAGCCACGCTTTTCACATAACAGAATTATGAATCCCTAACTTGTTCCTCGATCTTATATTTTAGTCTGCTAATCTCTCTTTGACAGTATTATCAAGTGACTCACCTTCATATAAATACTATGGAGAATCATTTGTGACTCATTGCATTTGTAGGTTTTTCTCTGTGTGTATTAATGTGTCTAAGAAGGGATGATACCCTGCAAATAAGTTGGAAACAGTAATAAGATTAAAAACAGCCCATAACCTATAAACAACAAAGATTAGCCTTTTATTTATGAGCTTGCAAGATCTTCAACAGCATTATTTACTCACCGGTATCAGCAACCGCAATCTCTAAACCACACAGGAGCTCCTACCCCCTTCTGTTTTAAACTCACTGTCTGATAGCAGCTAATAGCTTTGGCTTGATGTTTGTGATGTCATTAGTATACATTCTGTTGCTAGAGATATAAAGTTTTGTATTGGTCCAAAGTGGTTAGCAGTGTAGTTCTTGTCATTAAAAGCCCTCTATAATCCCATTTTTTTCAAATGGAGACAAAATTTAATACCTAAATTAAAGAAACATAACTGGCGGGCCCATTATGCCTCCTGACCTGAACTATGAAAGAGCAACCACTGAGCAACAACAATTTACCACAGCTCTGAGTGATTCTGAACCCTGAAGCTAAGAAATCGTTTCTAGGTCATTTTCTTGGCCTTTTGCGCCAAACGTGTGTGCACATGTGCGTTACAAAATATTCTTAATGTTAAAGAGTGAAAAGGGCAGCTAAAACTAAGACAGTCCACTGCAGTGACAATGAATGTTAAATGGGGAATACATTTTAAAAGGGTTCAGCACAAATTCTCAGAGCGCAATCAATTGAGCCATTGACCAAATGATAATCTGTAAATAATGACTGTACACACTCAAGCTGGGGAAGGCATAACAGGGTCAACTCTCAGTAGAGATAAGGATGCACAGGGAGAAATCCCTGCATCTTAGTCCTCTCGGGTGAGCGGCTCATTATCACATCCAGTGGGGTGCTCCTACAAGCAAGTACAAATGATGTTCTCTTGAGACACACAACAAATATACTCATATTCATACACACACAAGCATGTGAAGGCTCCAAAAGCTGCTGCACAGCAGGACATTTCATAAAGGGCAATACAATGCATGTAATTACACAGGAAAGACAAATCACAAATGAGATTCTCATTAATATCTCTGTCTCCCTAAAAGCCTAGTGTGTGTGTGTGTGTGTGTGTGTGTGTGTGTGTTTTTTTGTGTGTGTGTGTGTGTGTGTGTGTGTGTGTGTGTGTGTGTGTGTGTGTGTGTGTGTGTGTGTGTGTGTGTGTGTGTGTGTGTGTGTGTGTGTGTGTGTGTGTGTGTGTGTGTGTGTGTGTGTGTGTGTGTGTGTGTGTGTGTGTGTGTGTGTGCATATATATATATATATTTATATACTTACTTTTTAATTTTTTAACTACAATCTATGCGTCTTGAACAAGCCTATTTTCCGTTAGTGACGTCTCTCTATTTCAGACGCCATCAACTCGTCTGAGGCAGCGCAAGAAAATCCAAGAAACAGGTAGGCTTGGGTGTTTTGATTTATTCGTGCAATAATTGCTCGTTTGACGTTTGTCTATATTAGACAAGGAATAGAAAGAGTGCTGTTTTCCCGAGATTCAGAATGAATCGGTTGAGTGAATGATTCAAATATCCGTTCATAAAATCACTAGTCAGTTGCTTTGTTTTGAACGAATCAGTCCCTTTGAACAAATCTAATAATTCCGTGACTCATTCATTAATGCTGCTTTCACGTGCTATCGGAATTATCGTAAATACGAGTTTCCTAGTCAGAAATTGGCCATATAAGGCCTCTCTAAGGACGTTCATGTCCAATTTCCGACTAGGAAGCTCGTATTTACGATAATTCCGATAGCACGTGAATGCAACATAAGACATTGATTTGCCGCCACCTACTGGCGGTTTTAATTTTAACAATATATTTCTATGTTCAAAATGCAGTGTAAAGTGCTAAAATTATTACTATTATTATTTTAAAAAGTTTTCTAAAGATACAGACTGGCAGCCCAGCTCCAATTATCTTATTTTTAATATATTATTATTAATATAGTTTAGAAAATCTCAAAACCTTCCGTATTGTCCATAAAATTAAATATAATTCTGTTTAGTTACCAGATGTTTTGACAGTACACTTCTTGTGTTACTTTTGAGGTTTTTGTGTTTGGGGCTTTTAGTGTTCAAGTCGAGTCCAAAGCACAAACTCTCATTATTGGAACGCATGCCAAAACATTCTCAAAGATTATACAGACTTTAAAACTTGTGAAATTATAATTGTTTTCAATAATGTTACGTTTAGAACATTTGATCATAGGAAAAATATATAATATCATTCATATACGTGTGCGTGTGTGAATGCATTAAAAAAGTAGGCTCAAGTAGGCACAATACAAATTTTAGTTCCTCTTCACTTGTTAGTTACCTACTTGACAATTTAGAGCCATTAATGAAGAAAAGTCAGCACTTGTTTCATTTTTTAGAGCGACATCATTACCTTGAGTGTTTTTTTAGCCCATACACTCATTTTTCGTTATATATGATTTATCACCGTTTGTAAACATAAGCCTGCATAACTCACTCGTTGTGCAGATGTTTTTGTGACTCTTCAGTGAAAACTCCTTTGACCTTGACCACTGACATTCAACCGCTGCTGCAGCATTGCCATAGCAACCTTCTTCAAGCTCGGTAGGAGGCAGTCACATGAAGAGGTTTGTTTGAAAAGTGTAGATGTCTCTCTTCCTCTTATCATCAGCATCAACACCATCCTAGACTGGTTGCCTCATACAAACATACAGCTGTTAGTCCTGCACTAACCGATTCTGTAAGTGTACTTCTTATGAACACATTCGGAAATCTTTATTTTAAAGTTATGGGTTTGCCTGTTTGGTAGCTTTAACAATCTGTGCTCTTTCTTTCTTTATTTTTGGCCTTTAGTGTAGTATACTAGTGCTAGAACGGGAAATGATGTGGAACAGAATGAGAAAATGTCACAAGCCAGATTTTACTTGTACTACTCAATGAGCCAGAGCATGTGCAATAAATGTTAGGCCATGGCTCCAATAGCAGTATATCCTATTGACGTCAATGGTTGATTTTGAGTGTATCTGAACCAACCTCCTAACCTTAAGTACTTGTAACTCACCCTGTACCATTTCTGCCAAGGACATGAATGATACCACAAATCATACAACTTAAAGTAAGATTACTTTTACAGGCCATCAGACTTTTGATTTATCTAGCAGATGATAAATCAGGTAAAAAATACCAATATTGAAAGAGGGACCAGAGCCATTATCTAGAAACAAGGGGCTGATTTGAAAAAGTACTAGTTCACTTGCAGAATGAAAATGTCCTAATAATTCACTTATCCCCATGTCATCCAAGATGTTCATGTCTTTCTTTCTTCGTTCGAAAGGAAATGAAGGTTTTTGAGGAAAACACGATTTTTCTCCATATAGTGGAATTCAATGGCAGCCAACCGGTTGAAGGTCCAAATTGCAGTTTCAGTGCAGCTTCAAAAGGCTCTACACAATCCCAGCTGAGGAATAAGAGTCTTATATAGTGAAAAAATCTGTAACATTTAACAAAAAATAATCCTCTTGCAATAGCTCTGCAATGTGCATGTGCATCTTCAGCATCTTCATGCATTATGTAATCACTTTAGAAAGGCCACACATGGTTAGTTCTTTGTCTGTGTACTTAGGTTCAAAAAGGTAGGGTAAGGTGAAAAACTCCATCTCATTTTCTCCTCCAACTTCAAAATCGTCCAACATCGATGCGTTACCCTTTTTTGTAAAGGGCGTTTGACTTTGTTTGCAAGTTCGCTTTGTAAACACTGGATCGGTACTTCCACCTACGTCACAAATGCATGATATATAATGTGTGAGGTCGAGCTATTGCAAGATGAGCATTTGTGGTTAAAAAGTATATATATATTTTTTTTGTGTGTGAAAATTATTGTTTTGCTAGATAAGACCCTTATCTCTTTGCTGGGATCGTGTAGAGCCGTTTGAAGCTGAATTGAAACTACAATTTTGACCTTCAACGCGCTGGCTGCCATTGAAGTCCACTGTATGAAGAAAAATTCTGGAATGTTTTCCTCAAAGCCTTAATTTCTTTTTGACTGAAAGAAACATGAACATCTTGGATGACATGAGTGAGTAAATTATCAGGTATTTTTTATTCAAGAAGTGAACTAATCCTTAAGCAATAGGAATGAGAAGTATATAAAAAAAATTGAAATATAATATATATTGTCCATTATATATAAGTTACATTTATAATTATATTGCAGCAATATATGTAATTTTATTGCAAAACACGTATTTATTTGAATATTTGAGAGAAGGGATACCGACACGAATGCATCGTTCACAGAGCTTCTTGAGAGTGGGCGTTCTCTGCAAGCTATTTTGCCATGAAATGACTGCTGCAACTCTCTGATTGGTGGAATTTTCTGTATTAAAATAGAATGTAATGTTGTATATTACTTCAAATTCCACTGTTAGTTAAAAACGATTAGTTTAAAATAAGTTTAATGCGAACAGAGGGCTTCAACAAAAGCATAGACCGTTGATTAACAACGTGTCTGTTTAAAAAGAAAATCACAAAAAAATTAACTTGGCTATGTTTTTTACTTCTGGAACCTGTGTGCTCTACTTCCTAAACTAAGATAGGATTCTAATTCAGGATGTTTCTGTAATACAGCTCCAGATTCACAATGAGTAAGCACTCGGAAACACCCTAGATAGCAATTCTTTTGCAACCACCAAACAACGGCCTAGCATCTTTGCTTCTAGTTAGCTACATTCCTTCATTATCATTTATGTGAATGTGAGCGATCATTTAAATGCAACAAAGTGAGAATCCAGACAGACCCAGACTTGCCGTTGTTGTGGGTTGACTTAAGGGAAATGGGGAAAGATGTTCTGATAGTGTTGCTGAACACGCCTTCACGTCCCTCTGAAAGTGACACTGTCACCATGGTTACCAGAAGAGACCATGTCTTCTACATTTCCCCCAAATGATGGCATGACAAGGCACTCAAACGCATGCATACATTCTATTGTATAGCAATGCAAAACGAGTCATTTCAAAAACCTGTTTGGTAAGTACTGCCCTTGAAGAATTGTCCTTCGTCTTCTGTTTTTGTTTCTTGGAACAGCTCTGACCTGAGCTGGAAGACAAGGTTCGCCTGTATCTGTGAAGCCCTTGAGATACATGGACAACAGCTGTGTCCTCGTGTGTAAACACACACACACACACACACACACACACACACACACACACACACACACACACACACAGTACTAGATGACCTGAGTAACTGGTCCTTGGCAGAGCCCTATTTTTTTCGTTCATTATTCATTTGTCTGCAATGAGAGGGAAAATCCAGTCCCCGAGTCTATATATAAACCTGCCCAGCCCCTGACATAGTTATTAATAGCTCCAGTCGGGCAGCTTTGGGATCCTACAGGAGTGCTCTTTTGGAATACACACACACACACACACACACACCTTAGAGGACGATCCAGCGGACAGCATGTGGCAATATTTCATGCTCCAATTTTTATGCTTTAATTGTTGCATTGTAGACAATTAGAAAAAGCAACAAGATTTCAGCATTATCTGGTGTAATTTCCACGATGGCAGGATATTTCCGGGTCGTGGCTAAGGTGTTCTGAGTGGTTTTTAATGTGTTGCTATGCAGTTTCTAGAATGCTCTGGTGGTTGAGGTGGCTGTTTACTGACTCACAACTCTCTATGATGTTCAGATCGCTACATTTGACATTGGTTTCTTTTTCAATGGGAGGCTATGAGATATTTTTGTCTATTTTAACATACACAAGGTCAAAATCATAAGTCGGATTGTAGGGCCCTATGAAATCTGTTTTATTTTCCCAAATTCTATAAAAAAAAAAATCAAATATAATTGTATTAATTTTTTCATCTTAAGACTCTGTTTTAATGGTTAAATTAAATTGTATTAATCAAAAAGCATGTCTAATTAACTAAAATCATGAAACTTATACAATTTAACAGCAAAAGTGAAATTTTTGAAGGCCCTATGAAATACGTTTTACTTTTTCTCAAAAGTAGTTTTATTTTTACCAAATTCTTGTGTTTTCCATTAACTTTCTGGATTTCATTTGAATGGCTTTATTAAACTCTAATAATCAAAAGCATCTCTAAATAATCGATTTTATAGATTTACAAAATATTATTTAATTTCAGAAATACTGTTGTGTATTTAATTTTATTTTGGTAATTCAACTCTGGTAAATCATTTTTCTGGTAAATATTCCTTAAAAACAATGTTTTAACTATTGTTTATTATAGTACTATCATTAAATATATTTCTGTCACAGTTTCAAGTTAAACCAAACTTTTATTTTGACTGATTTTTTGAAGACCTTTACGTTTCTCTGTTTATATGATATGATGACAGTTTTCCTCTAAATAGACAGTAAAATGCTAAAGAAGTGACTCTCAGAGCAGTTAAAAAAAGTAATTATGTTCGTGTTCTCATATATTGAGGTGGCAGAGGCAGAAAATATTGCGAGCGTCACATGCGCTTCATTATGTGTAGTACACGAAACAAACCACATTTTTGGGCTATTCATTCACACAGAGACACGCAGAACATGCAGGATTCGTAAATAGTATGTTTATAGCCTAATATTCACAGACACTAGTCCATATTGCATTTCGATTTAAGTGTACTGACCTACTTTTGATTTATTCATCCAAAATTTGGCAAATTCCATGATATTCTATGTTATACAGTAAATTCAATTTTTTATGGCTGGATTCTGCGATTCAATCTCCGTTTTCCACATCACGTAAATCATAGGGACATTGATTGCTTTGAAAAGTAATAGCACACCTCTCCTCAGTAAGCTGCATTATTTTAAGTATCAGATAGATATTTTGAAATGTTGCTAACCAAACTGTTTCTATTCCCATTGACATTGGTCTGGCTGGCAACATGATTCAGAACATCTTCTTTTGTGTTCCACAGAAAGGTCTGAAAGGTGAGTAAATGATGACAGAATTGACATTTTCCCTTTAACAGTTAGGTCCCTGACTGTGACTGACCTAATAATTTTGCCTATTATATCTCATCTCTTATTTACATGAAACTCAAGAACGTCAAATGATGAGAAATCAGACACATATCTTTGATTTACGCATCAGTGACACTTAATTGTCACTCTGAGACACACCCAACCACACAAACTAGTTCATACATTTCACATAAGACACTGACACAAAGAATCAAACTCACGCCCCCCCCCCCCCCAAAAAAAACGGTACACAAAGTAAACACACGCACAGGCACACATACACACACCGCTGCTTATCCTGGCAGAGACAGCTGTGTGTTCAAGCGTCGCACAAGACACAAGTTGCTATGGTGACAATGACGACACGCTTTTTAGCATTGCAGGGATGGGAGAGAGAAAAGAATGCATGTGTGTGTGTGTGTGCGCGTGTGTCAGTGGAAAAGCAGACAGTGGGGAAGGCATATACGAAAACAAGCTAAAGATGAGCGTGGAGTTCAGGCGTGGAGAGCAGCAACACATCCTAATTGAAAAGACTAAACCCTTGTCAATATGTGCAGTTGGCACGTACCCACACAAATGTCAGCTAGCAGCACAACAAACCATGTAATTTGACTCTTGACCTGAATGTTTAAAGTTTAAAGGCACCCTGCAACAAAGAGATGGTGTTTGGGATTACACTTAGGCCAAGGGAAAAGGTAATTAAGAAAGGCGTACCACAGCATTCACATCATTTTTTTATGTATCTCCGAGATTAGTCTCAGTTATTTTCCACAGGGAACCTACATAAGCGGTTACACAAGCGTAGCCAAGGCTCATTTACTGGAAACTCTGATATTTGCTGACTTAGTATGTCATTTACAGGATACTGGTTGTAATCACATTATTTCATAGCATTAGTATTTAGTGCAATAAAATGTAAATCAGTATAATATCTATCAGCCAGTGCTTTTTAAAGAATATTTACAAAAATAAATGGCCTGTATTGCAATTGCATGAAACATGCATTCACTGTCAGTTTAGTTTATATGTCAGAATTTGTCTTTGTCTATTTATTTATTTATTATGTTGTGTTCCTCGTTCATCCTTTAAAAGATAATGGATGGATCTTTCTGATAGTTCCTAATATGTGCTATGTGCTATGTGTTATGTGCTACTTATAGCACGATATGTGTAGTATGCTACTTTCTATTTGTATTTTTTTTTAAGAAAGTTCAGTAGTAATATTTTCTAATCATATGCACTTCTATTTCAAAGTTTTGGGTCAGTAAGATATTTTTATGTTTTTATAAATGCATTTATTTGATTAAAATAAAGTGTACACAGTAATATTCTGAAATATGACCATTTAAAAGAGCTTTTCTATTTTATGATATTTTGAAATAATTATTACTAATAATAGTAATATATTAATGTGATGGCAAAGCTGAATATTCAGCAGTTACTACTACAGTGGCTGATTTGGTACTTAAGTATTATTATTATTATTATTGAAACATATTTTCTGCATAATATTTTTGTGGACACAATATTTTTCTGAGATAATTTGCTGAATGAAAAATTCAAAAGTACAGCTTTTATTTTTTTGTAACCATATAAAAGTATTTACTGTCACCTTTGATTAATGTAATGCATCCTTTTTGATTAAGAGTATCAATAATAATAAAATAAATCTCACTGACTGTAACATTTTGAACTGTGGCACAAGTGGCACTCCTTCTTGAGAAAGGCATGTACAATGTCCAGCAGCTGTTAAAGTATGAAGACCTTCCTTCATAAGCAAGTCTGGTTCTAGTTGAAAGACTTAGAGGGTCCTTCTCTCTTGCTCGCTCTTGCATCTGCCTTAGAATCACATACTGGTTTTGATAAACCTTTCCCGTCCTCGAATGCCATTTATTTTGTACCCCTGGCCTTTGCTTCCCTGTCAAATCCATTCCAGCGGCAATCCAATCTCTGACACCCAGACAAGGGTCTGCACTAAAGATGCCCTCCGTGCTTCAGTAGGCCTTGTGTAGTGTGTTTTACGGTCGTTTCTATTGATTGCACTGGCTATAACGTACCACTACTGTCACTATAAACATGACAAGCCAAGTGGCAGGGACAGAATGCAATGACAACAAGGGAAACTGTTGAACCCCACTCCACTTTATTTGCCATTCCTCTGATTTATTAGCCTGCTGCTCATTCGAATGGTATTTCTGTGCAAAAGGGAAAAAAAATCAGGGATTTTCTTAAACAGTAGACAATAAAAGTAAAATCAATGAATCATAAATATTATTGGATATATTTTTGTGTCAGATGAGTAAAGCGCTAAATATACTTTACAAAAAAATAAAAAAATATTATTTCCATCTCCATAAAGTTTGGGGAGTGATTAAATGTGTATATTTTTATAGTGCATTATTATGTTAAACAATTAATTGCATGGTAAATTGACACTCCTAATATCATTTGTTTCTCCAATTATGAGACTAAATGGAGACTTTTTACGTATTAATAATTGATCTCAGTAATGTATATGTGCTCAGAATAGCTAATTCTTCAATCAAAAGGCACATATTTCAATACAAACTCATTTCCTCACAGGATTCTTTCAAGAGCAAATTCCCCCCACACACACGTACACCTTCCTCTATATATCACACACTCGCAGTCTGTTCCTGTTTCAGTCAAGCTCATGTCTCGATGGAGTATTAATGGCCTGGGAAAGACTTCAATAGAACGAGACACCATGTTCCTCCGTGATACGCTGACTGAGACCATCTTTGATTATCTCTCCCTAGATTAGCCTTCTCTTGAATGCCGGAAGTTTCTCGTCGTTTCATAATCGCTTACATACAAGATATGTCTGCTAATATACCCAGCTCACATTAAACAAAGAGCACTGAGCTCTTCTATATAGCTTTGTGAGCTGTGTAAGGCAGCTTTACATGCATAATTTAGCAGAAAAGGCAATAAAAGAATGCATTGTCAGTGGAGGAATATGTTGATTGCAAATATATTTTCACTTTTTCACAAAAATAATATTTCTAAATGTATATTAGAAAATATATTGAGGAATGTAAATAGTATTATGAAAACATTATACAATAATTTATGTAAAATAATAAAATATTTGTATCATATATATATATATTTTTTTTATATTTAAAATATACATCTATATAATTTATAAATATATTACATGAATACATGTATAAAATTAAATGTAATATTATTTTGCACTAAGAACATGCTCAATATTCCGTACTACTGTTCTGCTGCTTAATATGCAAATATATACCATATATTGACCAGGCTAAACTAATACCGTAGTAATATCTTTGGGTAGGGTAATGAAGGCCAGTATGCATCGCCATCACACAAACCTTGCATCTAATGTCTTCTGAAAAGGTTAAGTAAGATGACAAGAAATCAACATTTAACGCTGCCAGAGAAAGCCTTTTAATAGTATTGTAGGTCTGCTGTTGCTTATTGCTCTTGACAGTAATATAATTTTTTTGAGGGCACAAAAAATTACTCATCAAATCATGTTAATTAAAAGCTGTGCGTCTGTATCGGATTTGCTGGTTCTGTTTATTTTCATAGGTGATTTACACATTATGAAAGAACCTCTATTATGCATTATGCAAGTGCTCACAGTTCTGGAGGTGGTAGATAGTTCTTGTAAGGCAATTAAAGGCGTATGCTGTAGGCATTTTATTTAGAATACCGCGCATAAATTGTCTCCTCTACCTGACAGTTATCACTCGAATGGGTGTTTTGAGAAATCAGACCTGTCTTTGTGACTCTGTAAACAGCAATACATAGTCAGGGTGGAGGCCTGTGTTTTTTTTTTGTTGCCAAAAATGCAAAAAACCTCTGCCTGTCAATTTGAGCCTTTTGGGGTTGCTTGCATCAGCTGACATGTCTCTGGAGGAAGGGTTTTAGAGAGTGTGGATGAAGTCAGCCAGGCAAAATCTCTTGTAGAACATTTTTTTTAACATTTTGAGAGTGCCATGTGTTTGTTTGCGACGATTCAGCTGTCACCAGTTTAATACATGCACTGGGAAGCGCAGTAGTGATGCTGTGAAAAAGATATGTGTAAAGTTAGACTAGAGTGTTACATTTTAGTTGATGCATCATGCGAACTAACAAACAAATGACTGACACAGGAGTCCATATGTTCACATTTGGTACTGACTCAACTTGCTACTCAGTGAGTTTCAATGAGAGGAAAAAGGCCAGCAGTACTGGAAACACCAGGTCTCACCAGGTTGTGTTGTCCTTGGGCATTGCAGAGGCTGAAAAAGAAACCGTGAGCCCAGCCCAGTCGACAGAGATAGCGCAGTACAGAGACAGTATAGTATTGACATGTTGTCTCTAGGGACACTCAGTACAGGGGGACAAGGGCCGATTGTGAACATGAACCTCTGCCGACTCAGTCTTTCTTAATTTGTTACATGTTGGTTTAACAATGCTATATAGCACAGTATCAATACCCTGTACATGTGTATGTTATAAAGACTCCGTAGTTCTTTCTTTCATTCATTCTTTTTTTTATTGTAGTGATCACATGTTTATGATAATCAATATATACTTTCTATAATAATCAAATTACATACCTGTGTGTGTGTGTGTGTGTGTGTGTGTGTGTGCGTGTGCGTGTGTGTGTGTGTGTGTGTGCGTGTGTGTGTGCGTGTGTGTGTGTGTGTGTGTGTGAATTCCATTCAGCGCATATATATCTGTTTTATAATTTTTTTACAAAAATAAATGAGGGGTAAAGCCAGTTCTTTGATTTACTATATTTGTTATAGTTAAAATTACTATAACCCAGTATGTGAAATTCAGAACTCTGAATGAGTGCATGCTGTAGGGTGTATATAGGATGAAACTGTAGGATGAACTGCGGTAGAATTAATAGACATTGTATTGATCTAAGTCAGCTTCCAGATGTAAGCACTTACAAGGGTAGTGACTATGTAGAAGGGGTCAGTGCCTATGTGTATAATGTATTAATCATTAGAGATGGGAACAGGTGCATTAATATGATTCATTACAGCACCAAAGGATCAAGACTGCAACGGGAAATAAATCATGAATAATCTACAAAGAACATTATACACTTATATTTTCCCAAAATTCCAATAGCTCCTTTCAAGGGTAACAAGCAAACACTAGAGAGAATGGAACACGTGACGTGGTATTTCACATACACTATATGGTATTTCTGAGTCTGCTAAGCATCCTGGTCAAACTTGCAAGTTTCATTAAGGAAATCAATGTAAGCTTCATTATGTACTCACTGCACACTACATACTCATACTTCAACGCAGAGACACAAGCCATTGCCCTGGAAACCGATGGAGTTTGCCATGGCAACAGAGGCTCTGCTGCCAGTTGTGTAGGTGAATGGGAATGCTTTGATTAGGGATGGATTAACTTGCTGTACCTTTCGAGAGTTAAACAATTTATGGGAAAATGCATCGTTTTTAAATAGCTATTTTGTTACTTTTGTATATGGATCAAAGCGTCCAGTGTCTAGGGAAGTAACTAGAAATGCCTAAAGTCATGCCTAATAAAGTTAACAAATGAAAAAAGAAGAAGAATTCACAGTTCTGCAATGCATAAGTCGAACTGCCGGGCTTAATGCCAGTGCTTTTAGTTAAATTTACAAATCTGAATGGCTTTTTTCATCTGTGGAGAAATTCTAAAGACCATGCAATAACAATGAATGGGAACTAAAACATCAGTATTCACTGATAATCTTTCTTTTCAAAGGTCAATGAGTCGAGATTCTGATTCATTTTGATAACCAGATCAACTGATTCTTTGAAACTTTTTTTCTGCAAGGCAGACATCACTATTTTGCTCATGAACTTTCATGGAAAGTTACATTTCTGCCTGTTTTTTTTTTCAAAGTTATTGCATGTCTTCCAAAGACTTGTGCATGAGTCCTATGGACAATTTCAGGATATATATATATATATATATATATATATATATATCCCTCAATATTTAATTGCATGGCAAAGACAGACAATCACATTCTTCAGAATGTATCTTTTTTATTTCACGGATAAAAATAACCTCAAACAGGTTTTGAATGACATGCGAGTGAGGATATGATGGCAAAAAAAAGAAAAAATGTATGAACTTTCTTTAACTGTAGCACAAACCTGTTCTTTAAAGTCAAAGCCAGACACGCTGCTCCAGAAAAGTCGTTTGTGTTCATGCCGAGACACTGACACGAGACTCTTGTATTTCTGACTTGTGGCATATGTTTTTGGTAGCTGTGCGCATGAGTGAAAAGAGCGAGACATAGCCGAGCTTGAAAGCGGCCTTCTGATTCATAACTATTTTGCACAGATAAGCTATTGGTGGATGATGGTAAATGTCTCTAGATCTCTGCAGTCACATCTCATTTCAACAACTTGACGGTCTGAAAAAATAATTACACTTCTCTATTCATTAGATTCCAAGACTGCCCAGCCTACTAAATGCTACAAATCACCTCCTAATGAGGTTTAATTAAAGAATGATTAATTATATATGCAGAAATACGGGCTGTTATTAATAAGATGGGGCCCAAGCTTCAAAGAATGTCATCTACTTAAAAAAGAAAACACCACATTTTTACTCTCAATGCTCGGCAATGCATAAATCGAATTGGCACCAGTTTAATGTGTTATTCTTTAGGAGATCACGCTACATTATATCTTCCCCAGAAGTGTCCAGTTCAACAACGATGGGCACTTTACTGACCCACTTTCATAAATAAGGTGAATGAGATGCGACAGAAAGGCAATTACGCCTGATTGCACAATATCAAGCCACATGGCTTCTAGCATTTAGATACACAGCTCACCAGGCATTAGATGATTCATATCACACTGTTGTGATTCATGAGTGTGTGATTCACAAGAAAAAGTTCACATCATAACTTCTGTGTCACAGGTAATTAGGCTATCGTAACCGCAGCAAACCACAGGTTAAGACCCGTGCACCACAATGGGCTTCGTGAAGCCGCTGCCGAGGGCTGAGCAAAAACTGCTTCTAATAACACACGAGTGTTCAAGTTACATGTCCGAATAATTATTGTGGTAACAATAACAATGCATAATTACAGGCTGTTTTGCAAAACGATTTCATATTATGCACATGTTGTTCATAACTCTTACTCGAAGTATAACATGTCGTAGACTAACTGTAAAATGAGATGCTGTACTGAGCTAATTTACAGATGTGATAAATATATTTAAACTCTTTATTTCTTAGAATTGACCACGTTCTCTAACATTAGAAGGAAAAGGAATTTATTGAATTTCAGTTTGAAGAATTTCTGCAAATTCTGGGAAATGACGTCCATCCTGGTCCAAAAACATTTTAAAAAGTATAAAATGTAGGCCTACGAACCTATCAACAACATCACTTAGAAGAACAAATTAAGAGTATAACAATTTCTTACTTAAACTAATGTTTAAAAAGGACACTTGGATCAATATTGCCAAGGTGAGCTGACTTGCTAAAATTCTCCGAAACCAGAAAGTAGCCGAACTACTGTGAATTCTGTTTTATTCCTGAACCAAAGAGTCCGTATTGGGCTGTGAAGAAAAAAGGGAATCCAGTACACAACAACAGAATCAGAATTCATTCAATTCATGTTTGAAAATGCCACCATCAAGGTCTAGAGCCAAATACAGTGAAGCTGACTACAACTTTCACCACTTTCTCCAATATTTGTCCAACACAAAAAGTACATCGCAAAACACTGTAAAGCCTAAACATCTGTGTACAATCTTGTCATTATATTAAACATTATGTACACTGAATTAAGGGATAGTCCTTACAAAAACAAATCATGCCGTTATTTACATTGATCCAAACATATATGGATTCAACATATCTTCTTTCATGTTCCACAGAAGCAAGAAATGTATACAGGTTTGCTCAAGAAGGTGAGCATGTTAATCGTTCTGGAACTTACATCATTGCGCCAGTAGGTGGCGACAAATGAGTGTTTTCATGAGTGAACTATTGACTCGTTGATGCAACCGATTCTTTCCAAAGCGGTGAATCATTTAGTAACGAAACAGTACTGGTGTATATCGTTCGGTTTGCAGCGGTTGTGCTTCGGCTTTGTTTGGAACTATTTCCGTTGGACCAGCAAATACAGATAAAGTTACTACTGGTAATATTGTGACTAAAATGTAAGTTACTCACTTAAATTCTTGTTTATAGAACTGTTTTATAGAAGTGTCGCTTGTTGTTTACAAAGTGTTATCTAACTAGCATCATATTTCATTTAATAGCTAAAGATCATTTTGTGCAGAGCTAATATTTTTGAAATCCAAAAATAGTATTTAAAACATACATGATGCTTTATTTTGTGGTTAAATCTGAATTTGAAACTGTTTGTAATATTCACAATGTCTTGTTCTTCTTACCATTTATCACTTTCAGCAGTGTACAAACCGTGTTACATTGTACCTGCTATAGTTTTGATAACAGGATCTATTATTACATAAACCTCTTACACATTAACAATGAAGTGTAATAAACTACACAAATTACTCATTTGCCATTATTTGACTACAGGATTAAAGCACAGGGTGGAGCTTTCTATTAGCAGCAATTTCAAATTCATTTCACCTCATCCAGTCCTATCAATTCATACAGTGAGATATGAATTTCACTTTTATCATCTGAACTGGCTAAAGTGATCCTAGCCTTGGTCACAAAAGCGGAGTCTTTCCGTAGTTTTCTATTTTTGGGTTAGCCATCATGACATTAGACACCTTTACAGGCACTAGTCAGATATCCTCATAAATGTTGCATTGATATAATGGATGGCTTATTATCTGTATCTCTCATCAGAATTAATGTCCATTGAACATAATAGTAATACAATTGCAGTTAACTAGAACAGGAAAAAGGTTGTCTTTCTCACAATAAACAGGGTCACCTTCAGCCGTTTTTGACATGCCATATGGTGTTTTAATTGTTTTTAATAAATCAAAGTCATGATAATAACCTCATGACATGATTACATTTAATCTAGATCTGTGAAAATGTCTCAAATCAACCATCAAGCATCACGGAAGGCTTTGCAAACCAGAAGGTAACTGCCATTATCTCAGTGCTGCAAGGGCTTCTGGAAGGACACTGGCTGTAAATAACCGCATCCAGTAAGTGATTACTTCCCTTTATACCAAATGGAGATAGCAAATACGATTGGTGTTTTGTGACATCTCAGAGAATCAAGAAATATCCACATCATCAGGCTCAGGCCTGGGTCACAACTGTGGGTCTTCAATATACGTGATGGGCTAAATCATAAATGAGATTCTTTGAAAAGAACATTTGATAATTACTCCGTCTTGACCTGTTCGTGCTTATAGCCTGAACTCACAGCACCACCTTTAATTGGGATTAATCTTAGATGATTCGTCATTCCTTACATCTGGAAAGTATTCTAATACCAGCAGTCTGTCTGTCTCCTCCAGGTGCAATATTTAAAGCAATATACGGTTTGCTGTTAACTTCTAAGATTTTGGTTAAAATCTTTATTATTTTATAAGGGAAATATAATATATGTCAGATTTCACCACATGGCCTTACTATAGAATAAGATTGTCCGACTGCCATCATATCATATCATACCATCATATCATATTATTTTATCATATATATACATATATATATATATATTTTTTTTTTAAACCAGTAAATTTAGATCTTACCATTTTAGTATTTATTAAAGAATTTGAGAGCATTTTTTGAATTATTTTTTTTTTTTTTTGAACATTTTATGTTATCTTCGCATATACTTAAACTTAAAGACCGGTGCTTAAAATGCGTATATTATAGACACATAACCTAGATTTACAGTGAAGTTTGTCAATACCGGTTATAAATGGCACTGAATCAAGTTAAAGCCTATTACGTGATAAACCGCATGTACAGTTGAATTAAAAACAACATTTACTACCTCAGCATTCATGCCTCGACTGAAGCGTCACAGCTTTGACCATGAGGCTTCAATACAAGGTGCTTAACTTAAAGCAGATGCCACCTTCTATCTTATAAACAATATTCATTACTACACTACTAGAATCCACTAAATAGCAGGGACGTGCAGAGAGTTCCTCAGGGGCAGGGGCTCAAATGTAAAAAAGGGCAATATGAGGGAAGAATATTATAGGTCAAAAGATTGGATACATTACTATTTTATATTTTTGCAAGAAGTCACTTATAGTCATCAAGCCTGCATTTATTTGATCAAAATTCGTATATTAATTTACTTTATTTACTTCATGTGTTTTATGAAATGCTGATTTATTAGCAATGTTGAAAACCTGTGATACTTTTTTCAGGATTCTTTGATGAATAAAAGTTAAATAAGAACAGCATTTATTTAAAATATAATGTTTATGGTTTAAAGAACCATAGGCTATATGCCTATACCTGCTCATAACTTGAGGTCAGTATTTTTTTTAAAGAAATTAGTTTTTATTCAGCAAGGATTTGTTAAATTGATAGAAACAGTGATAGTAAAGATTGATATAGTTAGAACGCATCTCTATTTTGAATAAATGCTGTTATTTTAACTTTTTATTTATCAATGAACCCCAAAACGTATCACAGGTTCCAAAAACAAATAAAATAAATTTAAATAAAAAATTAAGCAGCACAACTGTTTCTAACATTGATAATAAATCAGCATATTAGAATGATTTCTGATGGACCATGCATTGAAGAATAGAGTAACGATGCTGAAAATTCAGCTTTGATCACAGAAATAAATTATATTTTATTAAAATATTATAAATGTATATTAAAATAGAAAAACATTCTTTTAAGTTGTAATAATTTCTCACAATATTAGGCTACAGGATTTTTCTGTATTTTTGATCAAATACATACAGGCTTGATGAGCATAAGACACTTTCATAATGCTGCATATTTATCAAAAATGTAATATAATAAAGTCCTTTCACGTCACCATTTTGCCAGGCTACACTTCAAATAACAGGCCTGATAGGTGGCACTTGGGCTTGAATAACTATGATAGTTTCATCAAATAGTAAAAACGGTGTATATCATACTTTTGTAGTCGTGCTTTTGTAGTCGTTTAGCATCCATTTTCCCAGCGATGTAATTTGATTTATTAAATGAGACAAACCGCAGATCCAGATTGCTCCACAAATAAGCTCGTCTGCTCAACCACAAATAAGCTCGTGAACTGTGCCCATTATCATATTTCACCGACACACTATGATTATGAAAATTAGATTACTTGTGAAGGATTAGAAGCACTCACTAAGGCCGCTTTGACTCGAGACTCTGAACAGAATGTGGCATCAGTTGTCCAATGAATATGTTGAATGTTTTGAATGAAGTAATTTTGAATTTAGAATTCAAACGTATTTTGTTTTATTGACCAAAAATTGCTATCATTGCTATTTGTTCGAGAGCTCCCCCTTCTGCACGTGCCTGCTAAATAGCATAGTATGCAAGACTAGTGAATGCCAAAAAGGTGAAGTCTAGCTATGAAATATGACCGGGCGGTAATTTGTAATGATATGACGGCGGTCTGACATAATCTTATTGTGCGGTAGAGCCATGCAGCGAAATGTGATTTGAGACAGATGTAGACAGAGCCCGTTCTAGTGAGAATTGGGGAGAAAGGAGGGGCTGAAAACAGAATGGGACACAAAGTCTCATGGAGGATAATTAATGTGACATTTCCCTGACATTTAGCCAGAGGTGCAGTGAAGGAGCCTCAAGATAGAGGGAGGGGAGATATGGAAGTGGAAAAAGCCAAAAAGAAGCCTGACTCTTCGTTCGGTTCTTATTCGAATACAAGTAGGAAATGCACGTGTCCCAAAACAATGGTCCACTTCGGCCACTCAAATACCCTCTAACACTAACTTGTCCTTTAGTGACTTACAGTCCTTCCTTTTAAAGTGATAGAGTCATCTCTCTGTTGCCTGGTAACAGGAAGGACAGTCTTACTGTCCCTCCCAATCCCATGAGACTATATATCAGCAGAGGTACACAATTATGGAATTAGAGCAAGTAAAACAGAGTACCACAGGAGAGGGAAGACAGAAGTTTACAGATAGGCATTACATCTCTAATAATACAGTTCAACCAAGATGCTGCTCTTATTGATCCGTGACCAAAGATATCAAGAAACCATTTTAGACACACATAAGTGTCAGACCTGCACCTGTGATCGATGAACGTTTACATGGAAATACTACTTTTTAATTTATGTGAGAAGCACAAGAGTGCCACTCTGTTGTGATTGATTACACGACTGTCGCAATTTGGTTAGAGTCCAGAGGCTTGAACTGCACTTTCCACATTGCCCTTTTAAGCTAATTGAGTGCTGATTTATGCTTATGTGGAGGTTGCGTTTTTCTCTTCCTTGGCTGATGAAGATGTTTGACACACACAATGTTGAATGCTGCTGGATGGCTATATTGTTTATGATATATGTGTGATTACACTGCCCTGCATCATTTTCACTGTATGAAATTGTATATGACTAATTTTGGGGTGCTGATTCGAATAATATTGCATTTTTGTTTTAGCACGTCACACTTTCTCATAAAATATGTGCATTTCGTAGCATTTTTGTAAGGTGAAGAAGTCTTGTATTATCCCTCAATATGACATCAGTGAATGAAAGGCATGATTCCTATGTTCATCTGAGCCAGGTTATTTATATTTGTTCAATTCTCAGCCGATGTTCACATGATTCTGAAGACATTTATGCATACTTCTGATTTTAGTGTTAAAATGATGGCCAGTTACAGTGTCCCATATGTTTTTGGCTACATCTGTGGGTATTTTACTACATCCAAAGAGTGAGAGAAAAAGTTTGCAAAACTTAAGTTTCTGGAAAATAATTTGACATTTTTGTTCATTCCATTTGCAAATTGTCATTTAAATGATACATTCTGATTATTATTATTGTCATAAAAAAACAACTTTTGGCAACTTTGACAACATTCTTATTTTGTGAAATATATACGTTTTTATTGATATTTTTGACTTGGCTTCACTAAAATATGCGATATTAGCCTTTATGCAAACCAGCAGACTTTTTTCAAGATGCAAGGCTGTGCAATTTATAATAAATTAAGAAGGAGTCTCCTTTTATTTCTGAACTAATGCATCATTTTGTGGAAGTTGGTCTTCTGTAAACGTGTGTTTGTGTCTGAATCTCGGCCTATTTATCAGACTGATAAGATGCTGTCAGTGTATGTAGTGATGTATACCTTGGCTGCTACAGACGAGCCTGGTTTCTCCAGTAGGTCCCACAGTTTCTTCCTTTTCTCCGAACAACACGTATTATCGAATTCTTCGCCCTCCTGGTCATTCAGAGTATCAGCTTCCCGTTTGAGCTCCTCGTTCATCTGCTCTTTCTTTTGATGGTACCGTGCCTGGCAACACGACTCCAGGTAGATCTCATCCACGCCCCAGTAGTCCAGCTCCTGGCTGAAGGACAGGGCGCACATTTCCTCCATCATGTGCAACTTCCCAGTGCGGTAGAAGTTCAGTATAGACGTGAACGCCCCGGGGTGCCGGTCAAAAAAGTACTCATTGTCCTCTAGGTTGTAGTCGTCGCATATGTCCATGAGTGTTTCGTGGTTTTTGCAGTCTTGTAACTTGCCCAGTCGTGTGCGCGGCAGTCGGTCCAGGGTTCTCCACAGGACCTCGTGCGGCAGACCCCCTACGTTCAGCTTGACACGCCGGTAGCACGACATACTCCGGATTATATCCACAGGCTCCGGGGGCAGAGAGGCTGTCGAGCGAGAGCCAACTTTACTCATTCCTGCGGAGGGTTTATCCATTCTGTTTTTTTTTGTGCAACTACCCTATGAATTTGGCGGTGTCACCAGTGGTTCTCCGAGCTGTTTCATTTTATTTGAGCTGCTGAAGAGGAAAGAAGAAACAAGAAATGAGCTGCATGTTTTATGATGTTTGTTAAGTGCTCTGCTAAGTTTTATCCCTGCAAAACAAATACATTCTTAAACCAGTCACTTACTAGAAGAAGCATATTTTATTAAAAGTATGTCATCCCTCAAAGGAATTTGACATTTTTACAATTCAGTTGGAAAATAAGTGATTTGCATGACTTTTAATTCTGAACGTGCATGCATCTATAGGTCCTTGCTGATTTCACGCCGTACTAAACATTGAATCTACAGCAAGGCCAGTGTTGTTCGGTTCCCGAACGAATGACTCTTACGAGCCGGTTCTTTTTAGTGAATCAAAAACATGTAGAACACAAGTATAAGTCGATCGGATTCTCAAACTAATGAGTTTCATGAGCCGGCTCTTTTCAGAGGATCATTAAAAAGCACGACTAAAATAGTTTGAATCCTCAACGAATGACTTTATAGCTTTTTTTATTCAGTGATTCAGTAATGTAGCGCAACCAATGTAGTCTGAGCCGGGTCTTTTTAGTGAATCCAAAACATCCCACAAAAATTTTTTTTTTTCAAAAGAACTGATTTTTGTAATAAATGAGTTTTATTTGTCCTGTTGGCATATTAAATTATATAATTAGGCCTATTTGACAACAGACTGTTAAGTGCAGTAAATGCAATTATATTTTTTAAATAATAGGCTACTAAACTAACCCGAAGTACTAAATGAAACGTTAAGGAAGCTGAATCGTTTAGAAGAATTACAAATAGAGTTCAATTCCTTACAAATCCCCAAGCGGGAGAAGTCGCTGTCCACCGGCGTGGTGCTGAATCGCCTGCTGCTGTCCTGACAGGCATTTTTTAAACGCCCGCCAGTCTCTATAAACTCCCAAAAGATAACAAAACATTTGAATCCAAATATAACGGAACGGACGCGATCTACGTTACCCTCTAACAGGAACATGCTGTCTAATCATCAACATTCAGTAGGCTACCTATACCGTTCGAGAACTCAATATCCACCAACAATATCCCTGTTGTTGTACAGCAGATTAAAAGACTCCAACTATTCAGTAAAAGACTAAAAGCTTATATTGAATTTCCATACCTTGCAACTAAAGAGTTAAGTGTAACGTCGGCTGGAGCCCGACTGTACAGCTGCTGCAGCAACAACAACATGAAACAGGACGAAAACATGATGACATTGTAGATATTTTGGTTTAGCCTTTATTACATACTGTGAGGTTAAATAAAATTGTGTTTTTTTTATGAGCATCGCACGTCTTTTTTTGTATAAAATGTTATTAATCGCATCTGGCGGTCATCATTGACATCAATGTATCAATGCAGCTGCGCTTATGATTTCATTGATCATCTTGTACACTACCAAGGCGGATAATATAATACAGTACATATTTAAAACAGGAATATGCTATTATAAAGACATTAAATATCATTTAAACGTTGTAGGAGTGGCATCCACCAGTATTGATCCCGCATCATGCATTGGGGGAAAAAGCATCTTCAGGCGCCACAAAACAGCATTACAACCTCAATGCACATGTAGTTATTTGTATGGCACGTGTAAATGCAATTCAATATTATTTAGAAAACGCTTATAGCTTATCTGCACACCATGTCACACTTTTCCCATTAGGTGTTCGGCATACAGTTTCAATACGATCAATAATACCTGAGCATACGGTAATTTTTTTTTTTTTTTAACTAGTTAGACTGATAAATCTACAAAAAAACACCCACCTTAATTTGCGAAGACTCATTGCTAACAGTGGCGTGAAATTAAGCATTTAAATAAGGGAAAACGCTGGAACATCACCTTTTAAATAAAGCCAGTATACAGCAGCTCGTTCTTCTTCTCCGGACATAGACATAGCGCTCCGCTTTTTGTTTATGGAAAAAGATCAACAAGTCTTGGGGTGAATCCACACTGTTTTCGTTCACTGATGTCTAACGTCTCTTGCGTGAAGGCGACAGCTGCTTTCCTTGCAGATGGCTGGCTCTCCGTAGTCTCGCCGCCCAATAGCAGAGAGACGGCGCGTTTAACCCTTGCCACCCGGTACCAAGAGGCTCCTGGAGCAGCTCCTTCTGTGTCGTTACGAGTAACCTGTGTGAAAATGGCGCCTGAAGAGCGGGCAATAAGGAAAATAGCCCCTTATTTCATATGCGTTAGGAAACGCATTCGCTTTTTGGAGCAGTGCTCAAAGCAACCTCTGAGTCAGTTCAGCCATAGCTGCAGCTCGTTGAATATATGAGTTTCAATTAAAATTTTACCATGGTGAATCACAGCAGCTGTATTGAGATGCTCACATTCTTTGGTCTCCACTCATCACATTTCAGAGCCCTTATAATTAAATTTCAGCAAACAGATTAGATTATCTATCCTAATTATTTTAAGGGCAAATTTAAACCTTTCTGATCTGTTGAGACTGACTTTTTTGTCTTTTAAATTATAGTCATGAAGTGTAGAAACAGCTGCAATAGTGACCAGGCATAATTTGTTACATGCGCGTTGTTTTTTATGGTTTACGGGGACTTTCCATAGGCGTAATGGTTTTTATACTGTACAAACCGTATGTGCTATTGCCCTACACCTACCCTACACCTAAACTTAGCCCTCACAGGAGACGGTGCATTTCTATTTTCCCTCAAAAAAACTCACTCTGTATGATTTATAAGCATTTTAAATTATGGGGACACTGAAAATGTCCTCATAAATCACCTTCTCCTTGTAATACCTATGTCATACCCATGTCATTATACAAATTTGTGTCCTCATAAACCACATAAACATGCCCACACACACACACACACCACTTTATTGGGTACACCTTGCTAGTACCGGTTTGGACCCCCCTTTGGGTCCGTATTGACATGACAGCATCACGCAGTTGCTGCAAATTTGTCGGCTGCACATCCATGATGCGAATCTCTCGTTCCACCACATCCCAAAGGTGCTCTATTGGATTGAGATCTGGTGACTGTGGAGTCCATTTGAGTAAAGTAAACTCATTGTCATGTTCAAGAAACCAGTCGGAGATGATTTGAGCTTTGTAACATGGTGCACTATCCTGCTGGAAGTAGCCATCAGAAGATGGGTACACTGTAGTCATAAAGGGATGGACATGGTCAGCAACAATACTCTGGTAGGCTGTGGTGTTTAAACGATGCTCTATTGGTATTAAGTTCCCGTTCCCATGGATCAGTGGTAGAGCATTGCATTAGCAATGCAAAAGGTGGTGGGTTCAATTCCCAGGGAACACACATACTGACAATAAATGTATAACCTGAATGCACTGTAAGTTGCTTTGAATAGTAGCGTCTGCTAAATGCATAAATGTAAATGTAAATTAAGGGGCCCAAAGTGTGCCAATAAATTATCCCCCACACCATTACACCACCACCAGCCTGAACCGTTGAGACATGGCAGGATGGATCCATGCTTTCCATGCTTTACGCCAAATGTCTTTGACCCTACCATTCTGACCCTAATCGCAGCAGAAATCGAATGTCGCAGCAGAAATCAGACCAGACAACGTTTTTCCAATCAGACCAGACAACGTTTTTCCATTGTCTCCATTTCCTGTTCTTTATACCCGGTGTGGTCTTCTGCTGCTGTAGCCCATTTCCTGTTTCAGGGTAGCTGACAGGAGCGGCACCCGGTGTGGTCTTCTTGTGTTCAGCCCAGCTTCAGGGTTCGACGTGTTGTGCGTTCAGAGATTGTATTCTGCATACCTTGGTTGCAACGTGTGGTTATTTAAGTTACTGTTACCTCTGACCTCAGACATCAACAAGGCATTTTCGTCCACACAACTGCCGCTTACTGGATTATTTATTACTTACTTATTTACTTATTTTCTCTTTTTCTCTGTAAACCCTAGAGATGGTTGTGCGTGAAAGTCCCAGTAGATCAGCAGTTTTTGAAATTCTCAGACCAGCCCGTCTGGCACCAACAACCATTCCACGTTCAAAGTCACTTAAATCCCTTTCTTCCCCATTCTGATGCTCGGTTTGAACTTCAGCAAGTCGTCTTCACCACATCTAGATGCCTAAATGCATTGAGTTGCTGCCATGTGATTGGCTGATTAGCAATTTGTGCTACCAAGCAATTGAACAGGTGTACCTAATAAAGTGGCCGGTGAGTGTATATATATATATATACACACCCACGCACGCACACTTTTAGAATAAATTGTGTATGTGTATATATGTTAGATCGAAGCTTTAACTTTGTTGTATAACAAAGCAGGCATGCATGTTTCCAAAATGTGTTATCTACTATAGTTGTACTTTTACTTTTGTTTCACATCAGTTTGACCCTGACAAACAAAAATACTGAAGAAAAAAATACAATAAACCAAGTGTGTTTGCGCATTTTTCATGGGATTTAAAACATGTCGAATTTCATTAAAATTAGGACGTTTTTTGAGGCCTTGGATGCAGAAAAGTAAGGATAATAAAACCAAATGAAATCAGGTCGATTGAGAAATGACTGAAACCAGGGTTTAAAAAAATACAATATTTATTATTGCAATAGGTATTCATGACACTGGTAAAAAAGGATATTGTTATCTGTACAGTTTTAAGTAGATTTGTCATATTAAGATCTTATTCTGTAGCGTATCTCTAGATCGCCAGCTGGTTGGAGAATGCCAAAGCCATATCGACTGGGGTCTACCAATGGCAGCTTTGCATTCTTGTCACACAGTTCCAGATCAAATCGAGTCAAGATCATGAAAACAAGCCTAAAGGGGTTGAAAAAAGAAGAATTCCAAACGTTATTATAGTTGCTAACAGACACAAGCATACAATGTGTTGAATAAAATCAATTTAAAGCATAACACAAGGATTAAAGGTGCAGCAATTTCGGCAATAATTTCACAGACAAGAAGATTGATTCTTTTGACAGGAATGACAATGAGGCTGTGAGGGACAGACGAACAGTGCGTTCGATGGACTGTACATTTGTTTAAAAACATACCAATTTTTCAAAACATCTTTTTGGACAAAAAAAACCTTTCAGTTGACAAAAACTCCATGCAAAAATTTTTTAAATGATGACTTTTATACAGTGCATGCCATTGTAAAGACTGCAAGTTTATCCCTCATTTTCATCCGTGTTAAATTCCATCCGTGTGGAAAACGTTTTTCACCTTCACATTCAACTTTCAATTTCACAGATCCCTACTGAAATGATTGGATTTTGCAATGGTAAATGTGACTGCACCTTATATGGTTAATGCAATTATACTCACTCTTTAATTGCACTAACTGCAAATTGGCGTCCAGGACACAGGTTGTCTTTGGTCCCCCAGGGCATAGAGGGATACTTCACCCTCACTCCTTCCTTAAAGAAGTCCTTCTTCTCTGTCCCATCTGCATTAAGGAAGCGGTCAAACTGGAACATCTGTAACATGAGGAGAACACAAGCAGAATTAGCGTTTTTATTATTGTGTCTTCAGGTGAAAACTGCAATACATTACATTGACAATATTGATAATTGTAACATCAAATTGCCTTGATGAAACAATGTAAAGCAAGAAACTGCGCTCTTGTGATATGTTTGTGAGACGTGTCCAATATTTGCTTGCAAGAACAACATCTTGCTGTGCTTTTAATCAGTTCACTGTTAATTAGTGTGCTTGATATGGAAGCTTGGATCAGATCTTTAGTTCACAGTGGCAATACACAGCAATACGGTGTGCAACGTCATCATTTTGGCCTACGAAGCACTGTGTATGGTGCGAGCATCTGTTTCTCACAGATAGTATGAGCAGCAGCAGTGCCTATAAACTGTGACCCCTTCCCCTATTTGTCTGTGTGCCAATGACAGCACTTGAATAGCTAATCCCAGATATCTCACTAGATTAGCCGTTGGACCTGTGCAGAATGTGATCCAAGCTTGATTATAATGGTGGACGTCAATAAAGTTCAAGCTAAAGAGGTTTAGGCTGTATCAATAAGTGATGTGTGTCAAAAAAGCAATGTACTAAGCAAAGCATTCTCTGAAAAAAAAACAAGTAGCATTGCATAACAACACTAATCTTTTTTCGTTTTTTGGTTCGCTTGTGATTATTATTATTATTTTTTTTTTTTTTTTATTCAACTTAAAATTGATAATATAAATAATTATAAAATATGTTGCAAAACTATGGGAAAACTGTGGTTGCTAAAGTGTAAAAAAAGTTTTTTTTTCATCCTCTGATTGCTAAGGTGTTACATTTAATTTAATTTAAATATATTTTCTATAATTTTATAACTTTTTTTTTTTTTAATTTTCTTGCCCATGGAAAAGTCACGATGCCAGAGTGTTGCTATGTGGTTGCTAGGGTGTTCTTGTCAAGAACTAACCTATTTATTATAGTCTAGATGTTGCTTGGTACCTTTATTGTAAGTCTACAGAATATTTTCAGGCCGTTATATAACACAGTGTAAGTGCTCTAGTCTATTTCAATTGCACCTATTTTTAACAAAGTGAAAATCAATACACATTTCAAATTTAGCTAAAATCTGCCCAGATTTTTCAAGTAATGAAATGATTTCTGCCACAAATGAATCTCATCTCTCCACTTGGTTGAGTTTAGGATGGAAGTGGAATCTGAAAGTGCACCTCTGGCTGTTGGTGGATCTGTGGGTCCATTTGAGGGCTGATGAAGGGGAAAACACACAGCCGATCGCCCCGTCGGAGCTGGTATTCTTGCCCATTGTTTAAACAAATCTTCTTATCTTGCTTCACTTCTCTAGTGATGAGAGCAGCTGCAGTCAGACGCAGTGTCTCACTAAGAACGCTATCTGTAAAAACAGATTTCAGAAATGTTGTTTTAATTTCAGTGAATTTTGTTGGAATTGGTTTTGTAATTGCCATATACATAAGACTTGTACATATATATTAAATAATGATATAAATCACTTCACTTATGTGACCTACCAAACACTGGAGTTTTTTTCTGTGTCTCTTCCGGACGGAGGTGCTTCCCACCTTGGATTTCCTCTCTCACAGCTCTTAGAGCTTCAGGGTGGGTGAGTAAGCAGCCCAGTACCCAGAATGCAGTGGGGCCTGCGTTTCCCTGAGGACAGAAACATTGGTTAAATTACTGCCAAACAAACCACTAAAAAGGCTAACACTTATACTCTTTAAATCTAGAAACAGCCTTTTTAATTGCTTGCAAAACAAGTGTGTGACCTGACACAAATTGATACGTCAGAAGATTTATGATATTTCATATAAATATACAGCAGGGTCTAACCTACAGCATATCCCTTCTCCTTAAGCAGTTTTATATCAACATTGCTGTCAGTGCACGTGAAGCAGTGCTGTTAAACCTGTCATACAACAATTGCTGTGTGTTCAGTGGGACTCTTCACTGACAGACAAGGCCAATGAGGGGTGAAGACTCTCAGACAGACTGTTAGGTGATCTGTCTGTCAATAAACCTGCTGATACCATGACAAAGCTAAAGAACCGCTTTCTATCAGAGGGAATACTCATGTACTCATATATTTGGAATTGCATCACATGTTGGTTTTATAAGAGTATCAGATGCTGTGGCAAGCTATGACAACACATTGTGCACGATAAAGGCATATGGGTTTATTTGTTTTAGCTTAGGATAGGACATGAAATGCATGAAAAAAACTACACTACTGTGAAACAGTTTGGGGTCAGTAAGATGTTTTTAATGTTCTTGAGAAAAGTTTCTCATTCTCACCAAAGCTGCATTTATTTGATCAAAAATACAGTAAAAACTAATATTTTAAAACATTTTTTGAAAACAATTTTTGAATATCTTTTATAATGTAGTTTAAAAAAAAAAGCATTAACTACCTCAAACTTTTGAACACTAGTTTTAGATTTTTGTGAAAATATGAGTGGTTTTATCATATTACTAGGATGTTCGGGTGACTTCTTACTAGCTTAACAGATTTGTCTGAGATTCATCAATGATAACAATTTGATCTGATTTCTTGTAAATGTATTCTGTGCCAAAGCTTAATACGTAAGGTTTGTTCAAACCCCTAACCCTAAATATGAGTAATAGTCATATTAGCAAGAACCAATAATTATGCAGTGAAGCTGTTTCTCTATAGTTATACTGCTCTCATGTGGTTAAAGCAGAGAACTGCTGCATGATGCCTAAGGAAATGTAAATCTATATAAAAAACTGAGGAATAGTTGCAATTCAACCAATTGTATAACAAAATTAATTTCTTCATTTACCTTGTCATCCCAAACCCCTTTGACTTTTCTTTGTAGTCATATAAACTACTCTTATTGTGTTTTCATACAGCAGATTGTATGTTTTCAGTGTATATAAAGAACCCTGTGAACATTCTGCCTCATTTGCATAAACATTTGCATTTTGTGTTCCACAGAAAGTTATACGTGCTTGAAACAACATGAGGGTGAGTATATGATGACATTGTCATTGTTGGGGGAACTAATCCTTTAATTGTGCCTCATGACATTTATATGTGATTGTGTAAACAAGCTTAAATATGCATGTAATAATTCTGTCAAATGCATTGTGCATACTAGGGATGCATCAACACCTGCGTTATCTAATTTCCTTCAGTTACAAAGGAATCATTCAGTAGGAGTTGTTTGGCCTCAGGCTATGGCGTCTCAGGTGTGCTTTGGGCAGCTTGTCAGGTTCTGTGAAACTCGAGTGAAATCACACACTCGCACATTCCAGAGGTGACAGGATCTTTTGTTTACAGTAAGATCAGGAGTGCAAAACAGCCTATCCCTATGACAACCTCGAGGTATTACGGTGTCACCACTATGTAGTTTTGAGTGATTAAGCATGCTATCAGACAAAGGGGATTTTAAAAGGAATAGTTTATGTTCATGATGATGAACTACTACTTTACCCAGTATTTCATGGCGTTCCAACCCTATCATATTTTTCAGTTTTCACAGCAAAATACAAGAGGAGATCTTTCATACAATGAAAATAAATGGTTATTTATACTGCTGAGCTCCAAAATAGACACACACACAAAAAGCACCTATAGGTCTTCTTAAGCCATATGGATTTATTGTCTATTTTGGTGCCTGGGAGCATAAATGATCATCCACTTTCCTGTTATGAAAAAAAATGGGAAAATGTGGAAACATTTGTACATAACCATTCAAAAGTTTAGGTCTGTGATATATATAATTAATGTTTATATTCTGCAAGAATGCATTACATTCATAATAAGAATAAATATTTATTTAGCACCAAATCAACAAAATTAGAATGATTCCTAAAGGATCATGTGACACTGAAGATTAGAGTAATGGCTGCAGAAAATTACATTTTAAAATAGAAAACAATATAATAATATTTCACAATATTACTGTTTTTTGATCACATTAATGCAGCTTTGGTGAGCATAAAATACTTGTTTTAAAAACATCTTACCAGATTGAACTTCAGAATGATGTATGTTTATTACAACAGAATATATTTTAGAAAAAAAATGTTCGCAATGCATTCAATTCTTTTGCAAGTATGTGTTGTGAAAGGACAACTAAGTGATAGAGACCGAGGGAAACTCACCTGTGTGACCCATAGCTGTAGCAGCATGGCTCTCCTCTGAGTCTCAGCATCCACTCCTTCATCCTGCAGTTGCTGTACATAGCTCCCCAACCATGACTGGTGTTCTGTCTTTCCATCTAAACGTGATGGAGTCAGCCATTTCCACAGCTTTTCTCGTGCTAAACTTGCAATTTGTTTCTCCTCTAATGAATGTATACATAAAAAACACAGGTTAGTTATATAAATCATGTCTAATGAAATGTAGTTTTAAAAGTAAACAATAATAATGGAAGAAAGAACATCTGTTTTTCTAAGCAATTTGAAACCAAATGAAACCTTTGTTTTCAGTAGTCCGAGCCAGTTTAGGCAAAAGCTTGTCAAACCGACGAAACTCCTCATAAATATCTGCAAGTGCTGCACTGTTGTTTTTCTCTGCACCAAACACAGTAAGATAGCCGGTCCTGCAGAGAAGAAGAAAGACAGATAGTGATTGGTATGAGGATATACAGCACTCAAAAAACCCTGTCAGCCAGCCTTAACCATTTTCCAATCAGGTTTTTCCAGACTGTTCAAATCTGTAGTACAACATTTAAGCTTGTAACAACTGTCACAAAATGCCACGTTTTACTGCATGACCTTAAGGCATTCATGAGATAACCAAGCTGCACCTTGTGGAGGCATGACAACAGGTCTTATCTGTACAATAGTGAGTGATAATTATTGTGCCAGCTTTTGGGTGGGACAGTCTCTGCTTGTTGATGGGTACAGAATGAATGCCAAATCAAGTATTAAGCCTACATACTCAAGCAGTGCGTAATCAGATTTTTACAACGACAGTGTTGCATAATAGTTACGGCTCTACAGTCAGTACTTGCTCCAATAATGGCCATAAATTCTGAAATGGATATCAGGAAGTGACCACTGAGATTTATTATGAAATTAATCATCACATTTTAGTTTTATAATGCATTTTCAACATGCTTTCTGCTGAGTTCAGCTCTGCTTCCAGCTGCGGTGAATTCTGAAACCTGCTAATACTTTCATATCAGTGTTTGCACTTGTGGTGAGAAACGGTTCTCATAGCCTTCAGAGGGTTACTAGTATGTTGATTTTAGAGATTGGCATACTTAAAGAGCAAGCTGTAACAGAAATTGAAGAGTCCGTCTTTTTTCCACTCAGATACTTTCAGGCCCATTTCTGAAGGGGTCACAAGGTGCTGGAGGTTGGTTCTGCATTGAGCTGCTGAGTTGAGTTAAAGCGGACCCCTGAAAATACCTAGTCAAACACACACAAACACATATATATGCTTCAGATTCATTGATATTTCAGCTTTGATTTAATCTTTTCATCTATTCAGCATCTGAAAAACATTTAAAGCACATTCTCAAGATGACAGTAGTTTTGACAGAGAGAGTTATTAGAAACCTACATTTCTGCTCTTTTCTTCTCAGATTCAAGGTTGTGATTGGGCAGATTCAGACTGAAGATTCTCTTCATTAGGACCTGAGCATAGCCCGTCTGGTCAAGCGAGACCACATCGGACAGGACAGCATCATAGCAATTTGAGTCCAGCAGAACAGTGATATATTGTCCAGCTGCACGCACCTGGTTCACATTAGATGAGAGTGGTTAGTGCTAAAAACAAGTAAAAGGAAGCTGGCACAGGAAATGTCATATGAGAAAACAAGTTGTTATCTTAACTCTCGTCTACGGTTGCAATATCTAGATAAAGATATATATATATATATATATAGGATGGAATAGTGTAATGTGGGACACTGACTAATATGGAACACTTAAGCTTCAGTGGATTTATCCCTTTCAAAACATTAAAGTGAAAATGCTTGGTGTTGAATTCAAGCAGGGGTGTCAAGTTATTGAAATCACTTGACTTTCTGGAAATTATGTCAGAAATGTGGCCATGAAAATCATCAAACAGGAAGTACCTCTTGCAAAGTTTACTGAAATGATGGTGACATAGGATTTAGACAAAATTAATGTAAAGGATATAAATCTGTTAAAACTAAAATAAAACTATGTTCTAAATTGTTATCAAATTACATTTGTGATGTATTTGTACATCAAATTTAGCAATAATGTTGTTAAGCAATCTTTGTCGTTTGTTTTCAAAAGTGGGACAGCACGTTTTGACTAATGTGGGACAGTCAAATATACTATGTTATTCAATTGATAAAATGTGCATTAAGAAAGATAAATATCATACATGTATTTTTGTTCATTTTTGAGTTTATAATGCAGCAATATTATTCGTTTTAAGATCCAGATTCAAAATTTAGAAAGTAGAGGACAATGGGATGCTGGACCACGATGTGTCTATGACTGGCCAGAGCTGCTTATTGCTTATAAGTGTTTTTACCACCACAATTTGCTTAACACAAACTTTTGAAAAAAGAAGTTTACTTCACTGCACGTTTCGCCGCAGTTTCAAAGAGAAATGTCCACTGAGTGGCGCTAAAACACAGGTTAAATACGTGAAACCTGGCACGTTTTATTGTGTAGATATAGGTACATATTGCTGTATTTTTATTACGTTGCTACAGAAATGTATTGCGGCGGTTCAGAATTCAAATATCCGAGGTCTGTCCCTAAAAGTTAATGCTCTATCGTGTTGGAAATATGCCCTACACCAAACCCAACCCTTAACCTACCCGATAGTGTTAACAAATGCAAAACTGATATAAAAACGTATTTGTTGATGCAACCGTGCCATTTCAACTTCCTTATATGCAGATTTGAACTGCTTTGTCGAACCGTGATTAACGTTACACTGGATTTGAACCGGAGCTCCTCGCCTCCTAGTCTCTGTACTCCTTGAGCTACTGAACAAACTTATTGTCCAGGAAAACCCATAGATATGAAACTGGATATGTGTGCTGCTAATGTTCAAAAACATCAGTTTTCAAATCTCCCAGCATATTAATATTGTTTTGAAGTCATAACATGAAAAAACTCTGTACATTTGTGTGAAAAGGAGTAAAAGGTGTCGGAGTTTTACTGCCAGTCTTTGTTTCTTTTGGAAACTGCAGTAATATGTAGTTATTGATACGTATTTTGTGTCTCGCTAAAAAGTGCACACAGGTACGTAAATGCCATGAGACCAGGTATATTTATTAAGTTCAATTTTACAGTTTTGACTTTATTACATGGTTATTATTATTGTTACTGCCAGACACTTTTTAAATAATTATTTTAAATAATATAAGATTTCTGTGTTATATAATTGTTTTTAACATTCCATATATGAACATATATGTTACTAGTTTTTTAGACGTATGAAGACAGCAAACACACTGTAGGCCTACTAAATTAATTAAGCAAACATGGGCATGCACATTTAACCATGAGTGTAAAGTTTACTTTGTAAAAATTTGACTATTTATAACCCAAAACATAGTGTCCCAGATTTGAGCATGAGCTGTCCCTCATTAGAAATCCACAAATTCTTGAACGATTTGGCACAAAGAGCACTAATATATCTGCCATTTCCCTTTTAATTACAATATCTGAACAAATGTATTCTGATTTGGATAGGGAACATCTTGGGGATTTCACAATGATATAACATTTTTATATATTGTTTTGGCTTCATATGGAAATATGATGCGGAATTCAAAATAATAAAATTTCCCACATTAGCCTAATCCACCCTATATATATATATATATATACACACACATACACACACAACACACACACACACACACACAACACACACACACACACACACACACACACACACACACAGCTGGTAAAATAAGTATTGAGCACATCACCGTTTTTCTCAGTTGACATTACATTTTCATGAAATTTACATAAAGAGAAAACAAAACAAATAAGTTCAGAAATTCAGTTATGTGTAATGAAATGGAATGACACGGGAAAAGTATTGAACACGCCTACTGAAATGTATTTAACACTTCGTACAAAAGCATTTTTTGGTAATGACAGCTTCGAGATGCCTCCTGTATGAATAAAACTAGTTGCATGCATTGCTCAGGTGTGATTTTGGCCCATTCTTCTAAACAAACACAAACAGCCTTCAGATATTGAAGGTTCCGTGTGCCTCTTCTATAAACTCTGATCGTTAGTTCTTTCCATAGATTTTCTGAAATTTCTAACATTCCTGAAATGTCCACCCTTGTTTCATCTTCATCATCCTGGTAGGTGTTGGGACTGAACCAGCTAATATTAATTTCCACTGACAAAGAGCAGGATTGCTTTCTAATTACTGATTGACTTGTTATGCCTTTTTGCACCTCCCTGTTTTCATGTGTTCAATACCTTTCCTGTGTCATTCCATTTTATTACACATAACTTAATTCTGAACTTGTTTTGTTTTCTTTGTATGCATGTCTTTGTTTGTATGTTACCGACATCTGGTGAACATTTCATGTCAACAGCACCTTTAGAATTATATTTACTGAGAAAAATGGTGACGTGTTCAATACTTATTTTACCCGCTATGTATATAAATGAGTTTCATAAATACACGCACACATACAGTATATATTCTATATATATTCTTCTAATCTGACCTAAATTGAGAGACTATATTAAATATTTGTACTTTTACCTATTTAAAAAAAACTGCAAAATCGCTTAACATTTTGAAACATTGTTGACCTGTCACAACACCAAAACATGCACTTTTTATTTACACATTCAAGTGAAATTTCACTTAAAATAACTATATTTCTCAACTACCCGTTAACAAAACAACCTGCACATTATGGTAGATAGCTGATTTAAAGCTTATTTAATGATAGTGTTATTTTACTCAACCAAAACGTGACCTAACAAGAACTCACCGTAAAAATGTCGCCGTGCTTCTGTTTCATTCGTGTCAGGAATTTTGCAGCATCTTTGCCGAACTCAAGCGCGTGTCCGAGCCAGGGAATCATTCCTTTATCAAGAGGAGGCTCATTTCTTCGTCTGCAAAAAACCCGACAAGGTCAATTCGTTATTGTTTAAGCGCATTTGTAAAGTTTAAGTGTCGTCTGTCAGACTCAGGAGCTGGTCGGACTGGTCCGGACTCACCTCGTGCGTCTCGCGTACAGCAACAGAACAGCGAGTCCCAGCAGGAGAAGCGCAGTCCACATCATGCCGGGTGTGTGTGAACTCCTGCCCTGCTTTCCAGAAGTTAAATACTCGACTGATACACTAACATACGTCACATCTCATTACGTAATTCACAACTGCAGTCAAAGTGGTGGGCGTGTAAATGCATGAATAACCTAACAATGACATCTTTTTTTGAAGTTTCTGTCTCATTAGGCTAGTTATGGGAAAACAACATGACGGTTCGTCGTGATGATTAGTGATAAGTCACATCAAAACCTACTTTTAGTGAAACTAATACGACGTGTGCGAATTATGCAATGACCAGTGTTGCGCAGTGTTCCTGTGGCTCAGTGGTTAGAGCATTGCGTTAGCAGCGCAAAGGTTGTGGGTTCGATTCCCAGGGAACACACATACTGACTGACAATCAATGTATAACCTGAATGCACTGTAAGTCGCTTTGGATAAAAGTGTCTGCTAAATGCATAAATGTAAATGTCATCCAGCACAAAATCTAGCCTTAAAGGGATAGTTTACCCAACAATTCAGTCATTATTTAGGCCTACTCGCCCCCGAGTTGTTCCAAACTTGTTTGAAAATATATATATGATATATTTTGAAGAATGCTGCTAACCATAAGTTGACGGTAGCTGACTTCCATATTATTTTTCCATACTATGGAAGTCAATGTCTACCATCAACCTTTTTGGTTACCAACTTTAAAAATATATATTATTCTTCGGTTCTTCTTCTGATTTCTGTTTGCGGGTGTCTAATTATCGAACATATATTTTTTAACAGCCTATTGGTTGTTACAAATGTGAAAACTCATTGAAGGAATAAAATATAAACTCATTATAAAGACTAGATATAAAAGCAGTGTCTCAAGGAGTCTAAAATGCAGAAGTCTCAAAATATCTCCAGCAAATGAATCATCGGAAAATGAAAGGTCAAACAAAAGACAGCACCCCCACATACAAAGTACTTCCCTTAAAAAAACGTTTCCCACTCTGACAGACATTGTTTACATATGTTACTTTATTATATATAAGAGTTCAGAGACCTAGTGAACTCAGTAAAATTAGAAGCCTGTATATTTTATTTTATTGCTCTGACATTTTCAGAGATTAAGGGTGTGTGTGTGTGTGTGTGTGTGTGTGTGTGTGTGTGTGCGTGTGTGTGTGTGTGTGTGCTGTGTGTGTGTGTGTGTGTGTGTGTGTGTGTGTGTGTGTGTGTGTGTGTGTGTGTGTGTGTGTGTGTGTGTGTGTGTGTGTGTGTGTGTGTGTGTGTGTGTGTGTGATGTCATCATGTTCTATCTACATTTCTGATGACGAAGTGTACATCATTGTAGATGTGATTGCTAAATGACAGGTGGGGCATTTATAATAGTCAACTTGATCTATGGTTTTTAAATGTAAGAAGGGAGCTGATATATACAATTTTGCTTTATGGGTATTTCGATTTATTAATAATAACGATACAGTTTGAAGCAGGCAAGCAAAACTTAATTAAGGCAATAAATATATATTACAAATATATTATAAATATGAATGAAACAATAAATATAAGTACAAATTTAGAGTGTAAATTAAAATTACAGTTTAAAATCCAAGACAAATGTAGGCTTGTCAATTCATGACATGTTTGTCACACCTACATCTTGGCAAAAGAGGCTGAATTCTATGCCAAGAGTATTTGTAGCAAAACTCATTGTCAGGGAAATCAAACGCTTTTTCATAAGAAAGATGCCTATTCATTTCAGTCAGTTGATGAGCTGTAAGACTGCTGCATAAAACAGTCCATAAGGTGGCGACTGAGACACACTGATTCTGAGCTTCTCTAATGTTCTGCTATGTCAGTTATCAGAATTTTACGAATTATAAATTGCTGATTTAATTGTAGTGTACCTTATACTGTTGAGGTATATAGGCTTTATTTCTGTACCATTTAAAACAGTGTTTTGGGGTTTGTAGAAAGAATTCATTGTGTTAGTTGCGTAACAGGAAGAAAGAATGAACTCTGTGATCATACTTCAATAGCTATTATCTAAGTTTAATAGGCATTGAGGAATATAACACTAAAGAGTCATTTAATTTGCCATATTTGACATCCCAAGCCCTAAAAGCAATAGCAGACAGTAATGAAACAAATAAATCCTTAGTAAATTTTGATTATGTCTAATAAAACCGGCTATACAGCATTATATTCATTCCCACATGCTTGCATTAGGGAACTCTTGATGGAATATTGCTCAGTATTTCATACTTAATTCTCATCTTACCTGCCAGATAAGTCTGATAAGATTTTAAACTTGGCTTGCATACCTAAAAATGATCGGGCCACCCGTGCAACAATGGACTGTAATGCCATCTGGGCTTAGCAGTTCAAAGGCCACTCAAACTAATGAGGCATTATGCACAGGACTGCGCTAATCGATATGACAGATGCATCGATTGACTGCTGTGATCTCTGTAATGGAAAAAAAAGATAATAACTTCCCAGTGAATAAGCAGAAGAAAACTAAAATCTTGGCAGCACTTATGATACTCTCTACTTTGTGTCTAAATCTATAATGTCTCTATTTTCTGGCTTCAAAAAAGAATTTGGCCACACTTTGACCATTTTTGACCACATTTAAAATATATGAATGCATTTGAATTCATGGCAGAATATCAAGTCCTAACCTAAGTTAAAAAGTTTTGACAGAATAATTTAAGGAAAGAGGCAGTGCAGGGTTTTAATAGACTGTTGGCTGAAAGTTTGTAATGATGTTCAGCAGTTGTTTTTCAGAGAGAAAGTGTTTGAGCAGACATTCTTTGTAAACTTTTATGCAGTTAATGGCACATTTTAAAGGATAGCTCACACACACACACACACACACACACACACACACACACACACACACACACACACACACACACACACACACACACACACACACACACACACACACACACACACACACACACACACACACACACACACACACACACACACACACACACACACACACATTTGGTCATTTACCAATTCAAACCTATACAAATTTCTCTTATTTTTTCTCTTTATTTATATACATGATGGACCACATTCACAGCCTTGCTTAAAACATAGTTTGTGAAGTGCAAAGAAACTCTTTCAAAAGACAAGAGCTGGCATGTTTACTTCATGCCCATAACAGAAGTTCCACTTTTTTTAGTTATTCAAGTGTCCTCTTAGCTTTCCACTTCCTCAAAAAACTAATTTCAAAAGAACAAATAATGTAACTGGCAGATATGCATCTTGTAGGCAAGGAACTCATTTGTATTGTCACAATGACAACATTCAAAGCTAAGGCATTTAGATCCAAGATACAGATAGGTGAATATATTACTTTTTTCCAGATCTATGAACAGTACATCACTGATTAACATTAATCAATAAACCATCTGTAATTGTCTACAGCTAAATTGTTCAGTTCAAAGAACATAGATTGTTTTAAGCAATTTAGCACAATTTGTAAAATGTATATTTATTATATTAACATATATTATCTCCCCGTTCTTGCAACATCCTTCTTTGTGTTTTTGTTTTCATCAATAAGGACAATGCATTAAGACATGGGTGGGGAGCACATAATCACAGCCTGACAGAATTCCTCTTGATATCTCTGTTCTGTAATTGACTATTTATCGTGGTTGTGTCCTCTAGCACTTTAAGCCTTGTCCAGTGCTTTTCTACATTGTATTATATTGCCATATTTTGGAAGACATACCTGGTTTCCGGTTTCAGAATTAAGGACAGTAAATGGTTTCTTCATGTTGTCAGTGTATACAATATACACATTTAACTTTTGCTCTCTCAGTTGGTCCATGGCTAAATAAAATAGATTCTCATTAAAACCAACAAATCCAAACGGTTTCCCCCATGATTTATTCTTATTATTATCATTTTAATATTTAAATTCATGATAAAAAAACTAATAATCCCAAACCAGACCTTAAAGGTGCACTGTGTAATATTTACAATGATCTATTGACAGAAATGCAATATAATATACATAATTATGTTTTCAGAGGTGTATAAAGACCATACTTAATGAACCGTTATGTTTTTATTACCTTAGAATGATCAATTTCTATCTACATATACCACGGGTCCCCTCACATGGAAGTCGCCACCATGTTTCTACAAAGTGCTCTACAGAGCACGTGCTCTTCAGAACGCATTTTGTCACTTTGTTGTTCTTGCGAATAAAACACAGACACAATGATGAACAAGTACATTAATATTCATAATAACATCGATTTATTGAATAATTAAGTCATATATAATTCCTTAGTTTACCTCTGTAAAGAAATGTCATTGCTCTCTGCTGTCTTTACCAACGACATCTTTACCTGTGTCGGCCACCGTAGCTTCTCTAAAGGGAGGGATGAGCGGGGGACTGAGCCGTTGGTTGCAATTCACAACCTCAGCGCTAGAATTTACACACTGCACCTTTAAAACTATAATAATCAAATAATAAAATAATGTCTAGTTGGAGTTGATAGTTCACTGAAAATGAAAATTTGCTGAAAATTTACTCTGGCCATCCAATATGTAGATGAGTTTATTTCTTCATCAGAACAGATTTGTAATTAGGCATTACATCACTTGCTCACCAATGGATCCTCTATAGCAGGGGTGTCAAACTCAGTTCCTGGAGGGCCACAGCCCTGCACAGTTATTTAGATTCAACCCTAATTAAACACACCTAATCCAGCTAATCAAGTCATTTTGGCTTATTTGAACTACATGGCATATATGTTGGAGCAGGGTTGAAACTAATGCTGCATTCAAGTCATGTCGGATAGATCTTATTTACGAGTTGAACACACATGAACGCCACCACAATGTCATTGTTAGGAGTGGGAAACTCGACATTTTCTTTAAGCCCTGCCCCTGAGTTTCCGAGTTGGGGGCGTGTCAGTGAGAAACCGTGTTAAATGCAATGGGCGCAGCCAAAGACTAGATATGCAGCATCTGTATTGACGGTAAATTTGTTGAAATTAATAAAATTTATATTTTTTTGTCATGTACAATAAAAAAAAAATATATATATTATTGTATAATTACCATATAACATATATGGATTATGTTTACATCACCTTCATAAATTGAATAAGAAAAAAAAACCCACAATGATGCACATTCTTTATTCGTCATTTTGTAGATGTAGAATTAAAAACATCGTAGAAAAGTGAAATCGCCATCTTGATCCGACCAAAGTGACTTGAACGCACCTGACATTGTTATTACGACTTGTCAACTCGTAAGTACGAACATCCCGGGAGGATTTGAACGCAGCATAAACTCTGCAGGTTTGCGGCCTTCCAGGAACTGAGTTAGACACCTGTGCTCTACAGTAAATGGGTGCCATCAGAATGTATAAACAGCTGATAAAAACATCACAATAATCCACAAGTAATAAACACTACTACAGTCCTACATCTTGTGAAGTGAAAAGCTGCATTTTTGTAAACATTTGTACATTTATCATTAAGACAGATCAAGCACCGTTTACAAGAAAAACAGTTCTAAACAAATATGTTTGACTGAGTTTGATGTGAAAGCACAACAGGGGATGGACTTTTTCACTGGAGGAAGCATTATAATGGATTATGGGCTGATGTTTTGGCTAGAAGCATTGGATTTGGATTTCACTTCCTGTCAGAGCAAAGATTGAGGTCATAGTTGATTTTCCTGTTCCAGGATGTAGACTCCCAGGTATGGCGGACTATTACTGTAACTTTTGAGGCAAATTTTTCTTATATCTCATACATAAAACAGCATGAATACTCATTTTGATTGTCTTACTGTGCGGCAGCTAGAGACTTCAACAGCTCACACACCATGATAATTAAGTTAGATTAAAAACATCATTAGTTTCACCACATTGTGCACTGAAATCAGCATGCAGACAATAAAGCAATCAAACAATTTGATTCCAAAACAAGTGATAGCAAATTATGTTACTGCAGCGTATTGTATAAGAACACCCACTGCACATTCACACTCGGACATCTAGGCCTCATCGGATATGAAAGAATGTGTTTCACAGCTAAATAACAGTGCACGGGTTTGAGACAAACTGGGGTGAGTAAACTGTCCTTTTTAGGCAAGGAAGTTTATTTGCACATTTCATACACAGTGGTAATTCAAAGTGCTTTACATAATCACAACAACAAAAAACTAAATGATATAAAAATTATTTACAATTATTTTAAAACAGTTAAGAATAAAAAATGATTATACATAGTGCAATCAGTTCGGACGTAGCACAGTGCTCGATCAACAAATGCACAGCCAGTGCCGATCCTAGACTTCTGGGGGCCCTACGCAAAACTGTGTCGCCGGCGGGGGATGACTGAAAGTATGGATGAAACGCATGTGCCCGCATTTCACTCCATCTCGAATCGCGTCACGGAAAGCGCTCGAGAGACAGTATCTCTTCCGTGGTTTGGTTGTTTTTTTTTGTCTCATGCTAGAGACTGCACGACGTTCACGTTACATGATTTGACTGACTTTTTACTTAGAGAGGGTGACAGCGCACCGCATTAAAATATTGATTTTTCATGTTTTCATAAGCACTGGCTAACTTCAAAAACTAAATGAAAAGCTCTTTGAGAGCAAGTGGGCTCCCTGGTGTTTTGGGGGCCCTACGCAGCTTGCTTATTCTGCGTATAGGGAGGATCAACTCTGTGCACAGCTAAACAGATGAGTTTTGAGTCTGTATTGTAATGTGGCTAATGTTTTAGCACATCTCTTCTGGAAGCTGATTCCAACTGCTGGTGGCAAAATAGCTAAAAGCAGACTCCCCTTGTTTTGTGTGAACCCTTGGTATTTCTAACTGACTCGATCCTACTGATCTGAGTGGTCTGTTAGGTTTATATTCAGTGAGCATATCTGCAATGTATTTAGGTCATAGGCCATTGAGTTATTTATAAATGAGTAAAAGTACTTTAAAATCAATCCTAAATGTAACTGGAAGCCAGTGTAAGGACCTGAGGACTGGTGTGATATGCTCAGATTTTCTGGTTCTAGTCAGAATCCTTGCAGCAGCGTTCTGGATGAGCTGCAGCTGTCTAATGGTCTTCTTTGGAAGGCCGGTGAGGAGACCAGTACAATAATCCACCCTGCTGGTGATAAAGGCATGAACAAGTTTCTCCAAGTCTTGACTGGAAACAAAACGTCTAATTCTTGCAATGTTTTTGAGATGATAGTATGCTGATTTAGTTACTGCTTTGACATGACTACTAAAACTAAGGTCTGTCTCCAGAATCACCCCAAGATTTTTACATAAATTTTTCTCATACAAGTGTTGTTTCAGTAATATTATAGAAATCTTTTAAATAAAGATTGTTTAGTGTCAGGATAGAGAATGCCAAAAAGCTTATAGTACTTCAATTAATGTGCAATGTTCATGTAATCAAGCCTAATATTAATAGTTTACATGCCTGCAGGTGCCTAGAAAGGGAGACTGTAAAGGGAGATTTTTATTCTGAGATGATGGACCCCTGAGGTCTTTTCTTTACCCTGAAGAGTTTCTGTGAAGATTCTGCAACAGCTTTTATGACTTTTAAATTACAACATGTTATGATATCTCCTTTTCTACAGACAATTCATCCATTATAACTCCCTATTCATTCATATTTGCTTTCGCAAACTTCACTTTTCCTCTCGTACTAACTCTCCTCAACTCTCTAAATTTTTCTCCATCAGCCCCAGGTCTTGTATGGTTTAATGGCTATAATAACATACCTGAAAGTTACTTCCTTTGAAGCAGGAGGATACACAGTTGAGTCACCTTTGGGTCATTATTGAACCGCCGGCAAGAATATTACCTGAGCCCTTTGCCTGTGCGACCTGCTGAAAGACTTGCCTTGCTGGAATAATAATGCTGACGTAGATCAAAGCTTCCTCTCCAGTTCAAGCACCTAAAAATCAGAGATTCAATACAATCAATGCATAAATAATAAACTGTACCATTTAAATATATATTTGTCATGTGTTGTTAGGATAGCAAAATGAACAATAAATAAAGCAGAGAGGAAATTGAATTGATTAACAAACAGAAATAAAGAACTTGTGTTTTAAACCATAGGTGTCAGAACTACATCCTAGATTATTCAGGCCCAAATGAAGATGTGGAATCATATGGTTCACAAAACTCCTGGAAATGATTTGGTTTCAGGGGAGAAAGCATATTGTGCCAAAGTAACTTTAGGTCAAATGGACACACATTGTACTTGTTAGTCATGGATCATAGAGGATTTCAAATGTCAGTTGTGTTTGTGTGGAGGCCTTGTAAGCAACTGACACATGGATTGAGTTTCATAGAACGTACGCTTCAGTTTTTACCAGAGTCCACAGTCCTTGTTATTGGGCAAAGATGGCCATTTCATTTCTTGGTTATCAAATGCAGATGACCCTGCTGTTTTCCCACAGCAGACTGGGAATTCTGGAGGCTTACAGAAACATGTATTTGTTTGTCTTGTTGTCATAGAGGGCTCTTTTCCTGTGTTGCCATGCCCGCGGAGACTGATGAGTTCTTGGTCCCACAGCTTTGAAAAAGGAAGCTGAAGATTTACTTTGTGTGATTCATTAGTCGCAGACGCACACGCTTGCATCTACACATCTACACACACACACACACGGTGACTAACTATTACTGTAACCCTGGAGGCATATGTAAACATGCACAATTTTTAGCCTAGGGGTATTTATCTAAAAATATGTATGCTTATTACAGCATTTATTCTGAACTCTGACCTGTAGGTCTTAGAATCTTGAAACATCTCACAATAACAAAAAAATTTTTTTTTGTTTTTGAGCAAATTTAATTTAGTTTTTTTGTTAAACTGTACATAAAAGCACATCTTGGACATTCTTCTATATGAATTTAGAATTACATGGTGGTGAGTAAATTATGAATTTTCACTTTAAATGTCTTGACTATAATGCAAATATTCAAATAGCATTTCATTAATGATTCTAAGTCTTTTCCCTATTCTATAATCAAATGCCCCTAGCCGACCTCTCTCGCTTGGCCTATTAATGGGGCTTTGTGATGATAAAGACTCTGCATATTCTTTGTGAACACCTTACATAATCTCATTTATACATTTAGATCTGATTAGTCATCTGGAAGTTAAGCTTGTAGTCATGGGATGGTTATTTTAATCTGAATTCCACAATGTTCCACTTACTTAGTAGATCGTCTGAGAAAAAGATGGCATACTATGTTGTTTTGCACTTTTTTCCCTTCAAACATGTATTTATCTCGTTCTTGAGATTTTTTACATTCTACATGCAATGAAAGAAATCCTGTTTAAAACAAAAGCCAATCAGCTAAGCAACAATGCTAATTGCTTGTTCTTTAACAGTTCATCTCTGTTTAATGGGGAGAATATTTCATACTTCATAATTACAGCACTGCATCTCCGAGTTTGCTTCCCTGACATGGTTACAAATGGCACATATTACTTTAAATGAGAACAAAACAAGCAAGTTAAGCCTTTTTAAACAAGCTATTATCACTGTGCAGATTCTCAAAAACATCTCACTTTGACTTATGGGTTTTGAATCTTAACTTGCACTTTTTACAGCCTCTTTGAGGTCAGAACATACACAAATAGACCTAAAAGTATATATAATAATATTTTTCTCTAGCCTATATGTTCTGTAGGCTATACATAAATCATTACAGCATGCTATACTTTCCCTTCTTCATGCATCGCTTCCAGCTTGCCAGAACTGATATTGAACATTGAGATTGTTGCCCAGTGAAAGATTTCCATTGCACCCTAATGGGATGCAACAAACACTGAGCAAGTGTAAGATGTAATGACATGAACAAGCTGTGAGACACTATTATGCATAAAAACTAGACTTTCTAGATGAAAATACCATTGCTTGCAGATATAATAGTGTTAAAGTTTTAGGTAAGGTTGTTTATTTTATTATTTAGACCTATTTTTATTTTGCTTTTTGTAAGCTGTGCATGACAATCAACCCATAACATGAGTTACAGCAGCATAGACACAGCTACAAAAATATATCATTTACAATTAAGCAAATAAAGGCAAGAAAAAAGACTATGATTGTTGTGATCGTGTTGCACCATGTTCCATTTTGAAGTTTGGCAAGAGAAATTGCTTGTCGGTGGAATCTAAACTGATAAGGACACGGTGTATCACTGCATGTCTACACACAGTTTAAACGGGGGTCTGTATTTTCAGGTGTTCAAGATCGATGTATTGTTCTTGATAGCGTGCAGGTGTTTTCAAGCCATCCGTGCTTGAACGTATAATTGCTGATCGCTGTTGCCCAGGGTGATGCTGACAGGTGCACACACCAAGATGACTCACATCCCTCTCCATCTCTCCTCCTCTCCTCACTTCTCTGTCTGTTCACTTCTAAAACAATCAGCCATTTTCAAATAGCTGTAGAATGACCTTTACTTGATCAGACCGATGTTAAAAGACTCGAATCTAACCCCAGGTATTATTGGATTAGTCAGTGAGATAGAGGCTTGGCCATGTATTGAATTTTAAAACTAAATTTAAAACAGTTTACTTAAATTTAATACAGGTTGATTTTTCATCTTCAAAAATTATGTAACAGTGATACAGGACATAGAATACACTTACACCCTTATTGATTGTGGGGCCTTTTGTTCCACAGATTCAATTAGCTAATATGATACAATAGATAATTAGCCAGTTATCAGAAGCAAATGGAGAAAAGAAAGAGAAAAATAAGCCTAATAGGTTTCATTGAAGAATTGTTATATTTAAAGAAAACAAATTGCAGCTCTTTAGTTATTGACTATTAGACTGATTGCCAACGGTGCTAAAATTATTTAGCTAACTACTAAATTAGATAAGCATTAGATTTGTTTCACCTCTGTTCAAGTGTAAAATATTTATTATTGGCAAGGCTAACATATTTTAGATGAAATGCAGGATGTTATATTATGTATAGAAGGTAAATTTACAGAAAGACATTCTCTTCACCTATTGAGAAAATCATTATGCACACCTCTGGTCGTTCGCATGTGGTGTTATGTGCTGTTGATGGAATGGATCGTAATGAAAGGTGAATGGGTCACATTGTTTAACACCATCTCGGCCCTTTTTCATTTCCTCTGAGTAAAAGACCCATGGTGTGAAGTGCCAGCGGAGATCGTTTTTCATAGATACGGGCAGGGATAAGGAGTAGATTATAAAATCTGTTTTGTTGGCTGCCCGAGGCTCATCCAAGATGTCTTGCATTTTAAACAGGGCTTAACTTTGAGTATTTCTGTGACAGATAGGCTCTTGTGAGGATTCAAGCTCTCATGGAGATGTTTATCTGGTGACCTCCCGCTTGTTTTCAAGTTAATTAATGAGTTGTCAAAGTCATTAAAATGAGAACGAACTCTTATGTGGCTTTTCGGATAAGAGTTGGGATGATGTATTGTGATGGAAAGTTTAAGGGTTTTATTTAGCTTCCTGGTGTCACACAGTAACAAATAGCACTTATGCATTAGTAAAAGGTTGTGTATTGGTGTTTTTGTGCCAGATCATTGAGTATTCCAGCCTCAAGATTGTATCTGAGTGCTGGAGATATGCAAGTCATTCTCTGAAGAGGAAGATTGATCACCCAAGTTGGTATTGATTTATGTGATACAAACAAAATAGCCTAATATATGAGGCCCTTGAGCTAAATGATGACAGAATTAATTTTCTCATTCATTTTTGGGAGAACTATTTAATTAAGGAAATGCAAAGCCTGTCAAGCGGTTTCTTTGGAGATCATTTACAGAGCCATATAGACTTTTCAGAGCAATCAAGCGACAAATGCCGTGCTCTGCGTGTAAAGCTGGGATATTTTAAAATGGAAAAAAGTACATCACCTTTAAGCCTTTCACTGATAATCTTCCTCTCTGTGGGACCTCTCCAATTTAATTCACACTTCCTTTGACGCCACTTGAGCAAACACGTTGGTTCAGTCAAATAATTATGTAGAAGATTTCAAAAACATGACCAGAAATGAGATTTAAGAAGAGGGGATTTGATCTGTTCCTCACAAAAAGATCATATGTAGATGTGCATGTTTTATTTCTTCCCAAATTCTGTTTTAGTGGTTAAATTGCTATTTAATTATTTAATTAAATGTAAACTATTTTTTATAATCAAAAAGGATGTCTAATCAATGGATTTCATAAAACGTTATGCCCTGGATTCTGTCATCATTTAACTCTTAACCCTCATATCAATTCAAAACCTAAATATTTTGAAGAATGTTTCAACCGTTTTTGTCCATACAGTGAAAGTCAGTGGGGTTGAAAACAATACTGAATTGATTTTACTGAACACTTTCACTGTATAGAAAAATAAAATCTCAAGCTCATACTGCTTTAATATGACACGAGAGAGAAGAAATTACATGTTTTCTACAAAAGGTGACCCAGTTTATCCATCATTTTGAATAAACTATTGCTTTAAATCAAATATTAAAAGTCACTTTCATAATTCCTCTCATTTGTCACTGTCTACCGTTTTGACTAGATTTGAGTATATGTATAATTCATAAACTGTATGCAGTAGGATTATAGTCTTTAGTGAATGTTAAGCATTCATCTGATCATCCGTGTTTGGCATCTGATGATGAGATATAATTATATATGTATAGCTCTTTTAGTTAGCAAAGATATGTAAATGCTTATCTATCAAATGCATAGTTTTGTACTGCAAGAGAGCGTGCCGGTACTGTAGAGTGTGTGTGTGGCTTCGGCTCTGTCACATCCACCATCTGTCCTGCAATGAGAGACCCGACGGCAGTGGTTTTGGTCTGGAGATTAAATCCGTGTCCCTGTGACTTGATTCGGCCGTATATTGACGTTCTATCAGGGCGAGCAGCGTGGTGGGAAAGACTGATGAGCTCTTAGCCACTGCATCTCATTTATCCCAATTACACAGAAGACTGCTTGACCCTGGCCTGGGGGAACCAACCCTGCTATTGCAGTTAACATCCGTTTTGCTATAAGCAACAAGTATATTTGATACATATGCATATGCCTGTTGTGATATATTGAGAATATGTTGTGGGTTCATTAATGCAAGTGCAGAATTTGGAGCAGGAAATGCTTATTCAACACACCCACTTTAGAAAAAGCATGCATTTTCTGTTTATATTAATAATTCATACCATATCATAGCAAACATTCTATACCAAACTCCTCCGTTTTTAGCTTTTTGTAAACAAACAGTGCATATCTTGGAGATACAGTGTCTTATTTCACAAGTTAATCTCCATTGAAAATGGACCAGACAAAGTGGGGCCATATTGTACATCATTCTGAAGAAATCAATAAGACTTTATATAAGGGTCATATTTTTCCCATGCAACAAAGGAGCTTTTAAACTTAAATATCTTTTTACATTTTACAGTTATTGAAAAACAGAAAATTGAAAATGTTTTGTCTCAAAAAGTATTTGATTTAAAATAAATAATAATAATTATTATTACAGGTGATTCTCACTTGCAACATAAATATGCTATTTAAAAAATGATAAGAATATGGATAGAATTATGTTAGTATTATTTAAATTATTATTATTATTATTATTACACGGCATGCATCTAGGAAATTGGGGTTGTTTTTAGTTGCTATTTAGTCATTTGGGAGAAAATAAAGAATAAAAAATTATTTAGCATTTTGCATAGTACCGTTTCCAAGAAGAAGAAGAAAAAAATACCTTTGTGTTTTTTTATCCATTTTTGTTTTTTGAATCAAAAATGGTTCCAGTTTTTCTTTTTTTGAAACCTAAAACGTTTAGAAAGCAAACTCTGCCAAATGTTTTGCTCACTCTCCCCTCCATAGATGAAAACAGCATCCCATCATCATCTTCCCATGAGAAAACTGCTGCCTGGTTTCCCATTACACATGAAAAATCAATTTCCCAGGAGGTTTAAACTTCATCAAATGTACTGCGGATGGTCTGTTGTTTTCTAAAAATTTTAGTCACGCAAATGAAGGACAATACATGCAATGTGTACGAAGTACTCTTGTCGTGACTTCACATCTCAGTTATTCCTACTTCTCCTAGCAAACCAGATATGCTTTTTAAATACTTATGAAATCCCATCTTGATTGAAATAAATCGGACCCCATGTGAGCGTTGTGTATTTTATGGCTCAAGTTTTCCAGAGGTTTCCAATTTTGTATGCTAAGGTTTCAAAAGATCACAAAGATGCTGAAATCTCATGAAAATGAATTATAAAATGAAGCGTGGAAACTACAGTCAGATCTGTGGGGCATCACCTCACAGGAGCGGTGCAAAAAGATCAAAATCTGGTCTGAGGAGAGCTTAGCTGGGAGGGAAGGCCCTGCAGTTTATTTAAAACAAATCTTTGTGCACACAAAAGTGTCTAAATACAGACTGCCATGTATTATCAATTTGACAGGGTGAGATTAGGATGTGGGAATGATGATCGTGGAGGTTTCTGGTTTTTGCAAGAATGTGAGAGACCATCATAGATGTTTTGGCCACATGTAGACTTTTATATATGCACCTTTCACAAATAAGGCGATCTTAGAAGTCAAAAACACAGTAGGTTTTCAACAGATTCTAAAGATTTGAACAATTAGACTGCTTGTGAAGTTGTAAGTGTTTATCAGAGAACTTCAGAGTTCTTTTGGTTGACTATACTTATTTTTTCCAGCAAAATGAAATGGGACTATGTAATTTAGTCTCTGTTTCAGACAGCATGCGCATGAACAGCCAAAAGTCCATTCACTAGAAATAAAGATGTGTTTACCAGGCATTGGGTTGATAAAATTAGCTCTTTTGAGGAAGAACAAATCCATGGATATGGCATCGAATTTTTAAAAGATATTCAGAGTTTTGTATTGAGGCACAGAGTAGAAAATAAATTATGTCCATAAGCAATGCCTTTTGCTTCGTTACACGTATTTACTGCAATTTGATCAGTATTTTAAGACCTTTATGAACAGTGTTGTAATTGGCTGTGAATTTATTCTTAATGCCAATGTATTATTGTGTTTCCCACTTATGTCAGGCACGTCAGTTTAAGGCATTGATTCGTGTTCACTCATGTTACTTCAGTTATATTTTAATTCAAGTCACCATGACACGAGCATAAAGCTATTGCTTTAAAAGAAGCCATGGCACCCAGACAAATGACCCCCCCCCCCATGTGAACAAACTAAGTGAGCAAAAACTGTCAGAGGAGGAAGTGAATTTCACCTTTCAGTCTCTATAGAACCACGTGGGGCTCCACTTACAAATCTATAAAAAGCTGTGACCTTTTCTTTAACTTAGGTACATGCCATTTAGCAGATGATTTGCATTCCAAACAACTTACAGCAAACGAATTGCTCTGCTTGAAGGAAACATAGGTTAAGTGGCTTGCTTAAATACAAAATAGTGATAAAGCAGGGCAGTCATGGCCTAGTTGATATAGCGTTGGACTTGTGATAGGTTGTGGGTTCGAATCTCGGCTCCTGCAGGAATTGTCCACGACTGAGGTGAGATGAGCAAGGCACCGAACCCCCAACAAAAACTTGGATGGGTTAAATGCAGCGAACACATTTCACTGCTGGTTATACTCTGTATAATTGTGTATGTGATTAAAGCTCATCTGAGCTTAATCAAGTAACTGTGTCAAAGTAATGTTCCCAGTAATGTCTCTTAAACTGCAAGAGTCTACAAACTTGTCAATGGCAGCAAATGTTTGTTTTTGCTTAGTTTATTTATTACTTAATTAGTTTATTTTATTTTGCCTATATAGAGTAGATTATAGAGGACAGAAAAAGAGGTCGAGGTTTGGCTTAGCATAGTTCAGTCAGCCCCTGCAAGTAAATACTGGAAATGTTTGTATAATGCAGTATGCACACGGAAAGCATTTTTATCCATTGATTACCTTTTAATAGTATTCATGTTTGCAGACAAAATAATTTATTTGCAAGCAATTTATAATTTGCATATATTTTGTTATTTACCAGTGAAGCTTTACATGGATTTTTTTTTATCATCTGCTGCATTCTATGCACAGCTTATTATTACTATTATTATTACTTAATTTTTTGTATTGACATTGATTTTTTAAAGTCGTAATAATAGTTTTTTTTAGAATCCATATGTAATATATATTTTTAAAAAATCTATATAATCTGTTTTATATAAATAGCCTAATCAACACTGTTTATTGATGTTCATTTTAAGGGCTTCAAATGTAAATAAACACGTTCTGTTTAATAAATAATGGATAATAAATCAGAATGTGATGCAGTTTTGGATTTTACACACTTCAAGGTCAGGAGGAATAAGAAAAAAACAGATGAAAAGTTTCAATCAAGGCAAGCTTTGTCAGTTTTAGAAATACTTATCTAATCCTAAATCTGTTGAACTGCTCATAGCTAAAGAAACGATTAAAGTGATTACTTATGTTTGCTGCATATATAACAATCAGTTATTTTGTTTAATTTCCCTTGCTGTTTCAGTAAACACTCTGAAATGTATATGAAAAAAGATTGTATTTCTATATAGAGAACAGATGTTAATTCTGCTCTATTTCTACAGTAGTGGTGAAGCAGACCATGGCATTGGCCTCCATGTAGGGATGGACCAGCTGTCTGAGCTCCATGATTTCCTGGCTCATTAAATCTTCCATATGAATATCTCCGCTCCTTCAGAATAATTTGACTTGATTGCCTTTATGCACCAATGAAGCAGCATGCTATAAGGTCAAGTATTGGAATTAATTTGGACATGCTGCATCAGGGCTGAGCTCTAAGATCAAGCAAAGTCTCTTCTTGCTCAGTTTACCATTCTATGTACCACACAAACTTCTCGTTTGATCTCCGGTCATGAACATTTCAACGTGTCTGAGCACAACTGATAGGGTGAAACAGGATTTGAAATCTAAAGCACTGTGAGCAGCTTGATGTGTTTAAGTGAATAGCAGATGGGTAATCATGACATTCAGATCAGTATTTGATGTGATCTGCTTGTAGTTTAAACATCTGAAGCGTGATCTTCATTACTCTGATTGCTTTCTCTGAAAGTGTGTAAGAGTTTCAATGCTGTGGCTTGTAGGGCCGTCAGTCAATTAAAGTATATATACATATTTTATAAATAAATAATTATATATTGTATATGTATGAATGTATGTAATTAACTGAACATAATTTCTTATTACAAAAATTTAATTTTAAATAAAAAAATTAAATGAACATGAATTTGTTTCAATATATAATATGTAGGCTTAATTTTTAAATATCATATAATTAAAAAAATATATATTTGTAATATATAATTATATTTGTGTATTGTTATTATTATTTATTCGTTTATTTTTCATTAGTCACACTAAATTAACTCTGGTCATTGCAATTCAGTTTTGAGACTTGATCTTTTTTTAATTAAGTTACCATACATTTTTAAACAAAAGAAAACCATTGCACAGTCCACATTTTAAACCATTTTGCGTCACACATATCTCCAAAGACAAATGATTGCAATAAAATGCGAGACATTCCCGCACCAGAGAAAAAAATCTGCAGGTAAAATAGGTGTAGAGTAGACATTTCTTTCTTTATCAGCATGATGGATCTCTTGGTTTATGTGTATGCTTGTGATCGTTTTAATTAGATTTGATAAATGAAAGGTTGTTGTAATATTGGATGAATAAAAACTGAAAACTGCAGATTTTTGCTCACTCGATTAGTTATTTCTTGTGTTGTAAATTTGGAACAGAATGAGGAGCAGGTTGAGAATGACCTCGCACTCGTGTTTGAGAATGACAAACATGCTCAGACACCAACAGCAGATAAAACAAGTCAGATAATGAAGTAAGTGTTAATGAAGTGTTAACTACTTTATCTATTATCTAAGTATAGTAAATACATTATTTATTTAAATAGGTCAGGTTGATCTTCAATTTGCATGACATCCATCGACATGAGACATTTTGAATCATCTGGAAGGTTTCTTGGAGTGGTATCCATTTGGGGTGCTGTCCTTAAAAATCAAGATATATGTAAGTGGAGCGTCGAACAGCAGGTTGGAAAAGTGCAGATTATTGAGAAGTGCTTAAGAAAGACTATGAGTCACACATTGACAATGTGACTGAAGGTTATGCATGACGTGGAGTATTTGCAGAAGAGGAAAGCTAGGCTCTTGACATTTGAAGCTGATTGTTGAACACTCTCTTCTCAGGTTCAAATCTGTGGTATTGCCAGAGAAGAAAAAGTAAAGTAAGTATTAACTTCATGAGTCAGATGAAGGATGCTCTTCTGAATCACAGCATTGGCTTTGGCTTAAACAAGGATTACTTGCTATTTTAATGCATTATTTAATTATGATTTTTTCCAAACCACTGGAGAGAACCAGTAAAGAGCACATATGTAATATTTAAATAATGAATAAAAATAAGAAACAGAGCAAAATGTGATGCATTCAGAAAGATGATGCAAATGGCTTCAAAGTGTGGTTAATAAATAGCCTTTTTCTCATGTGTCACTAAAAGAATATTGAATATCTTAAAATTGTACTTTTATATGTCTTAAAATTTCATTTTATATGCTGTAGATTTAAATTTTGGATGAAAAAATCTCTACCACCACTATTGCCCAGAAAAGAAAAATAGCTTTTTGTGACAACATGCCCCAATAGTGGCGCGTGTGTTTGTGGGGATTTTCTCAGTGGAAACCAGCCATTAAATAGGCTTTTTAGATAGAAAAGCAAGCTGTGCCTCATCTTTTGAATTAAGAGCTTCATGTGTCACAGATGAACCAGCAGTGGATGCACCAGTGGTTTCATGAGATGCTAAATTACAGGTGAAAATGGAAGATCAATGCCACATTAGCATTTAGAAGCCACTTTCGTATGGGTTAAGGATTCATGTTGTATGTGTGTGACTGAGTGAATAAATTCAGGTAGTTCCCTGCTGTTTTCACATTCATTACGATATTTCAATTAATATTACAAGACTATATCTTGATGCCATAAGATGGGAAAGAGAAATGACAGACCCAACTCTTTTCCTCTAGCTCTTCTCCACTCAACCTAATTGAAACCTGCAAATGGAAGACGAAGTTTTCATTAAAAATCTAGGGCACAGCGTGCACTTGTTCATGAGTTTTGCTCAACCTTTTGCCATGACACAAGAATGTAAAGAAATAGCCAAATAGTATATAAAACATTATTTTGTGCATCCAAAATCTGATAAACCTCCTTGCAACACAAAATAAAAAATGTTTAGGATCTGACTTGGATGATAAATTACACATTTTCTGAGAAGGGTGATAATAAGGGAGATAAATTATATAAGATGGCAAATGCATAATGACATATATTATAATTTAGCATTTCAACAATGTGTGATTTGCATAATCGTACTGAATGCTATAGGTGTCCAAGTTTCTCTAAAGCTATTTTAGTCTTTATGTTGTGTTTTTTGAAGAATGGCCACAGTAAGATTTCTTTGACAGAAGAGACAAACACATTGAAAATGGAATCTGCTTGATTGATATTCAGACGATTGCTTAAACACATTTGAATAGTGACCGTGAAGATGCATCGTTCAGCTATTCTTGGTGACCATGAATTTTTTAAGTAATACCCTCTTTAGTACAAAGCTGTTAAACAGGCTGAGGCAAAATGTATTGTGTGTTTATTTTACTGAAATTTTAAAGTAGACAGTTTGATAGTTATCCAATTTACCATACTTGTTGTATATAATAAATTCATTAGCATGACCTTCATAGCAAGTTTCATAGCATAGCAAGTTAAGTAATTGTGCATGATTCGAGCCTAATGGGAATATGTTAAGACTTCTATTTTAATGCACTTTTAATGTGTCTGACTTCTTAAGGTGTTGTTTCAGTTTACAAAATAAATTTGCATACAAATGTGCTGATACATATTTCTCTCAGTATATGCTGTTTGTCTGCTGAGATTAAAAGTCAAATTGTGTAGGATTTAATGCTGTTTTTCACTTTATTTCTTATATTCCTTGGTAATTATCTTACCAAGCCCAGTATTAAAAGGGTAATATTTTTGAGTCTCATAAATAAAAAAATAAAAAAATACCTTTTAGCAGCCATAGCAACCACTGAAGTTATATATTAATGTGAACCTTGCACTTTTCACATTTATTTTCAAAAGACTAAGACACGTCATTTCAGGTTGTTGTCTCCAGGTTGTAAACTGAATATGAAAATGACATATCTGTTAATTCTTCTTCCGATGTTTCAAATATGTGGAGATTATGATGCCTGACTTCCATTTGACCATTCAGATCTTTAGTTTCCTTTAGGTGATGTTAGTAATAGTGTCATGTATCATCACAGCTGGATTTGAAGCAAAACATCATGCACTGTATGATATCGCCTCAAACCAGAGCAATGTATCACAGCTTTGAGGCTTTGAGTGAGAACTGTAAGATGACACCATTTGCATCTTAATGGTAACAGTTTCTACATGCATACCAAATATCATTTCTAATATATCTGAAGAGAGAAAGAGGTATTTCTAAGACAAAATATATCTGAAGCAAAGAGTAATAATCCCTGGAGAGTAATGCTTAATATTCACCGGCAAAAATCATAAATATGACAGTGTGCAAAAGACAAATTATGTGACCAATCAGAATCAAGTACAAAATTGCCTTCAGTAAATTGCAAATGCTAGTAATACATCCCATAATGGAGTATTTGGAAATTAATTTTGTAATGCGATTGAAACTGTTTGGTTATGCATTCACAGTGTCGTGCAAGCCAAGTATGGTTACCCATACTCATTAGTACTCTGCATAACCCATGAGAACTGCACACACACAGCAGTGAACAGCCATATACCCTGTAGCCCAAGACTGGTTGCCCACTGAAGCTAAGCAGGGTTGAGCCTGGTAGTACCTGGAAGATCCTAAGTGGGAAAAGCCATATGCTGTAAGGTGTTATTGATGAACTGTTAAACCGATGATATATGGGAGTAATGGGGACACTATACTGTGGAAGAGTATGAGACGTTAAACCAGGTCCTGGACTCTCTGACCATCATGTCCTAATCAATCATCCTGGCCAAATTTCCATGTTGGCCTCTGACCATCATGGCCTCCTAATCCTGGTCTGAAACCATGGCTGCCGTCTCCTCTCCACCATCATCCAGGTGGATGGCTGGCCATTGGTGGTGGTTGAGGAGATCCCCACACATGTGCTTTGAGTACCCAGAAAAGCCAGTAATGTGTACACCCGGAGCAGTGGGAGGTGGATCATCATGGGAGGTTCGGTGCCTTGCTCAAGTCGTGGTATTGAAGGTAGAAGAGAGCGCTGCACATTCACTCCTCCTTCCTACAATCCCTGCCAGACCTGAGACTCGAACTCACAACCTTTGGATTACGAGTCCGACTCTCTAACCATTAGGCCCACGACTTCCCCATTCTTCAGAATATCTTCATTTATAATGTTCTACAGAAAAAAGAATACGTAAAGGTCATCAGTGTTGGGAGTAACGCATTACAAAAGTAATGCATTACAGTAACGGATTACTTTTTGCTGTAAAGCAGTAGTATAAGGCATTACTAATCAATTTTCAGTAATATTTTACTCGGTACATGTTCAGTAACGCTTGCGTTACAACTCCCTTTTTTAAAATATTTAATTTAAAGTCAGGCTCCGACTTTTTACGTCCCTAGGGCTGAGCTTCGGGCCAATATTCACGTCATAGTTCAGACGCGGGCCTGGGCTTGTTTTAGGTTTCTCCTTATATTTTAGACATCCATCAATTATTGATGAAAAATTGCTGCGCTGGTGGAAACAACACGACACCGTGCCATGACTGTGAAGAGCGGCTCGACGGTGTTTAGTGTCCCGCAGCAGCAGCAGCCGTCAGCGCAGCTGAAGAGTTCTGAGTTCAAATACACGCAATAAAGCCCCAGCAAAAGTAATTACCTGAATGTGTCCGGGGGAAAATTGCAATTGATTGTGCTGGTGCCTCCATGTCCTGCTCTTTTGCTTCCACTTTCAGCACAAACTATTGGATGCAGCACACATTTATCTAGGTTTAATATTTAAACATTGTCAAATGCTTGAACTGTTTTAGTATATCTATAGATTTTATTTTAGGGAAGTCGTGATGATTTGAGAAGGCTAAATTTGATCAAACATATAGGCTATGATCAGTGTGAATGACGCCACCATATGCCAGGCAGGTAGACAGGCAAAAGGATGCAGGATTCCAAACAAGGAATTCTATTTCATCCAACAAAAATAAGAAAAAGTCTCAAAAATTACAAAATAAATCAGCTTTATCTAATAAACAATCTAGCTTAATATAAAGAGACTGGAATAACTAGAACAAAAGGACCTCCTAACTGACACAACAGACAGGTATTTAAGACAAATGGTGAGCTCACTTACACAAGACAGGGGACACATGCAATCAACATTTTACAAAGGAACAAATACATTTACAATTCACTAATCAAAATAAACATAATAAACAAAACCAAAATATTAATACAAACAACCAATATTAATCATAGTAAATAAGGGGAGAGAAAAATCAATCAAAATCAAAATCCGTTTCCTTCACTCTCCCATGCTGTACATTTAGTTGGTATCGGCGAGCGGCATAAATCTGTACTGCTGCATGCACGGCCTTTTGCCAGTCAAGACCGCCGCAACAGATGGACGCACACACCACCGACAACCGCCATTCATCTCAGCTCCACTCCACCTCACGGTAACTTAAACTCAATAAAAACAAATATAAGGAAACAAGAATAGCACAAAGCAAGCTAGTAAGTGTGCACACTCCAAACCAACGAACGAAGTACTAAAATGAATATAGCATTACAAGTATGTCAAACTAAATCTTTGTAGCGGTTTTTATTTCATATGACATAAACCTACATTAGAAACTTAAAAATAAAGCAGTGAAAGAAAATTACTCCAATATGTAAATTAATATATAACAAAATGGGAGGAAAAATGTATGCGTTATGGGTGCATGAGTGCAGAGTTACCCTTATCAATGTGTGCCCTCAGGTTCGGCCATCACAGATTATAAACCCTTCGTTACTTTCCCTTGAAGTCGCTGCCTGATTGCCTAATCCCAACCCAACCCCTAATCCTAACCCCTCCCCCACACAAAGGCCTAAACCTACCAACACTAGGGGGTGCATAATCTGGCAGGGTGCAGAATTTAGCACAACACCGGTCTGCCGCTGGCCGCTTGGTCGTTACTTTAAGAATGAAAAAAAAACATGTTTTTCCAAATGAACTTAATAACAGAAACGAAATATAAACACTTTGCCATTACATACAAAACTGAACTATTTTAATAGCTGAAGCATGAGTCGTTTTGGGTAATTCTGATAAGCTGTCGGACACAGGCTGGGCGAGGGCCTGAGCGTCTCGGGCCAGGGCCGGGCTAGGGCCTAAATTTGAGGCCCGTGCAGGGCTCTAGTACATTTTGTCATTTTAGAATATTAATATCTACTTCTGTAGTTATTTTGGTGAAAGTAACTCAAAGTAATACAGGAGTAATGTAATGAATTACAATTCTGAGACAGTAATATTGTAATGTAACGGATTACTTTTAAATAACAGTAACAAGTAATCTACAATATATTACAGTTTGGAAGTAACTTCCTCAACACTGCAGGTCATACAGACAGGTTTGCAATAACATGAGTAAATTATTATAAAGTTTTCATTTTTGGATGTACAATTCATTTAAATTATAATCCTAAACAAAAATCGAGCATCTTAAAATGTTTTCCCATTTCTAAACTTGACAGCAATCTTCCTTAGTCTTGAAATGCGTTTTACCTTGCCAGAGAAATGGAAAGTTTACTAATTAACTGTATGCCTGTATGTCAAAAAAAAAAAAAATCATCGTGCTGTAAGCAACCTATTTTCCTGCAATGATAAGCAAACGCTTCCTCGGGGAATAAGCCAATCACTGTAGGACTCACATACTGTGCAAAAATGCTAATTTATGAATAAACTATAGCCTACTGTGCTGCCTGCATATAATAACATTTTAAATTAGCCCTGGACATTATTTTGTTAAATTAATATTCAGCCCCAGTTGTTGACAACAGAAAATCTTGGATGATAGTATCTATGAATGAATGATGCATTTATATAGCACTTTATTGTGTATTGCTGTACACCCAAAGCTCTTTACAATCATGTGGGGGGGGTCTCTCCTCAACCACCACCAGTGTGCAGCATCCACTTGGATGATGTGACGGCTGCCACAGGACAACGGCGCCAGTGCGCTCACCACACACCAGTTACAGGTGGAGAGGAGAGAGAGAGAGTCATTGAGCCAATCAAGTGGATTGGGATTATTAGGAGGCCATGATAGACAAGGGCCAGTGGTGGGAATTTGGCAAGGACACCGGGGTTACACCCTACTCTTTACGAGAAGTGCCATGGGATTTTTATTAACCACAGAGAGTCAGGACCTCGGTTTCACATCTCATCCGAAAGACGGGTTGCTAATTGGTCTCTATAGCTGAGACCAATTAGCAAGAAGAAAAACATTGCATGCAAGGTTATCGGTACTGCACTACAAAGGACGAACAGCCTCCAAGGTACAGGATTACTTGCTCTGCACCTCACTGAATATGTGCTAGTACACTAACGAGTGTACATGTCCTTGTGTTTTTGATTATTGGGTGTAGGAATTGTCCTTGGTCACCTGGCAAAATTTGCGGATAATGGCACCATGGTTATTTTATTTTTTATGTTACGTTACGTTACATTTTGTTATGTTATACAACATGTCTCGGCTGCCACTAGTGCCCTCATCACAATATTGGTGCATGCCTGTTCTTTCCCCCTAATGTCATTGCACCCTTGAGCCAAAAGGGAACTGTCTTAGGATTTTTTTAGTCTGTTAAATGACACAACAAAGTAATACAAATGGACTGTTTGCAGCACTAAATTGATGCTGTACATTCTTTGGCTGCTCAAATTCACCTTGGGTTGGTACTGAATTACAGCTGCAAACACTATAGCACCACTTTTGAAGCAATCATTCAGAGCAAAGCAAGCTTTTAGATATCAAATATGTCTTGCCAAACTGACTGTTACAAAACATGCCTTATGATGGTTATGTTTTAGCCTTTCAGTATTCTAGAACCATTCTGTTTGTATTGATTGCCTTTCCCTCAAATGTAAACAACAAGGAGCTATTTTCTAGTTCTTTATCTTTGAAAACATGCAGGAAGTAATAATTGTTAGTCTGTACATCCAATCTTAATGCAGTGCATCTTATTACTTAATACAGATTTAGTCACTGAGACAATGTCTTTCAGCCAAAAATGAAATAAAAAATGGGTGTGTCGCTAAGCCCAAAAGATTAAAAAGATAATGGGAGGAGTACAGTAGAGCATGGGAAGAAAAATAATATTTTTTTTATTTTGGGAAGAGCATGCAATTTTGGAAAATCTTTCCCCTAACATGGATTAAGAGGCTGATTAGGCTGATCAATGTGACCTGCTCTGTGCCAGGACTTTTATTTTATTTTGTTTTATTTTACCCTATAGTCTCATGGGTAGCAGTTAAATATAAATAAAATAATAAGGGTTCGAAGCTGTAAAAGATTGAGTACGTTTTAAAAGAAAATACTATTTCAGTATTTATATTAAAAAATGACACAATAATCTAGGAACATTTTTTGATGTCTAATGGATACTAACTTGTTTTGACTGCTAGCAGACATTACTGGCCATCCCAGTGTTGTTTGGTTTCCAGGTAACATTTTTCACTTGTAATTGAACCAGAGCTGTCAGAAAAGTCATCTGTTGAAGTAAGTTTGGCTTCATCTCACTCTTAGTTGACTCTGTGAAGCATGTCTCATCAGGCAGAGTGAGTCATCAAACAGGCCTTTGGCAATCTAATTTATAAATTGCATGAGTCAAATGTGATGATGACAAAGATGTTTTACACAACTTTTAAACAGTTTAAAGTTGGCCCTGAATCCAAACACGCATATCAATCAGATCTTATGACGCATCTCTTCAACATTGTAAATCGTCAGATCACGATGACCAACATCTCACTGACAGATGGCAGCGACGAGACTGATTTGTTGTCAAGAGTGATTTGAGTGTGCATTAAATTTACGCTGATCAAAAAAGGCTCGCTTACACAAACCATGTTTGGGAGTGAAAATATCACAGTGGCATTGATTCTCTTTTTTGCTTTGTGCGCACAATGAACTTAGATGGGCAAAGATGATTTTTCCTTTACTGTAAAGTAGAATTAGACACAAAATTGACCCTTATTCAAAAAAGCCTCATCTTGGCTGTTTATTCTATGAATTTCCGGTACACTCTAGGGTTCTTTTAAATAAATGTATAATAAGTATTGCTCTACCACTGAAAAAAAAATCCCCTTGGTGGTGAAGCCTTAATCTGCCAAGATGTATTTCCCAGGCTCCAGCAGGTCTCAACAACCATCTCTGCCTTAATCCATTGTATAGTTTCAAAATATTTATGTATTATGCTCAAATGGGGCAAATTATCCTCTGCCCTTCAACCCTTATGTAAATAATCTTGAATGAGAAGCTCCTTGGTGGGATTTTTATAGTTTACCATTTTACCTCTGTGCCTCATCTTGGGTTACATGAGGACACCGCTAAATACAGGTGTAAACATTATATTCTGTAAAACTGCTCACCAATGGATCCCCTGCAGTGAATGGGTGCCATCAGATTGAGTCCAAACAAGCTTTCCCCAAGCCTTTCTAAGGCATAAACAGCTGATTTCCAAAACATGTAGATTTTCACTTCACAACTGTTTGAACTCTCATTCTGACGGCACCCATTTGCTGCAGAGGATCTGCGCAAGTAATGTAATGCTACATTTCTCTAAATCTGTTCCAGTATAGAAACCCAAATTGGATGGCCTGAGGGACAGTACATTTTCAATTCTGGTCAACTTCAATGTTACTTTATTTAAAATATATATTTTACAATTCCAATACTGTAAACTGAGGTAATTTGCAACCTGGGCTTGGCCTTGAATTTCTTCTCTTATCAATTCCCACACATTGTCCTGTACCAGTCTATCAGGTTTCAGCAAATAAGCAGATTCTCAGAACGCCTTCAGAAGTCTTTCTGATGTTAATTGTTTGTGCATTAGAAAAGCTTGGGAGCTCTCCAAGGAACAGTCTGTTCACGGCAGGGAGTAGTCCGATTAGCACGGCTAATTTCAATCTTGAACTGCACAGGTACTAAATCAATCAACTGCTTTGTTGTTTATGATTAAAGCACCAGCAATGCATTTCTATGTGGGTGGTAGCTCTGTGGAGACAATGAGGGACATCAAATGTAGGAATTTGTGACTTTAACATTGAATTAAACTCTATTAAAATCTTGTTAGTTTGAAATAGTGTTTCGTTGCATGCTTACCCGGCACTGTTTGTGCTATGATATCTCAAATTATGTTTGATGAGGAGCCAAGCTATTACTTTTCTGAGCAATTGTGCTTATAATTGGCCTTAAAATTTAAGGAGTGACCTGAATCACATCTAATAAACAGAATATCAAGGTAAAGCAGGATTTTTTGATAACTCTGTATAGAATCACCCAGTTATTATTTGTTTCCAACACTGTTGATTAGATGTTTGTATTTGCTGATGATTTCATCAGTTACTCTCAATTTGTCTTTTGATGTTTGGCATCATTCATTCACATCTTCCACTCTCTATTATGAAGATATATTACTTCTGTCATTGTTAGACTCTGTGACAGAAAAACACACATCTTCATTTTCCTCTTCAATACATTGATTTAACTGCTAGAAAGTGTTGTCTGTGTCTGTCTAAATGTCTGATGCAAATCTCAAATGATGAATCTCCAAGAAGATTGGTTTAAGTACGAGAGGATCAGTATTGATTTTCATTTGAGATACTTGGCAGGAAATAAAGAGGATGATTTTATGTCTCTTTGTTTCTGTAATACCAACTAAAAAAGTGGCCTGAAATCTAATTGGAGGCCTGTGGTATGAGGTACGTGTAAAAATGCAAATGCTTGCAAGACATCAAAGCTTTTATTAATCAAAATGAAGTCTGATTTTATTCAGGTGACAGCGCTCCGCTTCACATCTGGTCTCTAGCCAGTTTTGTGGATTAGCCAGACATTGAATAACTCAAAGTTTATACTGTGGTGATATTCACAAAAGTTTTTGTGTTATTTAAGAAGGAGTGTTGACCACAGCAGAGCCATATTTCATATGCTTCTTCCCAATATTATAGTTTAGATTACCTACCCATATAATTTCTGCTGACCTTTTGGGTTCTCAACCATCATATACTAAGGGTATGAAAGTCAGATGGCTTTCCTGGACAAATTATCTTTCCATAAACAAAAGGCCAGAAAGAAAACAGTGAAGCAAACTCTGCTTTTAAGGGGTCATATGACGCTATTTTAAAGAACATTATTTGGTGTATTTGGTGTAACAAAATATGTTGACATGCTGTAATGTTCAAAAAACACATTATTTTTTAAATACTGTCCATTATTGTAGTTTCTCTATGCCCCGCCTCTCTCAAATGCTTTATTTTCTACAAAGTCCCTCGTTCCGACAAGCACAGTCTGCTCTGATTGGCCAGCTGACACAGTGCATTGTGATTGGCCGAACACCACAAGCGTGCGTCAGAAATGTAACGCCCCTTACAATAATCGCATTGTAAATAAATATAAAGACAGTTAATAATGTCCTTAGTTTTACCATCAGTTCAAGCCCAAGAGGGGAACAAAGTCGCGTGACAGACACAGTGATGATGCTCGTATGTGTTTCAGTACACAAGCCATGGTTAAGACCGCTGACCCCACTGTTATGTGACCCTGTCTCTCTCTCTCTCTCTCTCTCTCTCTCTCTCACACACACACACATACACACTCATGACATGTTAACTCCGCATTTGAACAGTCATTAGCAAATACTTAAACAAATAATAAAACATACTTACAGTCGCTTATTCAGAATTTGTATTTTATTTTTAGAAACAGCCTTTGTGCACAGCCAGCCTTGTACTTTTCTAGGTTCACAAAACTGTCGTCCATAAAATGCGTTGCACAAATTCGAACATTTGGGTTGTGCTGTTCTGTTGTAAACAAATTTTAACCAATGATTCCTAATTGCATCTACGTTCAGAAGGCCAAATACAGTGCTTTTGCTTTGGCATAGAAACACACAGACTCTCCATATGGCTGCATCAACACTGCTGCGGTTACTGAAACCACGCCTTCTTTCCTCGCGTGAACATTTGGGTGGCATTACGCAAATATTTCCACATTGTGACGTAGACATGTAGGGGCGTGTTTTAATGAGGCGTTTTAGCCCGGTCTAGATCAGCCTTCTCTTTTTTTGTGGAAGATTTCTGAAGTCTGCAGATCTTATACATGCACAAACAGCTACATAACAATCTAAAGAAAAGGAAAACACGAAATCGCATCATAGGACCCCTTTAAAGGTGTGTGGTGTTTTCTGCCTCTCTAGTGGCAACAGTCAGAACTGCACAGTATTATGTATTATATTATTTACAAATAATGCAAACAAATAATATTAATATGTTCTGATATTTTCTAAATAATGCTGCATTTTTTTTACTCAGTTTCAATATGTAACCAAATTCACTCTTTCTCTCTCTCTGTCTGTACATATGTAATACTTTTTATTTCTAAACCCCACTTCTTTGGAAAGTATTACCTGCAGCTACAGATAGCATTTGCAAAGGTCAGACTGTTACCTCTTCCTGTGAGTTAGGAAACACATTTATGGATCTTAAACAGATTACAGCACTTAAGATGGCCAGATGAGATGACTGTCCACCATTACTCTGAGCAAATGCTAGTGGCTGCTCATAAAAACTGAAAAGACTGTTGACCAGTTGAAAATAAGTAGCACAGATGTGTCAAAGAAATGCATCACTACAGTATTAAGATTACAAATGCACTCTTATGCCAGACATGTTCTTGGAGACACTGAATGGAAATTAGTTTTATTATTTTATGGAATGGCTGTATGCTTGTTTTCTGAAAAACATCAAAGTGCATAAATCTGTGTTGGATTGTTGACATAGCTGTGATTTTTACCACAAAATGAAGTATATATTAAATCTCTTGAGTTGTATGAGTCACCCAGGAGCTGTCTATAACAATAGTGCGATTCTAATTAGGAAAACATGTTTTTCTGTCAGTATAAGGGCAAACATTACCATAAAAATCTTGCAGCTCTGATTCAGTGATTGCATTTTGACTCACACTTTGGTATTTACAAGGAGCATTGTGTTCTTTATATATTGTGAGGAGAGAAAAAAAGAGCATCTAAAATCGACTATCCATTATAGGAAAATGGACGCTGATTGTCCTGTTCCTAGGAGAATGAGTGTAATTGTGGTCTGCACGTGGACACCATCTACTGCTTTTACTGCTCACTCGCTCATCAACACAGCTCTGGAGCACTAGTTGAACTCTCACACACATCGAACGGTCTCTGCCAAGCTTAATCCAATAAGCACAGTATGTGTTTCAGCTTCAGATCTGTGCATTACACTCAGAGACTTCATTTCTCAAAATAACATTTATCATGGGGCTTCCACAAGCTTTTTCAAGCATAAATGTTTCTCTTTTCAGGTACGTTTATCTAACTGACTGATTTATGATTTGTAGAGCAACAGTAAAAACAACTTAAACCCATCAGGATTATGAAGATGATCTAAAATGTTTTTGGAAAGGTCAAATTCTCCTCATTCCTTCTTTCTCTCTGGATATATATCATCTGTGAAGCTCATACAGTTAAACACAAGAGTGTCTGTAATAGATGTATACACTTACTACTAACAATTTTGGGATTGGTGAGCTTGTATTATTTTTTTCTTCTTTAAATAAGTCAGTAAATATCAGAAAATCTAACTGTTTTCTATTTTAATATATTTTAAAATATAATTTATTCCTGTGATGGCAAAGCTGAATTTTCACCAACATTACTCCAGTCTTCAGTGTCACATAATCCTTCAGAAATCATTCTAATATGCTGATTTGGTTCTTAAGAAGCATTTTTATTATTACCAATGTTAAAAACAGTTCTACTTAATTTTTTTCCAGGATTTTTTTGATGAATGGAAAGTTTAAAAGAAGAGCATTTATGTTATAATAGTAAGTATAATAAAGTATGTTAAAATATGTCTCATTTATATATTTTTTTATTATTAGTATTGTTGTTGCAATTTTTTTTTAGAACTTTTACAAATCTCAAAAAATATATAGGAGCCTATTACATAAACCAAAATGTTCACCCTAAAATGTAAGAACGGGTGTGCTAGTTGTTCTTGTTTTCACATTACTTGATCCAGTAGCTTTGTGACAGTAATGTACATACTGTACAATCTAAAACAGAACACAACAGACGCCTCCTCAAACCCCAAACAGAAATCCACACGCATGCAATGAGGTCCAGATGGATCTGTCCTGTCCAGCTTCAGCAGAGTTTCTCAAATGATGAATGCATGACACTGTTCCCATGACATATTGTGTTGTTTAATCACCCTAGCTTGGTACAATTTCATTCCTGATATTTTTCTTGCAAGCATAGACAAAAACCAGAGCTAAAAGGGACAACGAAGAACAGATTTGGCCCAGCAGGATACAGACCACAGAATCTGATTGCTTTGATTCTGAAAATGCATTGGGCTTTATTGCTGTCATTAGTGGTGCTTGCTTGAGATATTTCAAAGCCCTTTCTTTTAAGTATCAAACTTTGGTGTGTAACTGCTCCCTCACCGATCATGCTGCCTACACGAATGATATTGCAAATCATGCAACTTATTGAGGAGAGATTCGCTGTTACTTTTTAAAGTTCTCAGATATATGATTTTTACAGTATGCTCTCGTGGCAGTTCGTAACTATGTTATATTTTTGGCAAATTGGTGCAATTTCATTCATACATTTTTGTATGATCTGAGGACATCCCACTGATGGTTATGATTAGGAGTGGACATTCATGCTTTTCTCTTAACAGGTGGGATTTTTAACCTGGTGGACAATAAAACAGGAGAAAATGTCCTATGGATCCTTGGGAAGGACACAAACCATATCTAGGGACCGAAAATCATAAAAACTTGCAGATGGGCTGTTTTTAATGTTTTCTTGTTTGAAAAGCCTAGCAAACACATAGCAATAACAACCAACAACCAAGAACACCTTAGAAATTGTATATTGACGCCCTACATTAGTCAGGATTCTTCAGAAAATTTAAAAAATCTAATTTAATCAGGCATATGTTCTTTTCACAGCGTGTTCAGCGCCAGGTTAGATGTTTTCTCTTTAAGTTAATGTGATTTTAAGAGCTCTTATGGCCAGTGATTTTAGGCCTCCTGGAAAATGGCAGTTTATTGGACCCACAATTTCTGCCAATGTGGTCAGAGTGCAATATAAAGCTTATTGGCCATTTTGCAAACATAATATTTTTTCTTTGTGAGCAGCTTCTTTTGTCTAGATGACATATACTGTAGGATTCACACTACAGTACAATAGCATATGTTCAATATTCAGCATTATTACTAGCACATATAGTATTACTATACTATTATATGCCATTTAATTAGGTAGCATCTGGCTACAATTTTTGACGATTTTGACTTGAAATAATATATTTAGTATTTAATATTATTATGCCACTTTAATATTATGAAATCACAAGGTATGCATTGCAAAAAATAAAATCAAATAATGAGGCTACAGCTTTTTTCTTTGTGATTTTTGCTGAAAAAATCATATACACCTAGGATGCCTTGAGGGTGAGTAAATCATGGGCTAATTTTCATTTTTGGGTGACCTAACCCTTTAAGGATAATTCATATTTTAATGTTTCCAGGTACTTTTTGGTTTTTACATGTCAGCATTGTCACATATGTTGGCATATAGCCTGTTGGATGTCTGAATGTATGTGAATGATCCTGTATGCAGGTGCTGAATATACAAAGGATTTCTAATGATCAAAGTGCAGCTGATTTTATGCAGGTATAGTTCAGGTGATGAGGGCTCCTTCCTGAGGCAAAACTGCTTGTCTCCTGTGGTGCAGTGGCTTTGAATTAGATCTTGGAATATATAGTGACTGAAAGACGTGTTGCCTACAATGTGATTGGTCACTGATGTTCTTGCCATCCTGTAAAAGTCATTAACTGAGGGCAGATTGCAACCAATGTTTTGAAGTCAGTCTCATTCACATGTGAGATCCAAGCTGTACCAAACCATTCTGAATCAGATGATGACGATTCATTGATAGAAATACTGAACTGAACCATCAAGGCTTGCAGCAGTTTGATCTTTGAAAATCACTGCCATTGTGTCTTTCATCTCTTGTATGTGTTTGCTACTTTAGGTCCTAGGAAACTATGGTTCAGGAATCTAAAGGACTCAGTAGATTATAGTCACACAGGTGTAATTATCCCGTGTTGTCGTCTTGTCCTGTCTATTTTCTTTGTGTCGGTGCAGTGGATTGAGCGCAGCATGTGTACCCAGCATTACATTGATTAGTATTCACTCTATACAGCAACAAACAACTCTGAAACAGGGATATAAACCAGTTTCTTAGTTCTCTGCATCTGGGTTTGCATTTGTATCCATTTATAGAGATGGGGCATTTAAAACCCAAATTGCTCCATTTGACAAATATTCAGTTTTATTAAAACTGGTTTTCACATGTGAAGCTGTGGGATAAGAAAGGGACAAGCGTGCAGAATGGTTCACACAACTGCTGGACTATTGCAGACTCAATCTCTCTATCTACAGGGGAAATCTTTTTCCTCTGAGACGTGTGGTTTTCCCAAACTGCTGTCGCCTAGGGCACATCCTGATTGCAGTACATGCACTTTTTGTATGCAGGAAGATTTAGACTAACAGTCCCTATAAATCTTGGTGTTAACCTATGTAAACAAAAAAATTATTCTCATCAGTTTGATGAGAAAATCCTAATAAATTTTGTCTACTATGTTTTGCATAATAATGTCAAGGTACATTTAGTCATTTTAGAAGGTAGAAGTGGTTTGTTTTGTATTTTACTTTAAGTAGTTCCGTTCTTTTCAAGCATCAATTTATTTTCAAATAAAGGTGAAAATGTGTAGGGGTCAAGGATTTGGCAGCACGTGATTCACTGAGGTCGGAGGTCATTTGTCTAAATTCATCAACAAAATACACTAATGTTAAAGGCAGTGTTGATAAGATTTTTTTTTAAATATATATTTTCAAAATAAATCTCTTGCATTTATTGGATCAAAAATACATTAAAATAGTAACATTATGAAATATTATTAGAATTTATAACTGATAAGTTTTCATTTTAACATATTTTAAAATGTATAATTATTCTTTTGAAATGTTCACACAAAAGAACGTTTCAAATCACAACCTAGTAAGCAATGCATGTGATTTTATGGATTACTGGCATGCCGGTTGATTCACAATTCAATATAATGGTTGTAATATAAAAACGTACAGTAAATATAATTTAGTCTTGTAAATCACATTAAGTGGATAGCTCAAACAAAAACAAAAAATGTGTAATAATTTAATCACCATCAAGTTATTCGAAAACCTGTGAGTTTTTGTCTTCTGGTGAACAAAAAAAGATATTTTGAAGAATGTTGGTAACCAAACAGTTGATGGTAGCCATTGACTTTCATAGTATGGGGAAAAATATGAAAGTCAATGGCTACCATCAACTGTACAACAATAAAAGAAGACCTATTCTTCATATCTTCTTTTGTGTTCAGCAGAAGAAACTCATAAACGTTTGGAACAGCTTGAGGTTGAGTAAATTAAATATTGTTAATTTTTCAGTGAAAGATCCCTTTAAATTCAGTTTTACTTTTTTCAGTAGATGGTATGCAGGAAACATATCTATTTACATCACAGCATGTCTCTATATTCTGTCCGTATTTCTTTATATTCATGCACTTGTTTCCTAGCCTCTATGTAGCTTGTGCGTTTATTTTTATGCTGCTGCCGCTGCCCTCTCAGACTGCCTGCTTTCAGTGCCACATTAGCACTACTGCAGTTCTCTTGTCATTTTGACATCAGTGGAAAGCACTTATCCAGAAATAGTGTGTTCGAATATAATATTTAAACGCTGTTACAGCTCTCTCCCGACCAAAACGGAGTTGTTTTGAGTCAGCTATCTGCCTTTAACTGTACATTGAAGATACCCTGTGGAAAACACAGTACATAGCTGGTGCCCAGCATATGTTGAGTTTTAAATGATGGGGTTTCCATGCACCGGCCTTTTTAATCAGTTTACTTCCTTGTAAAACATTATCATTATGTTAGAAATTCAATGCTGGTCTAACCTGGTCTTTTCAGCAGGGTACTCAGGATGATGGTGCAATCATAGGTGGTGCTAATCAGTAGTTTTAATTATATGTGTTCTCCTTGTCAAGGCTCATAGCGAGAGTGACGTCATAATTACCATTCTCAGTGTAACTCATAATTAATTGAAATAGCTTGAATTGGTTATGTATAATTGTATTTGTAATTTCACTATCTAGCATGGCAAAATAAATAAAGTTTATTTTGTGGATTCCTGTGGATTCCAGACAAAAGCAGTCTGAGTTACATCCTCCGTTTGTCAGGAAAGAAACTGTTTGGGTGTGAACTCTGAATTTGTTTTCGCAGTGCAAAAACAATGTTCTCCTTCTGAGACTATGGTAAATAATTGTAAGGTAGTTGCATTGTTTTTGCTCCAGTAACCCAACCAGACATGTTTCTCGGGGCATTTTTTGTCCGTTTTTAAATTCAGCTGATCATCTTTGCAGTGGAGACCAAACAGATGTCAATAAAAAACATCTTGACTGTCCATCTTGGTTTGGGTTTTTGTGCAGCAGAAATATTTTAATCAATATGTATGAACGGTTAGAAATTTTAATCAGTGGCTGAACTGGCTGTGGCAAAGTAAATGGAAAGTGCAACACTTCTCTCGGTCCATACAATCTAAAACGGTTTTATTTTCGGCTGGCAGACTCCACCTGACAGGGCACAAAGTGTACGGGGCAGGATGTTGCCCCTAAAAGAAGCTAGCCATGAGGAACATGTCAGTGTTGATCAGAAACAGTGGAAACCTATATTTAGTGTAATGGAAAATGCAAGGACAGAACCATACAGGAAATACATGAAAAAGATGATAAGCAATTATATGCATTCTTTAAATTATTGGATTCCATTAATTTTCTAACTCTTAGGCCATCCAAGCTGTAGATTATTTTTTTTTCTTTATAGCATTACGTCACTTTCTCACCAATGGATCCTCTGCAGTGAATGGGTGCCGTCAGAATGAGAGTCCAAACAGCTGATAAAAACATCACAATAATCCAAAATTAATCCACAGAACTCCAGTCCATCTATTAATGTCTTTGTCAAGTGAAAAGCTTTGTAATAAACACATTTATAATTAAGATGTCTTTAACTTCAAACCGCTGTTTCTGCTAAAACATGAGTCCTCTATTCTTAAGTCTAAATCTTGTCTGAATCAGGAGTTTAGACTCTCATTCTGACGGCACCCATTCACTGCACAATGGAGAAATAAAGCTTTGGCTATTTTCATTATTTATTTATTTATTTATATTTTAGAAAATTGGTTTCTGCGTAGGTACATATCTTAAAAAAAGCTTTTGAAGTTTTCCACCATTATTGCTTAAGAAAAAAAGATAGGCTACAGTTCATTTGACACACTGAACCTGCTATTGGGGCATGTTGTCACAGTATCTAAGGTAAGTTGCCACAATTGGAATGTGGAGCTAGCTGAAATTGGGGCTGCACATTAGCGGTTGATTGTTTCTATAAATAATATCATGGTAAAATATTCAATATTCCAGCACAGCACCATGGCACTCGGTGGCAGAAGTGTGTAAGTGCAGGCCAGGACAAATCCACCCAGTGCACCCTCATATAACTGTGTTCGCTTTGAGATTTGTGCAGACAGAGCTGCAGTATCCGAGCACTCATTGGAGAAAGTCAACACTCTACATCAGTGATACATTTCACTTCATTTCAAACCCAAAACATCAGAATGGGTCTCTCTCGAAATACATTTAGGGTAAGTGTTTTAAACTAATTGTCACAATAGTATGAATATTTCGAATATTTGAAATGAACTGTTAATGCATATTAAATAGCCAACTGGTATTGGTATTTCCTATTAAAATTACAACTAAACACGGTTAATATTTGTTTATTGTTCTGTGGTAAAGAATAAACGCTGATTAAAGGGACTTGCAAAAAGGAACTCAAAAGAAAAGGCTATTTTTTTATTAAGTTATACTGTTTACAAATATGTCATTTTTAATTGGGGTTTCAAATATTTAATTAACGCGTAATAGACGCGCGCGAACAGTAATCGCGTTCGATGAGGTAACCATAGCAACAGTTCCTAATCAGTCAGAACATTGAAAGAACTTGAACACTGGTGTTATTATAACTTTTCATATTGCAAATATATCACATACAAACTAGTGATTTGTTCGCTGACTGCGACAGATTGCGCAAGACGAACCTAAAAAAATGCGTTTTGAAAATTACTGAAACGAAAGAAAAAAACTGTCTTGAAATGATTTTATTTTTATTTTGCAGTAAACAGGACCTAATTTGTATCATCAACATATTGTGCTGAATGCACATCATAACGGAATCTTTCCACACATGTGTAACGATATCATCGACTATAGCGCGTGAGTGCCTCCACAGCAGCGCGCTCGGACGCGCATTTTACGCACAATGGAGAACCTGCTGAAAGAAACGATTTTCTGGCCCTTCAACGACTCCTGTGCAAATTCAAGCAAAGGAAACGACAGCAGAGGGTTGAACCAAACCGTAAACCCTCTGAAGCGCAACGAAGAAGTTGCGAAAGTCGAAGTAACCGTCCTGGTGTTGATTCTGCTGCTGGCGCTCGCCGGCAACCTGTGCGTCCTTGTGGCTATCCAGACGAGCAAACACAGTCAGTCGCGGATGTACTATTTAATGAAACACTTGAGCATTGCTGACCTGGTGGTGGCGGTTTTTCAAGTTCTCCCCCAACTTATCTGGGACATCACCTTTCGCTTTTATGGACCAGACTTTTTGTGCCGCCTGGTGAAGTACCTACAGGTGTTTGGCATGTTTGCATCCACTTACATGCTCGTGCTGATGTCTATCGACAGATGTTTGGCCATATGGCAGCCTCTGCGATCCCTACGCCGTCGAAAGGACCGTTTTTTCGTGCTGGCCTCTTGGATTATAAGCCTGCTCTTCAGTTTGCCACAGGTGTACATCTTCTCCCTCAGAGAGGTGGGCGACGGGGTGTTTGACTGCTGGGGGGATTTTGTTCAGCCCTGGGGCGCAAAGGCTTACGTGACATGGATCAGTCTCACAATCTACATCATTCCTGTAGCCATTTTAAGCGTTTGTTATGGACTTATAAGTTTTAAAATATGGCAAAACTTTAAGATGAAGACCCGGCGCGACCAATGCCTGTCCTTGACCCCGCGGCCAGCCAAGAGCACCGCGCTCTCCCGCGTCAGCAGCGTCAAGCTGATCTCCAAAGCTAAGATCAGGACGGTGAAAATGACGTTTGTCATCGTCCTGGCTTATATCATATGCTGGACGCCGTTTTTCTTCGTTCAGATGTGGTCCGCATGGGATCCAACGGCTCCAAGAGAAGGTAATGCAGGATGTTGTTAAGTTCAAGATTTGTAGAAGAATATGCTATAAAATGTGTATAAAACTGCATAAACATTTTTTAAAGAAATGCATTGTTGTATCACTAGTAAAACACCACATGCAATGTCCCCAAATTATTAGAAACTAAAAAAAAATGCAAATAAATAGCCCACAGCACACTTTTCAAGCTAAATATTTCACAAAAGAATTGTATTGTTACTTGGGTTGATATTTGGCTATCTAATGACAAATACAAATATCACTGTCATGGAAAATCTGTAAATAATAGAGAATTTGTGCCTCAATAATAATAAAAAATGCGTATCAGGTATTATAAACAACTGGTAAGACCATGGATATTTGGAACCATACTTTTGTTGGCACATGAAGGCAGGCCCTGATCATACCCTCAAACAGTAATAGAAACAATTTATGTCCATTTAATCTGCAGGTTTGTAATTTTCTGGTCTATGAGTTTAAAAGAGCATGATAAATCTATTATATGGCAATAAAATAATATGTTTCATGTACAGAAGAGTCTTGTGTAATTTAAGATACCTGAATCTAGCCATAGATAAAATTGCACCTAAATAAATGTATGCTTTCCATTCTTTAATGTTACTCTATAGTCATCTCTTTTTAACTTTGTATCCATTGTGCTCCATTGTTGCATAAACCCCAAAACATTTCTCAGAGTGAAATACAGACAGAGACAGATTAAAAGAGAGTCTGAATAGCGGTTCAAACACCCTCGGGTAGTTTTGGTAAAGTAAATGTAGCATGACATCAAACAGTTCCTCTTTATCCTGTCTTGATCTAAGGAGTGTCCTTTCCTGTAATTTCATAACATCATTTGTGAGGAGGTCCAGTGCTGTTATCAAACCCACAAGGCCCAAATGAAGACAGCTGAAAGGAATCCATCTGCTACACATTTCCTTCCCCACCCCTGCTCATTATTACTCCTCCACAATAAAAGGGGTGCAATTAAGGTTACTTCATCATGATTAATGCTAAATGTGAATGGGGTGAGACCACACTGAAAATTTGGATACAAAATTTATTTTGAAGTTAAATACCTAGAATTATTTTTTTCTAAAGATTTATAATTGTTTTTATTATGTTTTTTTCATGAATGGATGATAGAAATGCACAATATATGCAACATTTTCACTAGTGGTCTTAGACTTTATTTACAAGTAAATAGAACAGATATTTCCAACCCTGTTTAATCAAACAAATGAGAGACTTTAATAACCTTATGAAAAATATGATATAATGTTTATCATAGCTGAAACACAATGATCTAATATATTAGAGCAATACGTTTGAAATAATCAAATTCAATATAATTGGAGTTTCAGCATTGGAAGGACAATAGAGATCAAATTAGATATTAAAATATTATGTCAAGCAGTTCATTCAAAAATGAAAATTTTATCGTTTCTTATGTCTTTTAAAATCTGTATTATTTCTTTCTGTGGAAAACAAAAGTATTTTGTATTGAGAATCCGCATGCAACTCTCTTCCCTAATGACAGGTCATAGTGACCACGGTTTCAAGCTGCAAAATGGGACAATTTTCATCTTTGTGAACAATTATTTTAATATACCTAGGTGCACATCATCATCAGTCCATCATGTAACCTTATTTCATACTTATTTTAGAGACAGAGATTGTTCTAGGAGACAGCTCTAGCTCTTGTCATTAATGTTTTTTTTGGAAAATGACTCAGTCTGCACATCTTTACCCGACAGGATCCTACTGTCTCCATTTAAATGATGATTTTCATAACATCAAATATCTATCTATCTATCTATCTATCTATCTATCTATCTATCTATCTATCTATCTATCTATCTATCTATCTATCTATCTATCTATCTATCTATCTATCTATCTATCTATCTATCTATCTATCTATCTATCTATCTATCTATCTATCTATCTATCTATCTATCTTTAATAGTCACATAACCTGTATGTCACTAACTTTTTTATGTCTTGTCTCTAATAGCTATGGCGTTCATTATTGCGATGCTTCTGGCCAGTCTCAACAGCTGCTGTAACCCCTGGATCTACATGTTTTTCGCTGGTCATCTGTTCCGAGATCTCATGCAGCGCTGTCTTATGGCCTCACACTGCGGCTGTAAGAGGCAATGGAGATCTAAGAGCCATTCTGGCACGGGTACAATGAGGAGCACCAGCAGCCAGAAGAGTGTGACGCAGTCCTCTACTACATGAGAGAAAGTTGGAATACATGCAGTTCGTATTACCATCATGGACAGAACAATGAGATAACATGGGCTAAGGAATCATTTCATATGATTTTTACAGGTGTGGTGCAGACCTCAGATACGTTAGCCATGGATAATCTCCAATCCTCTTCAGCTTAAAATGTGTATCTTTACAACAGTAATGCTTGATCTGTAGCTGTCTTTGATACAGGAGGTATTTACATCCATCTCTTCTCCAAACCGTTTATTCTCTGTAGGGCCGTGGGAGTCATTTATATGTGTTTTCTTAAAGGAACAGTTCTCCCAAAAAGGAAAATTTGCTGAAAATGTACTCACCTTCAGGCCATCCAAGATGAAGATGAGTTTGTCGGAATAGATTCATCGGAATAGATTTGAGGAAATTATATCACTTGCTCACCAATGGGTGAATGGGTGCCGTCAGGATAAGAGTCCAAACAGCTGATCAAAACATCACAATAATCCACAAGTAATCCACACGCCTCCAGTCCACACATCAACATCTTTGATCATCTGAGGGAGAGTACAATTTATGCAAATTTTCATTTTTGGGTGAACTATTCCTTTTAAAGTATAATTTATTCACCCTCACATCATTCCAAACTTGCATGCTGTAATCCTTCTGTCTAAAACAAAAGCATAGCATGCACATTTTATCACAATAGCAGATTTATTTATTTGGATGAACTGAAGTCTGTATGTATAAATAAATAAAAGTGGAGGTAATGGAGGGATGCTGGATGGAGAATCCTCACAGAAATAAGGATTGTATGATGCTTGTGTGAGTTATGTTTCTCCTGCCAAATTTTTTAACTCCAAAATTGTTTGAAATCTGATTTAAAAAAGTCAGTTATAATTTCAGGCTTTATGTTCTCAGATCAAGCATTCAGGAAAAAAATTTGAGAATATCTGAATAACCAAAAATCCCCTGGTAATTTCAGAATTTTAACCGGGAGATCAGATAAATACACTATAATGAAATACAGCATATGATTTGTTGACTATGTCTTAACTTTTACCAAGTCAGCACCCGTAATCATCGTATCATATGAAGTTACGAACTACACTTTATACAGTAACAAATATAAATTCAGAATTAGCACTTTTTCATAATGTATGTGAATGTCTCTCTCTCTCTCTCTCTCTCTCTCTCTCTCTCTGTGCGCGTGCGTGTTTGTTTGTTTGTTTGTTTGTTTGAGCAGGAACAGTTCACCCAAAAGTGAAAATTGTGTGATAATTTACTCACTTTCATGTTCTTCCAAACTCATTTGATCTTCACGCCATTGGAGGATCACATATCAATGGGATTAAAGGTTTTAAAGAATAACTTAAAGTGTTATATTCTTTTGCAGCCATACAAAGGGACTACAGCAGTTACATTAAATAACAGCTTAAAAGCTACTGACTGGCTTTAGAAGACTTTTGAGTTTCATGTAGTGTTGTGCTTGAATGGACTTTCATGAAGCCTGACAACAATGTGCTTTCTTCATAGAAGAAGAGCATCTCAGAGATTAGTTAGCTGGAAGTCATACTGGTTTGGATTTGAGGGTGAGTAAATGATGAGGACATTTTCATTTTTTGGTGACTTTTCAGTGGTTTTGTTGTTCCAGCAGTGTTCCTTAATCAGTATTTTATAGAAAAGTACTGTAAATATTGTTCACACAGCAGCTCAGTAAGGCTGTGATTCACTTGAATGTAATCATATTTATTAAACTTCTTTGTGTTCTAAAAAATGCATTAGACTGTGGTTGTGGATATGAATGAACATGATTGATTGCTGGTGGAGAATTTATTTACAGGATATAGCTTTTTTGTAACTGGTTTTGAATTTAAACATACACGGATACAACAATCAATTTTTCAAATTTCAAAACCAGACAGGGCTAGCAGCGAAGACATCCAAGTTTTCTTCATTACCAATGCGAAGATGTGAGCTTACATAAATAAGAGTCATTTATTCTCAGGATGAATCCAATCATTTATTTTGAGGAACGGAAGAATATTACATCTTTACAATTGTTAAAAGAAATGGCGTTGCCAAATGTGCAATTAAAACTGGAATGAAACAGGTCACATCACGCATTTGGATTTGGACAAAATGAACATCTGTCTCTGAATAGCCTAATGTTTTTCCATGAACAGAGAGACGGCACATTTTAATTCTAAATTATCTAATACAACCACTTCATACAGACTCGTCAGACATATCTTAAACGTCTAACTGGGAACAGAAGCACATTAAACCTTATTATAAATATGCAAATGTTTAAATCGATAAAAAAAGGCTAACGGCGAAAATCATATTAAGCAATATTATAAATTATTAGACAGATATTAGCCTCTTCAGCCAAATGATAAATCTGTCACAGTGTATACTGTTTCCAATCTAAAAAAAAATGAATCCCAGTAGTAGGCCTTTATATAAGCCTCGTTGGATACAAATGGATACACAGTGACATCTAGTGTTTCATTACAGCTTTACAGCAAAAGAGTGCCTTTACGTTTGAATAAAGACTCAATATTTCAAGGAAGTCTAACCAGCTTATGCTCCTAATTAACAGGTGTTACATGTAAAAAATATATATATTTTAGATTTATACTTAAAATTGTATATACAATATTATGAAGAATATAAAATCTTATGTTCAGTGTTGAGAACACTTGTGGTTCTTAATATTTTTGTGGAAACCATGTTTTAAAAAAAGGATTCTTTGTTGAATAAATAGAGCAAAATAACAGCATTTATTTAAAACATAACTCTATTGTTGCATTATTCTTTACTGCCACTTTTTATAACGGCAATGCATCCTTGTCAAATAAAAATAATTACATTTAATTGATATAGATTTTTTTTAATTACTGGCCTCAAACTTCTGAAAAGTATTTATCATTTACAAATATAATTGGATTACAGTCTTCTTGTAAACACTATCAAGCACTTTTCTTGAATGTGACATATTGACATATCTTTTTTGTGTTCAGAAGATGAACAAAGGTCTTATGGGGTTGGAACGACATGAGGGTGAGTAATTAATGACAAAATTCAGTTTTTGGTGTGAACTATCCCTTTAAATCTGCTCATAAGGTTGAACTCTCTATTCAGAATCTTTCATAATCAGACCTTGTTTCATAACATGATCAATTAGAGCAGCTCTCATCTCATTCGAGCCTCCTCAGCATTGCCCCCTCTCAAAACTCGTCTTCCATCCTTCCTTTCTGCTCACCTCTCCTCTTGCTCTTTCAATGCCTACCACTCTTTGTCACTCCTCTTCCTACATCTCTGCTATTCCTTCATCTCTTTTCCCTCCTCCGCTCTTCCCCTCTGCGCTTCACCTCATCCTCCTATTCCCTGTCCTTTCTACACTACCCACTCCACTCTTTTGAAATATCAAAGTTGCCCCCTCAAAGGTTTTAAAAACACTCAAGATTATATATTTTCATATCGCAAAGACTCACAGTGAAAGAGAGCAAGTCAGGCCTGCCTTTACCACACAAAATTGATGCTTCGTAGGTTCACAGTTGTCAAATTCATGCATGTTGCTGACTCTGAATTACAAGTTTAGTTCTCAGAAGTGTAACAGAGTGACAAGATTTGACTGGGTTCATGGTTAAAGTGGGGGTTGTGACACTCTATAATCATATGCTTCAGTTGCTGTTTACTGGCAGTTTCACTGATAACTACAAATTATTTTACAGTAAAGCAAGCCAATGTCACACATACAATTCACAAATCCATAATAACAGACAGCATACGATAAGAGTTAAAATAGCAAACTATAAACAGATTGTTAGATTTAAAAAACACACACAAAACAAATAACTTTTTAATAAACTTATAGACACTGAGTTTATGCCTCTCAATATTTTGCACATGTCTGTTATGCTTCAACCACAAAGACTTGCCGCGTAAACGGTGTGTAACAGTAGGCCCACAACAGTATTTCCTACAACAGTGTGTGTTCACAACATAGTTCTCGTTCTGTTCTTCACAGCTACATCTTCCTCCTACCGCTTCCGTCAGTTAAACCGCGTCATGACTGTAGCACCAAAGTTTGCGTTGGCGGGCGGCTCAACAATCGATCATGATTTTTAATCTCCCGTCTGTTATTTTTAGTCATGCGATGGACATCCTTTAAGATTGAAGTGTGAGCGAGATGCAGGACAGTAGAGCGGTGAATTATGCCGTTGCCATGAGAGTGGACTGATCGAGGCACTTTTAAAGGTAGGCTATGTAGCGTGATGCGCAATGGAAACCTCCATCCTTAAGATTGTTTAATCATTTTAAACTTGCGCATTGCTTTGTGTAAGGCACTTTCGACTATGTGTAGCCTATAATACGCGACATTTTTTATAATTGAAAGTGATGTGGCAAATGTGGTGTTATTGAACGTATATTTGCTGCTTGCGCGTGATTTCCTTTATAATGCAATCTGTCTTCGTGCTGTAAGTAATGGATGGATGATAGCATTTGAGGATATAACGCTTTAATTTAGGCTCAAGAAGTCAAAAGAAAAAAGCTGGATGGGGTTAAAAAGAAATGGTTTTTAAAAACAGATGTATTTCAATTGAGCTTTTAAACATTTTGGTCAGTACAAAAGTTAGCCAGGGGGCGCATGTTCAACTTCGGTCTAGACGCAAGTGAACAGTAGGCAGGGAACTGAACGAATCATTCAAACTGATTCGCGAATCGATTTACTGGTTTGATCAAGGCCTTTTCTCAATACTAAGTACACAAAGTTCGGACTTGTGTCCTCGGTAGTTCGGAGGACAGTCAGGACAAATGGAACAGCAGCGTACTTGATAACGTCAGTCAGCTCTGTATTACAATACGACGAAATACGATATCAAACACACTGTCTCTTTTTGTTTTCATGTAAACATATTAATAGCCGCAAAAATGTAGTTCAGGGAACGTACATACATTACAGTTAAACGAAATATTATATCAAACAGCGTTGCCTCTTTTCTGTTTCATTAATATATTAATAGCCACAAAAAAATGATATCAAACACCACTGCCTTTTCGTTTTCTTCAAAATATAAAACAACTATCTTTTCGTTTTCATTTAAAAAATGTAAAACATTAGTATGTGGTTCAGGTAATATGTGCACATATACACTGATTATCTTTACTGCGTGCGTAATAAAATGAAATATGACAAGCACAAGTCTGCCTTTTTTTGTTAAATGTCAGTTTTAATGAACAATAATAGCCATTATAAAAGTAGAAGAATAATAAGACACTTATGTAATAGGAAATAAAGACAAAGGCAAACAATTCAGTCAAATGTATGTAAAAAAAAAAGAAGTCAGCGTTGTATTACGATTAATAAATAAATAATTTATGAAACATAACTTTGAGCTCAGTCAAAACAATATGACCTGGAAGAAATAATAGATTCATGAGACCAAAGATTGCCGGTTAGATTTACTCAAAACTCATGTTTAACCACTACAAAATCACCAGAGCCAGCGGCAGATGTCAGATGTCAGTAGCTCCAGAGTGCACCCTGGACAATGGGGCGGGGCGACACATTAAGGTGGGGCGACATGTGTCGCTCCGCCCACCCCCAATTTCATTGGTTTATATTATAATACAGCAGAGCTTATTGGTGTAGACGTTTGTGCATAAGCATTCTTTTATATTAATTTTTATGAATGATCTATGCTGTTTTGCTGTACTACAGAAATATTAAGTGCTAACAACAGCAATTTTAGTTAGAATCAATTAGCAAATGTTTGCTTTTTTAACTTATGACGAATTAGTTAGATTAAGTTCCTATCAAACGCTTGGTGGCGACATCTTCGAGTACTTCGGCAGAACAGAGCTGTGTAATATGAGCGGTTCACGAATTAAGTCTGGGGAACAAATTCTTAATTTGTGGCCATGATATAGTCCTACCTATGCTAAATAGCCTCACCTATGAGAAATAGTAATTATGTTTCTGTGTGATGAACGTAAATAGTGGTCCTCAATCTCAACAGGTGGGTTGCACGTTAAATTAATTCAGATATTATTGCACTTTTCACTGTACACGAAGCAGACTGAGCAGTTTTAGCTGGGCGATGTTGATAAAAATGATCCACTGTTTGAGATTTATTTGTTTTGTGTGATGTATATTTATATGTAGCCTATATTCTTTATTTTAGGATCGTGGATAAGCAAAAACATAGGATATTGATGATAATTCACTGTAGTTCAGCAAGACATAGGACAAACCCACAAATGGTTTTATTTAAAAAAACAACGGTGACAAATAAGACAATAATACCAAATAGTCAATCAGCATGAACTGGGGTTTTATGTGTGGATAATGGGAATAAAAACCTTGCTGAAACAATATATATATATAGCCTATATATATGTGTGTTTATTTTTTATTTATTTTTTTGCATAGAGGCCTATTTTAAATGTTTTTGTTTACTAAAACAGTTATTAAATCTGACCTACAGCAAATATTATTATTAATGTGCTTTAGTGCGTATTTAAGCAATAAATGTAAATTTTTTCTGCAGAATTTTTATTTATACTTTTATATAGCCTATATTATGCACAAATTAAATTACTGGTTTTGCGGCTCAATCCTTTAAAAAGAACCAGGAATCACTGTACTATCTTAGGCCTGGTTATTTTAGATTTTTAGTAGTTATTATAATCTTTAATAAATACAAAATATATATTTTTAATTTTTATTAATAAAAAACTATTTTACTCATTAAAAGTGCTCACGTACCTATTGCACAGCTTTACAATTATTTAATATTCGATAGTTATGCAGGTCTATATGGCTACAATGATCGAGTGTTCATAACTGAATCTAAATTCATCCCGTACACAGATCAGAACACGCACACACACAATGAGAGTGTGGCTACATAAATCATTGGATTTTTTATATCGGATGTCACGGACACTTATTAACTATAAGATAGGAGCCTTTGAAAACTGTAAGAGAATCAATATAGGCTCAAATATTGTATTAAGATATAAACAAGGAAATATTGAGCTTGCCATGAAAACATTTTATTAGCACTTTATAACCTACAAATTTGTGATACATTGAGCAACGTAGGCTATAACTCATCTCTTTAAACAACAACAAAAAACGGTTGTGGTTTAAAACGTAAAATCAGCCGCTTATGTTCGTGTTCGTCTATCTCTAAAATACAGTAAATTATCATAATTTGCATAAAAAAATCCCAATTTAGTGCTGATCCGCAGCCTGACGATCCTCAAGGAAATATGAATGAAGCACTATTCAGCCTGAAGAACTCAGAGGTGCTGTCATCAAGAGTTTATTTGTAAACAATGACTTCATCTGACTAAAATTACCATGGTTACTAAACAGATAATAATTAAGATAGGCCTATGATTCTAGAGTTAGCACATAATATTTCTGTAATATGGCCAAATCAAATACAAAGGAATGCGCATGCTCGGGTCTACACCAATAAGACTTGCCGTGTTATAAACCAATGGAATTGGGGGTGGGCGGAGCGACACGTGTCGCCCCGCCCCAGGTGTCGCCCCGCCCCATCGTCCAGATTGCACTCTGGAGTACTTGAGACGGACTAGCCGCTGTGAGGCTGCTGTAGGCGGAGACATGAGCACTGAGCGCCCGGTGATCGCGTGGAGCTCATGCTTCCGAAATCAGAGAAGCACATTTTCAAATAGGCACTATATTTATAAATAAACTGCAGATTTGAGTTTTAAACAATTACATTCTCGCCTGGAATAATCTTAGAACTGTATTTCATGACACTGACAGTAATATTAAAATGCTGGTTTTCCCCTCCGCCATTAACGCTCGCTGATTGGTGCGAAATGCATTGTGGGATACCTGGCTGCCTCAAGTTCGCACAAGTCACCTCTTGGGCCCTGTTCCAAATAGAACACTTCACGTGCACTTGCGGTCTTACGGACTAGCAATGGCCGCCGCGTGCGCGTGTCCGTTAAGTCCACGAGACCGTAGTGTGTCCCATTCCTCATTTTAGCACTCAGAAGGGTGCTCGCGAGCGCCCCCTTTGTGGCCGTTATGCGCCCTCGATCCGCACTTCTGCCGAGCCTGTATTGGGTCGAGCTCCGCAGCAGACTTCTACCCGACAGTCAAAGCGGCATTACGTCACGAAAGTGCGGACTCAGAGGAAGACCGCGAGGGTTTAGGGTGCCATTTGTAGATTGTGTCATATTTATACAGACCTTTCGTATAGTGTAGCACACTAACTAACTAGCCTACTAATACACTGCTTAAAACTATACTTGTTCATAATGTGTAGTTTTACTAGTTTATTAGCTAATAATTTTTTTATATAATTTTAATGTTCATCAAAACTGTGTAAGTTTTTGCTGAGATTTGATGTAGTGACAAATTTTTGCGTCATAATTATGCAATGATGTCATCGTGCAATGATATCACAACGTCATTTAGCAATTTTTAGCAACAAATCACCCTTCCTTTAGTAACTTCCCCTGAAAATTAGTTGGCAACACTGTATTAACACACGCACAAAAAAGCAACAGTTAACCGCAGTACAGACAACCATTGTCAAAACACTTGTCTTTATTGCTTAGTAGCCTATAGGCTAATTGTAGGCCTATGTGTTTTATATTGGACAAAAATGTGCTTTGTTTAAAATTATTTCCGATAGTTGACAAGTAGCTTATTTTCATGTCGCTCATCTGAGAAGGTCAACATAGCAACAGCGTTTGATGACTGTTCCTCAGGATTTTCATTAGAAGCTCTTGACAAACATAAACGGTGGTGATATCATTTTATTATAGTTTTACATATCTCAAATACGTCACATTGACAGCTGAAGGTCAAGCAAAATAAATAAAAAATAACATTTGCAAGAAACTTCAGTCGCTCCCTGAAAATTTCCTCTCTGCAAGTCAATTTACAGTTTGCACACTGACCACTTAAACATTAGAAATCACGTGTAAATTCTATAACACATGACCACAACCCTCCTGTTGTGACTATAGAAGTTTCTGTACAAAAATAGTTCTGAAGTAGCTATGAAAGTAGAATGCCACATATGGCTTAATTTGATTTTAAATGACAGTACTGGTATGAATCAGAAGATTCTCACTCATTAGGCATTAAGTTATTATAATCATTATCACGAGTTTCTGTAAATAATTATTTTGAAAACAAAATCTGACTACATATATAGGCCTACATTTGCCAGATTTTACATTTGAGTGTGATTTTAATATTTTTTTGTTTTAATTTTGTAGTCTATCATGCTGCATACAGTATACTTTGCTGTTTTATGCAACACTGTTTGTCAGCAGTCTCCGGTTTAGGTTAAATAATCCTGCAAAGCGTTTTCTTGTATTAGGTGGCCACAGAGATGGAGAGTCCTTCTAAGATCGAGAGGCGACAAGCGTGGGCAAGCAACCACCACAAGTTTACCGTAAGAGATGCAGAACACCGCAGCCAAACAGCAGAACATCCGTCTCATGTCTCTCTCCAAGATGACGTCTTTGTGGATGGTGAGCATCAGGTTAATGTTTAACGTTCAGCTGTGTCAATAGGTTGATAATATGGAAAGAAGCTGCATATCTCATTTCCTCTTAAGGAATTGAAGCTACAGTACATAATGCAACCAGGATCATTTATGGGTTCACTTTTTAAATGCTAGTTAAATTGTTTTTGGGAAATATTAGCTTGAAAGCTGCACTGGTGTAATCTTTGTTTAAATAAACCCCCACTTAGTTTAATACTGTTTTATCTAACAGAGTAATATTCATGCATTTTTATGAACCCAAATACTTTTTTGAAGCACTGTATGCTTTATTTTGTAATTTCGTTTTAAGCAAAACACAATCAAGTAAAAAAAAAATATGTTGGACAATAGTTTGGAATAAAAGGAAAAAAAGTGTATTACAGCTTAATCAGGTCACTTTTAAATTTAGCTTATTTTATTATAACTGCTATTGTCAGAGATAAATGACAGACCACAAACGGTTACCACCAGATAAACTCTATTTCCAAAACAGAAAGCTCAATTACACGTCTCTCTCTTTCTCTCTCTATCACTCACACACACCCATTCTCAAATAGACAGGCTAAGATCACAAAGTGCGTCTTTATTTGGTTTCCACAGGATGCTCTGCTGGAAAGATTGAAACATGGCTTCAAGGTTGTGGGTGAGTGTTTGTGTGAACGCTTTCTATAAAAGACAGGCATTGTGTGTCAGTTGTAATACAATAACAGCAAGTAAGTGGAAAACCACGGATGTTCTTGGGTTTATGTGTTGAAGGTCATGCAGGTTAAATATATATCAATCTCTGAGTGTTAAGGACCATGTTTTCACAAAGTACCTTCACATCAAAGCTTTCAGTGCAAAGAAAGAACAAATGTTTGAGCTACGTTGTTTTGCTCCATTTATAGATTGTTCTGAGGAAGATTTTGTTTTCAAATTTTATTTTTCTGGATCAAGAAATAGCAGACAAATCTTGACATTTTTGTTATTGTTTCTCACCGTGCGGGCTTTGCAAGTTCCTACAAGTGCTAGAGAAGTCATAAAGAAAGTGTTTTCAGACGGGTTTCGAAGAATTAAGATTTTACAGATTTTACATTTTACAGAATCTTTCAAATAACTTTTGAAAATCAATATGGAGTTATTGTTTGTATATATATTCTGCAAAGCCTGTAATTGACATCTAATTGCATTCATAGCAGCGGTAGTCCGATGCCAGACCGAACAGAATCAACAGTGCTTGGAAAGCGTGCAATAATATTCTGGCTTTTTAAGACCTTCTTTGACAAGCTGCAAGATATCATTTTGACATTTGTTTAATAAGGGCTACCAGTACATACTGCCACAAGAATTGAAAGACGTGCTGTGTGTCTCTATTTTTATCGCAGTATTTTACTGCATGCCCGCATCCCGCCCACAGACCTTTGCTGATTCACACTTGATACAAGTGAATTTTTCATTTGCTTTCCCTTTTTCCTTTCCTTCATCTTCTCTGTAGGAATGAAGCCAGCACTGCCAAAAGCAGTTACCTAACAAAAGGTAGGTTGAGGGCAATACAAAATTTTGGATTACGATTAAGTTTGAGTTTTCTTTGAAAAATAATATTTTGAGTTGAAGCATAAAACCTGAGCAACCAAGAGTAGAATTACAAAATATGTCATTTTTACATATGCGATTGTGTAGATGTACATGTGGAATTATTTGGGCTGTATATATATATATATATATATATATATGAATAACATGAATGAAAAGCAGCCATTAGAACTGTGCAAAACTCTTATTTTGGAGACCTTGTTAAGCCTCTGTGCAGGCTTAACAGTGAGAGTTTAATGACTCGATTATCAATGGACCTTTGCTGTATGTTTTTATCCTGTTAAAACGGTCAAATGTAAATCTACAGGCCCTTTGAGGACAGGTACCAGCTTTGAGGATGATCTGAGTCTGGGTGCAGAAGGTGAGTAGAAGCAACACAATTGTAATTGTAACTAAGCAATAATGAAGAAGTGGTGACAGCTGTTTTAAAATTGTTCAAGGACATGCATATCACCTTCGACAAACAGTTTTCTTTTATAGAGTCTAAACGTGTCTGCTGAATGACTAATTGTTTCACATATACTTTATTTTGATTGCAACCCCCAGGTGTTATATTCCATAACTGCTAATTAAAGCCTGTTTTGTGCTAGAGCCTGGTGCCGCTGTAATGCATTTTGAATAATTATTGGTTATTATTCCCCCCCCCCCATGCATATCATCTTTAGCACTGCATATCATATTGAGCCACTCTTGCATCCGGAAACACACATGCTCAATGTTAGATTCACAGATACACATATTAAGCAAGTGATACGGCCAGATTAAGCAAGTAATACATAAATGGTGTTTTAAGACAGTGATAAGGTAAATAAGATATGTTTATGTATGTATGTATTTGTGACCCTGGACAACAAAACCAGTCGCTGGGGTATATTTGTAGCAATAGCCAAAAATACATTGTATGGGTCAAAATTATAAATTTTTATTTTATGCCAAAAATCATTAGGACATTAAGTAAAGATCATGTTCCATTTAGATATTTTGTAAATTTCCTACTGTAAATAAAGCAAAACTTAATTTTTTGATATATAATAAGAATTGATAAGAAATTCATTTGGACAACTTTAAGGTGATTTTCTTAATGTTTAGATTTTTTTGCACCCTCCGATTCCAAATATTGTCCGATCCTAACAAGGCATAAATCAATGGAAAGCATATTTTTTCACGCTTTCAGATAATGTATAAATCTCAATTTCGAAAAATTGACCCTTGTGACTGGTTTTGTGGTCCAGGGTCACATTTATTTATAAATGTTTTAAAAGGAGTGTTTATTGTAAGGTATAGTACTGTTCAAAAGTTTGGGGTCTATAAGATTTTGATAAGATATTCCCACCATGGCAGCATTTATTACAATTTCAAAAAACTAATTTCTATTTTAATATATTTTAAAATATCATTAATTAATGTGATGACAAAGCTGATTTTTTAGCAGCCATTACTCCAGTCTTCAGTGTCACATGATCCTTCAGAAATTGTTATAACATTTTGATTTGGCACTCAAGAAAAATTTCTTATTGGTATCAATATTGAATATTGAAAACAGTTGTGCTTCCTAATATTTTTGTGGAGATCGTGATTTTTTTTAGGATTCTTTGATGAATAGAAAGTTACAAAGAACAGCATTTATTTGACTTTTTTGTAGCAAAAAAAACATCAGTAGCATTAATTTATAACCAAATTATTTATTTCACAGCTACTGCATTATATGCTGCATCAGGTGCACCACAGTTTAGGTAAGAAATAGGTTGATTTTATTGTACCATTGAGTTACACATTTATGCTTCTAACCCAACCCTACCATAATCCCTCCTTTCATTGTATTTGTACATCAGCAGCACACCTCAACAGAAGCTCAACTTACCATTATTCAGCATGGGCCAGAGCTTTGCATCCAGTGCCTTCTCAACCACTACCAACAGGACTGCTTCCAGGTAAGAGCATGGGTTAGGCAGAATACACAGGATCAAATAGCACTACATTTAACTGGCCTACTGGATGAAGGTTCCCCACTTAGTGCCTGGCATGAAATAGCCTAAACACTGCATTCCTGCATTACGAATTTTGCTTTCATGCTCAAGATGGATTTGTGCTTCTGAAGACAAACTGTAAATAGTTTTGGCAGAGCTAAGCAAGGTGGTTGGCTGGTTGCAAATGTAGAGTGATGCATAATAAAGTAGTACATTTATGCGACCTGCATGACAATAAGACCCTGTAATATAAATAACCTGTATGTGGAATATGTGGCCCGTAGGCCAACACCCAAACTGCTCAGTTTTTTTATCACATTTTCTGCATCGTTCACTTCCTTAAACTGACATACTACATCCATGTTGATATTTGAGAGCATGAAATTCATGCATGAAAAAATTAAACAAATAAACATGAAAGGTATGAAGAACTAAGCTCTTTGTGAATGACAGGCGCTGGAATTCCATGGGCATAGATTCCATCCATGTCTACCTGAGTTCACTCTATACTTTTGTTTGGTTTCTTAATTATCTTTCGATCTCAAAAATCCCCCAGTGTGTCTGAGGTCCTCCAAATGCGTGCTGAAGATGCAGAAGAGACCCTTTTCCAGCTGGGTTTCGGTTGTGAGGAACCGCAGGTCACTGCCCGTATCCCAGTCCGCTTCTTCAGTTTCCCATCCCAGCTCAGAGGCATCAACTTCCGCCTCTTTCTTGAATCCCAGCTCTCCAGGATACGCCAGGAAGACCCCTGTCTTTCATTAGCAAGTAAGGAATCCAGAGTTTCAGAATGTTGCTGGTACTACATCTGTTGAAACATTGTCACATTCTCTCACCTTAATCTCTGTTTTTTGCGCAGGTCGTTTCCGACAAGTAGAGGCATTAACGGCAATGGCCAATGCCTTCTATTCGCTGTACTCCCATGTGTCCCGAACGCCTCTTCAGAAGCTTGCGCCGCCCCAGTTGTCCTTCACCTCCCCAATTGCCTCGATGTCTCGTACCAGTGTCCGCAGTGAACCACGCTCCCCTGTTGAAAGACTAAAAGACACTATCTCCAAAATGTGTTTATACACGGGATCCCGTGGCTCGGACTCCACGTCTCCAAGCAATTCACCTCGCAAGCGTAAATGCAGTCTGTCAGGTGTAGTTGAGAAAAGTGCAGAAAATGACAATGAAGAGTTATGTCTTCAAATGGAAGTAGATGATTTGGAACAAGATTTGGACTGGTTTATAGAGAGCAAGAAAGAACTTGAGGAGGAGATGCATGGGGAAAACACCGAAATGACTGATTCCTTGGAGCGTATACCTTGTCAGTCACTATCCGAGACGACAAATGAAAGTGAACACAACCTCAGGCATGCATTAGCAGAGTGTACACCTTGCCTAGAGCCAAAAATGGACATGGACATGAAGTCCAAAGGTTGTACCCTGCATTCTGTGCTCTCAAATAGCTCCAGCGTTACCGTGGAACCTCTTCCTATCATTGCCCATGATATCATATGCCCTCAGGTTGTTGAATATGTGAATCAGGCACCTTATCGCTGCATACACACAAATAGTATGGATATCAGAAACTCACCATTTGCTCACCAAACAACTAATAAACCTTCTGTAAGACAATCTAATGTAAATAATTTACCCAAGCCAGATCAGTTATGTCAGATCACAATCACTGGATGGGAGGACAATACCACCTTCTCCAGCAGAGACGCACAGGAGCAGAGTTCATCCAACATCAAGAGGTTTCTAAGCCCGATAAAACCACTAAACCTGAGCAAACAAGGCAACTCCTTCGAGCTGGAAGAGGTATGCTATCTCTTTTCATTTCAATGCATTTCATGTCAAGAGCAGTTGCCCACTCAGATTCTCCCATTAGACGTCATTAACAGAGTATTATCTGACTCTTTATTGCTGAATCCAGCTTTCCTTCATAATTATTATATTTATACCGCAAGCTTTCGTGCTATTACTTTTTACACAAATACAGTTGCTAATAATTTGGGTTAGGGATTTGAACAAACCGCAAACCTTACAGGGACAGTTGTCCCAAAATTTTAATTCTGTCCTCATTTACTCACCCTCATATAGATCCAGAGCTTAAAATATGAAAATGTGTCCCCACTGGGCTTCATTGTGTCTAAAACAAACAAACATTTAAATAATTCTTACAAATATATTTTGTATTCTGGAAAAAAAAGTCATACAGGTTGACATGAGGGTGAGAAAATGATGATGGAAGTTTCATATTTGTGTGAGGTTCCATTTGAGCCAAAAAATGAACTGACTGCTTTGTGCTTTGTACTACACATTTGTCCTTGTCTACAGTCATTGCTTACTTTCTCAGATAAATTAGTATATGCTGATGTACACTCACTGGCCACTTTATTAGGTACACCTGTTCAATTGCTTGGTAACACAAATTGCTAATCAGCCAATCACATGGCAGCAACTCAATGCATTTAGGCATCTAGATGTGGTGAAGACGACTTGCTGAAGTTCAAACCGAGCATCAGAATGGGGAAGAAAGGGATTTAAGTGACTTTGAACGTGGAATGGTTGTTGGTGCCAGACGGGCTGGTCTGAGTATTTCAAAAACTGCTGATCTACTGGGATTTTCACGCACAACCATCTCTAGGGTTTACAGTAGTGATGGTGAAGTGAAGCGTTCTGAACCAGTGAAGCTTTAAACCCAATTGTATCGGAAAAAGGTTCATTACTCGAAGCTTTTTAAAACGGTTCATGCTATGGCCATCTTGTGGTCTTAAAAATGGATAACACCTTCCAAAGTGCTGTGATTCATTACAGCTGCTGGTTTCACATCTGGTTCTACTACTGATTCCTTGTTTTAATTTATTGTATAAACACAATGGCCATTGTCAAAGTCATTCATTTGTGTCGGTGTACTGCCACAAAAATAATTCAAATATATCAAACATAAACTCATTAATTAAATCTGTGATCTGTCAATGTTAACTCTGCCTCAGTCCTTAGACTGTTATTTCATGGGCAGTTCATTTGACCTTAATATATAAATTAGGATAAAAAGAAAACAATGCTAACGCATTATAATGTAATATAATGTAAAGGAAACGGCGCTGAGCTTCGCTTTGTTTAAAGCAGATATGAAGCAGTCACGTGGTTTTCAGGTGAATGAAGCTTCGGATGTCATAGATCACGTGCTTTTGGCAAAATTAATCAAGCTCCGATACAGCGCTTCAATGTGAGATGTTTCATTTTTTTGATACAAGCTTCGAAGCCTCGGTGTCGAATGTCACATCACTAGTTTACAGAGAATGGTCCGGAAAAGAGAAAATATCCAGTGAGCGGCAGTTGTGTGGACAAAAATGCCTTGTTGATGTCAGAGGTCAGAGGAGAATGGGCAGACTGGTTAGAGATGATAGAAAGGCAACAGTAACTCAAATAACCACTCGTTACAACCAAGGTATGCAGAATACCATCTCTGAACGCACAACACGTCGAACCCTGAAGCAGATGGGCTACAGCAGCAGAAGACCACACCGGGTGCCGCTCCTGTCAGCTAAGAACAGGAAACGGAGTCTACAATTTGCACAGGCTCACCAAAATTGGACAATAGAAGATTGGAAAAACGTTGCCTGGTCTGATGAGTCTCAATTTCTGCTGCGACATTCAGATGGTAGGGTCAGAATTTGGCAAAAAAAGAAGATATATATATGAAGGGAGGTATTGCAAAATGCAAAACTCTCACCTGTAGTAAAAAAAAAATTCTAAACATAGCACTGTACTGTACATATATAAAGGGCGGTATTGACAAATCACATGTAAGTCAGTCTTTTCACTAGTAATGTGCTACAACCTTTGGAAAAAAAATCCAAGTATTTTTTTCCTTATAATAATAGTGTACTGTACATGTATAAATGGATGTTTTCTAAAAATAATACTGTACTGTACATTTATGAAGGGATGTATTGGCAAAATATCACAAGGTATATAGCCTACTATAGCAACTGGAATTTGAAGATGTCATCTAGGTGAATTACTGCTTTTTCCCTAAAACAATTATTGTTTGTGTATAAAGTGAGATATTTGACAAAAGCACATATAATCAGTCTGCCCACTAGCCATTTGAATGAACAATTTGATTTTGTTTATGTTTTCGCACTGTGAGTGGAATTTTCAGATGGTCCCTTAAGCAGCCTAGGGAAATATGCATCTGTTTAGAACCTAAAACTAACTTCACTGCGCTCAGTAAGCACGACAGAACAGATCACGAGTGAAGACAACAATAAGGACAACAGAACAGAAGATCAGTAAAGACGACAGTAAGGATAACAGAGCAATACAACATAAACAGAGGACATATACTAATTTATCTGAACAAGTGGGCAATGACTGTAGTCAAGGACATGTGTAGTACAACAAAGCACAAAGCAGTCGGTTCATTTTTGGCACAAATGGAACCTCATACAGCCCTAGAGGTGAACTGTTCCTTTAAGCATTCCATTGTGTGGCATGTACTGTATCTCAACCATGTTTGTTTTGGACATGAATGATGCCTCAAACTTACAATTTTCCCCTAATCAATGAATGACAGCAGTATCATAGAAACTTTGACTTGGCCAGTAAGCAACATGCTAAAAACCACAAAGAACACATTAGTAAATGCATAGCAAACTAGCATTGAAGCAGCATGTTCTGTAAAAGAAAACAGCACTCTGGAAATGTAAGAATCTAGTTTTCTACACTGTGGCATTGTTTTTGTGACATGATCATGAAGTATAGAGTTTCAATTCAGGTTCACAGTGCAGAGGAAGAGGAAGCCACTTCATCAGAATTCTGCTCCACAGTCGCATTGTCTGTTTCGACGCATCACCACAAACGTAAGTAACATGAGTAGTCCTCATCATGATTAAAAATCACGTGGCAAATTTTAACCACTAATTTGACTAATTCATGACTAGTTTAGTAAAATAAATTCAGCTGAACAGCTGATAATCAGCTAAATCAGCTTTACATGTTCACAGAAAGCAGCATGTGTTAATGTGGTGATAAAGGGAGGTGTTTTGCTGACTTGTTAAAAACACATTGTACGCGGTAAATTAGGTCCGGCTGATCTTGTCTGCCTTATCACATTTCTGGCAAACAACCTAACAGGAAGTCACAAGAAAATCTGCACACTATCGCTTTTTTTTTTTGGTTCACAGGAACAGTTGAAAGTGAATTGTGTGCTTTGACTATCTAAAATCATCCACTTTTTTACACATTGTTTCTCTTTCCCAGCGTTGCCACTGCGAGGGGACAGTTTTCAGTCAGACAGCAGTGGATATGCTGATGAGGATGTGCACCATTCCTTCATAACCCCAGACAAAACATAACATCAAATCTCCTGGCTAATGAAGCACTAACTGCGTCTACTTATACCCCACAAGTCAACTTGAAATGGTGTTTGCAAACCCATCTTTCTAAGTGGATCTGTCCAATCAGGAATGACTTTACCTTTGGAATAGCTTGCACAGATAAGTCATGCACAATAAGACCAGGAGCATGCATGATTGTTGCTTTCTTGTTACTCTAATGTGAAAACCAGCAGCCTAGAATGATGCATATAATCTAGTTTTCTCATTTTGTGCACTTTTCGGTCTTCTTGTTCAGATGGATAAACTGCTGTACATATTGCCTTTATTTGTCATTCCACAACGGTAATAAATAATTTATTTGAACTATTTAGTTTTTGTAGACTGGTTTAGGAACTTGTCTGATAATGCAGAGGTGACTCAAATGCAAAAGTTTGATTTGAATACAGAAATGTACATTGAAACCAAGTATGTGAACACAAAGCAAGCTCTGTTTCAGCCTTAGTTAGAAAGCAACTCATGCCACAATGCAAATGCATGCTGTATTATAAACATTCTTCTTCAGATCAACTACTGACATTTAAAATCTAACTCTGTTGCCCTCTTGAGGAAGGTTAAATAAATACAACAGGACCACATCTTTGCGTAGCCCCTCACCGCAGAGCAAGTATCCAGGGGGCGGGGTTCGCTCCACATCTAGGGAGATGGTCCTCACTGCAGAACACAATATCCAGGGGGCGAGGTTGGATCCAGATCCAACTCCTCCCACCTTACATATACCTAAACCTACCTATCTCCACCCCTTAGATGTGGATCTAACCCCGCCCCCTGGATCTTTGTTCTACAGTGAGGGGCTACTGCATCTAGGGGGAGGAGATGGGTGGGTTTATGGATCAGGGGGGTGGAGACGGGTAGGTTTAGGTATATGTAAGGTGGGAGGAGTTGGATCCAACCTCGCCCCCTGGATCTTGTGTTCTCCAGTGAGGACCATCTCCATCTTTGCAATACATGCAAACAGAATGAATAGAATTTGCTAAATAAAAAATGACTAAATCCCAAAAGCCAAAGATAATGCCAATTTCAAGTTTATTGTTCAAGATAAAATATTCAATAGATTACAGATTCACAAATTTGGTACAAATTACATCAGTAGTCACACAATCACATACTACTGTTGTTGTTCATATACTATTATATTGAATATGAACATTTCAGTCTTTGCCAGTCCAAATATAATGATGATGCTTGTGAGGCAGAAACACTTACACAGAGGTAGATATTTACCACAAACTGTCAGCCCATGTTAAAAGTGATATTATCAATTTCAATGGCTGAAAAAAAGACGTAATTTTACAAATATGTTCTATGAAGCAACATAAATGTTAACAAATAACTTCTATTTCTAAAATATAATGAAAATAAAATGTAAAAAAGTGAAATATTTACAGTTTAAAAAGTCATGCTGACTGTTCTAGGTTCAACAATTCATTAAGGTTGCAGAGCAAATTATCTATGCCATAATTCAAATTTTCAGATTAAAAAAAAAAAAAAACTTCCAAGCAAAGTTCAGTTATCTGTGAAGAAATACATTTGACTTTTTCCAAATGAACTGTAGAGATAAATTCACTCACATTGAACACCTGTGAACCTTTGTCCTCGGGTTTCAAATTAATAGTGTCCCCTGTTTGGAGGCACTGAGGAACAAGGCCACACGCTTTTGGTGTCATATTCAAGGTGAAAATTAGGCAATCAGTACGTTCTCCAGATGATTTCACAGCTGCTAGCAGTAAGGACTCAAATAAAAGGGCCTTGCAGGCCATTACAGTGCACCTACTGCGTCAAACAAAAAGCCCCTCAGATTACACAACTGGATGCAGAAGAGGTAAAGCTTCACCTGATTTTCCTATTTTCCTCTGGGTAGCAAAAAGAAAACAAAACATTTACAGGAGAGCTCTTACTGTGGTTTATTTCCCCCCTGCCATGATCTTGAGGTACTGGAGGGCATTGTGGGCAGCACTGGCACGTGCTGCATCCAGGCTAGAGGCGAATCCGTGGCAGACAGTAATGGGCTGCGTGGACAACTCCACCAGACACTGGTAAAGGCCACTCAAACTGCGCTCCTCTGAATGAACAAAGTCCAAAAAAGATTTAGTTTCTAAGAAAGCACTACTGGTTTAGCTTATTCCCCTAAGGAGAGTAGTTTGTGTTCTCAATATCTGTTCTTTTAAAGCACTTAAATGACTTTAATGGGCTTGTTAGACTAGCCTTGTATCTCACCTATGTCCAGGTAGCTGATGTCAAAGCACTGTTCCTCAGATAGCTCACAAAGGAGAGAACAGAAATTGGAGTCATTGGAATCAGGCTGGCCCAGAGGATGACAGCGCAACTGTAGGATCTTCTCCCCGGCCGAGTTCCGCAGAGAGTCCCAAGTGCAGCCGAGACCTTTAGACTTCCCTCCCTCTTGTCTGCCACCCATTTGCTGTTGCAAAAAGATACATTTTTTATAAAACCACCCTAAAACTGCATTTACAGCTTAGAAAACACTGCACATCTTACCATATTGAAGGTGTCATCTTCTCCTTCGGCCTCATGGCTGCTGCGCATGTCCACTGGTACATCATGGATACGAGAGAGCATCTTTGCTGCTGCATTTCTTTTAGCAAGCTTTTTTGATGTGCCACTACCTTAAGAACAAGATTAAAGACATTCACTACTTTGAATGGACTGCATATTTTAAAATAATCACTTTAGAAAAAATAAATGTTTGTACCTATCTCAACAAATCTCTCCACCCTGCAGGTCATTGTAAACTCTTTGCGGTGTGCAGGTCCAGATTCTTGAGTGACTGTGTACTCAGGTAAACGCCAGCCTTTCTGCACTACTAGTTCCTGTGGAAATGGCATTTTTAAGCACAATAAACATAAGCTTCATGATATTTGCATCAGCAATATATATATTTGTTAAGTGATAACAATAACAATATATATATGATATTTTTTTCTCTGCCAGGTAAAAAAATATATTTTATGCAATCTATACCACGACAAACTTTATAAAGAAAAAATAGACATATATATATATATATCAAACTGTATATACACAGTTAAAACTAGAAAAAGAAGTAAGCCCCAACACTATCTGCTTCCAATACTGGCCAACACAGATTGATGTGGATGATTAAAAAATGCTAATATCAGTTGATATTATTCATGCTTAATTGCCGCATCAAAAGCAGCACAAACAGACTGCTCTGTTCTTAGGCTTGTAATCTATGAAGTATGAAGCATACACAACATCTGCAGTTTAATGACTGCCAAGGATCTTTGTCTAAAGGCTGTAATAGACTACACAACATTTGCACAGAATTTTGCAGTCTGGACGAGTCAACAGTAGTTGCTGAAAAGTCCGAGCCAGGTTTTGGGCAGTTGACAGATTTCACTGAAAATAATGTAGTGTATGATGGGCACAGACTGTGATATTTTTAGTTTCAGCCTTTTATTACATTATTTTAGGAGGATATCGAACATATATTGATATTTTCAATTATTTTAGACTAGTGCTGTCAAACGATTAATCGCATCCAAAATAAAAGTTTTTTTGTTAACATAATATATGCGTGTGTACTGTGGATATTTATTATGTATATATAAATACACACACATGCATGTATATATTTAAGAAAAATGTTACATTTATATAATACATATGATACATTTTATATGAATATAAATAAATAAATGAAAAAACATGTAAATATTTTCAAAATATATGCTGTATGTGTATGTCTTTATATATACATAATAAATATACACAGTACACACACACATTTAATATGTAAACAAAAACTTTTATTTTGGATGCGATTACTCACGGTTGCTTTATTCATCATGTCTCCTAGAAATTGAGGCACATGTTTCTGTGCATGTAGTCCGGTTTATGTAATCTATTCCTGCCTTGATCTATCGCCTCACCTGCAAAGCTCCAACTGGATTGCACTCAGCTTGTTGTGTTGAACTGGATGATTTCATCTCTGACTGAGGGCTAAAACACATTTGAAAAACAAACACACACACAGGTTTGTTTTTGTGAATTGTGGGGACATTTCATAGGCGTAATGGTTTTATACTGTACAAACTGTATTTTCTATCGTCTTACACCTTACAGGAAACTTTGTGCATTTTACTTTTTCAAAAAAACTCATTCTGTAGGATTTACAAGCCTTTTGAAATACGGGGACATGAGGAAATGTCCTCATAAGTCACCTTCTCCTTGTAATACCTATGTCATACCCATGTCATTATACAAATTTGTTTCCTCATGTCACTAAAACACGCGCACACACACACACACACACACACACACACTATAAAGACAGAAACCTCTGTTAGCCTAATTCTTCAGATTTGAGAAAATGGATCTTTATGTAATGTATTTTTAAAATGGGCACACACTCAGATCTTTACCATTCTCCCTCCATATCAATCCCAGCAAACCCTTCTCCCTCCATCCCATTTCCTCCAATCCCTCCCAGCATTCCTCCTTTCAGCATTTTCAGGGCAGCTTCGGCAGCTTTGTGCTTGGCAGCTTTCTTGCTAGGCCCCTGGCCGGTGCAGTTGATGTCTCCCACAGACACGCAGAAGGTGAAGTTTGGCTGGTGGGCCTGACCCTCAGCCTTCAGCAGGTCGTACACTGGAGTCTTGCCTATCCGCGTTCCATATTCCTGCAGCAGACTGATGGGCGTCTTCCCGGGGTTCACAGCCAGCATTTGCTCAATACTGTGAACAGAGAAGCCACAGCGAGAAGGATTAGATGTTGCATTCTAACCAGACTCAATATGCCAGTTTTTCAGGTAAAACCAGTTTTCAACAAATAACACAAAGCATAGGATGCATTGCCACCTTGTGTTAAATAATAGCAGTACAAGCTCACGTAAACGTCAATTATCAAACCATGCTTTCAACAACGAGATTAAGAAGATCCAACGTCGTTTTCAATTAATTTTGTATCTTTTTTAAAGCCTAGTGAGCTGTATTTTGAGCATCGTCTAATCGATTTTTTCATGTAATTCGATTATACAGTGATACCGTTCGAACTTTCGATTCGAATCAAAATGGTAACGTTATTCAAATGTTTCATTTGGACAATTATTCTAACGTTCGATTTAGGCAGTGCTTAAACCCTTCCATTTAAACAGTGATTCAAATGTCAGTTAAGATGATTTAATAGTTTAGACAGTGATTCGAAAGATCGGTTTTAGTGATTCAATCATTCGATTGATGGTGATGTTCGAATCTTCTAAGTAGCGTTAACGTTAGAGCTATGCAAAACATTCGTGAAGTGTGCAGGAAAGCAGAAAACACTGGGTCTGTTTGTGTTGTCATTTCAAAACCGAAGTGTATTTATAAAATATAAATATAACTGTAACAATTATGTTTTGTCGTGGTCATTTAACAAGCTAACAGCCGGTTGGTGGTTCATTTTTACCTGGTATACCCAGAGTTTCTCTTGCCGTTATTCGGGCTTTTCTCGTCGTTCATTCCCCAATAACAGATAGAGAGCTGACTTGTTTCGGACTGCAGAACCCCCCCGAGGTGACTGTAACCCCCCTGATATCATTAATAGGTTTCCGTGCGGGAATGACTGAGGCACGAGGAGACAGTACACCCCTCTTTCGCTCAGACCATCCCGCATCGCACAACACAACCGGACTGAGTTATGAAGCGGACCAAAAGAGCGAGCATTAGCTATCATAATAAAAGTCTCGATATTGACAAATGCCAAAAAGCCTGTCAAAAACTTTTTCGGGTCATATTTATAATAATAATATATATATATATATATATATATACACATTTAAAAAAATATAATATATTATTATTATAAATATGTATATATATATATATATATATTGATAATTATAGCTGACCAATGAGGATAAACAGAATTACAAATAAGCACATTTAAAAGTAAAACATCCAAAACAGGTTTCGTCAAGCAACCTCATTGTCATCATGACAACATTATACTTATACATTATATATAGCAAAATATCTAAAATGGGCAAAAAAAACAAAAAAACTTTTAGCAACATATCTTTTTTCTTAGTGAACAGTTTTTTAAACGTCTTCTGCCCTTTCATAAAATTATTGATTCTTATAGCTTATTCTCTTTTATCACTTATATTCCAGTTAATTATTGTCATAAAAGCACAAAGAGAAAATCAGTACATAATCAAATTTAATTAGCAACATTGCTTGCCTTAGAACAGCAATATTGGGACTTGTTTTCAGTATAAATTGTGGTCTGGTTGAGAAGGGCACAAGGTACACATCTCGTCTTTCAGGCATTTGATGAGCTCAAATAAGCACTATAGTTACAAATGGGACACACATGTCCCCAGTGTCCAGGACCAGCGGCACATTCCTGAACCACTGACCTAAGAGCTGCAAATATACACACACAGCACGTGTCCCATTTCAACAGACAACTAAACACCAGATGAGAGAGAGGGACTGGGACAGGGAAATAGTTAAAAAGATAAAAAGCTGTTTTATTCAAGTGACACTCCAGAGGTTAGTTAGCTGGCATGTATGAAAAACGCTGCAATTCTTTAAATGTGTAACCTAGTACAACAATATTAACACTCTCTACAGTTCAGTGTAAACAGAGCACTTCAAGATTTTAAGAGATATCACTAGAAAAACAAATTCATTGGGATTTGAAAAACTCACTTCTAGGTTCAAAGTTCACTTTCGGGTATAAAAAGTAAGACTGAGGAACATTTCATCCAATGTGAAATACTATGCGCCACAATTAATTGGGGATAATTTCAAGTCCTCAGAAAAAGTATTTTATTTTGAACCGTCATCCTCTTGGGAATTTAACTTTCATTGGTAGAAATGTCTTTTTCATCTAACTCTTCCTCAGTCTCCTCAGCAGGTTCTTCTTCTTCATCAGAGTCTTGCATATGTTCTTCAAATTCTTCCAAGTCTTTCTGATTCTCAGTTTCATCTAGTGGCTCCTGCGACATTTGCTCCTGACTGATATCTCCAACAACCTGATCTTCAGAGAAGTTCTCAACAGCCTCTGCCACACTTGTGTCAGTTCTTGTTTCTTCCACGGAAGTTGGGTCTTCCTCGGCAAGAACAGCTGCTTCTTCTTGGTCTGGAATCTCCTCAGTTATTTCATCCCCCTCAGTTACCGCTTGCTCTTCAATAACATCTGCATCATTGAACTGAACTTCCTCAGTTATCGCATCCTCCTCAGTTACTACTTGCTTCTCAATAGATTCTTCTTCCCAGAGGACCTGAACCTCCTCAGCTGGCATTTCATCCTGTTGAGTTACTGCTTCCTTAATAATATCCTGGTGGAATAGAACCTCATCAGCTTGTTCATTCTCCTCAGTTACTGCTTGCTCTTCAGCACCATCTTCTTTGACTTCAGCTTTCTCAGGAATTGTATTCTCATCGGCTTGCTTTTCAACAGGTTCTTCCTCATGAGCCTGAACATCCTCAGCTGGCTCGTCCTCCTCAGGTACCAGTCGCTCCCCTTCTTCAACATAAACCTCCTCTACCATTTCCTCCTCGGTAACGGCTTGTTCCTTTGTTTCAACTTCTTCATCCTTGATTGGAACTTCCTCCTGAGCTGCTGCTTGCTCTTCTACCGGAATATTGTCCTCTGAACTGGACTGCTGGCTTTCAAATAACATCTGAAACACGTAAAGAACATTAGGATGTGACATGCCAAAAATGATCATATATGGAAAAAATGAAACAGTTAGGACTATACCTGACTCTGGACGATCTCAATTTGGGCAGCAAGGTGAGAGTGAAGGCTTTGAGTACTCTTTTGATGGTCCTCCAGACTCCTACGGACTGCCATAAACTGCTCCTCAAGAACTTGGGATCTTCTTGCCTGTTCCATCTCCAGGAGGTCCCTAGCAGAGAGAACAAATAAAGATGAATTAGGAATAATCTGTATAAGTAACCGCTACAACAAACAGCTAAAGACCAGTAATGTTGGAGAGAATCCCATAATCTATGATCCCTCAAAGCCCCTAAGGTTACTCACTTGATGTCCATCACCTCCTGTCGGTGTCTTTCAAGAGCCTTCTTGTTGCGGGTATAGGATTCCTTCAGGCTTGAAAGTTCCATTTTTTGTCCCTCCAACTCCGATGTGAGACCCTCAATAGTGGACAACTGCTCATCAAGACGTGATTTGGTGACCAAAACAGTGTCTGTGAGCCCAGAAATGGTAACAGCTACCTCAGAGTTTCCAGTAAGAATAGAATTAAGCCTCTGCTTTAATGTTTCAATCTCTTCAGTCTTATTCTTGACCATTGCATTCAGCGTTGCAGTGGAAACAGATTCCTGCTGGAGTTCGGAAAGTCGGCCATTCATCTCAGACTGAAGAGACCAGAATTGGTTTTGAAGATCAGTAGATTTGAATTTTTCTGAAGTGGCTAGTGCAACATCTGCCTTTTTTTGGGCCTGTGTGTAGGCTTCTTCCAGTGCTTGTAGACGCTCTTCAAAAACACCAACATTGGCAATCTAGATATATAAACAAAATATTTTCAATGCAATGAAGTTCAATTATTAATCTGCCTTTCACCAATTTAGACATTTATTTTATACCACTTTTATGTCCATCTACAATTGCAATTCACATCTGAGAATTCATCAATCATATAATAAATCTACATTGTTGTAGTAATTAATTAATAATTTCACCCAAGGCCACTTTGAATAATTCAGGATTTTAAAAATACACCAAATGTGGAAGCTTGTTCATGACATGCTCTCTTGTCAGTGGTGTTGGCAGCTAGTTACACTAGCAATTAGTTATATGATTCACTTGATTCAGAAGAGGAAATTATTATAAAACAATGATGGCATTGATCTTTGTATCGGTTAGTTCCCAAAGAAATGTCATTCAAATTAATGTTATCATAATCTGATTACAATCTTAAAGGGGTGATTGATTGCAATTTCATTTTTTTAACATTAGTTGGTGTGTAATGTTGCTGTTTGAGCATAAACAATATCTGCAAACTTATGACAAGTTCAATGCAAACCAAGATATCGCCTTTTAAAATTCTGGCAGTTTAATCCAACAAAACGGCTCGTAGGGACTACAACGAGTTACTTCCCAGGTTTGTGATGTCACAAACCATGATAAACCCTGCCCTCGAAAACATGCAACAAAGGGGGCGAGGCCATGTTGCCCTGCTTTAGAGAAGAGGAAGAGTTGTTGCCATTCCGCCAAAACTAGGGGTGCATGAAAAAAAAACTATTCGTATCGTGATTCTGTGTTCAAAACGAGTCTAATGGATTCACAAGTTTCAAAATCAATTTTCTAAAGCAGCGGCTCTTAATCCTGTCAACCACCTCTTTAATATTATAAATCTGAACAGATCAACACCAATGGCATTTTAAAACATCATGGTTTTGAAATTAAATTTGAACAGCAAAAGCATGTTTACCCAACAACACCATGAGGTTACGACTAACCCCTCACAGCAAATTACCTGGAAAGATTTCCTAGAGTGTTTTCCACAAAGGGCCCACTGAGTTTAAGCTGCTGCAAAACCATTGACATTTAAAATAGTGACACTTTAATTCAAATTGAAATAACATTTTACTACTTATGCTAAAGGATTTAATATTTTACAACAACATTATTTATGCTATATTTTTGACAATGAGAAATTTAACCCAAAGTTAATGGCATAGTATTTTTAGTACTAGAGTTGAGAGTTACTTTTATGTAGAGTTGACAAGACTAATATTAATGTGAAAAACAACATTTAATACTACAGTTCTACAAATCACCATCAGTGAAAGGAAAAATGTTTGACATTTTTAAATGAAAGGGTTACTTCAATGCATTACATTCTGATCACTAATGCAGTGCTGACAGCCTTTCAAATGAAAGAGTAATTTACTTGTTTATTTTATTTACATCTTTACTTTTAAATGTTGGTTAGGATACCATTTGCATAATGTTCTTTTAAACAAGCCAGCCTGGCAAAAGGAAACATGATCCTCCTCCTACAGACTATTAATGGCCTGGAAGCAACATGACACAAATCAGCAAATGGAATATTCAAAGGGCACATGAGGCATGCATTCAGACCCGTTGGCACTATGCAATTTTTTTTACAATTAAATGACAAATAATTCAAAATGTTCACTACAATATATACACTTGAGCAAGTATGCGCTTAGTAGGCTACACAATGTTCCAATGCGCACACAGTGTTTTCCTGTGCGTAAAAGTAATTAATTTGATTATTTTATTTAAAAGTTAACAAAAATGCAATTTTAAAAACCTGTTAATTATTCTAGAGTATTTCAAAATCGAATACCTGTGCATTACCCATTCCCAACTGCTGTTGGAACTTGGTTATCCTAAGTTGCATTGCATTGACTGTCTCTGTTAGATTGTCGATGGTTTGCTGCTGCTGGCTGCAGAACCAGACCGCCGTCGATCCCCCGACAGCGAAAATAAAGAAAACAATGGCAGGGACTGCATATTCTTTAAATGCCCTCGGTGTCGTTACAGATGGCGTCTCCAAGAGCAGCAAACTGTCGTCCTGTTTATTGGTGCTTTTTCCTTTGCGCTTGGTCATCTTGGCTTCGCGGATGATCCGCACTGTATATATACCGCGACACTCTCCCTTTCTCTGATTTACTCAGTGATTTGGTTTGTGCTCTACCAGACCAGACAGGCGGTATTGGGCCACAGCGACGAGGAACAATCAAAAGTGAACTTTCAAGCACGAGGAGCGTGAGTAGGGGGCGTTGTGCACTGGAGGCGGTCCCACTTTCATGGCGCTGTGCGCCACGTACAAACTTACCTAATGTTTTCACATCATTTTCCAAAAATAAATAAATAATAATAAAAAATAAAAAACACTGAGGGGGATACAAAAACCTGATTTATTTTTCTTACTTTTTTCTTTTTATGTTGTAGACTAGTTAAAACATAAAATGTATAGCCTACTCTTATCTATCCTGATGGTAAAATGTTTCATATTTTCATATCTATCTATCTATCTATCTATCTATCTATCTATCTATCTATCTATCTATCTATCTATCTATCTATCTATCTATCTATCTATCTATCTATCTATCTATCTATCTATCTATCTATCTATCTATCTATCTATCTATCTATCTATCTATCTATCTATCTATCTATCTATGATACTGATCCACAGATCTGCTCATTAAGCCTCTATATTATATATTAATTTGCTTAAATATGAAAAAAATGTGCAGTAATTTTATTTTTATTTCTCCGTTTTGCAGACTCTCTAAAACTTTCAGACTGGTTGGTGATGAAGTCTCTCTTTAGATTTTCAGCAAGCATATGAAGAATTTGGGTATGCCATACAAAGAAGAGAATTACATTGCACTGTTTATTTGGCTCCAAGAGTCTTGGTGGGTCAAAACTTCTTTCATTTTACAGTGATAGATGTTATGAATCTTTGCATCTGGCTATCAATAGACTTTTATTGAATGTACACATAACTAATGGCTGGATTTTCGTTGCCTGACATCTAGACTGCTGTGACTTTATACACTGTAGATTGTCACAGATGGCTTGTTTTTGAAACATGATTCTTCTTAGCTGATAGATAGACAGACATACAGACAGATCATTCAATACAGATATTTTTTTTAATCTCTCTTAATTATTTAAGTCATCTATGTCACTTTCAAGAAATATGATCACAAACGGCGTTGTCTAAAGTCGCCCTTTCTTTACTCTGTAAGACAAGAAAACAGAAAAGTAATTAAGTTGCTTAAAAGTTAAAATCATATGAAATATAAACATCATATCTAAAACATTAACCAAAATAGGTTAATTAATATTACAATAGAAGACATACCTTTGACTGTAAGTTTGGTGAAGCACTCATCATAACCAAGAGGGCTTTCGGCTACAACCTTGTACTCTCCCGTGTCTTTGGGTCCAACCCTCAGGATGAGCAGTGAACAAACACCACACACGTTTGTGATGTAGTAGTTGGGGTTTGTGTTAAGGCTGACATTATTATGGTACCAGGTAATGTGTGGGGTTGGGTTGCCCGTCACAGCACAGCTCATGTAGCACTCATAACCTGGCGGAGCAGAGCGAAGTTTCAAAGGGACAATAAATTTGGGGGCTGCCTGGAAGTCGAGGGTCTTTGATACAGGCATGCTATATGTGAATTTTTCTGAAAGAGATGAAAAAATTGTGACAAAATAAGTTGTAGTAATGTAAATTTCTGGTCACCTCACATTATGCATCACAGTGATCTGTTTGTGCATCTGGGTTATAATGCCCAAGTGAAGGGACACTATAAGCTGGAGGGCTGTGAGCAATTTATGAAGCACATAAAGTGCAGACCATCACTGGCCAAACAATTATCCAGAGCTACTGTAATAGGCCACCGTATACTGCAACTGTCAACCTTTTAGGTACAACATTTTCAGAACAAGGAGGAGATAGTTTAGTGGCAATGTGTCAGGGACAGCATCACGAATCCCAAAAGTATAAACCTGAATAAGGGTGATCCATAAATAGAGTTTCATAGATCTTCTATCATCACTGCGCCCTTGAGCAAGACACTTATCTCTGGCTTCTCCAAGGGACTCACTGCAATTAGTGTTCTGTAAATTGCTTTGGGAAAAGGTGTCTTTTAAATGGCAAGTAGCCTAGACCATCGGCACCGCTGGTTGTAATGCAGCCGAAACCATTGATTGTCCTAACGTAATTTGTTTTCAGGCTTATTTATTTGGGCAGTTGGTGCATAATGAGACTATGGATTACTTTTCATCACTAACAAGATTTTAGATAGAAATTTATATGAATATATTTGACATTTAAATGTCTCTGAGGCAATGCAGTCAAAAAGGTATAGTTCGATCAAAAATGAAAAATCCACCGTCATTGTCTTGTTCCAAACCTGTATGAGTTTCTTCCCTCTGTTGAACATAAAATAAGATATTTCAAAGAATGCTGGTAACCAAACAGTTGATGGTAGCCATTTATTTCCATAGTATTTTTTTCCATAATATGAAAGTCAATGGCTACCAGCAGCATTACCAACATATCTTCTTTTGAGTTCAACGGAAGAAAGAAACTACAGGTTTGAACAACCTGAGGGTGAGTAAATTAATTGTACTTTTAGGTGAACTATCCATTTAAAATCTGTAGTAAAATAAAACAATTAGTGCTGTTAAAATAGATTTAAAAAGTATTTCATGACATCTGCTCTTTTTAATATATATATATATATATATATAATTTAGAATACCGGAAAATATAAATATGATTTTTTTATATATATTTTAATTAAACTAAACAAAAAACTCAACAACAAACCTCTTTTTTTGGTGGTTCCCCAAACTGGAGACACCGAGGGCTCTGAGAGGCCTATATCATTCTTGGCAAACACTCTGAAATTGTACTCTCTTCCAGGCAAGATGTTAATGACAGTGAATTTGTTGTTGAACAAGCAGTCAACCACTGTACTCCATGTTTGTTTGACAGAGTCTTTCTTCATCACCATGTAATGCAGATGGTTGTCTCGTTTCTCATCGGGAGAAGGAGTCCATGACAGAGTCACGGTGCCTTGGACATGCTGTTCCAGTTCTACAGGACCTGGAGGCTTGGGGTCATCTGGACGTGAAAAATAAACAGGTATAGGATCACATTTATGCATTTAGCAGACGCTTTTATCCAAAGCGACTTACAGTGCATTCAGGCTATACATTTTTTGTCAGTATGTGTGTTCCCTGGGAATCGAACCCAAAACCTTTGCGCTGCTAACGCAATGCTCTAACCACTGAGCCACAGGAACACACAGAATCACTATATTAGAGTTAGAACCATACCATGGGTTTTGTTATTCAGATAAAAATGAAATGTATTTTTATTTTTACATTCATATTATATATTGTTAACATTAAAACATATACAATACTGTTTAGAAATATTACTAAAATATGTCCTTAACATTAGGTAAGAAATGTAATGAGTTTGGTTACCAGTGACTCTTATTTCAATAGTGAAGGTATCCTGGCCCACCATATTCTTCACATTGACAGTATAAAGGCCAGTGTCAGACAGCTCTGATGTGTAAATAAATAGCTGAGAACCTTTTTCAAAATTAGTGACTGTGACATGTTTGGCTATAGGAGCACCATCCTTCAGCCATGTTATATCCGGTAAAGGAGAAGCCTGTGGATAAAATAAAACAAATGCTCAGTCCTGAAATATTCTACAAAAAAGTGTTCATATTTTGTCACGTGTGAAAATGCTTTTGGTAAAATAAGATTTATTCTTATACTCTACCTCGAAACTGATGCTGACATGAACAGTGTTTCCAGCTTTAACAACCATGAAACTTTTCATTTTTTTGTCAGTGAACTTTGGCTTTACTGAAAAAAAGGCAGATTAACTTATCTTTGTGTGAAATTTAAAGCTATATATATATATATATATAAACATGAATCTTTACCTGGAGGAGGCATGGCAATGATGTAATTGTCAAAGCTCTGTGGAAGCCCCTCTCCTCCTTCATTGACGGCGATCACTCTAACCCAATACATGGCCATTGACTTCAATCCCACAGCAGTGAAGGAAGTCTGAATCACTGCGTTTGTATTGCAACGGCTCCACTCAAGTTGGTCTGTGGGTCTGATTTCCACAAAATAGCCTTTTGCTTCATCTTCTTCACCTTTGACTTCTTTAGGTTTAGTCCAGGAAAGAGATAGACAGGTGTAGCTCGATCCAGTTATTTTGAGGTCTTTGACCTTACCAGGAGGCTCTGGGGAAAATAACATCACAAATATCTACAAAAAAATATGGATATTTTTGTACTCTATCTGGCAAGTCAGTATAGAGTGGTATTGAGTATACATTTGTTGAGCATGTCTTACTTTTGGGGTCCCTTGCAATTGCACATGCAGAGGGCCCACTTGGTTCCCCAGGCCCGCATGTGTTAATAGCGCTCACTCTGAACTCATACTCCACTCCCTCGATTACATCTTTTACTGCATATTTTTTGTCTAAATATGAAATTAAAACATAAAAAATGTGCTGTATTTTAAATAAGTCAAAAATAGGCTACTTTAATTACTATTAAATTAAATTAACATTTTATTTAAATTCTAATTAATTTTCAATACCTCTGATTGGATCATCTTTTGGGCTTGCTTGACTCCAAAAATTGCTACCTTTTTTGCGTTTTTCCACATTATATCCAATGATACTGCCCCCTCCAGTGCTGGAGGGAGAAAGCCAGGCCAAGTTAATGCAGTCTTTAAAGGCACTGACTATTTTAGGAGGAGCAGGAGAGCCAGGGAATGCTGGGGGGGGGGGGATAACACATTTTATTATGTTTAAAACACACTCATGTTTTCTAAAGACTAACAACTGATAATTTACTACATCAGAATACAGAAAGAAATAAGGAATCTCACCCAAAGTGCCAGCAGCAATATCATTAGTTACCAAGACCTCACTGAAGCCCTCCAAGTTTTTTGCCCGGATTCTGTAGCAGTACTTTCGGCCACGATCTATGTTTGTGTCTCTGTAGGTAGGCTGTCCAGGAATGTCTCCAATTTTAGTCCAGGTGTTCCGTCCCAGCAGCTGTCGCTCCAGGTTGTAATTAATCACTGGACAGCCACCGTCATCCTTTGGGGGTCTCCATTTAAACTCAATGGCAGACAAGGAGCTTTCTATGATTTCTACAGGTCCTTGTGGTGGAGTTGGCCTGTCTGGAAGAACAAAACATATAGAGTAAGCCTACTGATATGTCACAATGGTAGAACATTTAATTAGTCATCTAACAACCAAATAGTTTAGAGCAGTTAATCTCAGAGTTTTTCTTCTTTTGTGTAGTTTTCATATTTTTAGTGAGGATTCTTTAATTGGCATGTAAACAGCTATAGCACTGTAAGAGATGTATGCTACAACTATAAATAAAATACAGACAGATGGCTTTGACGGCTGCATGTGGAAGTATGTAGATTTAATATTCTTCTAAAATATGCTTTCACAGATAATGTTTTGCAGTTGTTTGCAATACATACCAAGTACTGTAAGTTTTGAAGTCGCCTCTACTGTAGCAAATTCATTCTTGATTTTGATTTTTATCTCTCCAGTGTCTTTGCGCTGACACTTAGTCAGAAGTAGACGGCTATGGGCTGAAGACTTTTCGACCCTGACACCGTGACCCTCCAGCAACTCTTCTTCCTCTTTAAACCACTGAATCTTAATTGGTTCTTTGCCTGAAAATGGTAGTTTAAAGGAAGCATTTTCTCCTGCTTTGACAATAACAGGTTCTGAGAATTTACTCAAGGCATCAGCATCAATTTTGGGTAAATCTAAAGAAATGAGAGGAAAGAGAATTTGTAATTGCTTTCATATAAACCAGGGCTGGGTGGTAGATGTTTTGTTTATTTCACAGGCAAGAATAAACATACACGCTGCATGTCTCTTTTATGGGACGGATGTTAATATATTACATTTTACAGAAAGCATCATATTTTGAAGTGAAGCATCAAAAGAAAATGTTATATAAGGTGCATGTCTAATTCAACCTTTGAGAGGTTATTATCACCTGATAGCTTTTCCTGATACCTTTGGCCTACCATAGACATTAGACTAGCAAATAATGTAATCGATTATGGCTCCTACAAAAATAAATGCATTTTACTGCCAATTGTATATTGATATGCAAAGAGAAAAGCAGAAAACATGCATACCCTTAACATTTAATGCAGCCTCTGATTTACGTCCTTCTGCCTCAAACTTATATTTTCCAGCATCTCTTTCTTGGCAGTCATGGATGATTAGTTTGTGGTGAGCCCCATCTTTGACAATTGTAATTCCATCCTTAGACTCCAACTGATGTGAATGAAAAAATGCATTAATATTTTTGTAATGCATGATATATCCACTACCGGTCAAAAGTTAAGATTTGTTTTATGTTTTGAAACAGTCTTTGATCTAGGGTTGAAATTATTTGAACACATAAACAGTAAAAACAATGATATTGTGAAATATTATTACAATTTAAATCTATTGAATATGATTTGTAAAATGTGATTAATTCCTGTGATGGCAAAGCTGAATTTCCAGCAGCCATTACTCCAGACTTCTTTTGAAAATTCAGTTTTGCCATCACATGAATAATCACATTTTAACATATATTGCAATAGATTACATTATATACACTACATTTTCTTGACAAATATGGATAAATATAATAAATATCTGTACATTATAACCTTTTTTCCGTCTTTGTACCATAATCCATTGCTATCTTCACAGCTAAGTTTGCAGGACAACTCTGCCGATTCTCCAACATTGGCTGCAGTATCTGACAACCCGTTCAGGAAGTGGACTCCATGGTCTGGATAAAAGTGCACAGGAAATATGTCAAATTACATCATCTCAGCACTGAGAAACAGGCGACTTTATGTTAAAGTGGAGTTTCAGACATGAACGCATACCTATGATGTTGCTAGGAATCAGCTCGCCAACTCTTGTACGCTTCTTGCGCTTATCACCTGACCCACTGTCTCCACCTGATCCATCTAAATCCAATCCATCACCTTTTCCATGATTTCCACTCCCATCTCCTAACCCATTGACCCAATTACCATCTCCTCCTTTTCCGTTCTTCCCTGTTCCATCACCCTCACTCCCATCTCCTCCACTGCCTTTTCCTGCTGCCATGCCTGCCATCCTTTCAGCAGCTTCTCTCTCGGCCTTGGCCTTCCTGGCTGCCTCATCTCTTTCAGCTTGGGCCCTCCTGGCTGCCTCATCTTGTTCTTCCCGAGCTTTTCTGGCTGCCTCGTCTTGTTCAGCCTTTGCCCTCCTGGCTGCCTCATCTCTTTCAGCTTGGGCCCTCCTGACCACCTCATCTTGTTCTTCCCGAGCTTTTCTGGCCGCCTCATCTTGTTCAGCCTTTGCCCTCCTGTCTGCCTCATCTCTTTCAGCCTGGGCCTTCCTGGCTGCTTCATCCTTTTCAGCCTGGGCCTTCCTGGTTGCTTCATCTTTTTCAGCCGGCGCCTTCCTCGACGCTTCATCTATTTCAGCCTGGGCCTTCCTGGCTGCTTCATCTTTTTCAGCCTGTGCCCTCCTGTCTGCCTCATCTCTTTCAGCCTGGGCCTTCCTGGCTGCTTCATCTTTTCAGCCTGGGCCTTCCTGGCTGCTTCATCTTTTTCAGTCTGCGCCTTCCTCGACGCTTCATCTCTTTCAGCCTGGGCCTTCCTGGCTGCTTCATCTTTTTCAGCCTGTGCCCTCCTGGCCGCCTCGTCCTTTTCCCTCTGCAGTCTGGCCTTCTCTTCTGCTAAACGTCTGGCTAGTTCATCTGCACCATCATCTTTCTCGTGGGAACTGGGATCATCTGAAAACAGCATCAGTTATTGTATATACTTTAATTGATATACAGTGATCAGACAAAATTCTGACAAAATGGACATGAACAGAAAAAAATGTGGGTGTTCGATTTAAAATGTCCGTCTTGTAAGCCTGCTTGATGTTGGCTCTATTTTGAACATAGTGTGGTAACTATTTGGCGAAATTAAGTGTTGCACCATGGTCCATATTTGTACATGTGTGGTCAAAAGTTTGGAATAATTAAGATGTTTTCAAAAGAAACGTCTTATGTTTATTAATGCTGCATTTATTTGATGAAAATACAATAGAAACTGTAATATTGTGAACTCTTTTTATAATTTAAAAGAACTGCATTCTATTTTAATGTATTTAAAAATGTAATTCATTCCTTTGATAGAAGAGCTGAATTTTCAGCAGCCATTGCTCCATTCTTCAGTGTCACGTGATCATTCTAATATGCCGATTTGCTGCTCAAGAATTTATTTGTATTATTTCAAGAATTTCTTATTATAAGTGTTTAAAATACTGCTTAATATTTTCATGGGAACCGTAATGTGCTAACATTCATATGATTAACATAAAATATATGAATATAGAAAAAAAGTTATTTTAAATCGGGTCAATATTTCACATTACTGTGTGTAATGTATTTTTTTTACCAAATACATGCAGCCTTGGCCTTCCAAAAACATGAAAAAATCTTAATCATTCCAAACTTTTGACCGGTAGTGTATATGCATTTAAAGTGCATGTAAACACAATTCAACTAAAAGAGAAAATAAAGCAACTTACCTTCCACATCCAGAGTCCCCTGGCTTGACCTGAGCCCAGCAATAGCCACATAGACTCCCTTGTCCTCATTTGTACAGTTTTTCACTGCTAGTTTGTGGACTTGCTTGTCTTCTGACACTGTGATGTCATATTTTCCCCCATGTTCAACAGAGACGTCATTGGCACACCAGGTGATTTGGGGTACAGGGTCCGATAAGGCACATTCAAACACCGCATCCTGCCCCTCAGTCACTTTAGTGTCTTTCAATGTGGTATTGAACTCCACATCAGGCACTGGAGAACATTTATGGATAACCAGTAAAAATGACATGAAAAATCACATTTTCACTGCACAGCTTCACTTGCCTGTTCTTTAACCTTCAAATATTGCATGTTGCCTAATAGCAATAGTGTAACATTTAAAATACTAATGAGTTACTTCTAATATCTTAAACAAACAATCATAAAAAGCATTGATATGATAACTACTTACACCCTAGGGACGTTGAGAACATGTTCACGTCCTCTACATCCACTTGATATAATCCAGCATCTTCTCGGCCAACATCCTTAATGCTGAACAAGTATGTTTCACCAAATTTCTGCATATTATGTTTTGTGGCCTCATCAGTTCCGTCTCCATAGTCAAGCATTTCCCCATCCTGGTAATGTTAAGTTGAAGTGCATTACTCTCAAAGCAGGATTGTTGATGACACTGAGTAAGTGAGGGCACTTACTTTGAAGAGAAGTATTTTGCTGTTAGGATCCTTTAACTTCACGTCGAGTTCAAATTCTGCTGTGCCATTCGTTTTTACCTCGATCTGTTTCAAGCTGTGGATTTTCTCAACATACTTGAAAACAGAAAAATCAAGAGCGGAGATTTTTCATACTGTTTGTGTATAAAAAACAGCGGAGCACAAATTAGTATGATACTCAAAGCAAACAAGACCTTGGACTGGTCTGCCTCTCTTTCCTGTTTCTTCTGGTTAAGTTTTCTCAGCATCCACCTGAAGTTGGTGACTCCAAATTCCTGACAAATCCGTTCATAATCTTTCCTGGGTGCACTCAGTAACACCTCCCAGAACCTTGGATCGATTTCTCCTACTTTCCATTGTTTTCCTTTTCTCTTCACAACCCTAAATGTATTTAGTATGATTACAGATTAGACTGGTTGTTTTTTGGCTACTTAGAAATGGCCTAGCATTATGGTTTTCTATGTCTCTATGCAAGTAAACACTCATATATAAAATATAAATATATGGTGAAGGCAAAAATATGATGCAATGATACGTTACGTTTTCTTCAGCATCTTTCTAAACTCATCAGGGTCACTTTTGGGGGCTGAAAAAGTAGACCATTTTTAAAGGTTTTGACACTCTGAAATCTCTTTAACAATCAAAATATTTTCCAATTCAGTTAATTTAATTTAAAGTGTCATTAGCATTCAGTTCCATAATTACCTGGCGCTCTTTTCTTGAACCCAACTGAAAAGAAGTGAAACAGATTGATTTAGGCCTATATGAGAAATAGCATGTTTAAATTAATCAGTAATAGAAAACTAACATATCAACATATTCAAATGAACTTGATGAATTTCCCACCCTCAATGACATTCAGTGCAGCAGTACAAACAGCCTTTCCAAATGGATTTATAGCAAAACATTTGTATGTGTCTGCTTGATCCGAATCTACATTTGGTATCTGTAGAACGGAAACAAAAGCCATAGCAAATGTTGTTAAAGAAAAGCAAAACTCGCGTGAATTATAAATAAATTACTTAAAATAATATTTAAAAAATGAATTCATTATTTTATATATAATAATCTTCTTAAATATATATTTACTACCAATATTTATTAAGATTGTTTAAACATGTATGAACATGAAACAGCTGATAACATTCTCCACACAGCTGAAAACTGCATTCACCTCCAGAATATATTCTTCCTTCTTCTCATCAAATCGTGAAACATATTTTGTTGGATTAGAGATATCTCCCTTGTTACGTGCCCATGAAACTTCTGGTACTGGATATCCACTCACAATAGCTTTGAAAAAGGCCAGTTTGCCTGAAGATTAAACAGAATAGGTTGTATTATGATCAAGGGCAGATGGTTTTCCATTTAAATTACATTTTATTGTTGAAATTCTATGAGCCATATGATCCAAATGAACTATAAATATATAAAAGAAAACTATAACCTTCCTGTATAGTCAAGGCTATGGGTTTTCGGGTGAAATCAGGAGTAGTAGATCCAGGTGGCAGTTCTTCAACGTACTGTGTGACCATAACACCAGGCACTCTGGATCTCTTCCTAATTGCCACTGAAATATCAGAACACCGTTTTCAAAAACTCATCATTCCATGATGTTCAGTTCTGTAAAACAATGGACGATGTTTTCCTGAAACTATACAGGAACATGGCCATCAAATATGAAATGGCGTATTTATGTCTCATGATCTTCAGAGTTTGAAGCTGTGGATTTGTTGATGTCCACATGATGGCGATGTTTAATCACAGCCTTGATCATGAACACTTTCATACTAAACTGCTTGATTAAGAAGAAGGTCATGAAAAAAAAATATTCAGATGGTTTTAAGAATTTTGTCATTTGGCATACCATGAATGTCATGATTTTAACTTACCGCCTGTTCCTTCTGCTGGCTTCGGCATCTTCACAATGCTATTGGCCTTTAATTCAGTATTTTCTAATGGTTGCACAGTCTTAACTAAAATCGAGAAGAGAGGGCAAAAATGTAATCAGTTACTATTGCTGTTATTTAAAAAATGTATAGGGTGAATGCAGGTTAAAGTGGGACAAATATGCTTAATCATCTTCATTTTTTCATTACAAAAACAACCTTAAATTAATTCTAAGATGGGATGAAACAAAGGGGCTTCTTTATTTTGTATATAATTTTATCACATGAAGGTGATCATGTGTCATACAATATTTGGACAGAAGTGAGCACTATAGTTTGCCTATAGTAGGCCTATGTTAAAAAAAGTTCTGAAAAATTATGATTTGTGATATTTTTTAATTATGCCAAAGACAAATTATTATAAAGCGTCACCATAGAAAACAGATATATGATTAACTACGTGGTGCATTTATTTTTGATGTTACACAGACAGACTTGTGTTATTGTCACTGAGAACATTATAAGGTCTTATCCCTGATAAAGGGCTGATATGTGTAAATCAGAAATATGAAACATCTGCCAGCCATCTGTCTCATACCACCTTGTGAACACCCCTTCACGAGATAGTAAAATTCAAGCAATATGCCCTGTCACTGTGTAGAAATACATTTCATAACCACATGGGAAGTGCTATATATACATGTATAGACATGGTGTTAACTACATTACCTTAATAATGGGCTCCCCTGAAAACGTGATTTGTGAAATATTGGGGAGTCTCAAAAAATATTGACAATGTGTTTAATTAGACGTGCAATTTCAGTTTTGTCTAATGTGATCATCGTGGATTATTATGTGTAACATCGCAACGAAAAAATAAAGAAAATTCATTCATTTATGACGGCGATTTAAACCTTCACTTCAATAAAGATAAATATACATGCTATTCTTGTCATGAGCATCAAGGTGTGGGGGCGCTGTGGTGCAAATTGAACTCATGTTTAAGGCTTTTATACTCTTTGGTAACATGTTAACTCAAAGATTCGTAGAACAAATATAAACGTTGGAGGACGTTGATCCTTGAAATCCATTCTGCTGTTAGCATCATAATTCACCATGGCAAAAAAAGAACACAAGGCAGTTTAATTAATTTAGGCTTAACTAAGAAATTGTGTAGTGATGACGTTAATAGCACGAGCGATTCACCGACTCCCAGGCCTCTGTGGTCGATTCTGTGTTAAGGTAAGGCATGTTATTCGCAATTATGTGTTGTGGCTGGGTTGTTATGTAGGTCTGCATGACTCTCGATGTCTTAGGCCTATTTGAACGGAGGAATTATGACATTCTTCTGTAGCCTGACGAGTAACTTTTTTGTTCACGTGAACTCAAAGACAGCCTGATGCTTGATTTGTAGAATATTTGTGGGTGGCTGTTTGTTGTTTCACCCATCAATTCGTGTCGATAAAGTATAATATGGTAAATCATGTATAGTGATTTATCCTATATAGTGCTTGCATAAAGCAAGTAGTGCATACACTTGTAGCTGTTATGTTTCTTTGTAAGCCATTATTGTAAGTCAATCGCGAGCGCACGACCCCCCCCCCCCGTTGTAAAAAAAATGGGCTCTTCCAAAGTCCACGGTATAGTTCGAACACTGCATGTATAGAGAATACCATTTTAGTGTTGATGCCTACTGTCTAGTCAGTAACCAAAAACTATGCCAGTAACTGAACCAATAAAGATATATTAGGAGGGGATATTATACATTTTGCGCGTAAAGTAACACAAGACTGACATAAATTATTTTTAACACGATGATAAGGTGCATGATACTTCCCAATCATTTTACAAGCATTTTACCCCTGCTTTTGATAGGTCACATACCTCATACATTTACCAGAGATGTGCTACCAGAGCAATTACGCTTTAGCTTAGGAGAGCAAATCATATTTAGTTATTATAACAACAGAATATTAGGAGAACTGCTGTGTAACTATTTACGTGAAAAAAGTAAAGCACTTTCACTGGTAAGCCACTCAACATAATAGCAGAATGCTATGGTTAAAACATCATGTTTTAGTAGAGCACTACAGACCCTTTGCTATATCAAGTTCTTATACAATGATTTTATTCAATCTGACTTTGGCAATCACATGTAAGAAAGCATTTTAACATTATTTAACATGATTAAAAACACAGTTTAGTGTAATCTGAGCATCACAACATACCATCTTGAATCCTATCTATTTAATATGCATCAAGAATCAGATCTGTGGTTAGGTATCTTCTCATATATGCTACAACTGTCAAACGTGAAATCTGATATATTTTTAAAAAGCCTTCAGAGTGCTTTCTCTATTTATTTACTAATAAAGATTAATGTGTAATATTGTATATTTCAATGTTCTCATCTGGAAAAAAATGAAGTAAAAGAAGAAAGAAGGAGAAGCAACTCACCTTCATGTGTAGCTAACTTGCTCTGTCAACACAACCGTGTTCGACTCCCACAATTTATTGCTGTCTCTCCATTTTATTCAGCAATAAAGTAGTAGTGGGCCAAATTGAAACCTCTCAAGCACTGCAGTCTTATTAGCTGTCACATTAAATCTGTTATTTGGGTGATGTTTACAGCGGCAAAGGGACAGAGGCCATGTCCGCGGTTCATGGTCAAACTTATTCTCTAAATAGTGAGAGTGACATTCAAGTTGCTTTTGTGGAGACTGTTCATTTGCCATTGCCAGGGACAAGATGTAACGTCACCTTTGCCAGAAAATAGGATCTCATTTATGCTTTATTGCACTATTTGATCTAGTCATTAGCTATACTATTTCACTCCATGTCTATGTATGTAATGACCTTACATCAGGATGTGTAAAATAAGATTTAAGATAAGTTATGTTGGAAGGCTCCACAATTGCAGCACTCATCTGAATAGTTCAAGATATTTTGTCTAGTAATGTTCCTTCAGATTTGTGAGACTATGTTAAATTCTCATGTTAATGGGATGTGCTATTTATAATTCAACGATGCACAAATAAAATATATATTGATATTATGACTTATCTGCTGGGTATGCAGTCCCAGAGGGTGCCATTTCACATGCGCAGGAGCTGATCGCACTTTACATGCCCACACAACTTAGCAACTCTCACAAACTAGTGATCACATTATCTGGGCCCAATAAAACACACATATAATCATATGACTTTAAACATTGCCCCGATACCAACAGAGTGCTGTAGGGATGGCAGCGAGTTTTTTCATCCGGTTCCATTGTGCCAAAGTCAATGGGTTTTTGGTCAAATGGCAGAAATGAGGTCAAGCTCAATAAATTGTTAAAGTTTTATTCTACAACGTAGGAAACATCAATAATACTCTCTTGCAATTATTTTAAAACCGTTTACTTGAAAATGCTTATATGTTTATACTGCTGCTGCGTTTATATCTTATATTTACATTTACATTCATGCATTTAGCAGACGCTTTTATCCAAAGCGACTTACAGTGCATTCAGGTTATACATTTTTATTTAGCATTTTACTTGTGGCTATTGTATTTAGGATTCAAAATGCATAAAAGTGTGTTCATTTGTGTAGATTATCATGATGAAACGTATAAGAATCATTCACAAGAGCAAGCTCTATATTTTCTTCCATAATGAAAAAGCCAATGGATTTAATTTTTTTCAAGGAACGGGTGATGTTAACTTCTGGGTTGGTCAACAAAAATACGTCAAAACGCTGCATCATAGACTAGTTATATACACTAAAATCTTTAAAAGAAGCTAAGTTTTCCCCATAATTTTCCTCCGGTTATCATACAGACCGTAGTGGCAAATGCGCATGCGTGATATTTGAGATACAACTGCTGGTGTGGAGGGTCAGAAGCGCGGTAAATCTAAAAGGCCAAATACATTCGTAGGTGTTGTCTTGGCTTTAGGATTTCGAGAACGCTCCGTACGTGCACAAGGGATATCGGTATCCAGTATGGAGTACAATAAGTGTTGCTGCTTTTATAGGAGTGATAACAAGGCAGTGTTGATTTCAGGTGAGCGTTTATCACAAGCGGACAGCCTGTCAGTAGCAATTCTTGTTGTTGTAGCGATTCGCGAGACTGGCAAACATGATACTATCGCTCGGTCACAACACATTGTTATCTGAAATCTGTTCTGAAAAAAGAAGAAGAAAAAAATCCTTGAAGCAGTCAGGCAGCTATAAATCTGAGTCAGCCCATTGGTGTGGAAGTATGTAAATAAGCCAGTATGTAAACATAGTCTGTTGTAGGCCTATTTGTTATTGTTCATTTAATGTATTCATTTAATTGTTTTTTATAAAATCTTGGAGTACTGAAATTAATAGGTTATATTTTCAATTTGATAAAATTCACATTTTGTGTTATGCACTACATACTCAATTTTTGATAGTGGTTTCAGTTTCAGGGATGCCTGACACTGGAGTTGGTTTTGTGGGGAACCATAATGAGACTGTAACTATTCAGGTTACAATCTGAAACAGTAGGCTACTATCCATGTTCTCACACTATCACAGACATCATATCATGAGGAGATATCATGTCTCTGTACTGCTGAGGGCTGCATATCTTGTTGGAATATTCTAAACTGTAATTTCAATGAGAAGGGAATGTGTGTGTGAATAAATGTCTGTGAAAATGTTTCAACTATGTCCAAGAAGAATGTCCTGTAGAGTTCACTAGTTCATGACTGGATCATTGGGAATGGCATTTAAAGTTTCAAAGAATAACATGCTAGAAAGTATGCTTGTCAGAAAATGTTTATTTGCAAGTTTGTGATGTCATATACACTTAAATGCTTTCCAGCTTCTTTTGTTTTTAGTAGTAGGCTACACATCCCTTGGTATAATAGCAAATTATATGTGTTCTTAATTGCAAAAATAGCTGTTGTTTTGAAAACATTGAAAAATGTTCATTTATATGCATGCACTGTTCTAGTTTAAAATGTATGCAGCAGGAAATTAGTTGTGGCAGAAGCAAAAAGCAGAGCACGTCCAATGGAGTACAGATCAATCTGAAATACACAGTAGAAAAAAGGAGAAAGAATAAAATTAATGACCAACTTTTTTTACAAACACGATATTTAAGAGTTTTTGGTTAATGTGGTAAACTCTAGTATCTTTGTAAAAGCTGAATAGAAAAATTTGATTGTAAAATTAATTTGATTTTGTTTTACATATGTTATGCACTGGTCAGGGCTTTTCATCTACTTTTTTCAGAAAGCCAAATTATCCAAATTACAGTGATTTTTTTGAATAAATGTCAGATCTTAGCACTTTCCTTTTAATGACAGAAATAAGTCATGTTGCAATTGATAATGCAAGGCAAGTACCCGCAGTATTCAGAGCTTTGTCAAAAAGGACAGTATAGAGGACATTAGTGTAATCTGTCTTATACAATTCGTTTTAGTTTTATTTCTTTTTTTTAATTGCTGAGTGCTTCTGAACTCACCATAGAGATTTGCACAGAAAGTGCTTTTTATGCATCAAGCGGTGCAGCTAATTTGTCTAAATCAATCTGTGACCGCATAAAAATGATTGACGGTCCATATTTGCCCCACAGGTCACTTTTTGACGAGCTCTGGCATAGGCTGTAGCCCCTTTGCATTACGTAACCATGTTGAAAATTATTAGCAACGTGACTGTTCACAAAGGACAAACCGTCATGTAAATCAGGTGACTGTGGTAAACACTTCTCAAGCCTTGAAATGAACACTGCAGCTGTCATACCTTTCACTTTTAATGTAGAAGAACATTCTGCCCTGCCAAATGGGTTGACTGCCACCACTTTGTACTCGCCACTATCTTCAGGCCGAACTCTGAGGATGTACATAGAGCAGACACCAGATGTGTTTGTGATGTAGTAGTTGTTGTCGGAGTTGATGCAAATCCCGTTATGGTACCATGCAATGTATGGGCTGGGGTAGCTGCGGATAGCGCAGGTCATGTAGCACTGGTATCCTTTTGGTGAAGTGTGGAGTTTCAGTGGAACCAGGATGGATGGTGGCCTTTCCAAAGTGACCACGGCTGACACAGTTGAGGGCAATTGAACTAGTTGGTGGGAAGGAAAGAAAAAAAAAGCCCTAAGTACTTAGCATTGTGTAAAACAATAAGCTAAATTGGTAGTGGTCCTGCTACCCACCTTTATTATTGTTTACACCCCATGTTGGTGATTCTGAAGGATCAGAAACTCCAATATCGTTTTTTGCATAGACTCTGAAGTGATATTCTTGACCTGGTTGAATGCTGGTAGTGTAGGTAGTACAGAGAAGGTGGTCGGCTATTCTGCGCCAAATGCGTCTGTCGGAGTTATATTCTTCCACCATGTAATGCAGTCGGTCATCTTTGTTGTGGTCTGGAGAAGGACTCCATGAGATAATGACTTTGCCATAAACCACCTGTTCTAGCTCCACTGGGCCTGGGGGCTTGGGTTCATCTGTAGCCACATAAAGTAGGATTATTTATTTGTTAGGAATATAAATATTTATGCAATAGTTTCTTTCACTTATGAGTAACTCATTTTTTCTTTGACAGGTTCTTTTCTGGGGTTTTTTTGTCTCTGAAGGTGTGGTCTCACCTAGGCTTAAAGCATGAAAAATTACTTTGAACAATGAATATTTGCTATGAATATTTGCAACAGATTGTATGCAGCACAACACTAAACTTGTTTACATTGTGTGATCACAGCTATATAATTTACATCAAATGTAGCTTACCTGTTACTTTGACCTCTATGTCAAAGCTGGCTTGCCCACTTGAGTTTTTAGCCACAATGGTGTAGACTCCTGAATCTGAGTACTTTGAGGAGGGTATGACTAGCGTGCACGTGCCATCAGCATGAATGATCTTGTTCCAGGGAGATACAGGTTCCCCATTCTTAAGCCAGGTAATGTCTGGCGGTGGAGAGGCCTGTGTGCCGAATATCAATTTAGTTATTTTATGAAGAGGGTAAATAACTAAAGTGTGGATATGTAAATGTGGATCTTTACCTCATAATTAATTTTGATTCTGATAGAATTTCCTGATCTCACAACCATAAAGTCTTCAGGATCTTTGAAATGGGGCTTCACTGAAAATGATTGTTCGAAATCAGCAAAGATGTTTGAACTTAACTTGATTTCTTAATCATGTGACTGTGACTTACTGTTGGGGTTTTTTGCGCAGACCATCATAGAAGGAGCACTAGGTTCTCCAGGCCCAGACATATTAATGGCTGTTACTCTGAACTCATACTCTGACCCCTCGGACACATCCTTCACTGCATACTTCAGATCTGTAAGAGGTAGAGACCACTTACAATATATGTATTTTGAGGTTAGGTGCTTGCTAATGGTTATTATCATTGATTTGTCATAGCAGTTGTTTTCCAGACTCAAAATTTAGTGGAGCTGGAAGTCAAAGCCTTTCATTCAGTGTGGAGCTTTGAATTAAAAAATACCTTGGATAGGGTCCTTAACTGGGTTCAGGGTCACCCACTGGTTTGTATCTTTCTTGCGTTTCTCTAGCTGGTAGCCCAATATTTTATTTCCTCCATCTTTCTCTGGTGGGGTCCATGTTAGGTTTATACAGTTTTTAAACGCACTGACCAACTTCGGAGTGCCTGGTGGACCAGGGAACACTGCCAACACATAGGTGATATAAATATTAGATGACTTCAGTATTTCTCATATGAAAAATTTAGCAGTAAAGACTTAGGGAGTTTACTTAAAGAACCAGCCATGATTTTTTCAGTCTCCATCGCTTCACTGAGGCCCTCAAGATTCTCAGCATATATTCGATAGATGTACATCTTGCCAAGAGACACGTTTCTGTCTCTGAAGGTTAGATGGTTTGCCGAAATATCCCCAACCCTTTTCCAGGTAGTCTGCCCGGCCTGTTGACGCTCAATTATGTAGTTGGTCACTTCCGATCCACCATCATCTTTCGGAGGATTCCATTTCAGTTCAAGGACGGAGGATGTGCTTTCATTCACTTCTAGTGGGCCTTGTGGTGGACCTGGCCTGTCTGTCAGAGGAAAAGATGCGTGTTACTTAAAATATAGTAGTCTGTTTGTTTTGGTAATAGTTTAATTGCAGATGTATTGTACTCACCTAGTACTGTAAGGCTTGACAAAGCTTCAATAGAACCAAAATTATTTTTTAGCTGGATTTTGATTTGACCAGTATCTGATCGTAGGCAATCTTTTATTTGAAGACGACTGTGGTTTGATTCCTTCACCACTTTCACCGAACCACCATCAAGAAGCTCCGAGCCATTTTTAAACCATTTAATCTCCAGTGAAGCTTGTAGAGGAAATGACATCTTAAAAGATGCACTCTGGCCTGCTTTCACTATCACAGGGTTGGAGAATTTTTGCAAAGCATCAGGCTCAAATTCTGGAAGATCTGGGAAAAATAGAAGCAATATACAGCAGAAAATATTATTGTAATTGCCAAACTGACAGTAATTTCCTCGTGCTAGACAAATGTAAAAATGGAAATTTAACATGATTACCTCCAACTCTCACCATGGCCTCTGTCTTGCAACCATTCACCTCAAAATGATATTGACCTGCATCAGAATCCTTGCAATTCTGGATAATGAGCTTATGTGTACAACCATCCTTAGAGATTATCACTCCATCATTGGAAGTCAGCTGATGAAAAAGATTTATATGAATATTAAACTCTGTATTTGTCAGTGAATAGTGACGAGTCAGTGACATATTGCTACGATACACAAACATACCTTATTTCCATCTTTATACCACACACCATCAATTTTGTCAGTATTTAGTTTACACACTAGCTCTGCAGGTTTCCCACGGAGAGCATTTGTGTCTGTTAAGCCACTCGCAAAGTGCACTTTATCATCTGGAACGAATACATTTGAATGAATTATAATAACTTGTCTAAGACTAAGTGGTAAGTTGTTCATATAAATTGAATAATAATCAATGTAAAACGCTGACAATGTTTTTTTTTTTTACAATTTTGTCATTAGCATACCTGTTCCATCTCCACCAGATCCAACCACAGCTGACTGGTCTCCCAGTCCATCTACTCCCAAACCCATACCAGAATCCTTTCCACCCTTCCCACTTCCATCTTTACCATCTCCTCCTTGTCTGTATTTATTCCCTCCACTTCCATCAAGTCCTCCAAGGCCACCTTGTCCATACTTCCCTGTTGCATCTCTTCCACATCCATCTCTTCCATCTCCGCCAAGTCCTCCATGGCCATCCGCTCCATCACCACGACCATCCGCTGCACCACCACGGCCATCAGCTCCATCACCTTTCCCATGTGTACCCTTGCCTCTCCTGGCTGCTTCATCTTTTTCTCTTTGCAGTCTGGCCTGTTCATCTGCCAGACGTCTTGCAAGATCATCTGCGCCGTCATTTGCACCATCTTGACTTTTTCCCTTGGCGTTAGGGTCCTCTGATGTGGCAAAGAGCATAGCAAACAATAATAGATTATTGGCCTGTTTGAGATACATGGTAGTGTAAAAGTATTCTGAAAGATTATGTTTCTTTGTTCTTCTTGAAGACTTACCATCAACAGCAAGGGTGGCCCTGGATGATTTAATCCCAGCAATAGCCGTGTACACGCCCTTGTCCTCTTTTTTGCAGTTCTTTACTAACAATCTGTGGGTGAGCTTGTCTTCAGAGACTGTGATATTGTACTTGTCTCCATGCTCAATGGAGATGTCATTGGCACACCAAGTGATTTGAGGTACAGGGCCAGAAAAAACGCCCTCAAACACTGCATCCTGCCCCTCAACCACTTTAGCATTTTTTAGCATACCATCAAATTCCACTTGAGGAACTGTAGGGAAATGATAAATAAAATGGATGTAGAGATGTATTTGATTTAAAATGCTAAAAATGAAATGATTTCTTACTTGCTAAGTTCGTTGAGAGAATGTTGACCTCTTCAACATCCACTTGGTATAGTCCGCCATCATTTAAGCCAAGATTGTTTATGCTAAACTTGTATTTATCACCAGTCTTCTTCATAGAGTGTTTGGAGGAATCATCAGTGCCATCGCCATAATCAAGCAATTCACCATCCTGGAAAGAGTGAAGAGGTTTAAATGCTTTTTTTGTCCTAGATGACATTGTTTTTTTTTTTAATTGAACTTACTTTGTAGAGATAAATTTGACTGTTTGCGTCCTTAAGTTTCATATCAAACTCAAACTCAGCTCTGCCACTTGTATTCACTTCAATCTGCTTCATATTTGCAACATTTTCAACCACCTATAAGACATAAAGAATGTGAGTTAAGAATTACATTTAAAATTTTCTAGAAATGTATCTAATAAATCTATCTAGAAATTTTAGAGAAATTGACTGTTGCAATTACAGAAGGTGTCTCAAGGCAGAGTCTCAACTCAAAATGATTAGAAATTGACTGACAAATCTAGTGAGACACCAGCATGAGATGATTAATTGCTGACAAATACCTTTGCTTGTTCATCCTCCTTCTCCTTTTTCTTCAGGTTAAGCTGTTTAAGCATCCACCGATAGTCAGTGACTCCAAATTCATGACAGATACGCTCATAGTCAGATTTTTTGGCACATAGCAACATGTCCCAGAATTTTGGATCAATCTCTCCCTCTTTCTTGGGTTTTTCTTTTCTCTTCTTGACAATTCTAGACAAAGTTTTTTATTTTGATGAAAGAAAAAAGTAACTGATTTATAAGAGACATTTCTTAAACACTTTATTCCCTGACAATTGAGAAGTTAAACCCTTACGTGGTTTTCCTAAGCATTTTTCTGAAGTCCTCAGGATCGTTGGTTTGGTCATCTTATTAAACAAAACAGAATACGCCATACATTATCAATATGGCATGTAAATAAAATGTCCCTCTTTACATTTATTTTATATTTCAGGATTAACATATCCACCTTTTTTTGATGTATTATTTGACTTTTTCTTGAATCCAACTAAAAGACAAAGAAAGGAACTACCGTAAGAACATTGCACAAATGTGAGCATGCATTCAGATTATACAACATATCTAATTGCCTAGATTTGATTATGGTAATATTCTTGAATATATTGCCTACCTGCAAACACACTCAATGTAGCTGTGCACGTGGCTTTTCCAAATTGATTTGTTGCGAAACATTTGTACGTATCTGCTTGATCTACTTGCACATGTACTATCTGTTTGAATGCAACACATTAAACAATCATTTGACTGTAGGAGGATCCATCATCATATTTAATGTACTGCATGATAATGTTGTAATTTCAGATCCAAAGGTTTGGCGTTGGTATGTTACCTCTAGAACATGTTCTCTAGTCTTTTCATCATATCTTGGCTTATATTTTTCTGGATCAGAAGTGTCACCCTTGTTGCGAGCCCATGTTACAGTTGGTGCTGGATCTCCGCTCACCACCGCTTTGAACATGGCCACTTTGCCTGCAGTTATAGAAAGGCAATCCATTCATCATCTCTGAGGTTTATGCTTATGAAGGATCTATTACCCCGAAGGTACTACGTTTTCATTAGAGCTAAATGACTGCTCAACAAACACATAAATGTTTAATCAAATCCACAGAATAGTCTATTAGACAATATATCAATTATTAGTGTGAATTTATGAACAACTGAACAGAACAAGTGTTTTAAATACTGTAAAATATATTTGGACTTTTCTTAACAATAGCAACACTTATTAACTATTATTATATTGTACCTTCTTGAACTGTCGAGGCAATTGGTTTTCTTGTGAAATCAGGTGTAGTTTTTCCACGTGGCAGTTCCTTGACATACTGGGTGATCATAACTCCAGGCACTCTAGATCTCTTCTTGATCTCCACTTTAAAGATATATGCTTTAATCGTTAAATTACATCAATCATTACATTATGTACTGTAGTAAACACTGAATGTTTTGTTTTTGTAAATAAGCCACACACATATCCCATATATGTTATTCAAAATATCACCCTGTAGCCCAAGACCGGTTTCCCACTGAAGCTAAGCAGGGTTGAGCCTGGTCAGTACCTGGATGGGAGACCTCCTGGGAAAACTAGGTTGCTGCTGGTAGAGGTGTTAGTGAGACCAGCAGGGGGTGCTCACCCTGTGGTCTGTGTGGGTCCTAACGCCCTAGTATAGTGACGGGGACACTATACTGTAAAAAGCACCGTCCTTCAGATGAGATGTTAAACTGAGGTCCTGACTCTCTATGGTCATTCACCCATTGGCCTCTGACCATCATGGCCTCCTAATCATCCCCATACACTGATTGGCTTTATCACTGTCTCCTCTCCACCAGTAAGCTGGTGTGTGGTGGGTGTTCTGGCGCACTATGGCTGCCGTCGCATCATCCAGGTGGATGCTGCACATTGGTGGTGGATGAGGAGATATCCCCCTTACTATGTAAAGCGCTTTGAGTGCCTAGAAAAGCGCTATATGTAACTAATTATTATTATTATAAAATAGAGCTGACGTGCAATCTTCATTGCCTTCACTTGATATTTATTCATGTAACCACATAAGGGCAATGTTTCCTTGTAAGTTTGGACCAAAACAAATGAGATGCTATCAAATTAAAGGATAAGCTGCCAGCACCTACTATACATGTTTTAGGCATGGTGGTGCATTATTATGTTTGTGTGTCAAAACTAAAATTCAAAGTGTTCTCTTGACGATTGGCTTTTAAAATTGCAAGTTGATAACTCATCAGCTGTTGAGATTTTGTAGTACTGGAAGCCTTCAAACACAATATGCCTAGGCCTTATTTTTTAATTGGGACATACATTTGTATTTTTAAGTCATTATATTTGCAATGATTTATATGATTTAATGTTTTGATTCAAATATAACTTACCCTGACCAACAGGAATCTCTTCCTCAGGCTGTGGCATCTTCAGAATGTGTTTTAATCTTGTTCCAATAGACAATAAATTAGGCTGCATATGGAAAACAGTATATATATTCTGTTATACGTAATCATTACAACCAGCTGCTGTAATTTTGTCTTTTATTTTGTAAAACAAGGTGTAAAAATACACTCAATGTGATACAAAGTCTATATAACTTGCATATGATCCATCCACTTGAGGGAAAGTGCACACAGTACAGTACACACACTAACTATAAGTAAATGTTTTGAGAGTAAAGCCAATAATGAGAGTCATATCGTTATGAGATTAAAATTGTAATGTTATGAGAATAACGTTGTTAGGAAAGTAACATCAAAGTGATGTGGTCGAGAACTAAAGTGGAGCATGAATGTTTGTTTCTTCTGAATAAATGTAATTCTTTGCAACTCCTGAAGTGTTCAGATAGTAATAATTACTGTGCTGATGCACCACAAGACTTCTTTGTTTGGTAAATCCTGTACAGTTGCATCCTTTTTCGATTTTTTGCAGTTGCTGCAGTGGCCTATTCATTTTGTGATCACAACTCATCTTGTAATATTGTGATTGTTTTTCTCTCTCTAAATATTTCTAGTTTATTCATAAAACATTATGCCTTAAATCTCCTAAATATATGATTTTATTCTCACAAGTTTACAACTTTGTTCTCAAAATCGTGCTTTATTTTTATTTTATCTGTATCCAGGTCTTGTTATTGTCTATTATTGATAAAGCTGTTGATGTAAAAATTCCATCATTTCCATCATTTAGTAATGAAATCTATTGCATTTCTCAAATAATCATGATTCTCATTTAGGATCGATTAAGTAATGAAACTGCCAAGTCCTAAACGCCAGACAGAGAGTTTGCACCTTATTGCACCTTTATTTAAAGGTGTCCCTCTTTCTTTCCCCTAATGGCCCTAAAGAAGATGCATCAGGTCGTGACCTTCAAAAAGTTAACCAATAAAGATATATTAAGAATTTGATTTGATACATATCACACGGTGCGTAATACTAGACTGGCAGTAAAAAACGTATTGACATTCCAAGATTCACAGGATCCGCAGCAATGGTTTTACAAGGCCAAAGGGGAAAGAAACAGTTATCCAACATTTGACAGATCACACATGAATAAAACTAAATTATGTGAGCCGTAAACTATTCTTTCTGCCTTGCTTAGAACCAAAAAGATCTGACACAATCATCTGGTGCTTAGTAACTCAGTGTCTTGCTGACGGAAAATAACAATTTGAAATAAAAAATATTTTAGTGGCTGAAGAAATAGCTTTCCACCTTAAGGCTGGGATGATGATGTTCTGAGGTCCTAACCTTCAGCTTTCATTCAGATTGCTCATCTTTCCTGAACATTTGTCAATCAATCTGGCATCAAGCTATACAGTCTATCCAAAAAAGCCTCCCCTTTTCACTATATTTGTCTGTCCGTCTAATTTTTTTATCTCCTGTGTTCAAAACAAAGTAGAAAATCACAAGCCAAATGAAATGCACCAAAAAATTAAATGCGCTCAAGAAGCAAATTTAAGATTGCAAGTGTGGATTTTTGTTCTTCAATTACGTTTATTTTACTTAGACCACTGGCAAATTGTAAAATGACAGCCTCAGTCACCATTTTCTTTCTTTTTATGTAAATTAACATTATCTCTGTCTTTTGTGGAAGAGAGTAAGTCACAGAATGTTATGGAATGTCATGAGGATGAGCAAATGAATTCTTAAATTTCATTATTTAATTTTGTTTTGGCTGAACAATTTTACAGTATATTGTTGGATTTGTGTTAAAAAAATAGATATATTTCCTGAAAACAAGTCGTATTATCTTTCTTAAGTAAATGTTTTGCTTTGCCAGATTTCACAAGATTTACAAGAGGTTTGGATGTTTTGATTGGAAAATAAGAAATAAATATTGATTCATTACAAATATTTTTCACGAAAGTTTGGATAAAAGGCATGCATTTTCAAATAGAAGTTAGTTTAACTCTGCATAGCACATCCTCTGGTTAACAATGATCAACGGTTAAGTCACGAGATGGCATGGATGAGAGTAATTCTCATAGCAGAGATTAATAATGTATGCCAGTAGATGACCACTTACAGATATTAATGTGTCCTAACTCTTAAGAGGAAGACCACTGCTAGTGTGGTGTAGCATATATCACTCTCCGTGGTTTTTCCCTGTTTTACATGTGCAGTCCTCCCATTGTGATGATAAAAGCATGTGCTCAAAACTATTATTTACAGCCAAATTTGGTTCCGTTATATATTCATAGTTCAAGGACTGATGGAATTCATAACTATGGGTGAGCTGTGAATTTCTTTTAGGAATGGTGAATTATTCCTCATCGTTCCCTGTGCTGCATGTCAAAGAAAATGAAAACTCACCTTTAAAATCTCGCTTCTCCTTCAGCTTCTGAGTCAATGCTGCTTGTTCAGTTAAGAACATTGGTGGACCGAATGGAAACCGTCCATGCAGTTGAATCAATCAGCTGTCACGTTAAAGCTTTTATTTGAGAAGCTGGGGTGGGGTGGATGTCCAGCCCATGAAGCAGATATTCATATTCATATATCGTTTTCTGATCGTGACTGAATGTGAAGCTAAATTTGATTGTTTTGTATATGTCAGGCTTTGCAAACAAAAGTTGTTTATTATGTTATTTTGATGTTCATCTTTTGAATTGAAGCTGATCTCAAAGTCTGGCTAAAGAAAGCGTCTACAAACAAGAAATAGTTTTTTTACTGTCATTATTTAACCAAACTGATTATGAACTACATCCCAGTAGTTCACTTATTTGCAGAAATGTTATGATTACAATCGAAAAAACCGAGTGAGTTTAGCGTTAAAGTCATATATGTGTCCTAAATGTAGACACTTGCCCTATACAGGCTTGCCATTTACAGTGGGATGATGATCTCTTGTAACATGACCGAACATATTGCATGTTTATTGGACAATTAAAGTGAATCTTAAATGGCTCTTAAAATTGAAGCATTAGTTGCTGGTAAGAGTGCTGGTAAACTCAAATAAGTGCAATTATTACAGGTGATTTTCGACCATTGCATTTCGATTATGTCTAAAAGCTTTTACAGATATAATATTAGAGGCTTATATTAATATGAACGTGGGCCTTGTAAAAAATATATATTCATGTGGCAGCATATTTCCCTCACAGCCCTGAGGGAAGGTTTCATTTTACATTGACAGGGGTTTACCAAGCTTGACGTGCCCAGACAGCTTGTCTCAAAGACTGGGGCCAGGCAAATTGCAAGGACCTGTGCTTGAGTTAGCCTGGAGACATCTCTGGACTTCAGGAAATTGAGTAAACACAAATGTCCCCCTATGACCTGAAACAACACCTGAAGCCACAAGGTAAGCAGCAAAATGAGTGTGTTTATTCTTCAGCAAAGTCATCGATAACTTGCATCACTTTTGTACAAAATCTATTGTATTTGGCCCAGGGCAGGTGGTCTTTGCATTGGTATAGTGATGTACTTGAACCTTTTATGATATCCAAAATTCCTTGTGTTCCATTTAAAAAATATTTTGTTGAATAAGGGGAAAATGCAGTGTAACAACATCTGCTAAGATTAACTTATTTTAACTTGTATTTTGACCGTCCAGAGAAGTGAGCAGAGAAACTATTTATTTATATATTTTTTTTCAATAAACACAGTTCACATTCAAGTCTTCTAGCTATAACAGCACTAATAGGCAGTTAATAATTCAGATTTTATCTAATAAACAATATATATCTTGGCAGTGTAGGTCTTATTCCAGTGCATATTATTCCTAAGCAGCTCTACATAAAGTTATTCACTATGTATTGGTTTGCAGTACACAAGATAGCTGGTTGTCAGCATCCTGCATTTCAATCTGTAAATAAATTGAAAAGAGAATAAAGTCAGAATAAAAAAAATTAATTTATGAGAGCATTTCATGGTAGCAGTAACATATTAAAATATGGAAATAATCATTACATACCTCTCACTTTTATTTTGGTGGAACATTCAGCTTTGCCAAACGCGTTGACTGCCACCACTTTGTACTCGCCACTATGTTCTGGCCCAACTCGGATGATGTACATAGAGCAGACTCCATATGCATTTGTGATGTAGTAGCTGTCGTTGAAGTTGATGCAGATGTTGTTGAGGTACCACGCAACATGTGGTGTGGGGAAGCCACGGACAGCACAGGTCATGTACAGCTGAAAGCTTGGTTCAGTGGAACCAAGATGGAAGGTGGCCTTTCAAGAGTTATCATAGCTGGTGAGCTTGTGACTAGTGGCACTAGAAATGAGAAAAAGGAATAGTTCAGCCAAAAATGTAATTGCTGTCATTGTTTGCTAATTCTCATGTCGCCCCAAACCTGTAAGAGTATTAAAAAAGGAGAATTGTACTGCTATGATCAGATCATTGAGTCAGCGTTTTGAACTTTAGTCTAGATCAATTAGACGCATTAATGAATCATTCAGAGTAGTTTTGAAAACAGGATCACCCGAGTATTTGTAAATATTTAATTCAAAATAATGATTTGTTAATGAACCAGACATCGCTATTTCTTTCATGCACCAAGTGTATGAATCTCACGATTTAGTTATTTTGGTCTGTTTTTTTGTTAATGCTTCAGAAGACCTGTAATATCACACATAACCATGAACTACTTGTGTGGTGCTTTTATAGCCTTTAATCTTGAAAGCTTCATAGTACACATTCACAACTGCATAAAATGAACCACCATTAAAAAATCTTGAAAATGTCTTCTGTTGTGTTTTATGGAAGAAAAGGGTTGTTCAGGTTTGGAATTACATGAGAGTGAGTAATGAAAATTTTCATTTTATGGATAAACGGTTCCTTTCATGCAACAAATTATGTTCTGTAAAAATAAAATTGAGTAATATGACAATTAAATGAGTGAGCATTTGTTTGTACTCTTCAGCAACCTGCCTCTCAGCTCGTCAACACCCCACGTTGGTGATTTAGAGGGATCAGAAAGTTCCATATCATTTTTTGCATAGAGACTGAAGTGGTATTCATGACAAGGGTGGACAGAGGTAGTGTTATTATTATTTAAATAATAAATAAAAAATCAAATTTAAAAAGTTTAAATATTATATGCATTTTTTATTATATTTAAATGTTTTTATTTTAAACGATACTAAAAAATAATAAGTCAAAAATATGAGAAACATTTTTCACCCAGAAGGCCGTAGTTGTGAATTCGCTGCTGTTTAGCAAGCCCGCCAATATAGGTATATGCCTATTAATACAATGGAGCGGTTTCTGAGACCCCCCGATTCAAAGCCTTCAACTTCAGGGCTTAAACCCAAAAGACGACGATATGATGATCAGTATTTGAGTTTAGGATTTACGTGGACAGGACCAGCTGATGAACCACGACCTTTATGTGTGGTTTGTCAAGATATTTTGGCTAATGACAGCATGAGACCCGCAAAACTTCGACGACACCTTGAAACCAAGCATGTTGAGGTAGCAGGAAAACCTCCAGAATTTTTCCAGAGAAAACTTCAAACCTTTCAAGGTCAGAAAAAAATTGTGGAAGATTTTGTCAAATTAAATGGAAAGGCCACTGTAGCTTCATATCGTGTTGCATTGCGTATTGCCAAGGCAGGAAAAGCACATACAACTGGAGAGACGTTAATTCTGCCTGCAGCAAAAGACCTGTGTTCCGTGATGCTAGGAGAGGCAGCGGCTTCTAAGATCGATTCTGTTCCACTCTCTGACAACACAATAAGTCGGCACATCTCAGACATGGCACAGGATGTGAAGGAGCAAGTGTTAGACAGCGTCAGACACAGCCCATTTTTTGCACTCCAGATCGACGAATCCACCGATGTGGCCAGCTGTGCTCAGCTGTTAACATATGTGCGGTACGTGAAAAACATGGACATTCAAGAAGAGTTTCTATTTAGTAGTCCTTTGCCCACCCACACAACAGGTGAACACATTTTCAACAAATTGAATGAATTTGTGAGAAAGAACGATATAGACTGGGAACGCTGCTGTGGCATATGCAGTGATGGGGCAAAATCAATGACGGGCCGCCACAGTGGTCTCATATCGAGGGTTAAGGAGGTAGCTCCGAGAGCCGTGTGGACCCACTGCACAATCCATAGACAAGCCTTAGCTGCCAAGAAGATGCCAAATGATCTTCGGAGTGTCCTTGACGAAGCTGTGAAAATTGTCAACATGATAAAAACACGACCTCTAAATGCTCGTCTTTTCCACATTTTATGCGATGAATTGGGAGCGCGTTACAAACAGCTGCTTCTGCACACCGAGGTCCGCTGGCTGTCTCGGGGCAGAGTTCTATCATGACTTTTTGATTTGGATGAGGAAGTACTACTTTTTCTGTCAAATGTTCAATCCCCTCTGGCATAGCACATGAGTAGGGTTGTAACGGTATGAGATTTTGACGATATGATAATCGTCTCAGAAAATATCACGGTTTCACGGTATCATGGTATACGGTATTAAACAATCAAAACAGGGTTTTTTTGGTTGACAAAGCATGTGTTTATTCAAATTTCATTCATCAAAAACAATCAAGTAGATTTCATCATTGATTATATATTAGTTTAACAACTTATATTCATCATTAATAATTCATAACAATTCATAAATTCTGGTTTGACTTAATTATTCTGGATTCTGTATTTTTATGACTTAATACAAATATACTATCAAAAATGGTGGTAATGAAATGAATGTATAAAGCTTTAACAATTTAATTAATGCTTTAAAATGTAATCAAATGAAAATAACTTTTATCCTTTTATGCTTTCGTAAAGGGCTGCACAATAGAGATTTACTAAATAAAAATGAGGCGGAAATTATATTCCTTAAATGCTTCTATTTATTATTATTATTATTATTTTAGAAGTAGACTACATTATAGTAAAATCGTAATTTCTGTCAATTTCTTCTAGTTAAAAATCAGACTTTTATTTTGACAGGTAGTAGTGAACTGAGGAGGGCAGTTAGCTGCCGCAAATCACACAAGAAGGAGAAGACGGGTAGTGAAGAGCTTTTTGCGTGTCAGTGTATTTGACAATGGTTTTCTCAAATAAAATGTGTTCCTGTGGCTCAGTGGTTAGAGCATTGCGTCAGCAGCGCAAAGGTTGTGGGTGATTCCAGGGAACACATGTACTTGACAATGTCGTTTTCTCAATGTAAAATGATGAAAGGATTATTGTTCTCTCAGTGTCAGTGAGGCTCTCAGTGTTTGTCCTCAGATAGTGAGAAAGCAGGCGCTGTTAAACACTATGAGCGGCACCAGCGAGCATACTTGAGTATGTAGGAGTACGAGTGCCATCGTCCGATAAAATCAAATAGGCTACACATAAGATAAAGACAATAGCTGTGCTGTGATTTCGGCAATACTTGCATGCAAAATAAGAGAAGCAACATATCTGTGTTTTAACTGAAAGCGCAGCTCCTTTCAGCCGCTAATGTAAAGAGGTGTGTGCGCGCGCTGAACACAGCAGACTCAGAGAGAGAGAGAGAGAGAGAGAGAGAGGTGTGCGCGCGCTGGGAAAGAGAGACCTCACGCTTGTGCGGCCATCAGTTTCAGATGCATAATATTTGCTACAAGCAGGATACACAAGAAGCACGTTCAACTCGGACACGCAGATGGTTGTCATTGTAATTAACTTTCGCGTGTCTGTGCTTAATGCGCATTTTGTATATGAAAATCATTTTAGGGGGCCCTTGCCTTTTGGGGGCCCAAGACAATCGCCTACCTTTGCCTAATGGGTAAGTCCGCCCCTGCATGTGTGTTGGAATCCCGTTCTGCCACCATGTAGTGCAGTCGATCATCCTCTCCTGGTCTGGAGATGGAGTTCATGTGATAATGATTTTACCATAAACAACCTGTTCTAGCACCACTGGGCCTGGATGCTTTGGTTGATCTGTAGCCAGAAGAAAAATAAAGCAAACTTTGAAGCTGTAGGGGTTGGCGCGTGTGGAAATGAAAGTAATAAATTGGCACATGAAGGATTCAATGGAAATTGTGTACCCCAAAATACCTTATTTTCAGTAGTGGTGCATATTGGGCACATGTTTTATTTAGCCATTTAAACATTCTTACAAAAGTAGACTAATTAAAACTATTTGGTTATAGATGAATTTACAGGGGCATTGAGAGTTGTTTGTTGACACAAGGGCACTGCCCCCGCTTAGAGCTGCTCCTGAATGCTGCAAGGCCTAATTATTAGTGTGATAAACTGGACAATGTAGTCACATTCACAGTGGTGATGCACTTTGGTCTGCTTTTTGCTCTCTGCATAATTTATAAAGGCTACTTAAGGCAAGGTTTTGAAATATTCCACAGGATATGCAAGGAGGTTGTTGATATGGCAGGGATTTAAGATGCTGATCTTACATTCTCTAATCTAAGTGATCTTACATTCTCAAACTACTTATATATTTGTATTAGCGGTGAGGCTGCATAAAGGCCAGGGTGGCACCAGCTCACTCAGATTGACGGCTGGTTCACCCAATCAAATGAATGACAAATTTTATTTTTTTGTAGGAAAGAAGAAAAATCCTGCATACATGACAATAATACTTTAACATAAGAACTACTTGGTAACTCAATGGTAAAAGCAAGAGTTGTCAATCAGAGCAATCATTCTAGTCCAAGTGCACTCCCACTGTAAAATGTCACTGATTGTACTACCACCATACCTGAGATCCAGTTTCTATTTATTGAACTGTCCAATTTTTTCAAATGATGTTGGAAAACAGTGCATCATGATCATCGAGACACAGTTGGATCGTGGATGGATCCTATATCTTTAGCAAAGCAGCATGTCATGCCACACCATGAGGACTTTGTACTTCCGGTATTGTTTGGTCTCTACCTGAAACAATTATTTTTGTTGTAATCTACAAGTTGGGACCTTTTTTAACGATATAGGACACACTATATTTTATGTATACTCCTCAACAGATATTTCAAGTATTTTTTTTAGGCATATGTTTTTGACCTTTTTCTCTTTCTGCCAAAAACTGATAATGCCGTTTTAGTTGTTGAAATTTGCATCCTCATTTATGCCTGTTACGTGACAGCGTTCTGTGCTCCCCCCCCCACCTTTTCATTAATTGGTAGTTTCGCTGATGTTTCTCCCTTTTTATTCTCTTTTCGCTGCTGTCTTTCTTCTTTAGGTTCTGTCATTGGCTGGCTGGGTTGTCAGTCAGAATCTGCATACCTGTGACATCCAATCACGAATGACGTCTCGATATTTAAGATGTTCATGCTCATGCCTCGAGAGGGAGGCAGAGTTGGGGCTTGCTTCGCCTCTGCAGTCTGATAATTTTTGCTGCTGTTAGTCTCTCTGTATGCTGCTCTTTGATTGTGTATGTGGTTCGCTTTTAAATGTTGTTTAGTGAGTGGACGTCTTCCCTGATTTGTGTTACACCTTCCCAGAGAGAAGAGTGAGGAAAGTACGTCACGTGACATGCAGTATGCAACACGCAGGTTTGCCTTTGTTAAACACACTAGGTCAGGAGCGTGTGCCACTTTATGTATATTTTGTTTTAGGACAGTGTGGGTTAGTTAGGGCGTGTGACGCCGAAGACTCATGTTCTTTTCTTTGTTTTGTTTTCAGTCAGGACAGAGGGAGGGGTTTTTAAGTTAGTACCTTATGTTTTGTTATTTTCTTTAATCTATCACCACTCATTCTCCTTCTCTCTGTGGTTTGGGTTTCTATTTGATTAAGTATTGTTTCTTATGTATAGTTGTAAGTAGGTTTATGGTTTATTGCACAATCTGCATTTTATTCCCACATGCTTGGTTGTAAACATTTCTAATTTGTTAATAAAGCGAACCACCCATTATCTCTTGGCACTTCCAGTTGTTTTGTCTTCAGTATTTCCTCGTTATTCTTTTTTTTTTGTAAACTATAGGTTTTTTGTCTGAGCGGCCTTTATGTGCTTTCCCCTTTTCCCCTAAACCGCCACACCAACAGGGGACGTAACAATGCCCTATGTATTGTAAAATTGTGCACTTTAGTTTGAGAGTAGTAGTTACTACCATGTTTCATCAAGGTCCACTCACTTAAACATTTTTGTCCTTTCCACTGATTTTTATATATCTGAATATCTTGATGTAATGTTCAGATATATTGCAAAATTATCTTTCTTTCTTTCAGATAATTGACTTACCTGACACTCTGACCTCTTTATCAAAGCTGGACTGTCCACTAGAGTTCTTTGCCGTGATGGTGTAAACACCTGAGTCTGAATAGTTTGACGAGGGGATGATGAGTGTGGACGAGTCCTCAACATTGATGATGTTGATTGTTGACCCAGGGGGATACAGGTTCATAATTTTTCAGCCATGTGATGGCAGGTTGTGGTGAGCTCTTGACATGAACAGTTTGAAAGGAAATTATAGAATAAAAATCATGACTGATTAAAAATATTGAGCTGAATTGACCCTTTGCTTCAGTAAGCCCGCCCCACCCCTTGGTTATTGTTGCTTGCTTAAGGCTGGAATGTACTATATGATTTTTGCCCAGATTTTTGCTCCGATTTACAGTTCGAACAAGTCAATACTAGTTGCCGAAAATCTGAGCCAGTTTTATCTGCAGTTAAATTATGTGGTGGCATGATTAAATACAGCAGAAACTGCGAACACTTACCAAGTTATTAACATTAATTTACATTGGGGCAAATGTACATGTTCGTACTAATGTTAGACATGTTCATTTGGGAATGAGGGCTGACACATAATTTAATCCACAGCATGCACAATAAATCAAAGTACCTCATAATCGACTTTGATTCTGATAGAATTTCCTGCTCTTACATCCATGAAGTCTACAAGACCTTTGAAGCGGGGCCTAACTGAAAATTAATGGATGAAAAGTAGACAGAAAGACAAGATGTTCAATTTAGTTCAAAGTTGTACATTTATATTCTCTTTTAAGAAACTATTATGACCAGAACTTACTGTTGGGGTTTTTAGCGCAGACCATCGCAGAGGGAGCGCTGGGTTCTCCAGGCCCAGACATATTAATGGCTGACACTCTGAACTCATACTCTGACCCCTCAGAGACATCCTTCGCGGCATACTTCAGAGCTGTGCAAAGCAGATTATTTTAATTGTCATGGTAGCATGTCAAGTAAAGCCAGTGACTTGATAACCAACATGTCTGGAGATGCATATTTAGTTTACTGTTATCTGCTGGTGGAGCCATGACACATTGGGCTGTTGTGCTCATTAAGAAACAGGTTTTTGAATCTAGCCTTTTTCATGTAGAGATTTTTTTTGAAACAATTGTCAGTTTTAATAAAAATGGTATGAGTATTTATATAAAAGGAAATCAAAGACTGTTATTAATTATAGTTATAGGTGAGAATGTGTTAATTTAATTAGGAGACGGGATGATTTGATAGCAGTGTATTCCTGGAATAATTGAAGTAAACGCAAATCAAATTAAGACATGTTGATTATTCTTATTTTAGTCACATTATTGAAGTGCAGTACAGACATGTACACACCTTAATCACATTATTACCGTTGTGTAGGACTTTCACCGCATTTTGCGACAGGATACACACACGGCAGTGGTCAACCGTTTGACGGCAAATAAAAGAGCTTCAACACCGCCGTTGTCTGTATGCACATACAAATAATTAACTGCACTTGAAGCTTTCATAAAATAAAAAATAACACCCAAAACTGTATATGGCATCATCACGAAGACAAATTTTGTTTATACGTGAAATTCTGGAGGGGACGTCGGATGGCGTTGCGTGGTGACGTAATGGCACATGCCATTAATCAATCTACAGTATCTCACAGAAGTGAGTACACCCCTCACATTTTTGTAAATATTGTATTATATCTTTTCATGTGACAACACTGAAAGTGAACATTTCCAAATTGGGCCCAAAGTGTCAATATTTTGTGTGGCCACCATTATTTTCCAGGACTGCCTTAGCATTCTTGGGCATGGAGATCACCAGAACTTCACATGTTGCCACTGGAGTCCTCTTCCACTCCTCCATGACGACATCCCGGAGCTGGTGGATGTTAGAGACCTTGCGCTCCTCCACCTTCCGTTTGAGGATGCCCCACATATTACCTTTACCCTCAGCTTCTTTAACAAGGCAGTGGTTGTCTTGGAGGTGTGTTTGGGGTCGTTATCATATTCGAATACTGCCCTGCGGCCCAGTCTCTGAAGGGAGGGGATCATGCTCTGCTTCAGTATGTCACATTACATGTTGGTATTCATGGTTCCCTCAATGAACTGTAGCTCCCCAGTGCCGGCAGCACTCATGCAGCCCCAGACCATGACACTCCCACCACCATGCTTGACTGTAGGCAAGACACACTTGTCTTTGTATTTCTCACTCTGTTGCCGCCACACATGCTTGACACCATCTGAACCAAATAAGTTTATCTTGGTCTCATCAGACCACAGGACAAAGTTCTAGTAATCCATGTCCTTAGTCTGCTTGTCTTCAGCAAACTGTTTGCAGGCTTTCTTGTGCATCATCTTTAGACGAGGCTTCCTTCTGGGACGACAGCCATGCAGACCAATTTGATGCAGTGTGCGGCGTATGATCTGAGCACTGACAGGCTGACCCTCCACCCCTTCAACCTCTGCAGCAATGCTGGCAGCACTCATACGTCTATTTCCCAAACACAACCTCTGGATATGACGCTGAGCACGTGCACTCAACTTCTTTGGTCGACCATGGCGAGGCCTGTTCTGAATGGAACCTGTCCTGTTAAACCGCTGTATAGTCTTGGTCACTGTGCTGCAGCTCAGTTTCAGGGTCTTGGCAATCTTCTTATAGCCTACGCCATCTATATGTAGATCAACAATTCTTTTTTTTCAGATCCGCAGAGAGTTATTTGCCATGAGGTGCCATGTTGAACTTCCAGTGACCCAGTATGAGAGAGTGAGAGCGATAACACCAAATTTAACACACCTGCTCCCCATTCACACCTGAGATCTTGTAACATTAACGAGTAACATGACACCGGGGAGAGAAAATGGCTAATAGGGCTCAATTTGGACATTTTCACTTAAAGATGTACTCACTTTTGTGGCCAGCGGTTTAGACATTAATGGCTGTGTGTTGAGTTATTTTGAGGGGACAGCAAATTTACACTATTATACAAGCTGTACACTCACAACTTTACATTGTAGCAAAGTGTAATTTCTTCAGTGTTGTCACATGAAAAGCTATTATAAAATATTTACAAAAATGTGAGGGGTGTACTCACTTCTGTGAGATACTGTATGTACTATAAGATGTAAAACGGGAACATGAAAGGGTTATTCTAAAGCAACTCATGTAAACACCTCAATCATAATATTGTCTTATTCAGAGTAGGGTAAATAATTAGATTACTGATGTCCATGTAAACGTAGTCATTGTTGGTTTATGAGAGACAGCGGTTTGGTTTCTGGTGTGACCAAGCAGCTGGGAAAATATGATGGAAATAGAGAGGTGGTAAACTCTTGAAAATGACTGGTGGTTTCCGTGAGAATTCATTAGAGGTGCCTCAGGCAAATTGCTAGACCATTTAAAGCATTTCCTTGGGCAATTATAGGATTTCAATGTTAGGGGGTCTGAACCTCTTACCTGGTCGTGAGTTGTTGTGGCTCAGATAAATATTTCTTGCTTTGAGATTTGCAGGTTTGAGTCTTGCTCCATTGACATTGTTTTTTATATGCACCCAATAAATTAAAATAATATATCAACAACTGTAACACATTGGGTCAATTTCACTTGGAGGGCAAGAGTTTGGATGAAAGAGAGAGCGCATACATCTGAGAGCCTAGAGCAGGGCTGTCTGTGCCTATTTCACACTGACTAGAGGGAAGGATAATAATTAATGAAACGTAATGTATTTTTGTTTAAAAAAATGTCTGGTATGGAGGATTGAGAGTGCAATAACCCCAGACAGCTTACTGTAGCCAATGTTTTCAGCAAATGTGAAGATCCAGTAAATGGTATAATTACAGTTTTTAAGGAGGATTTCATGTCATCAACAGTTAAAATAAGGATGACAAGTTGCAACTCGATGTGCTCAAGTGTTTGGCTAGAAAGTACTCATGAAACACTGTTACAAAATACTGCATATTTATGACCCAGAAGAATATGTGAAGCAATAGAATATTCCTACCTCAGCATTCAGAACACCGAATAACTTTCTGTCAAGTGAAAGTTTTCTACATCTCGGAAAACATCTAAATGAACTAGTTTTATTTAAATCATATATATTGTTTTATATATTATTTATAATACAGTATATGGCAGGATCAGCCTGACCACATTAGATTTCACCAACGGACTTAAAGTAACAATGCAGTTTGACATTGTACAGTGTTAATATACTTTGTTTTTATATACAAATGCTACAGTACTTATGTGAAGATCAAATACTTTTTAGTCAGAAGTAATAGGTTATGGTCATATAAGAACGTTTAGACCCTCTCATCCAAAGCGGCATTAACCTCTTATTATAGCTACCCTTGTAGTAATGAATAATCTGAAGTTTTATCTGAATTAGAGGCCATTTAATCATAAAACTATTGTTTCCTAATTACATAGATTAAAAGTACAGAAAAATAATTTCCATTTACATTGAACCTTGCATCTGTCTTCAAATGAATGTCCTCTCTCTGGGATTCAAACTCTATAATTAGTTTAATTGTAACCTAAAGATACACAGTAATTACAATCAAGGTTTTCCAGTTCACTTACTATACATTCATCTAGTTTATTAGTTGGAAAGTTCATGACATTGATGTCACTTTAGCTATGTCCACTCTTGATTTATACTTGAACAACTATATAAAGCTGAATTGTAGGGTTTGAGAAGTGTTGAATAGCTTATTAAAGCATGTAATTCTTTTCTAACTGGACTCAATGGAAAACTTTACCTGAGGTGCATTTACGGTATGTAAAATTATATTACCTTACATCTTGCATGTTTTGTGACACTTCAAAGTGAAATGTCCAGAAAGTGAGTCACCAAGCAAGTTTACTATGTCAGAAAATCCAAACATATGAATCTAGTTATGCGCGTCAAAATGAAGCAGTTTACAAATTATGCACTAAAGCTTTTTGAGATCATAGTATTGTGCAATGAACTGTAATTTAAAATCTGCCCATGTGTGATCCTTCATGTGAAAAGCAATATAAATTGCTTATTTAATCTGGAAACAGCAGTGAATTGTATGCAAGGGTACGAGTTTTACAGACATGGGGTTATTTTTTATTTTTTTTTTTTTTGTTGAAAATGTTGGGGAAACAGGTACCTGAAATAGGTTCCATTGCTGGGTTCAGAGTCACCCACTGGTTTGTATCTTTCTTGTGTTTTTCTAGCTGGTAGCCCAGTATTTGGGTTCCTCCGTCTTTCTCTGGCGGAGTCCATGTTAGGGTGATGCAGTTTTTGAATGCGCTGACCATATTAGGAGGGGCGGGTTGACCAGGGTAAACTGCAACATAGAACGTACGGTATGTACTTAAGTGGAACAATGTTTTCCAGTCAGAGCATTTGGTTAAGTTTTTATTTATTTATTTTTAACATGCATAATTTATGTTCATTAATCATAAGTACTCATGCAGTCTCTCACTCAGAGTTCCAGCAATGATGGCTTCTGTCTCCAGAGGATCGCTGATACCCTCAGAGTTCTCAGCATAGATTCGGTATATGTACTTCTTGCCATGGGACTTGTTTCTGTCTCGAAAGGACAGGCGGTCGGCTGAACTATCGCACACTTTCTTCCACATACTCTTCCCCACCTGCTTCCAGCTGATGCCTATCATACATGCACATTCCTAGATACTGTGCACTTCTTGTATTGCCATCGGTACTTGCTTGACTTGCTGACGCTCCACTAGGTAGTTGGTCACTTCAGAGCCACCGGTATCACTTGGTGGCTTCCATTTTAATTCAATGACAGAAGATGAGCTGTCAATCACTTCTACTGGGACTTGGGGCGGACCTGGCTTGGAGTACAAAGTTTTTTGAAATACTTAATGTGTCAGTTTAATGTTAATGTATGAGTCTGTATGTAAAAGGCAGACGGTTTATACATATTTATTTCAGAATACATTCAATATAATACTCAGTGGAGTAGAAACATAACGACCACGATAAGCCCAGAGAAGGCCTCTGCAATACAAAAAGTGTTTTTAAGCTGGATCTTAATTTCCCCAGAGTAAGATTGCAGGCAGTCTTTTATCTGAAGACGGCTTTGGTTTAGTTCCTTTACTACTTTTATGCTGCCACCATCAAAAAGCTCAGTGCCATCCTTAAACCAGCTGATCTCTGTCGGGTCTTGAGGAGGTAATGGCATTTTAAAGTAGGGCTGTGCGATGTGGCAAAAAAACCTATCACGATTTCTAGAATTTTTTTTCGATTTAGATTTTAATCACAATTTTGACACAAACAGACATGCTTTACAGTTATAAATGCATTCTGTGTGAATTTGAAACATATTTCCAAAGGAAACCAATTAGAACTTTCCCAAAAAGTTGTAACATGTCTCTAGAACAGACATATGGCAAAATACATATATATATGTATATGTGAGTAATCAAATCCAACAAAACAACATGCAACTTTCCTTTTTTTTGCCACCAAGTCCTTATCCTGTTCTGAACTCATCTTCCCTGTTTCTTTAGCATACTATCTGTCTGTATGCCCCGTCTGTTCTGTTCTTGCGGCGCGCATTCTGATTGGTCGGATAGCATACTGCGAGGTTGGGGCCGGGGGCACGAAAAAAATCGTGCTATAAAGCGATTTAGAAATCGCGCAAGCTCAAATCACGATTTGATTTCGATTTCGATTAATCGCACAGCCCTATTTTAAAGGAAGCAGTCTGGCCAACTTTAACTACCACATTTTTGGAGAACTTGTGTAGTCATCAGCGAATTTAGGAAGATCTGTAATATTTTTTAATGTTTTCATCACCGATTCAAAATGAACAATTACTCATTGTTTTAAAAAAACACATATGAGTCTGTTTTCTCTTTATAATATATACAAATATAACCTTTGTGTACCTCCATCTTTAGATATGCTTGCTTTATCTTTAGAAGACAACTAGCAAAAGTGATAGATGCAATATAAAGAGCAATTACCAAAGACGTTTTAGAGCAATTAATAAATCAATAGAGTGCATACTAAAGTATCATTCATTCACCTTCTTCCCATCCTTTTTGGATTTGCTGGCTTTTAAGTTACCGGCAAGGTCTGCTGATTCCATACCTATAATATGCAGATAAATGTTAATGTATAATATAATTATTGATATAATAATAATTATTCTTATTGTTGTCAAATGCCTTTTGCACAGCTCATGTTAGCTTCACAAACAAATAATATAAAGAAACACAAATGCACATTCCATCAGAAAACTATGGAAGCTGGATAGCGCCTTAGAGTAAGTTAATAATGTGATTTTTAATTAAGTGATTTTTCTGTTGTTGATTGCAGCTTTATTTCTTTTAATTGGGAATTTATATCTCACAATTTGACTATTTCACATTTCAAAAATGTTCACAATGTTGTTCTTGAATTTCACAAATGTTCACAATGTTTTTCTTGAAATTGCAGCCAAATATTGCAGATACAAGAACAGTGCATTTTATATAAATATTTCTTTATCTCACAATTACCTTTTTTATGTGAGTCAGAAAGGGATTTCTTTACAAGAAACATCACATCCAAAAATGGGTGGTCCGAAAAAAAAAGAAGAAATAATATTGTTTCAAGACCATCGAGACTTGTAGAAGTTAAAAGAACCTTGTTGTGAATAAGACCGTTATTTGAGGATATGAGGGTGATGTGGGAAGATTGTTTGGTGTGGGTGACAAGTGATGCATTGCAATCTGTCAGGGATTTTTAAGCTAGAAGTCCAATTAAGAGAGAATTGATATAATGGAGGAAAGAGGTTACGAAGGCATGGACTAGAGATTCAGTGTCTTTGGCTTAGAAGTGGGAGGTGAAATGCAATATTGTAGAGGTGGAAGAACACAGGTTTAGCAAGAAAGTTATTGTGGGCTTGAAATTTTTAAATATTGTTTATTAGCATCGACAGTAGTTATAGTGTTCATTAGTATTAACACCACACGTTGTACTTTCAGGTTGAAGCTCATTGCAAAAATCCATAGTTCCTTGCATTATGCCTTTTGATTACTTTTTAGGGACTAAGAATGTGATGCATTTTCAAAAGAAAGGGTTTACATACTGAAATTATATATAAAATATTGAACTAACAATGAAAAATATGCAAGTTTGCAAGTTTAAAGCTGGCTAGTTAATCACAGAGTTACCAAATGGAAATGTATTTAGACAGTTGGCTAGATCAATTATATTTGAGTTATAAATCACTTGCCTAAACTGCCTAAATTACATCCCTTTGCCAGTAAGGACCATTAATCTTGTCAACCGTTCCTCTCAGTCTGATCATGGGCTGTGTCATTCATACAGTGCCACACTGTGGATAAATGCGAATATGGTGCTCAAATAATCTTAGCGCTACACTTAAATCATATTAATTGAAGTCAATGTACTGATGAGGAAATGAATGGCTTTTGAACAGTTATTATTTATCGTGTAGTGTTAAGTACACCATCAAATCTTATACTGGTTGAGTCTCCAGACAGCAGGGCTTAATCTGAACCTGCAGTCACTTTTTGACATTTTCTCACCTGAAAATCCTGACAGTCATTATAAAATTATCATTTGTATTCATGAATATAGACATTCACCTTGATATTACTTCTGGCTTTGGACCCTTATGTCACACTTGAAAATGTATGGATGTCACTGCATGATTAGAAACATCAATGCAACTGTGGTGTCTTTATGTGGCAGAAGATACAATTTCCTTATTTAATGAACTTATGTGGTTCTCCTACCTTTCCCTGTGTCTGTTCCTCTTGTGTCTGTTACACTCCTCGCCAGCCCAGTGTGTCCAGAGCCATCTCTCCTGACCTCTTCTTCTGCTCTAAAATCTCCAGGAGAAGATGCAGAACCGCCGCTGTCCACCGCACCTGCTGCCTCTTTCTCAGCGCTGGCTGTTTTGACAGCTGCAATCCTCTCATCTCTTTCCTTCTGTAGCTTGACCTGCTGTTCTGCAGCGATCTTTGCCAGGTCAACGCCTGCCCCTCCGGCTTGGGTTGTTTTTCGGGGTTTCTTTTTGCCCTTAGTATCTAGATTGTTATCGGCTGATTCGTGACAAAAGACAAACAGAACATGACAAAAACAAGGAAACAGACAAGAATATGATATAAGCACAATATACAAGTCTTATTAGATAAATTGGGGAACCTGTGGTTAACAACACTAAAGTTATATTAAGGAAAGTTAGTTTTTTTATCATTCCATGAGCCCCAAGTATAATCATCCTTGTGCAAGTGACCCCTATCCTAAAATTCAAAATGCAGCTATATATTGTTATACATAAAGACCTAATTTACTTTGTGTATATTTGTAAAATAAGTTTAGGAAACTATTTACATTATTACAATAATATTTTTTCTATTTCTACTATAGTACTGTATGGTTTGAGGTTTGTTTATTTAAATGTATTTCTTATTTATTTTAAATATGTATAATATGTTTAAAAATAATTAATTAATTAATCATTTATTTAAATATTATTTTCTATGATTTTAAATTATTATCCCCCCTTGGAACACTGTAAAAATAAAAGTTTTAAGTGGCATTATTGATTATAAATCAAAAATAATGATCTTTTTAACAATAATAATGAGTACATTAACACCAAATTCAACTAACAGAAGAATTTGAAAATATAATACACTGATTAAAAAAAATACATAAATGGTATGCTCTTGAGAACTCTACTGATGACTCGTATGTGAATCAGATCAACTGATTGGCTAAAATGAATCAGACTTCCTCATTCTAATCAATAAAGAGAGCATTCTTTGATAATTTGTGTGGTTTTTGCCTCTAAGGCAGCACAATAGAATGTGACATAAAAACCGTGTTTATTTTTGGAAAAATAACTTGTTACTGGACAACAATCTTGAAAACATCTGATCTGCTGTACTGAAAAAATGCGGTTAGGTTATAGCAGCGCTGGTGCATTTAACTTGTTCCTCCCCAACGCTAATCTTAGTCTCTTGTTTATAGTCAAATTCAAAGATGTTTTGAAATTGTTGAGATCATACTGTACCTTCCACTATCAGCCAAGCTTTACCGGACTTGATTCCGGCCACAGCCGCATAGATGCCTTTATCCACCTGCATGCAGTCCTTCACCAGCAGCCTGTGGATCCGTTTGTCTTCGGACACAGTAATGTCCTATTTGTCTCCCTGTTTTAATCGGTTGTTCTTTCCGACCCACATGATTTTAGATAATGGTTTAGAGAGAACGCATTCAAAAATGCCATCCTCCCTCTCCATGGCTTTACATCCTTTAACTTGACCAGAAAGTCCACCACTAGAACTACAGGAAAGTGTTATCGGTTGCTAACAGTAGTCATCTGTTAAATATACTGCATGATGAACTAAGTAAGGTTGACTTTAACTTACTTTTAAATTCAGTGGAGAACACATTGACATCTTCTACATCTAACTCACAATTAATCCGCTACAAATGATTTAGAATGCAGCGGCACGACTGGTCTTCAACGAGCCAAAAAGAGCCCATGTTACACCTCTCTTTATCTCCTTGCACTGGCTACCGGTTGCAGCTCGCATCAAGTTCAAGACACTGATGCTTGCATATAAAACAGCCACAGGCTCAACACCCTCCTACTTCCACTCACTGATCACAATCTACATCCCCTCCAGAGATCCGCTAGTGAGCGACGCCTCGTGGTACCATCACAGAGAGGCTCAAAATCACTTTCCAGAACATTCTCGTTCACCATTCCTGGCTGGTGGAATGATCTTCCCACCCCCATCCGGAATGCTGGATCCCTGTCAACCTTCAAGCAACAACTGAAAACTCATCTCTTTCGATACTACTTGACTTCATCCTAAATTTCCCCCCCAAAAAACAACAAAAAACTGTCTTTCTCTTTATTTATTCCTTCTTTTGCTAGCTTGTACTTATTTGAACAATGCCTGAGACTTGGTATTACGAGCACTTCCTCTGTCTGTTTGCCTCTTTAAGATGAATCGCTTCATGTATTCCCCAATTGTAAGTCACTTTGGATAAAAGCGTCTGCTAAATGTAAATGTAACTGGTAAAGGCCAGCATCATATGGGATTAGGTCCCTAATTGTAAAGATGTATTCCTTGCCTACTTGATTAAGGTTGTGTTTCATTTACAATTCGAGATCTTGAGAATATGGAATCATCTCACCATCCTGAGGGACAAACCAAAAGCTCACAGACCAGAAGCGTGCACTGAAACCTGAGCTCTGAAGTGTTATAATAACCAGTCAATTTACCTTGTAGATGAAAATTCTGCTGCTGGCGTCTAGAAGGTTAAGATCAAGTTCAAAAGAAGCAGATCCATCAAGATTCACATCGATGTGTTTGAGGTTAGAAATGCTTTTGACGAACTGTGAGTAAAAATATCATTACAATAACATTTCACGTTGAAAATGTATCTAACAAAACAAATCAAAACTGTGCCTCTGCTTGCTCTTGTTCTATCTCTCTCTCTCTTTTCATCTCATTCAGTTTCTTCAACATCCAGCGGAAGTCAGTCACCCCATATTCTGCACAGATGCGCTCATAATCTTTCTTATCGGCACTCAGCAAAATCTCCCAGAACTTTGGGTCAATTTCTCCATCTTTCCTTGCTTCGGTTTTAGGACGAACCTCTTGCAGGGTTGAGAGGTAATTCACAGTAGATTAAAGGAAAAGGTATGTATATGGGATATATTTTGGGAAAGGGTTGAGAAGGATATCAAACTTTTAAACCTAATTTCTTACAATATTTTTTTCTACCACTGAACTTTATTAAAGCTTTGGGGACCACGTCTCCCTATCTCTCCAAAACATATATTTGAATAAAAACAAAGATGCAGTACCATTAATGCATTAGTCACAGAGATTGCCTAAAATAATTTGTCTATATTTACAGCGTAAGATTTACAGCACCTTTTCCTTTTCAGGACAGCCTTGAGCTCACTTGGATCAGTTGCAGCTGAAAAATGCATGAGCGAAAAATCAAACCACTGATTTATAAAGCTGCATACAGCACATAAGGTACCACGCATGTTATTAATACTCACTGGACTCCTGGTTTGCTTTGTTCTTCTTGAATCCCACTAAATAGAAGATGCCACATTACAGATGTTTGGGGCCAGGAATTGCTGTGTTAGGAATGGAAACGTCTCAATTTTCATACCTTCAATGACGTTCAGCATAACACTGACCATAGCCTTTCCAAATTTGTTAGTAGCAAAACATTTGTAGGTGTCTGCTTGGTCTGGAGAAACATTGGGCATCTAAAAAAGAGTGCAAGGATTTTAACTAGGAATATTCATTCAGGAATATATTTTGTGGGATTAAACAGAAACTCAGCTAACAACAATAGTGTGTTCACCAGAACTTGGGTCAAACTTGGTTTGATATTTCTGTGGATCTGAAATATCACCATTGTTTCTGGCCCATGTTACAGTAGGGGCAGGGTCACCTACTACAATGGCCTTGAAAATAGCCAGTTTACCTGCAAGTTTACAAAAATCTCTCGATTTGGTTCACTGAAAATTTATATGGCAGATATTGATTTTTGCAATTCAATTTGATTAAAATCCGGATGGCTCTTTCCCTCAGGGATTTCTTCTATGAACTGTGTGATTATGACTCCTGGGACTTTGGTTTTGATGCCCACTAATGACACAGAATGTGTAAATATTAATACAGTGACTTTTTATCAAAAAAAAAATTGTTACATTTCATTTTCACTAGTCTAAAATGTATCTGTATCTGTAAACCCTGGTTTAATTTATTAGTGATTTCAATAATATTTAATTAACCTGCAATTAATTTATTTAAATAAATATATATTGATGAAAACATTGAGACTATACCTTGTCCTGTTGATTTCTTCCACATTTTGATTATGACCTTCTGATTTCCTCAGCGTTTGGGTTTAATGCAGTTTTGTCTGCACACAGAAAAATATTACAGGTAAAAATGTTTATTTACAGAAAGAACGGGATTTGAGTGGTTTTATCATTTAAATTATAGTGGATGGTGGTAACTTAATGAGGAAAAAAAATCAGTTGGTGTTTTTAGTCTGGTGTTATAGCTTTTTCATTTCTTTCATTTGCATTTCGTTCATGATTGTAAATAATGTACATTAATAACCTGTAGGGGCAATCACCAGGGCTGGTAGTGCTAAATTTAGGGTCATTTATCAAACTCAAGCAGTGAAAGATTTGTACCTTTTGTTTATTTAGCAAGCAAGTAAACCATTTCTGATGACGGATGATAAATTGTCTGTAAATTTGCATTTCCGAATAACCGCCATGCTCATTCTGACCATTGATAGATGGGATCCGCCTGGTGACAAGAAACAAAATCAGTCTCTACACTGAAAGTATGACCTGTAATTTTTGAAACAGTGCCACTGTCATACCAGATATTGCTTTGTGGGATAATAGCGAGGCTTCGCTGAAGAAATTGTTGAGGCGGAGTCAACGTAAATGGCTGATATAAGGTTTTTCTTTTTTCGGAAACCATCAGTCCACAGAATAAGACCACTTGTGGTCACAGGAAATATTATTCTACAACTTGACATGTTGCACACATGCTTTTTTCTCCTTTAAACGTTAATCAGATCTGACCAAAAACACATTTTGCAAATAATTTTTAACCTACAATGAAGTGTTTATACATATTTATTATTGTACATGTCGAGAAGTTGCTGGCCTTGATGCTTCAGACCACAAGTGCTTGTGAAATCTATTTAAATCTATGCAAAGTGCGCTCTGTAAGATTTCTAAGTGATTGTATACCATGATCATTAAGCAGGCAAACAAGGTGCTAATCTTAATATCATAACCTCATAACATGCCCACTGCCCTTCGTGACTCCGCAAATCAAACGTTCTCAGTCTGTAAATCATTCACCCCTAGAGTTCGTGACTCCCAGCATCACTTAGAATAATTTCAGCTGATGACAATGTTTTTCTGGCACCTTCAATGTAACCCCCTGCTGTGCAGATGATTCATTGAAATATCACCCGTCTCTTGAACAGAATCCAAAGGCTGTCTGACGGGGCCGATCTCAGCAAGACTCTAGCGCAGTCATGAGTTTGGTCAGACAGTGTATGTTATGTTATTTTAACAGTCTTCTTAAAGGGAATGCAAACTATCCCTGTTGATGTCAGATATATATATATATATTTTTTTTTTACAAGGATTTGAGGCAGGTGACAGAAAGTGACATTGAGTTAAAGAGGAGCCCCGTCTGTCTCCGATCATTTGCCTTGCCGTGTATGATGGGAGAAGTCAGCAGGTGTCACTCATATTTTGGCCTCAAGCATTAAATGGAGATCAACACATATCACTGCTGCGGCATGCAATGTTGACATGTTTTAAGTGATCTCCGGACTCGCTGAGTTCTTCCTTTAAAACATAGGTCAGGAAATAAATGACAAGTTTCCCGTGGAACACATTAAGCAAGGTGTAAATGTCATTTCAGTACAGAGAACTGTCATTATTTAAAGAGTTTTTCTCATATGCACGGTACACTGTAAAAAAGTGATTATTTTGAGGTTGTAAATTAAGATAAGAGAATGTTTTACATGAAAATACTCTTTCTACTTAAATATTCAGTTTGATTCAGTGTGTATTTGCTGTTTCTTTGTAATTATTTGTTAAATGTAGTAATTGTTTCAAATTAAATACACCAATTTTTTTCTCTGTTAGAATGCAGTCAAAAGGTTCACGGAAATCCCCTAATATTTTGTATGTTGTGGGTAAACTGGGTTTATAATAAATAACAAATATCTCAAATTCCTATTTTAATATCTAATTTAATTTATATCCATTGGCTAAAAATGGTTACATAAGACATTGATCTACTAGTTTAATTTCAAGAATCTTATATGTTGAACTAGTACTCTAAATGGCCTTTGACCTATCAGGGATATCTAATAAAGATATATTAGGATTTTGATTTATGCATCTTAAGTATTCTGAAATGGCCTGGTGTACATGTGACATTATAGGGTTCCCCAGACTGGCCTTTTTAGGTTTGTACCAAGTTACATAGTCACTTGATAGGTCACATGTCACATATAAACAAGAACATTTCATCGTAAATGTCACCATGTTCTGATGAATCACTAAGCACCTTGTACATTTGTACATTTTAAGTAGAACAAAATGATTTACAGGTGCCCTTTCTTAAGAAAATACATCTTAAAGACACTGACAGCTCTCAAAAATCTCCAAATACTTTGCATTAATCTAAAAGCTTGCTATCATGAAGTGAATTTTGTATTTATTTCACAGCAAGTGAATAATATTTATCTTGTTAATAAAGTGTTAATCTCTGGTTTGTCAAGTATATGTGGTCAGACATTTGGCCCCTGAGTCCACAGGGACGCAGGCGCTGCTCTTTTTTTGGCTCGGGAAGGTTTAATGCGAGCCAGTGGTACACTGACTGAGATCAGATGCCTGATGCAAAGTCGGGTTAGTTTTTATGGGCCACGTGGACCTCCAACCATGCTAATGTTAAGCCCGGACACCTGTCACACATGTTCTTGGCTTTGGCAGGAACATTAAAACTTTTAAAGCAAAGCTCACTGTGTAGAGATCAAGCACCAAAGGTACTAGAACACAGCTGTTTCAAAAACATAATTATGGTGCCTAGGATACCTTTTGTTTGGCTAAATTCTAAGGCAATGCATCGCATGGACAATCTCATGGTGCATTGCAGTAAGCTCAGTGAAAAAGAAGCAATTTAAGATAATGGACAAAGCAGTTAAATCAAATTAAATATGGACTGGTGTTTGTGTTTATGGTTAACATAACACTATATTGAAATCAATTGTAATTCAAATCTCCCATGCATATTGGGGATGTGCTATTTGTACAATGCTGCCAAAGTAGAGCGTTCCAAAACGGTCGCATTTGAGGTTCCATTTCAGTTAGGACGCTGCCTTAAGAGACAGCAAACCGGCTCACTGAGTTTGGGAACAGAGCCAGCATGTCTCAGCTGATTGTGTGTGGATCAAATAGGACTAAAACTTTAAAATGCTTTGAAGGGGAAATATCTAATGACTTTGAACTCTAAAATAAGTCAGTTTGGATCCTCTTAGCAACTGAATCCCCTGACTTTTTTCTGGATAATACAGAAAGTTTTTTTTATTAAACTAAAGTCATTTAGCAAGGACATCTGTGTACAACTGTAGCAAGTACAATTCGCATAATAGTCTTTGGTAGCTAATAAGTATTATATAATTATTATTTATTTTTAATTAGACTTTGTACGTTTTTTAAATGGTTTTCATAATTTGTATGTCACGGTGCACCAAGCACAGAACGAGGAAACGCGGAGATCAGTGACAATAATACAGTCTTTAATGACTTTCCAAAGTCAAGGGAAAACAAGGAACCCTGGTACATAAACACATGACATAAACAATGCTGAACCTATCGGAAACACTGGGCTTATAAACACAAGGAAATCAAACGAGGAAGAACCGAAACAGGTGGGGAGTAATTAACACACAGACGGAGACTAATAAACTAATAACGAAGACAGGAACAGGAAGGACCAAATAAGGGCATGGGACCATTACACAAGACAACACAAGACTGACAAATTAGGGCTGTCAACTGGATTTAAATTTGAATTGAATTGATTATTGCATGCTGATTAATTAATTACAGATAACCAAATATAGTAATATAAGTATTTGCCCTGAAACAATAAAAATAAATTACTGTGGCAAATAAAATAAATTATTAAACAGACATTGCAGAAAGTGATATTCCAAAATTATTGCAAATTAATGAGCCATCCACTTGTTTAAAACTTTTTTTTTTTTTATTAATTGTGCTACATTAACCCATTAATTCAAAAGCTCTAATATTATTTATTTAGTAATGTAATGATTATTCAAATGTATTGACCTTTGTGTTAAACAACGACCATTTGAGGAGTGTATAGGATACAACAATCCAGACGATCCAAAATCAATGAGAATGTACCAGAGCATGTGGAGGAAAATGTTTTAGAGCTTAGTAAAAGGTTAAATACACATCCAGGTGTCTCCTGAGGATGACATACGTCTATGTTTTGTCTGAACAGTACAGCGTGAGGCATCTCGGAGCTAGCAAATTAAAGATTAGTCAATATGATTGCTGCATAAACGGTTGATTAAGAGAAACAAACCCGGCGTCAGCAAAATAAAATTGATCTACTACTGTGCAAATCCACTTCATACACATAGTAATGCATTTGACTTCATCAAGTTTAGATTTAATGTTTTGTTTACTTTGTGATGAAGTCAAAGGAGTTTACTTGTATGCTGATGACCGAGAATGCAAATGGTAAAGCTTAAACTGGACGTTGACAGTCAAAACATGGAGTTTAAATAACCAAAGCAGATTAAGACATTGAAAGCATTATTATTTTTCACAATGTCCAGGGCAACAGTAGATTGGCAATTAACTTATCAAAGCCAAGTGAACTCCTCTCTCTAAGCTCTGCTTAACAGTGTGATAGTCTGGTACGGTGTCTCATAAAGCTAATCAAATCCTTCAAGGAATTTAATAGCAATGTCCCTCTTTCACAATCTTATCTGCCCAGTAGCTGCCAGGAAGAGTCATCAGGCTTGGTGACATGGTTCGGCCTCCAGGGAGGGGAGAAAATGATACAGGAGTTTGGCAGCAATGAAATGTTAATTTTATCTTGTAGTAGTTGAAGAAAACACTTTCATATTTACCTGAGTGACAGCACAATTAAATATTTCATGCTTAGATTACTAAAACGGTGATGGCGAATAATTGACCCGTAACCCTCCTAAGCAAAAACATGTTAATAAAAGGCTAAAAGATACCAATTAATGTTTTATTTTCTCCCTGAAATTAAAGGTAAGACTGTTTGGGACAGTTAAGCAAACCTTGTTCTTTTATCTTTCCATATTTTGAGTGAATGACTGTCAAATAGTGAAAAAATTAGGACAACTGTAGGACTTGTAAATTGCTCCAACCCTGACTTGTTTGTTGTAGCCCTAGTAAGAGTTAGGCAACGCCTTGTCAGGTGGAGTGTAATGTTGCAGAGTTTAGAGCTCCAACCCTGAAAAAACCTCACCTGCCTGTAGCCCCTAGTAATTCTTGATTAGATTGAGCTTGTTCAGGTGTGTTTGATTAGCTTAAGCTAAACTCTAGTTACATATTAGTTTCTGTAATTTAATTACGTGTAATTAATACTGTAATTTAATTACTTTGTCATTTCTTTAAACACTACTAGTAATTAATTACTGTAATTTAATTAACATCTAATGTGTAAATTTATGTTTTTTATGTAACCTTCACTTAATTTTTACTTTTAGATGTTCATTATGTTCAAGATTAATTTTTGCAATTTATATGTGACCCTGGACCACAAAGGGTCGTAAGGGTCAATCTTTGGAAATTGAGATTTATACATTTGAATAAGGGTCAATCACTTAAATGTTTTATGAAAAAAAAAAATTCCATTCATTGATGTATGATTTGTTGAATATGAAAAAAAAAAAACTAAATATTGAGAAACTCGCCTTTAAAGTTGTCCAAAGGAAGTTCTTAGCAATTCATATTACTAATCACAAATTATATTTTTATATATTTATTTACAAAATAGGACATTTGGAATAGCTTCATAATGATTTTACTTAAAATCCTAATGATGTTTGGCCTAAAAGAAAAATCTATAATTTTGACCCATATGCTACACATATAACCCCTTGCTACTTATGACTAGTTTTGTGATCCAAGGTCACATATTAAAAGTAATGCAATACTTTTTAGAGAAAGTAATTAGTACAGTTATCTAATTACACTGTTGAAAAGCTAATAAGTAGCTTAGTATGAATTGCTGTTTTTTAGAAAGATGCAGCTAAAATACCTATGAAAATCAATTCCTTCATATTAACAATACATTGCACAATCATCTCTTTGTTGTCTGTATTGTCACAGTACGTAATTATGGAAGTGATACCAGGTGTTTGAATGAAGTTAAATCAATTCTGTGCTGTAACATGGAATATTTATCCCCTAAATGAAACTTTTTGCTCATTTGCTACATCAAACAATGACTCAGCGATGACGATGAGTCAACAAGGATTAAAATAAACTGTAAACTGTTTCCAGACATGGCAGGGTGGCATAGATGTTTTCCTTCAAACCAGCAATCCTTAATAGCATCCTTCAATCACAGACGACTCGCTTTAACCAGTCGGGGGTTTCATAACAGCGGGGTTAGCCAATGTTTCGTGCCCTTCAAGGTCATCGCCGGCAGACTGTTGCTTTAAGTTTGTTTTTAACTGCCACTTTGGAGTCTCTCAGTGCCGGCAATTATAATGGCTGACATCCAAAAGTTTCATTTTATAATTTCATGGGAAGGAAGAGGTGCAATAAGTTCTTCTTTAAGTACCTGCAATAAATCAGATTTGCTGATGTCCAAGTTTCAGCAGAGTAGATTATGGTTTACATTTGGATGTAGAATATCAATCACTGCAGAAAATCCGATATATTAATTTCATTAAGCTGCCCGTAAGATGCCAAGCACCGGGTTCACGAGAGGACATGTGGGATTGGCTGGAAACTCCTCCCAGTGAAACTGAATGTATTTGATTCTTACCACAAGCTAGAGGCTATATGAGAAGTAATGACAAGTGTTTTTAAGGTCCCCAGCAAAAACACCAATACATTCTGACCGCTGTCAGGCGGGGATGAACATCACTTTAGATAAAGGACACCTTGGGGGCCAAAACGGAGTTCTCAGGATGATAAGAGACTTTTGCACATCTATATGTGGTGTGATGCACAGCACAAGGGATACGAATACAGAAACGACCTGGGAAATTGAGTATACGAGGGATGCCTTTTTTAAATCTTGTGTGACATTTTTTATGCTCTATATTATTAAAACAGGGAGAAAAATATCTGCAAACTTGAATACAGAAATAAATGGACAGGATAGGGTGATTATAAAGTCTTCTGCCATTACTGTATGTGCTGAAAAAATGTCAAGCCTGTTTGCATAATATAACATTCCCAAAATCCTCACGAAGGAGTAATAGATTTCTGATAGTTGGTGTATTAAGTCGGTGAGATGTGCATATATTCCTTGAGAATATGAGGATAAATTATGTTTCTCTAAATATTAATATAACTATACATTTAATGTGACTTATTTGGAGCTTAAAAATGGAGCTCTCTCTTGAAACCATTTGATAAACACAAGCCGAGGACTCCGACTGGTTTATCAATAAATTATATTATGGCAGCCGTGAACACTACTGAGGACAGTGTGACACCTATTATGTAAATTACAGCTGACCTCTCTATGATGAGTGGTCTAAATCAGTCATTTCCTAAATAAAGAGGCAAGCAGTCTGAGGCTCTGATGTTGTGTATTACTCAGTAATACGTTTTGGGAAATTATTCATGTGTGCCTCACGTTCTGGAAAAATAACTCAATTAATAAAGCCAACTACAAATCAACAAAATGCATCCACATATAACAGTATTATAGCACTTCCAAATCTGGTCATTTGTGCTAAATCAGGAAGAGGCTGAGATCTGTTCTGGACGTTCAAACTGAAGTTCCTAGTATATCTGAACCAAGGCAGTTAACCCTATAGGTTGCCTCAAGAAGTCTCAGGTTAATATCAAATTACCCCATCGCAGCAAGGCTCGAAATTCATGTCATTGCTAAAAAACTGCCCAGCATATATCATTTTTATGCCATTACGCTGCTCTGTGAAATAGTCAACCTAGATTAGCCAATTATATTTTTGTTTCAATACTGAGTAAAAGTATTAATTTCTTTATAAAAATAAAGAAATAAATTGAACAGTAGTGTATGTTGTTATAAAAGATTCATATTTTGACTTTTTTTTTTTTTTTTACAATTTATTCATCAAAGTATCCTGAAAAAAAACATCACAGGTTAAAAAAACATGTTAAGCAGCTCAAGTGTTTCCAACATTAACAAATCAGCATATTAGAATGATTTCTAAAGGATCGTGTCACAGTGAAGAATTGTAATGGCTGATGAGAATTTAGCCACCAGAGGAATAAAGTATGTTAAAGTATATAATAATGATAGTAATAATAATAATAATATTTTAAATTAAAAAAATGTCAACGTTGTTTTAAATTGTAATAATATTTCACAATATTATATTTTTTTTTTTACAGTTTTTGTTTCAATAAATGCAGCCCTGACTAGCATAAAATTATTCTTTTAAAAATTAACATTATAAAAATACTAATATATTACACTGAACTGTTTTTGTCCCTACACGACTGTGCTAGTTTCATGTCTTTCATATCACTGTGCAGTCTATTCCTGCTTACCTTAATAATTCTATTCTCACATTAATAATTTTTGCTCAATTCAATATTTAATGTCCGTTTATTAATATATTTGGTAAGAGAGTTGATCATTATGCTTCAGTCAACCCCACTGGGTGATTGTGAAAACTGCACATTTTCCCTTACAAGTTTTATAATAATAAAAAATGAGGAATTGTTCATACTCTTTAATATTTTAATGCGTCGTACAACTGCCATTTTTTTTTACCCTGGTTGTTTTTCCAAATCATTTCATTTGACAATATTAAGTTAGAATTAATTTGTGTTTTTAATATTTTATTTGGTAAATAACCCACAAGTTTTGCAGACAGCTCAATTTTTGTTACAATATAGCATGTGTTTAACCAGGCAAACAACTCTAAGCGTCAATAAAGCGCACTTGAGTTAATCACTGTTAATGTGCGCAGTCAGCTGTCTGGTTTAGCTTCAGTCAGGTCTCTGGCCCATTGGCTACAGTACTCTGTTGTGTGTTGTTTATCCATTTACAAATTATAGCCAGAACCCACATGACAAAGTTCATTTGTCCTGCAATTATTTTGAAGATGTATTTCCATTTGTTTTTAATAAACACTTTAATATGTACATATTCTGCACACGCAGTTGGAAGGACAGATATTTTAGGAAGGGTAGTTCAAGTTTTAGTGCTTTGTCAAGCCAAGTATGTCTTTGAAAGCATTCAGTGCCAGGTCAAGCTCCAGATTTCAGGAAATAATGTTAGGGACAGGCAATATTTTCATTTGACAGAATAGCACTAGATTGTGTATGCTTTCTTCGTGTTGCCTGCTGACAGATTTTCACATATATGTGCTCTTAGAATTCTTCAAACTACAAGCGACCACTTCCTGTCTGCAGAGACGCTGCCATCTGTCCACTTGACTTAGTCCCTCTCAGACCCCAGTACATGCTAACCTAGACATCTGCCACCAGGTTTATATGCATTTCCCATTTACTACCAGCATGCACTTTCATCCCTGTAGGGGAAAGTTAATAATGGAAAGCTATAAAGCAAGAACCAAGGCCAGGTCTATGAAAAATAAAACACTTTTATGCCTTTTTTATTATTTATTTCTTGCATTTGGTGACATTTATTTGAAAATGCCTCAGAGTAACATATTTTGTACTGATTTTGGAAATGGTTTTACCGTTGGGGAGATTTCAACAATCCTTACTGGTTGGAGGGATTTTTTTATGAGAATGGTTTATGGCCAACTTCAAATGTTTACAGGGAAAGTTATTGCACAGCACTGACATTTGCAAGCAGAGTTACTAGCTATTAAGAGCAAATGTTACTTGTTTTCACATTTAAGTGTTTATAACTTTGCCCTAGTGGGGTCACATACAACATAATAGTATAAGATACATTTGAAGAAATATGGCTTTATACAGTTTTATCAACAGTAAATTTGTGGCAGTGGATACATTTAATTCACTCTTTTTTTATTGGTGATGGCAGTCAATGATGGCAAATTACAGACAAGGAAATACAGTGATCAAATGACAAAACAAGGAGCATAAATGCTTTGAAACAAACTAAATATTGTACTTAACTCAAAACGAGGTCAATCATGTGCAGCTGACATTAATAAATGCTAATGCCAAGCTGAGGTTTCAATTCTGTTTACATTTATAAATTGAAGATGAGTCAGAGGAGTCTTCCAGATGTCACACAGATATTTCACTCTGAAAAATGAAAAAGCAGAGATTACATTATTGCTTAAGGATACAATAATTATAATACCTTTCCCAACCAGCAGAATGTTTAAATGGTTGATAAAAAATAATAACAAAAACATTTAGTAAAGACATTTTTATAATCTTCTATATTTGTATGGTTTCTAAAAAATATTAAGCAGCATTGTTTTCAGCTTTGATAATCAGGAAGTTACTTGAGCAGCAAATCAGCATATTAAAATGATTTCTGAAGAATCATTTTACACTGAAGCCTGTAGTAATGGCTGCTGAAAATTTGGCTTTGCACAACATGAATAAATTACATTTGAAAATATTTTCAAATAGAAACCAGCTGTAAATTGTAATAATATTTTACATTTTACTGTTTTATTATATTTTTGATCAAATAAAGGCAGGTAAGCACAAGAGACTACTTTTACAAACATTGTTTTACCAAACAAACTTTTGAACGACAGCATATATATATATTATAACGTTCAAGCAGAAACTTATTTAAAGATATACGGTATATAGTAGCTCAACTTACATGCACACTTACATGAAGTCAAACTACAGCTGGTGTTTTAATATTCCGACAACATACCTAAGATTGTCAGCTGTGTGCTGCACTCAGCACGGCCTAAAGAGTTTTCTGCCACTACTTTGTATTCTCCGTTGTCTTTGGCACCGACTCTCAAGATGAGCATGGAACAGACGCCACAGGTGTTAGTGATGTAGTAGTTGATGTCAGTGTTGAGGCTGATGTTGTTGCGGTACCAGGTGACGTGAGGCTTGGGGTCGCCTCTCACCGCACAGCTCATGTAGCACTCGTATTTCTCCGGGGTAGTGTGTGTCTTCGGGGGAACCGTGAAAATGGGAGCAGAGTTAAAGTTGCAAGGTTTGGATGGGGCTAAGTTGAGGCTGAACTTTTCTGCAGGAGATAAGAACGCATATTAAATGGAACAAAGAATTTCAAGGAGTAGGTTTAATATTCTTTATCGAGAGTGGACCAAGAGGTAAAAGTACCAGCCAGCTCACCTTTCTTCCTTACGATGCCCCATGTCAGGGACTTAGATGGTTCTGAGAGGCCTATGTCATTTTTGGCATACACACGGAAGTTATATTCCCTTCCTGGCATGATGTTGACTGCTGTGAAGTTGTTGTTGAACAAGCGGTCAGCGACTGTATGCCAGGTGCGTTTGATAGAGTCCCGTTTCATCACCATATAGTGCAAGTAATTATCTCGTTTTTCATCAGGAGATGGTTCCCAAGAAACTGTCAATGTGCCAGGGACATTTTCTTCCAGCTCCACTGGGCCAGGCGGCTTTGGATCATCTGCAAACATGCCAACACAATCCATAATTTTCCTCAATATTATTTTAGAGATTTTGCCAAGTAGGATGTGTTCCGTGATAAACACATTTTTGGTCCTGGAACATCTAATAACCACTGAAATCAGAGTGAAATGGTGGATACATTTCTGAAGACTCAGCACTAAGTCTAACCCTAAAATCTGATTGGTTGATGTTGTTCCAGGACGAACAAGTGTGTTTATCTGGAAACACATTCTGTGTGACAAAAACCACAAATTAGATTTCAGGCTTGATGTGCTTGGCTCTCTCACCCGTCACTCTGATCTCAACACTGAACATCTCCTGACCCACTATGTTCTTTACTATGATGGTGTAGATCCCGCTGTCAGAACGCCCGGCACTGGGAATCAGGAGCTGGGACGTCCCATCAGTATTGCTCACGGTTACACGTTTGGACACTGGCATTCCATCTTTCAGCCAGATTATAGTTGGCATTGGGGATGCCTGGATATGAGTTAATATTTTATTAAAATAAGTAGATAAGACATCTGATGATAGAAAAATGCCTGTTTAGTAAATACTACCATTTCGTTCTATAGCATTGGTATACCTCAAAGTTTATGTTGACCCGAGCTGTATTTTCAGCTCTCATGACAATTAAGCTCTTCATTTTGCGGTTGGTGAAATTAGGCCTCACTGAATAAAGAGATTTGAGGAGTAGCATATATATTGTGATTACAATATTTAAAGTTTAGAAAATAGAAATGAAAAGTTAAAGTTGATTATTAAATATTTTAAACAAATACCGCAACATGTCAAAGTTTGGACACATACACATTTTTATTAGTATGATTTTCCAAAAATTTAGATTATTTTTAAAGTGTACCATGAAACTCGGGGCTTCTCTCAATCAACTTTATGAGGGGCATCATATGGTGTTTTTAAACATAATTAAAAAGTTCACATGTATACAACATCACTTATTAGCTGATATAATTAAAAAATACAGGTACAGTTTGTACTTGTTTACAAATATTACATTTACATTTATGCATTTAGCAGACGCTTTTATCCAAAGTGACTTCAGATACACGTTCAGTATGTGTGTTCCCTGGGAATTGAACCCATGACCTTTTGCGCTGCTAACGCAATGCTCTACCACTGAGCCACAGGGACACATTTAAATATAAACAAGTATATAAATTAAATGTTAAACTTGGTGATGTGTGTCCAAACTTTTGACTGGCAGTGTACACATTCTAGAAAATATTCATATTATACCAGGTGGAGGCATGGCAATGATGTAGTTGTCCAGATCTCGAGGTTCCCCATCACCTCCTTCATTGGTTGCAACCACTCGGACCCAGTACATAGCCATAGACTTGAGGCCAAGAATTGTATAGGAAGTAGTAATGAGTGGGTTTGAGTTGCATCGACCCCATTCTGTGTTCTCAGCTGGCCTTAATTCCACAAAATAACCTTTAGCTTCATCCTGGACACCTTCCTCCTTCGGTTTAGTCCAACTCAAAGACAAAGAGGTGTAGGTGGAGTCTGTGACTTTCAGGTCAATAACTTTACCAGGGGGTTCTGAAATCCCAAATTGAAGCACAAAAAGTTCAAGGTGGTTCAGTTGTTGAATTATTATATATATTTTTTCTTGTTCCTTTGTGCTTTATTACAGCCGATTTTGAACATCTGGCATCTTGTAGCATACAAATGCTTATAAAATGTTTTATTGTGATAAATATTAGAGTGTTGTTGGCTTACTTTTTGGATCTCTAGCTATCACAAACTCAGAGGGTGTGCTTGGTTCTCCAGCACCAGAAAAGTTGATGGCTGACACACGGAATTCATATTCCTTTCCTTCAACAACATCTTTCACATCATACTGTTTGCCTATGAGATGACAATGCGTTAAATAAGTGTAAGCAAAAGCCTAGCATGGTTTAAAGAACTCACTAAAAGGCACTTAAAAAGTATATTAGAACTATGAGAGCCATGGAACGTAAAGAAAACCTTTAATTGGCTCATCAGGGGAGTTCACTTGACCCCATATGTTGCTGCCCCGTTTGCGTTTCTCCATATTGTAGCCAACAATATTGGTTCCACCGGTGTTGGTGGGAGGTGACCATGCCAAAGTGATGCAGTTCTTGAAGGCACTGACCACTTTGGGTGTAGATGGTGGTCCAGGATATGCTGGAACAAATCATGACGGTTTATATGATAATGAGTGTTTGCTTACATTATCAGTGACATCGTAATGTTATTTAATATCTAAACCCATGTAACCTCACCTTTGGTGCCAGCCTGGATGTCATTTGTCTCAAAAACATCACTTATACCCTCTGCAGTCACGGCCCTGATGCGATAGCAGTACCTCCTTCCATGGTCCACGTCAGTGTCCTTGTAATGGGGCTCTCCAGGGATATTTCCAATCTTCGTCCAGGTGTTGCGTCCAATCTGGTTGCGCTCAATGTTGTAATGTTTTATAGGAGAACCACCATCGTCCTTTGGGGACTTCCACTTGAAGTCTATACAAGATGCTGAGGCTTCTAATACTTCAACAGGTCCCATTGGGTTGGTGGGTTTGTCTGAATTATAAGGAAGATATTTGGGGTTCTTGATGGTTTTTGTACAATGTGATGTATATAAATGTCTTGTGGCTTATAAATTGGATCATGTTTGTAAATTTCATTGGGGACAGGTTATACATATTTCTCTTTGCTATTTATTTAATTACATGTGAATATTACATGGCTTTTCATGTACTAACCTAGAACGATGAGTCTCGAAAGGGCCTCAATGGTTCCAAACTCATTTTTGAGCTTTAGCTTTATTTCTCCACTGTCTCTGCGTTGACATTTCACAAGTAGAAGGCGACTGTGACTATCTGACTTCTCAATCCTGATGTGATTATCCTCAAGCATCTCTTCGCCCTCATTGTACCACTGCACTTTCATTGGCTCACGACCTACAAACTCCAATTTGAAAGTTGCATTTTGACCAACCTTGATTATCACAGGCTCTGAGAATTTAGTCAAGTCATCTTGATTAATCCTTGGTGGGTCTGAAAACAATATACAATAGATTTTATTGACTGATTTTTTGACTTGCCAGAAAATGCAGCTCTCTATTTTGTTCATGTAATGTTAATTACCTTCCACAACTAACATCGCCTCAGTTTTACGTCCATCAGCCTCAAAGCGATACTTTCCACTGTCGTCCTCTGTGCAGTTTGATACAATTAATTTATGGACTGCTCCATCTTTGACGATCTTTATATCATCTGTGGCTGTTATCTATAAAGATTAAATTAATAATATTTATTTATTCAGGTATTATTAATTATTACACTGGGACTTTGAGCATCAAAAACCTGTGCTTACCTCTTTTCCATCCTTATACCAAAGGCCATCACACTTTTCCCTGCTGAGTTTGCACACCATTTCAGCTGACTGACCAATGATGGCATGAACATCTGACAGTCCACTGATAAAGTGAACTCCTGGATCTGAACAACAGGCACATTGACAACAGTTTAAAGGTTATATTAAACTTAAACTTATATCATCAGAATAATTATGCATTGGCAAGATCTACAGAAAATATGCATTTCTGCTTATGCAGATGGAACACTGTCTTAAAATACTCTGAAAGTGTTTCCAGCATTATTATTCAGTGCGAAAAATGCTGCGTGACCAGAGACGTCTCTAACAAATAACTCTTTCTATTTAGTGTACTAAAAAACAAACATCATGACTATTGCAGTCTAACATTCAAGCTACTGATATATTTAAGCTGGTTATTTTTAGTGAAGCTGGTTATTTAAAGTTTTTGTGTGTGTGTAGTTAAACATACACCGAGTCAGAAGAATCAGCTAATGGAAGTGGTAAATCAGTATTGTAATCTTACCGATAATGGTGTCTGGGACCAAGGGCCCAGTTCTCACTCTCTTCCTTGGCTCCTCACTGGGTGTCTCTTCCTCTGGTGGTGGTGGAGCAGCAGCTTCCTCTGGTTCTGGTTGTTCCTCCTCCACCTCTGGCTCAGGTTCTGGCTCTTCTGCCATGCCTTCAGAGTCTGTCTTGGGTTCTGGTTTAGGCTTGGGTTTGGATTTAGGCTTTGGCGGTTCTGGTGCAGCAGTTCCTTCCTCTGCTGGTTTCTCTTCTTCTTTGGCAGCGGCCTCTTCAGCCTGAATCTGTTTCAGCTGCTCCATCCTCTCCTCACGCTCCTTCTGCAGCTTCTCCTGCTGCTCTGCCGCGATCTTGATCAGGTCTGCGCCTCCACCTCCTGCTTGAGTGGTTTTGCGTGCTCCCTTCTTGCCCCTCTTGTTCGGATCTGGGTCAGCTGTTCCAAGGGCAGACCAACATAGGAATGAGGTGTTAATATTCTGGTCATTGAGTGGAAAACTTGCTAGATGTCTATGGCCTGCTCTCAATGATATGATGGACATAAATGTCCATTTGAACAGTGCAGACAATCAGTTTTCTTTTGTGTTCCTTATTCATTTACATTTAAAACATTTGATAGAAATTGTCGATTTTGTGTTTTCAGATTGAATTACTTATTAGTGCTTGTCAAGTGGTTCATACAGAAACTGTGTAATTGCAGCAATCAATGTTCATTTAATTGTTCATTTATTAAAATAATTTGAACTTTTGACTGTGAACAAAATATTTTAAGTTTGAATTTATGAATCAAATTTGCTCTGAATCAATGAAGTAATCATTTAAATGTGTCAGTTGCAATGATATTAGTTTATGAATTTTTCTCATATGGCATTTACTGTATATGCAAGGATCAGCACGCTTTAAAATGTTTATCAATTGATCTACTAAATGTGGGTGATGTCTGAATTTGATCGTACCCCCCACTATCAGCCAGGCGTTACAAGACTTCATTCCAGCCACAGCTGCATAGATGCCTTTGTCCACTTGCATACAGTCCTTCACCACCAGTCTATGGATTAGCATGTCCTCAGAGACAGAGATGTCATACTTTTCACCCTGTTCCAGGGTGACGTTCTTGCCTTGCCAAGAGATCTTAGGGAGTGGAGCAGATAGGACACACTCAAACACGGCATCCTCTCTTTCCACAGCCTTCACTTCCTGAATCTTTACCAAGAAGTCTACCGCTGGAACTGTAGAGGTAGAGACAAAAACAAAAGCATGCTTTAACATAAAACTAGTTTATGTGATAACGTAAATATTTTTTTATTCAAGTCAAATAAATATTTTAATAGTACTAAATAAATAACAACTTTCAATTTTTTTCCTACAATTAAAGACATAATTAATTCATAAATGAAAATTCTATCTCGTTGAATTTTCTCGTCTGTGAAACACAAAAGAAGACATTTCGCATGAATCTCCATGCCAAGTATAAAAATGCAAATTACTGTTGGCTTATAATGTTCCCTTTATTTGAATGTTTTGAATTTGAATCCAAGTGCAGATGAGATTTGAAAGCTAATGTGGTGATATCAGTGTATTACTTCAGTTTCAGGTTGTTCTACAAAGAAATTACATGTCTTATATTTCTTACATGTTTTATATGTCATATATCGCTATCCACTTTAATTGAATGGAAAACAATAATTCTCCAAATTATTGTGTTTCACAGAAGAAAGACGTTCCTAAAGCTGATGGAAAATATTCTAAGTTGTGTAAATTCTGACAGAATTTTGTCAGTCCTTTTAATTTAATAACATTTAATGCATAGATCGAGTTTAAAGCTCACTTTTAAAGTCAGTGGAGAAGACATTGACCCCCTCAATATCGACTTGATACAATCCAGCATCATCTGCATTCAGACCACGCACACTAAAGATGAACTTCCTGCCGACTTGACGCAGAGAATGCTTCTCATCTGTATCAAAGGTAAATGGAACCATAACACCATCCTGTGACAAAGAATGTGGATATGTTTTGTAAATTGATTTAAGTAATTTTTTTGCAAAATGAAGTAATCAAAAATGTGTGTATTGCTTGACCTTTAAGAGGAAGATTTTGGCATTGGGATCTTTGAGATCCATCTCAAATTCAAATTCGGCACATCCAGGCGTCTTGATTTCAATATGTCTCAGGTTGCCCAGGTGTTCAATGTACTGTTGGAGGAAAAGCAAGTTAAAAATATACTTTCGAAACTTTGAAAATACACCTCAGAGGCTAGATTTACAGAGGCATTTAACACATGCACTTCTTGAGCAAAAATAGTAATAGAGACCGGTGAGGTATTTCACACATCACATTCATTTCTAGTGCCGGTGTATTTATATGTTGGAACTATGACATTTATTATTTATTTGGTTAAGCATTAGCAAGTGCAGTATAGTACAGTAATGATTTTTCACTGTTTATTTGAAATCTACCTTCGACTGCTGCTCCTCTATTTCCCTTTTCTTCTCGTTCAGTTTCTTCAACATCCAGCGGAAGTCAGTCACTCCGTATTCAACGCAGATGCGCTCGTAATCTTTCTTATCAGCGCTCAGCAACAGTTCCCAAAATTTCTCATCAACTTCTCCATCTTTCCTCTCCTTTTTATCGGCTCTGCAAAAGCACAATACACCGTGAAAACCCCTTCCCAGGGCGTCCAGGGTCAGGCTGGACACATGCAGCCATTTTTTTGCATTTCAAAAAGCAAATAAACAGGCCATTCAGAATGCAAGTTGTGCTTGAGCCATCATTGGTATGATCAGCAAGAGCTTACCGGGTCCTCAGGGTCTTTTTTAAATCGACTGCTGCTTTCTCTCGTTGATCTGAAAATAAATATAGTTGTGCTCTTCATCTTTATTCTGGAGGAGAGGTTGAGTTTAAAATATTTTGTTGTTTATTGCTTTAGTGATTCACTCAGGACTTAAATGCAAACAGACCTAATCGTGCTTCCTGCATTGCTTTGCTCTTCTTGAACCCAACTGAAAAAAAGAATTGTTTTTTTTTTCAAGCACAACCGAGTCAGATAATTGATTAACTTGTTCTATTTGGACTTTCCGCTTACTACATATTTGTAGAGGTTTTGCACTGACCTTCAATAATATTGAGTGTGACTGTGACTATAGCACGTCCATATTCATTACTTGCATAACATTTGTATGTGTCTGCTTGATCAACTCCAACATTGGGCATCTATTGGGCAACGCAATTTGTTTTTTATTAATACAGTACAGTAATACTATATTACTATTAATACTAGAACAATAACAGATGCAAGTAAGTGCTGTTCCTTTAAAAATGTAAGATTATGTTAGAATTAGAAACAATACAGGAATACAAGTAGATTTTTAATGAAAATGAATGCTATTAAACAAGTTGCAGACAAGACGGCACCTGTAATTGATGTTCTCCTGAGACTGGATCAAATGAAGCAACATATCTTCCGGGATCAGATAGATCTCCATTGTTTCGAGCCCATGACACGGTTGGTGTTGGATCTCCTGTGATGATAGCTTTGAAAACGGCAAGCTTTCCTGTGAGGAGGGTTTAACAAAGTCAGTTGAGTACTTCTGAAAAACACAGTGATTACGTCTTTTCTTTGAGCTGCTGTACTATACCTTCCTGAATAGTCAAGGCGATGGGTTTGCGGGAGAAGTCGGGATGACTCTTTTCTGCTGGGATTTCCTGCACAAACTGTGTGATCATTACCCCTGGGACTTTAGATCGCTTCCTAATGGCCACTGAGGGATGGAAAGAGAATTTTAAAAGCTGTGATATTTTATACATGAAATCAATGGATTTTGAAAATATTTTTTTTACTGAAAATGTGTGCATAGATGAATATCTACCTTGCCCAGGAGAAGTGGGTTCTTCTTCCTTACTTTTTGTAAATTTCATCTTGGCATGTGAGATTCAAAGAACTCTGTTCTGTGGGTTGAATAACATTAGTTATCAAAAAAATCATTACAGCTATGAAGTTTTAGCTGTTTTGCACGATAGTTCATCCAAAATTTACAAAATAAAAAATTCTGCCATTATTTACTCATCCTTATATTCTTCTAAATCAATCTTTCTTTTCACTATGGGAAAAAAATATATATTTGAAGTGATTTTTAAAAAGGAATCTTTTACTCTATTTTGTACTCTGTTAACTTGAGAACTGCTGTAATCGGACCATTAAGTCAGCAAGTTGAACTCAATAATTGGATCAGAGAACAAATTGTTCTTTTGAGCTGGCTTTTTTCTTTGAACCATTGATTTTTGTTCAAATCGGTCTTAAACAATTCATCCACAAATTGGACTGATTTGTGGAATCACTGAAACTCACTGTGTCTATGGTGCTCAAGTTCAGCTCATTGGAGTTCAAGATTATCAGTATAATACATTTTGTTTTGGTCTCCTCATGAATTGCATGGATTTCTTTTGTGAAATGAATTTTGTGAATTTCTGAGTTCCACAGAATTTTTTTTTGAAGCATCTAATAATGTTTAACGAGTTCGTTTGCCCATATAATCATTAGGAAATAGAGTAAATTTGGCTTGCTGTCCACTGATGAGGGGCTCGATGAAGCAGCTTCAACTCGAGCTCTCATATACCCCCCAGGGACTTGACATAATGTGATTACAAAGGGCAAGGTACCCAAGAAGAAGGTGGAGATTGGGGAGGTGGAGGGATGCTGGAACAGCTGAGACTGGAGAGAGGTAAGCAGCTGTTTATATACTCTGGCTGTTGATAGAAAGATTAGATGGGCTCGCTCCTCCCTAACTTACGATTAGGAACTTCGTAAATAATGACAGATGTTTCATTTTTGTTTTGTATTTATTTTTGTGTTCTATTTTTTTTTATAGAGCACATTTCGATATGACCAAGGCTGCCCAAAGTGCTGTACATCAATAGAAAATAAAATATGAAAAATGGGCAAAGGAATCAACCTCATCCTCAAATTCTTGGTATTATTTATTTAAATTTTATTTTATTTAAAATGTGATTTCTAGGTGTGAATTCACTTCCTACCTAGTGTTCTTCAGGTGTATTTGATGATGCCGATGCAGTTAATCGTTCAAGTTTAGATTTTTGTGAAATTAAGGCAAATATCTAGCATTTGTTGCATTTGAAAGAAGTGCTATACATGGTTGTGATGCGGAAGCATAATGGATTTTTGACTCTGATCATGTCTGTTCCCTGATGCAGGGAGCATGGAGCTTTGCAGCAGGGCTAAGCTAAGCGCTTCTGTCAGCTTTTCTCTACAGCAACATGAACACTCCAGCTGTCTAGAATGTAATTCATGGGCCAGTCACAGGAAGGAAAAAAATCTGGCAACAGTGTCACTTACACCGATCCGCAACCTTAGGATTGAAGCAATATGTCTGCTACAGGAATGTAACGCTGACACATTTCGAGTAAACCTCATACCTCCTGAAGACTCTATTAGATGGGTTTCATAGAATGAAGATAGAGACAATAATTGTGTCTGGAGGTGGTGGCTTTAAATTGTTACCAAGAAATATGCAGCAATTATGTTTTCTTTGGATTAGAGCTAGGGCTTTTATTGAGGCAGGAAGGCTTTCTAAAGCTTCTAAAAGCCTCATTAATTTTGTTTCTGGTGAACTGATGAGTAGCTGCGACCTTACAGGACTTGTGGCCATGTATCAATATACATGGCCACAAGTCACAAGCAATATACTATATTGTATGAAAGACCTAAATTGACATGCTTGAATCTAGATTCACAGATCTCAGAAGTGTATAATCAAAATTCAACAAATGCAGTACAGCTTAGAATTGATTCACAAAGAACAGTGTTATTGAGAATAGCATGATAAAGATGCATCGAAATTGCTACATTCTGTAGAGTAGTAATTTAAAGCGAGGGTAAATTGAGGACTTTGCTTCTCAATTAATACTATAGCATGTACCCACTGGTGTGAGTCAAGTAGCCCAGCATGTTTTTGTCTGATATAGGTCACGTACCTCATAAAACTATCCATCAAAACACCTCTGACGCACACTCTCATCTTAAATGCAGAGTGCCAACAAATTTCAAGAGCTCTATTTCGCCACAATCTCCTATGATAGTAATACTATTCAGATGCATTTCATAACAGCTAGATTGAAAGGTTTCATAAACTATGCCACTGGCTTCTTTTTATATGTGTGTGTGTGTGTGTGTGTGTGTGTGTGTGTGTGTGTGTGTGTGTGTGTGTGTGTGTGTGTGTGTGTGTGTGTGTGTGTGTGTGTGTGTGTGTGTGTGTGTGTGTGTGTGTGTGTGTGTGTGTGTGTGTGTGTGTGTGTGTGTGTGTGTGTGTGTGTGTGTGTGTGTGTGTGTGTGTGTGTGTGTGTGTGTGTGTGTGTGTGTGTGTGTGTGTGTTAGAAACTATAAGATATTTCATATTAATTCTTATTTATGTAATATTTACTACGAACACACAGACAAAAACATATGCACAAAGAGTTTGTGTGCAGAACACACAATCTTATAACTATAAATTAGGTGCTGATTTATAGTGTAAGCAGTACATCAAGATAAGTTTATCTGCAGACAGCTACTTATCAGGGATAACCATATTTGTAGGAGATGAAAAATAGCCATGCCTAGCAACTGAGACATATGATTGATTTATAAATATGCCCAAGGGAGGCCTGGAAAGGGTATCGTGTCCTAAGATGTCAACCCCCCATTAATGGCAGCAAGGCTTCTCTTACTGCTTTGGCAATTTTTTATGTCAGATTTTATGACTTTAAGACTTATGATTATTAAACTTTGATTATTAAATGATCTTTTCCTTTACCCGGCTCTTATGATTGCCTGTTGTATTTTACAGTGATAGACCTGCACATTAACTGCATATTGAGAAGTTACCAATTATTGATCTCGTCATTACTATCCATTTACATATTTACACTTGAACAATTCAATTCAATTCTATCAATAGTCTATGATATAAATGCATACATTTTTATAAAATACAGTATAGAATTATTAATTTAAATGATCTATATTGTGAATGTATGTTATTTGTTTTTCTCAGTAATCCATAGATTCTGATCTATTTTCATCCTTAAAATGTTCCTAAATTGCGCTCCAATATAATTGACCAGGAATCTCAAAAGAGTTGCTGGCTGTGGAGTGATGTAGGACCAATAAAAATTACATAATGACCTAAAATAAACATGGTTTACATTTATAGATCAATGTAAAAGCTGCATGTCACAAACACATTGCTCCAAACTCAGAAAACAGATGGTGTAGCATCCTTTCATCATTACGTGATAATAGGAAACCACTTTGAAAGGAACAGAGAGCATCATGAAAATGTTTTGGCCCAACAGATGTCTCTGTTCATCTTTCTGAGAACTATTCCGGTGGGAATCAAACATTTTCATCTCCGTTTGGCTTTAGAAACAAGGATCACATAATTAAATGCCATAAAAACGTATTTTACCCATTGGCTATAACAAGCATTTTTTTCCTTGCAAAGATGCTCATGCATTCTAAATATTTTGCATGTCAATTTATTGAAGATGCTGTCTAAACGATCCAATTCCTACACGAATAGCACAAAATCAGTACATGCTTATAGTGAGAGTTGTCTGTTATCCATTGATATGCAGTAATTCAGGGCCATCGAGTTTAACACTTGCGACAACCCCAACCTATGCTGATTGGCCAGGTGCATTGCTCGCATATAAACCTGGTGCAATAATAGTATAAATACTAAAGATTGCATTGGCTACTTACTTTGTGACTTGTGCCCCGTGTTCTTTGTTCAGCTTAGAGTGCCAACTTCACCTTTGCAACCCAATTTGAGATGGTCCTCAAAGGTGTCCTGTTGCTCCTCAGGGGTGTCGGCTGAGGGATAGGCTTACCCGTGAGTTCTGATCAAACACATAAGTGTGATGAGGAACTGTGACTCCTCCCTTAGATATGGGACCAGGCTGGAGAATGAAGCTTAAGAACTATCTGCCAAATAAGAAACTCCAGGAGTAAACGCACAGGGAGAAGCTTCCTCCTGGTGTGAGAAAGGTAAGCTTGTGCTTCTCAAAATGATGCAAATGAGCTTTGAATATACCGATATTGATGATTTATTTTAAAATGGTATATAATTTGTCATTATAAGAGCGTACCATATTAAATATTCTGTGTGGGTCATAGAAGAATGATCTAGCCTATATGAACAAAATAGAGCAGTTCTCAATTGAAGTTTTTAGTTTGTTCATGCTCAATGTAAATATATGCCATTGTTTTGGAGAAAAAATATTCTTAATGATTTATGGGATGCATAAACCTTTAATTCGGCAAGATTGAAAATCCTGTGCTTGTTGGATACGAGTTTGAAGTTACATTGGTATGTTCAGGCCAGGGAGTTATGGCCCATATATGGATCAGAAGAGACATAGAGATCATAAATAATCATGATTTAGTGACTCTGAAGTCTGACATCTCCACATGAGTACATACATAACCACGCCACAGGAGAACCATACTGATGTTACATGTGCTGGAGCCTGTCAGGCCATTTAAAAAATGTATTGGCAGTAAAATATTCCAAATATAACAAGGACAGCATGTTCAGGCTTTACTTATAAGTGAGACTTCATGGTGTCATCTGTATGCATTCATATGGCACTTCTGTATAATATTTCTCTCGTTTTTTTATTTTCTCTTTATGAATGGATGTGGAGAATTTTAGGAGCTTAGCATCATGGATTAATAATCGGATCATTGTGCTTCGTGAATTCATACGCAGAGTAATGGATTTGTAATGATAAAGTACAATAACGGTCGATACACAAGTGCACTGTTCAAAGAACCTGAACATTTTATTTATTTACACCAAACCATGTTTATTGATGAAGCAAAAGTGTCTTTTACACTTTAAGCAAAAAGAAAAACGGATGCAAGAAATCAGCCCTTTACACTTTTTTTAACCGTACTTTAGTGTAATTGAACTTGTGAAAGTGTGAAAGAGCAGCGTACGTACACAAAAGCCAAGAATAAATCAATTAAATACAATAAACAATAAACCCCCCCCAAACCTGAACTAAGCTTGCCAAACAGGATTAGGTAATTTTTTTTCTTTATGTTTTCAGGTTTATGTGCTATTAAACACAGTAAGACGATATGTAGTTTTTCGCATGCATTTGATTCTACCATTTTTGTCTCATGAGGCCACACCATGTAGTGTTTTCATGAGCCATCTTTTTGCAAAAATACTCAATGCTGTAGCTCTACAAAGGGCCTAAAATCCAAAAAGCAACAATGATTTGACATCCTCCCCACGTCAAGGTTTTATTCTGAAAAACAAAGAAGGAAAATAAATTTGGTTAAGGTGTTAGATTACATTTATTTGCAGTGTTATTATGTATGAAAATGTTCTAAACTTTTGAATTTACTTTGAGTAACTTTTATGACTTTTTGACATAAAAATGTTTGAAACCAAGTTATTCGAAGGATGTCTGAAGCTGTATTGTGTAATATATTTAGAAGCATTATACATCCCATAGCAAGTTAGTGGTGCATTGGTAGAAAGTCTTGTAAAATTGGATTCAGAAGCATTAAGATGTTTTCATTCTGTCCCATTATTAGCTGATGCATTAACGGACAATTAACATTATACTTGTTACAATAATCAATAAGTTCAGGTCCATTAAATAATATTAAGATACAACATTTGAGTTGAATAATGTTGAAATTAAAATGAAATGAGATTAATAAATTCATAAGTATTTTATTGTTAGTTCACATTAATTAATGTAGTTATGAGATGTTCTAAAATTACTGAATTTACTTTGTGAGTAACTTTTATGAGTAAACACTTAAATATCTGAAATAGAAGCATTTACCAAGTTATTCTTAGAATGAAGATATAGAAATATATTTAGCAACATTATATTGCACATAGCTAGTTAGTGGTGTATTGGTATGATGCCTTGTAAAATTGGATTGAGAAGCATTTAGATGTCTTCATTTTGTCATTTAATAACTTTTATGAGTGGCATTTGCTGGGATTCCAAACAGTGTTGCGGATCGTGGAAGATCATCCCGTACATGGATAAATCAATGCTTGTTTACAAAACGAGCACACAGATTGCTTGTTATTTAGTAAAATGTACAGTAAACGCATTGTTACTGTCAGGTCCAAAGACCACACTGGTTGCCAGATACTTTTTTGCCAGTATCTGGTTGCCAGTATGAATTTTTCTCCCCTACATTAAAATAGTTTGAAAATGCTGCTGAATGTGTTATGCTGTCTTGTCGAGGCACTGGAAGTAATTAAACATTACAGAATATAGTAAAAAAAAAAAAAAAATACTGGCACTTTGGTTTCATAGTTTCATAAAATATACAGTTTTTAATACTAAAAAAAGGTCTGAGGATTTATTTATGGTTTTACATAATAAAGCAGATGATGAGGTGTTTCTAAAATTGTACTTGGAGCTTTGGGAAACCCCGCCGTCATCAAGTTCTTCAAGTAGACCCTTACCTCTCACTGTGAGATTGGTGGTGCACTCTACTCTTCCCAGTGGGCTATCAGCTATGACTTTATACTCTCCCGTGTCTTTGGCTCCAACCCTGAGAATGAGCATGGAGCACACTCCACAGGTGTTAGTGATGTAGTAGTTGATGTCAGTGTTGAGGCTGATGTTGTTGCGGTACCAAGTGACGTGGGGTCTGGGGTTGCCCCTCACGGCACAGCTCATGTAGCACTCGTAGCCTTGCGGGGCTGTGTGAAATTTCAGGGGGACCATAAACCTCGGAGGACTCTCCAAGTTGCAGGTCTTCGACTCTGGGATGTTCAGTTTGAATTTTTCTGCAAGAATTGGTTAAAAAAACAATTAATTAAGGCTGTCTACTTGACTTGACATGTCAGTGGGTCCCTGAAGGGTCACCGTGTGGTGCATGAACAAGCAGGGCGTCCACAGTAAACAGACAACCCCTAGTGCAGGGATGGGCAACTGTGTACGGCCCGCTGTGTCTTTTAGTAACCTCGCTGGATCATATTAGACGCGGATGATACATTTTAAAACATTTGGAATAGTCACGTAAAGATTTCAGTTTCTGATGTTAATACTATCTCAAACCAGGAGAGGTCGCTATTTTCCTGCCGCACCCCGTATTCATTTCAGCGTGGTAGGACGTGCACTCTAATGTAAACAGTCACTAAAATTAGCAAACAATAAATAAAAAACTGACCATAAAAGCAATATTTTCCTGTCAAGATGGTAAACAGATTATCTTTTTACCAAGTTCAAGGGGATACCCTTATGTTTGGAAATCTGTATTTTTATTTAAATCGCCATCACCACTGCTCACAAACAACGGGGACTTGCCTCAAATTCTAAAGGTAAATTGCATAGTCAACACAACCTTTTTGCTAAATGCATGACATAAATGTTTGCACTGAACTATGTCCTTATGGTTTCCTCGGGTCCTTAAAAAGTCTTCAGTTTAATTGTTTAAATTTAAGGACATAAACTCTTGGTACAAAAATTCGTAATTATTAGCGGTATTAAATTTGGGGATGGAAAGACAAGAATTGCTATATAGATTAACATGACGATTAAACTTAAAAGGCTACAATTTCACTGAATAAATATGACCGCTGAACGTTTCAACGTCAAGCGCACTGCTTTGTGAAATGCGGTTGTAAAAAATTGGAACCTAATTGTGAAGCATTACAAATATTAGTGGTATAATAATTGACTCAGTAGTTTAGGCTTAGCAAATTGCAGTTCATTGTAAAATTGATTTTCTGGGCTTTTTTGATCAATTTATAAATAACCATGTTATATATCGCTATTTAAACTGAATGCAAACAGTATCCACCATTATACCATGTAGTATAAATAGCATCCATTCTTACACTTAGTGTAAATAGCCGCTGCCTTTACATAAGGACTGGATGTAAGTAATGCTAGTAGTTTGAATCGCCACACCCCTGTTTTACAAACCTTTCTTGCATGCGATCAGCCATTTTGGTGACTCTGAATGGGCAGACAGGCCAATGTCATTTTTGGAGTACACACGGAACTGGTATTCTCTCCCTGGCATGATGTTACAGGCTGTGAAACGGTTGTTGAAGATACGGTCTGCTACAGTGTGCCAGGTCCTCTTGGTGGAGTCTCTCTTGGTCACCATGTAATGCAGGCGATCATCGCGTTTCTCATCTGGGGATGGTTCCCAGGAAACTGTCACCGTGCCCGGAACGTTCTCATCCAACTCTATGGGGCCTGGGGGCTTTGGCTCGTCTACACCAAAACAATCAGTCGTAGTTCATCAGGACTGGCAGATCAAGCCTATTACACATACATTCCTCTACATAGCAAGCTTGGTTGAGTATATCATCTATAAATCTACACTACCATTCAAAAACTTTTTTTGTAAGAAATTAGAACTTTTAATCAGCAAGGATGCATCAACTTAATCAAAAGTGTCTAAAGATTTTTAGTGTTTCAAAATATTTCAAATAAATATTATTTTAAACTTTCTATTCATCAAATAATCATAATAAAAATGCATCACAGTCTCTGCAAATATATTAAGCGGCACAGCTGTTTTTAGTATTGATAATACTTTAGTACTTGTTTTGCAACAAATCTGCATATTAGAGTGATTTCTGAAGGATCATGTGATGCTGAAGACTGCTTTGCCATCACGAGAATAAATAGCATTATTAATAATATTAAAATAGGAATAGGTTAACAGAAGCTTAGTAAACATTTCTCTTTGAGTTTTTTTTCAAAACAACCTTTCTGAAAATACTTTCTACTGTCCCAGTTTAACATGTAGAGCACCTATACGTTATTCTTAAGATGATTTCACCAAAAAGTACAAGCACTTTGGGTCTGTGGTAATACTAACAAAACATTGCATTGTTACGCCACTTATAGTGCCCCCACATGGCTATCTGTTTTTCAACCAGTGACACACTGGGACTATTTAGGAAAACATATTTTGAACACATTTTTTTCCATTCTATTGGGTGATGCCATTTATGATGGTACACTGGTTCCCTCATTTTACCTGTAACTCTAATCTCAATACTGAGGGTCTCTTGTCCCACAATGTTCTTGACTATGATGGTATAGATTCCTGTATCTGAGCGATCTGCAGATGGGATCAGGATCTGGGAACATCCCTCAGTATTGCTTATAGTGGCATGTTTGGACACAGGGGTACCATCTTTAAGCCAGATGACATCAGGACATGGGGAAGCCTGTAAAAAGGAAATATAAGTATCGGACATGTGGTCAATGCAAAATATAGTTTAAATGAGGGGAGTAGGAATTATCTGAATAGTGTATGGGAAGGGAGCATGATATAGCCTGGTTCATGGATATCAATTAGTGGACATAATATTCAGCAAGTAGTCCCAAATTATTAATATTATTATACATTTTATTTATAGGTGCCTTACACAACACTCAAGGACAATGTGCATCAGTGAAACAACCAATTATCAAACAATAGGGTAACACAGCCTACCTACAACTAAACACTACATAAAGCCTGCATAAATAAACAAGTTTTAATTCTAGATTTAAAAACCACAAGACTTTGACTATTAGGAATATCCACTGGTAGTGAATTCCATAGGTATGGAGCAGCATAACCAAGAACCTCGTGACCCCATAGAAGTTGTCAGATTGCTGGAAGTACAAGAATGAGTGCAGAGGCAGATCGTAAGATACGTGTAGGAGTATACGGAGGAGATCGGATAAGTATGAGGGAGCCAAATAATAAGTGACTTGTAAGTTAAAAGCAAGATTTTAAAATGTATGTGATATTTAACAGGGAGCCAATGTAGTACAGGAGAGATGTGCTTGGATAAAGAAGTTTTGGAAATAACTCGCGCAGCTGCATTATGTACTAGCTGAAGTGTTGTAAAGATTTAGATGGGAATCTATACAACAAGGAATTACAGTAATCAATTTGTGATGTTACTAAAGCGTGTACAAGGATAGCAGTACTCTTTGTGGAGAGTACCGGATGAAGATGATTAATATTTTGTTTATGGAAAAATGGAGAACGAGTGACGTTGTTAATATGAGCTTCAAATGTTTAAGTACTGTCCAAGATGAAACCCAGACTTTTAACCTGTTTATGATTTGCTGATGCAAGTCGCCACTACATTTTTGATCAAGGAATCGAGGAGGGGGAACAGGACTCTGGACGACAGCAGTTATATTTCATCCCTTCGCACCGCAGGCAGTATATAATGATCATCTCCCAAAAAGTGACAAACTTTATGTGATAAAAGTTCTAAACCCCTGGTTTGGTCTCTAAAAGTACTGTATGGTTTTAGTATTGCCCATTACCTCAAAGTTGATGTTGAATCGTGCAGAATTTGCAGCTCTGACCACCATGAAGCTCTTGATCTTAGAATCAGTGAATCTCGGTCTCACTAAGAAAAACAAGACATTGAGTTAATGATGTGGCATATCCAGTAAAGTTTTCAAAAATGAGAGGCAGTTATCTTTCTGACCATAGATAAGGTGACTCACCTGGAGGAGGCATAGCCAAGATGTAGTTGTCCAGATCCCGTGGCTCACCCTCTCCACCTTCATTGACGGCGATTACTCTAACCCAATACATTGCCATTGGTTTCAGTCCCTTTACAGTGTAGGAGTTCATGATGATGGCATTTGTGTTGCATCGATCCCATTCTGTGTTCTCAGCAGGCCTGACATCAATGAAGTATCCCTTGGCCTCATCCCGAACACCAGGCTCTTCTTTTGGTTTAGTCCAAGACAAGGACAAGGTAGTGTTGGTGGAGTCTGTCACTTTAAGGTCAATGACTTTACCAGGGGGCTCTGATAGGAAATTGAGACGAAAGCATTTGCATAAGAAAACGTGGAAAGAGAAATAAGGAAAAGTGCAAGAGGAGTTCAAATTAGCTTGCTATTTTGAAGCCCAGAAAATTCTGACCTAAATCTGCTATTTTTGCATATCTTTGAGGGGAGGCTACGGTTCGTTTTCCGAAATGTACAGCCTTGAGACTACTTATGCTGAATTCCTCTTCTCTTTTTGAAGATAATGAGCAACCGGAGAAATTACTCACTTTTGGGATCTCTTGCAAACACAAATTCTGAGGGGATACTTGGTTCACCAGCTCCAGATATGTTGATGGCGGACACACGGAACTCATACTCCAGTCCTTCAACTACATCTTTTACAGCATATTTCTTTGCTGTGGATGGTAATTGAGAGGTAAACATTACTAACAGGCAGTACTTTAAAGCAACTCATGTAAAAATGTAAGATACACACCCTGGATTGGCTCATCTGGTAGATTGACTTGGCCCCACAGGTTGCTTCCCTTCTTGCGTTTCTCTAAGTTATAACCCAAAATACTGGTTCCTCCAGTCTTTGTTGGAGGAGTCCATGTAAGGTTAATGCAGTTTTTGAAGGCACTGGCTACTTTAGGAGCAGATGGCTGACCAGGATATGCTGGAAAGTAAGACAATCAAGAGTTTTATATTAAGACGAGTCTGTATAGCGACTGACTAGCACAAGGCTACTCAGATATTTTGTTTTGTTTAGTAAGCCACCTTTAGTGCCAGCTTGCACATCCCCAGTCTCCATCAGTTCACTGATGCCCTCATCAGTCTCGGCTCTGATACGGTAACAGTATCTTCTGCCATGGTCAATATCAGTGTCTCTGTAGTGGGCTTCACCTGGGATCTGGCCTATCTTTTTCCATGTGTTGCGTCCAATTTGGTTACGCTCAAGTATGTAATGTTTAATAGGGCAACCACCGTTGTCTTTTGATGGTCTCCACTTGATCTCAATGCAGTTGGCAGATGCTTCAACGATCTCCAGTGGTCCAAGTGGGGGGGTGGGTTTATCTAAATGAGGTAAAATTTGTCAGGCAAAATAGAGAGTAATTTTGTTACCAAACTGTACTGCATTAATATTAAAAAATACAACCCGTTTAATTAGTTCACTTTTCTGTACTCACCAAGTACAACTAGATTAGTAATGGCTTCAACTGTGCCAAACTCATTTTTGACTTTGATTTTTATTTCCCCGGTGTCTTTACGCTGTAATTTGGTGAGAAGCAGGCGGCTTTCAGCCTCTGAAATCTCAATCTTGCAGTGAGAGTCTGGCGTGAGCTCTTCACCATCTTTGTACCACTGGACTTTGAATGGCTCACGGCCAATAAATGGAACTTTGAAGGAGGCTTTTTGATTGTGCTTGACCACAATTGGTTTTGTAAATTCTTCAATTTCCTTGGCATTGAATCGTGGTGGATCTTATCACACACACAAAAAAAAAAAAATATTGAAATTTGGAACATTTGCATATCTATTGGCACAAATTAGCAGATATTAAAAAACAAACCTTCAACAGCAATCACACATTCGGTTTTACGCCCATCAGCCTCAAATCGATATTTTCCAGCAAATTCTTCTGTTACTTTATCAATTTTCAGTTTATGAACCACCCCCTCTTTACTGATAGTCAACCCCTCAGAGGAGGCAGTAATCTATAGAGGAATTTGAAGAACAGTTTACACATGCACCATATATACCATTTCTCATATTATTTTTACTGTGGCTTCTTTATACCTCATCGCCATCTTTGGACCAGACACCATTACAGTCAGCACTGCTAAGTTTGCAGACCAGTTCAGCTGCTTCTCCTACAATAGCTTTAAAGTCTTCCAGCCCAGCAGAGAAGTGAACACCAGGATCTGCAGGTGATTTGTGAACAAAATTAGTAATTAATAATTCAAGCACGGTTATCATTTTGCTGCATGATGTTTGAGTTGTAGTCCACACACATTAATTGAGGCCTACTGTAGCAATTCTACACTTGTACACTTAGTAAGTATGGACTTACATATTTTATAGCATGTGTTAAAATGCATTAACTTTCATTTAAATGTGAATGAAAGTCAATAGAAATACGTGAGAAAAAAATATCAGGTGTATGATATCTTGCCATTGTCTTCAGTGCTGACTTCCTATCATCCGCATCTTCTTAGAATCCATCACGATGATGATAAAGACCAGTTATGAAGCATCTCTGAATGGCCGGTACACATGTAACCTGACTTATTTTAGAAATGCATTGTACAGACATTCTTTCCAATTCTAATAGTACATAATTATCACGATCTTGGTTGAAGTTGTTCAGTTGAGATAATTCTCTGAATTAGTAGTCACTCTAATTAAGCTTCACCACTAATGAGCAAATGATGGAAACCTTCTTGTTTTGGTGGTATTACCAAATAATATTGCTGTTCTATTAGATTAATGTGAATATTTCCCCTTTTCCCAATTTCGTGCTGTCTCTGGATACCATCCAAATGTAATTTGGTTCTTGTGCAGAATTTGCTTTAAAATCTCCAGGTAAATGCTGAGTCGCTTTCTTGCAACCCCAAGTGTTTTGACAATTAAAGATCTTGCTGGAATGACTTCTGATGGAATTTCCACGTCTTATAAGGCAAATCAAACCTTTAATTTGTCTTCTCGTAATTAAAGTTTGTAAAGTCCTATTTGGCTGCATTTATTAAGATCTAGTCATGTCCTGGTTCCTCTGATTAGTGAGCCAGGTGATTGGCCTTTAGCAAGACAAGCAAGCTTTGTGAAGACAATACAAGCGCATACTGATCTACACAAACAGCTGACACACAATGCATAAGAAATATCTGGCACATTAAAGACTGGGTGGATACTATTTTTTAAGTACATTTATTAATGTATTTTACAAAAAAAATAACTTTTTTTCCACAAAACTTGGTCCTCGCTTCAATTACTTACTGAGTTTTTTATTTATTTTATTTAAAGGAATAGTTTATTCAGAGATGTCCCTCCAAACCTGTATATTGTTGTTGTTGGTAAATACTGAAATTTAATTCATAAAGGTTTTTACATAGATCTTCCATGACAGTTCATCCAGGCTGTCAAGCACAAAAAAGCAGCATAAGTAAACCATATGATTATTTTTAGACAAACAAATACATAACTAAAACTCTACAATATACTGTAAAATAATTAACAAAAAAAATAAAAATTATATATAAAATGAAACAATTTTTCATTATTTGTATTATTCTTTGCCATAGAAAAAATAACAACATACAGGTTTGGAACGGGTTGAGGATAAATACATGTAAAGACATAATTTTAAATTTTGACTGAAATTATTACCTTAATAAACAAAGTTATCCAACGCCCACTAGCATCATGTGAAACAAACATTTTCTGCCCACTCCAAATCAACCTAATTAAAGAGGTTATTAAAGTTACTGATTACAACCCGCCTTGCTCAATTTATCCCTCACTTATTTTGAGCTTGCTCATCAGATATGCCTTCACAATGTTTCAACAAGTACATTATGTCCAAGAACTGCTGAAAGGAATATGCATATGCTTACAAAGACTGTTCTATAGCTGTTGGACCCAAGGGTATAATCTGTAAATGAGCGCTTAGGACAATGAAACTGTATCCAGCAAATCCTAAAGTGTGTTGTGAGATGTTTGGTCCTGCGGAAATAAGATCCAAAACATGTCCAGAATGGTTCAATTAAAGCTAAATTAAGTTAAAAAAGACTTATTCCTTCATAGAGTCTGTGATATAACAATTAAATGCTTTATAACCTCCCAAGTCCAATAAATACTTTTTTTGATTAACAATGTACTTAATAGGAATAGTGTTTGGATAACTTTGTTTATTGTTCAGATGGTGAGACTGAATTAGACCCAGAACTCCTACAAGGGACTGCACAGTTATTCCTGAGTATTCTGAATGACTTTGATATTTGCATGGCAGCAATGCCATTATTCAGTGTAACTTCAAACATCTCTTACCAACAACTGTCTCCGGAACCTGTGGGCCTTGTTTTTTACGGCCTGAACGCTTGCCAGCTTTAGCTGACACGTCCTTTTCATCTTCAGCTCCTTTGTCTTCCTCTGTAGCTTCAGTGCTGCCCTCTGATGGGCCTCCGGGTCCTGGTGGCTTCCCGGGGCCTGGTGGGTCCCCGGAACCTGAAGCGCTGCCAGAACCTGAAGCACTTCCGGACCCAGACGGGTTCCCGGAACCTGAAGGGTTGTCAGAACCTGACGGGTTTCCTGAATCTGATGGGTTACCGGAACCTGATGGATTACCGGAACCTGATGGTTTGCCAGACCCTGCTGGTTTTTCTTTATCTGATGGGTTACCTCCACCTTCATTCATGCCATTTGGTCAGTGGGTGAAGCATTTTGAAGATTGACATTAATATGATAAAGAGGTTGGAAAGAACATGTAGAATAAAAAGAAAAACACTTAAAACAAACAAGAACATTTAAGAAAACTGTGACAAAAACCACCACAAAAATACAAACGATGAACATTTTCCGAGGTCGTGCCTCTAGACATGCTGAATCTGCAGTTCTGTTGCTTTTGTGCCATGCTGGGTAATTCCACCCAAAATAAAATCTCATTGGTCGAAAACAATTCTGCTCCACAAAGCTCTATATTAAACGTCAAATATTCTGATTTACGTACATTTTTGTATTACAAGACAATGGAAAATGCATATAACATGTTAAGCATAACGATAATGTTTCTGGTGTTTTTTCTTCCTATTAAATCATTTGTTATGGCTGTGTATATTATAAATAGAATTCTCCAGATCAAAAATAGAATGCCATAGTGCAATTATTTATTTTTAAGAAAGTTGCTGCACTAGCACAACCATTCAGAACATGATGTTTAATATAAAACTTTGGAGAACACAATATAGCCAATGAGATTTCACAGTGGGAGAAGCTACCCAGCATAGCACTACAAACATAGAAACCAAATAATCACATAGTTTTTTGAAACGCTGCACACTGACACAGAAAAGCCAACACCACACACAACAGGTACTTGAACAACAAATAAATGACACAAACAAACAATTAAGACAGACAAACAGAATAGCACATTTAGCTGAAACAAATATGGATTTTATGGAACATTCAATGATAGAGAAAATAAAAAGATTGATTATTGGATTTTGTTTTGTTCCGTTTGATGACCTCATATTATTGGAAATTACATTAGTCGTAATAATATTTTTTCAGCACTCCCCCCCCATGTTAAATGTATTATTATTTAAATATATATATTAATCATTGAAAATTAATAATCATGCTTAAACAATCATTTTATAAAAAAAGGTTGTGAATGTTACATGAATGTTACAAAATCTTTCTCGTGATCAATATTTTATCAATCATTCAAGTAAAAGCTATTTGTGTTACTGTTGACACACGTTTTAGTTTAGTAAACTAGTTTCTGTAATCACAGCACATGATTTTAATATAAATGAGCCGGATTTAGTGTATTCATCCCACACTCTTACCAGTCACTGTGTCTGGTATCAGTGGGCCTTGTCTTACACGAGTACGGCCCTCGGCTTCCCCTTCCATGATCACATCTGGAACTGTACTGGATGTGTTTGAGTTTCCTATCATGATTGTTGATGTAAAGTGTGAATTAATCAGCACAAGATGTGCAATGCTTTGATTGTGTTGTGAGTGTTTCCCACTTGAGCTACAGTAAAACAACTCTAGGATGTAGGGGTGTTGTGATGATTGCATATGTATGTGCAGAGTAACATCAGCTTATAAGTTAACAGAAAGTTGTGTAAGGATGTTGCACAAAACAAAGCCCTGTCGACACTTCAAAAAAAGGCAATAAGAGTTTTGTAAAAAGGTATCGATAATATAAATTGTGTAAAGATAAATAAACAGGTATCAGTATTGTTGCTGAATGGAGTGTGTGTGTGTGTGTGTGTGTGTGTGTGTGTGTGTGTGTGTGTGTGTGTGTGTGTGTGTGTGTGTGTGTGTGTGTGTGTGTGTGTGTGTGTGTGTGTGTGTGTGTGTGTGTGTGTGTGTGTGTGTGTGTGTGTGTGTGTGTGTGTGTGTGTGTGTGTGTGTGTGTGTGTGTGTGTGTGTGTGTGTGTGTGTGTGTGTGTATACAGACACTACTGATGATGTGTGTGTGTGTGTTGCAAATATTAAGCAAATATTGAACAATCAATAGATAAAAATGTCATGACTATGTTGCGAAATGCCGTAAGACTGGGTTGTGAATCATTTCTGAAGGATCATATGACCAGAGTAACTAATGGCTGCTGAAAATTCAGTTTTGCCATAACAGGAGCAAGTTAAATAAATTGAAAACATTTATTTGAAATTATAAATATATTTTGTAATATTACTGTTTTTAATTTGACTGTATTTTTGATCAAATAAATGCAGCCTTAGTCAGCATAAGATACTTCTTTCAAAAACATAATCAAATATTGCTTTTGAACAGCATTATACATAAACAATACTGTATGTATGTATATGTGCTGCATGAAAGTTTGGCCTGCTTTGCCAGACTCTATATTTTCTGTAGGAAACCAATCACTGCTGAAATGTTACACTACACATTTTTTAAATGAGAAATAAAAGCAAGGAATTTGTATAGTGTAGATATATTTAATGTCTCCTTGTATAATTCCTTACCTACGACAGTCTCTGGTACAAGAGGTCCTGCTCTTTGACGCTTCTTGTCTCCTCCCTCACCACCGCTTCCTCCAGAACCATCAGCTCCTCCGGCCCCACCTGCAGCTCCAGCTCCTCCAGTCCCGCCGGCTCCTCCAGCTCCACCAGCACCTCCGGCTCCATCAGCTCCTCCAGCTCCACCGGCTCCATCAGCTCCAGCTCCACCAGCACCTCCGGCTCCATCAGCTCCTCCAGCTCCACCAGCACCTCCAGCTCCACCAGCTCCTCCAGCTCCACCTCCGGCTCCATCAGCTCCTCCAGCTCCACCGGCACCTCCGGCTCCTCCAGCTCCCCCAGCTTGTCCAGTAGCTCCTGCAGCACATACTGCTCCTACCACCGCTGCAGCACCACCTCCACCTACAGCTCCAGCCTTCCCAAGACTTGCTGCCGCAGCAGCTGCCTGTGCAGTCAACGCAGCCCCTGCCGCAGCCCCTGCCGCAGCTGCTTGCTCAGCACTCAGACCTTCACTTAAGGCCTTGAGTTCAGCCTGCTTCCTGGCCTCCTCCTCAGCACTGGCTTTGACTTTAGCTGCTGCAGCCCGAGCAGCTGCTTCTGCTGCGGCTGTAGCTTCAGCCTCAGATTTACCTTTGGCTTTAGCTGCGGCACGAGCATCCTGTGCAGCTTTAGCAGCAGCTGCGGCTGCGGTAGCTGCCACCGCTTGTGCCGCTCCGGCTTCAGCTGCAGCTCTTGCTTTAGCTTCAGCTTCTACTGCTTCTCTTTCAGCCTGGAGTTTCTTAGCAGCCTCCAAAGCTTCTGCTATCTCCTTCTTGTTCCTCTCTGCCTGCTCAGCCGCAAGCTTCATTAAGTCTTCACCACCACCACCTGCCTGAGTAGTTTTCCGTGCTTTCTTCTTACCCTTTGTTGCAGGATCTTTGTCAGCTGGTGTGGAAACAATAATACAAACAGATTCATATTGAGTTTAAGCAAGTTAATAAAATTACAGGATCTAGTACAAATATATTCAATAAAAATTACTCATTACAGAATTAAAACACAATACACTGACTTTAAAGATATATTTTGTAATGTCTTTATTTGTGGGCTTTTTAAAAATATATAATTTGTTGTTAATATGAATTTATATAAAGCAATTATTATTAATTTGACTACTTTTTTAATTAATTGACAACCTTATTTTCCAATAAAAGAGCTGGGATTATTTGTAATTTATTATTTAATCAGTGTATCGTGCAATTAAATTATTTTTAGCCACTTCATTTAGTATAACTAATTGTAATAAAAATGTATATAATGTGGAAATAAAAACAATGCACTGACTTAAAGGAATAGTTCACTGAAAAAAATTAAATTAGTCATTTTTTGCTCACTCTCAAGTTGTTCCAAACCTGTATGAATTTTTGTCTTCTGATAAACATAAAATAAGATATTTGGAAGAATGTGAGTAACAAGCAACCCGGTCTCATAGGAAATACGTTCCTCTAAGTGCATTTCCGCAACACCGTTATTATGTACCTCACTGCATGTTTCAAATCAGTTTCAAAGTGAAACGTCCAGTGGGTGGCGCTAAAATGCGGGTTCAATACATTTTTGATGCATTGATATAGGTATGCATTGCTGTGTTTTTATTATGTTGCTTCAGGAACATATTGCAGTAGTCCATAGTGCAAATATCTGGGTGTCGCTTAAAGTTCTAAACCTTCAACCCTGTTCCTGGGGACCCACTATCCTGAAGAGTTTTGCTACAACCCTTATCAAACACACCTGAAGCAGATAATCAAGCTCCGCAAGACTGCTTGAAAATTGCAGGCAGGTGTGCTGAAGCAGGTTGGAAATAAACTTCCCAGGAGAGTGGGTCCTCAGTCAGGAGCAGGGTTGAAGACCTCTGCTCTATGGGCCTTTTTCACAGTCCGTATTTGAAAACCGGAAACTTTGAGTAGTTGTGTAAATTAACTTCCGCTGTAGCTTGGATGAATGGCAATGCCTGTAGCACGAGATTGTTGTTATTTATTAATTAACTATTCATTATAGATGTTTCATTAAAACATATTAACCACAGTTTTCAATCATTAATCGGGTATGACGAAACAAGGATAATTTTTCTCAAAATATTCCAACATGTATTTCATGATTTAAATGGGAGCGCAAAGGCGTACGTATGCACAATACTTCAGAGACAGACCCGATTAATGATTGAAAACTGTGGTTAACATGTTTTAATGAAATATCTATAATGAATTGTTCATTAATAAATCACAACAACCCCGTGCTATGGGCATTGCCATTCATACAGGTTACAACGGAAGTTATTTTACACAACTAATCGAAGCTTCCGGTTTTCGAACGCGGACTGTGAAAAAAAACTATTTTGCAGCCCCCCTGCACCTTTTGTATATCTCTCTTATCTAACACCTGATTCCACTCATCAGCTCGTTAGTAGAGACTGCAAGAACTAAATTGGGTGTGTCTGATTCGGGAGACATAGAAAATGTGTTTGGGAAGCACTGCCTTACACCAATCCCAACCATAAACCTACCCGATAATGTTAACAAATGCAAAACTGAAAAAAAATAGTATTTGCTGATGCAACCATGCCATTTTAACTCCCTTATATGCAGGTTTGAACTGTTTTGTCGAACCGTATTTTATCAGGATTCATACCGGAGCGTTTCACCTTTTAAGCACAACTCCATAGTGCGAGAGCTACCTAGCAAACATACTGAACATGAAAACCCATATATATGAAGCTGGATATGTGACGCTAACCTACAAAGTTATCAGTTCTCAAATGTTGTAGCTCGTTAAAATTGTTTTGAATTAATAACACAATATTCCTCAAGTAATTGTGTGCAAATTAGGCTTTATTAATCAAAACTGTGGACCTGCAAATCATAGTTTGTGTATGAAAAGGAATACAAGTTGTCAAGTTCTACTGCCTCTAGTATTCATTTCAACTGGAAACTGCAGTGATTTGTCCGTATAGGTACACTTTTTCAGTTTTGCAGAAATGTACTTCCTAAAGACACGTATTTCCTATGAGACCAGGTAGGTAACAATACAGTTGCCGTTCCCACTGACTTTCATAGTATGGAAAAAAGAGTCCAGAAACTGTTTAATTACCAACATTCTTCAAAGTATCAGTTTTGTTCAGGAGAAAATAGAAATGCATACAGGTATTGTATATGTTATGTTCAAATATATGTGCAATGAATTTAATTAATCAGCATGATACATTTAATTTGATTACTTTTTTATTGATAGGACCTATTTCTACTAAGTGAAAAAAGTTGTACTTACCTTCTATAATCAGCCAAGCACTGCTAGACTTCAGGCCAGCTATGGCAGCATAGATTCCAGCATCCAAAGGCATACAATCAATAATTCTCAGACTGTGGACCAGTTTATCTTCAGAACAAGTAATCTCATATTTTTCATTGTTAGAGAGAGGTGTATTTTTTAGGGTCCAAGTAATCTTACTAACGGGCTGAGTTAAAACACACTCAAAGATGGCATCCTCTCTCTCTTTGGCCGTCACCTCCTTAATCTTCAGGGCAAAGTCCACAGGGGGAACTGTTTTAAATATGGATAAACACACCTCAGTCAATCCATGGCATTATGCATTCTGTAAAAACACTGCTGAGAAGACCAGCAAAGCTGGTTTTAAATTTGGGTGTCTCCACTAGGGACTCAACTAGCTTAAACAGCATGACTTGCTCGATTATCAATGCAAATACATTAGTAAAAAACTGACTTGGCAAATAAATATTATTATAATGTTAGTGTTGCTAAAACTGTGTATACATGTTTAGAAGCAAAAGACAATTTATAATAGCAGACCAGAAACATCACATGCTGACTTTAATGTAACTGTCCGGTGTGGAACCTAACAGATGCTTCCAGTGTAGACAGCTTTATTGGTTATTATGGTATCGATTTAGTTTTGGGGCATAACGGCGCATAGCTCACATCTAGTGTAGATGTGTTTTTATGTTGGTTAACCAGCCATAGAAACACCAAGGCAGCTTAGACAGGCATGGGAAGTCGTGCTGGTCTTTTCAGCAGGAGGTTAACTGACAAATAGACAAATGTGCTGCAAAAAAACGTACTCTTGAAATCCGTTGAAAATATATTGACACCCTCAACATCCACTTGATAGATTCCAGCATCTTCTGGATTGAGGCTTTTAACAGTGAAGATGTACTTCTTGCCAACTTGTTTTAGACCGTGTTTCATGTCAACTTCAACGTCTTTGCTGAATGGAATCATGACGCCATCCTGAACAAGAGGTAAAGAGTAACTGTGATGAATGTCAATGATGCATATAGAAAAATGAGACAAAAAAATAAAAATAAGACTGGTTCTCTAAATTATGCTGGCTGAATAGGTAGCACTAGTGCAGTGTCATTTGTGTAGCATAAAACAGGCTTTTAATTTGAAAAATATGCAATGTCACAGTCAAGTACAGTAACGATAAAATCAACCTTCATACCCATATGCAAATACATGTTAACATATCGTCTTTGTTTTTCATAATAGTAAATTATTTACATTTAGTATATTATGGCTTAATATGTCATTATCCAGTCAAGTAATTGAAAACAAAGTAATAATAATTTAAAGGGGTCATATGACGTTGCTAAAAAGAACATTATTTGGTGTAATGCAATGTGTTTATGCGGTTTAAGGTTAAAAAACACATTATTTTCCACATACTGTACATTATTGTTGCTCCTCTATGCCCCGCCTTTCTGAAATGCAGATTTTTGAAAAGCTCATCCTTCTGGGAAACAAGGCGTGCTCTGATTTGCCAGCTATCCAGTGCGTTGTGATTGGCCGAATACCTCAAGTGTGAGACGGAAATGTTACACCCCTTAGCATGTTGTGATGAGACTAAAACAATAAAACCCACTATAAACAAAGCATTTGTTGGGGCATCCAGTGGGGACATAATTACTGATTATAATGACTTTTTATGTGGTGCGATGCAACGCGACATTACCATGTCTGCATTTGTGATCAGAGAAATGAAAAACATCAACCACTACACTACACAGCTCAAAACTCGCATTTGAATAGTCAATGGCCAATTCTTTAAATAAGAAAATGTACTTGCAGTCTGAGTCCAAAGTGCCAGACTGTCCTTGCAAAGTTGGAATTGCCCCACTTTATAGAAAAAAACTTTGAGCATAGCTGGCAGGCTACTCCCAGGTTCAGGAAATAGTCCTCTGTAAAATGCGCTGCACACACTCTAATATTTGGGTTGAACTGTTCTGGAACAGTGTTGTAAATACAACTTAACTACTGATTTCTAGTTGTGTCCTCTTTTGGAAGCCCAAAGAAAGTAGTTTTGCTTTTACAATGAAACACAGCATCTCCAGGATATGGCGCCGGCGGCAACACCAATGCTACAGCAAGAATAATAGTTCTGCCTTCTTTCTTTGCATATACATTTGGGCAGTGTTTTGCAGATCTTCCCACACCGTGACGTAGACATGTGGGGTCGTGTTTGAATGAGCCGTTTTAGGTGGGCGTAGTCGAATCTGATCTTTTATAAAGAATATCTCTGTGGTTTTGAGACTTTAGTCTTTGCAATTTCAGGGATGTTATCTAAGCATGAACAGCTTGTAACACTCCAAAGAGAAAGGAAAACTTGAAATCGCATCATATGACCCCTTTAATAGTACGCCACCTACTGGACTGAAGTGTGAAGCGTTGGATGGAGTCCAATTATGTCCGCCCCGATTTTACAGTTAAAATTTACTTAAATATCGGGGTTCTTTTTCAGATATTATAGTATACAGGTGCATCTCAATAAATTAGAATGTCGTGGAAAAGTTCATTTATTTCAGTAATTCAACTCAAATTGTGAAACTCGTGTATTAAATAAATTCAATGCACACAGACTGATGTAGTTTAAGTCTTTGGTTCTTTTAATTGTGATGATTTTGGCTCACATTTAACAAAAACCCACCAATTCCACTATCTCAACAAATTAGAATACTTCATAAGACCAATAAAAAAAAAAATTTTTAGTGAATTGTTGGCCTTCTGGAAAGTATGTTCATTTACTGTATATGTACTCAATACTTGGTAGGGGCTCCTTTTGCTTTAATTACTGCCTCAATTCGGCGTGGCATGGAGGTGATCAGTTTGTGGCACTGCTGAGGTGGTATGGAAGCCCAGGTTTCTTTGACAGTGGCCTTCAGCTCATCTGCATTTTTTGGTCTCTTGTTTCTCATTTTCCTCTTGACAATACCCATAGATTCTCTATGGGGTTCAGGTCTGGTGAGTTTGCTGGCCAGTCAAGCACACCAACACCATGGTCATTTAACCAACTTTTGGTGCTTTTGGCAGTGTGGGCAGGTGCCAAATCCTGCTGGAAAATGAAATCAGCATCTTTAAAAAGCTGGTCAGCAGAAGGAAGCATGAAGTGCTCCAAAATGTATTGGTAAACGGGTGCAGTGACGTTGGTTTTCAAAAAACACAATGGACCAACACCAGCAGATGACATTGCACCCCAAATCATCACAGACTGTGGAAACTTAACACTGGACTTCAAGCAACTTGGGCTATGAGCTTCTCCACCCTTCCTCCAGACTCTAGGACCTTGGTTTCCAAATGAAATACAAAACTTGCTCTCATCTGAAAAGAGGACTTTGGACCACTGGGCAACAGTCCAGTTCTTCTTCTCCTTAGCCCAGGTAAGACGCCTCTGACGACAACTGTAGCCAAATTCCTTGACACGTCTGTGTGTGGTGGCTCTTGATGCCTTGACCCAGCCTCAGTCCATTCCTTGTGAAGTTCACCCAAATTCTTGAATCGATTTTGCTTGACAATCCTCATAAGGCTGCGGTTCTCTCGGTTGGTTGTGCATCTTTTTCTTCCACACTTTTTCCTTCCACTCAACTTTCTGTTAACATGCTTGGATACAGCACTCTGTGAACAGCCAGCTTCTTTGGCAATGAATGTTTGTGGCTTACCCTCCTTGTGAAGGGTGTCAATGATTGTCTTCTGGACAACTGTCAGATCAGCAGTCTTCCCCATGATTGTGTAGCCTAGTGAACCAAACTGAGAGACCATTTTGAAGGCTCAGGAAACCTTTGCAGGTGTTTTGAGTTGATTAGCTGATTGGCATGTCACCATATTCTAATTTGTTGAGATAGTGAATTGATGGGTTTTTGTTAAATGTGAGCCAAAATCATCACAATTAAAAGAACCAAAGACTTAAACTACTTCAGTCTGTATGCATTGAATTTATTTAATTTCACAATTTGAGTTGAATTACTGAAATAAATGAACTTTTCCACGACATTCTAATTTATTGAGATGCACCTGTACAATTTTGAACCAATGTTATTATAGTAAACTAAAGCAAAAATCTTAAAAAAACTAAAATAAACTGAAATAAAATAAAATAGAAAAAACTTTTAACTTTTACAAATGGTGACAAAATTACTAAAGCTATAAGTAAAATTAAAATTACAAAAATAAAAACTATAATAAGTATTTCAATGATACTGAATAATACTGACATGAACCATTTGTGGCTGTTTGTTGATTATCACAGATGATGAGAGCTCAATGAGAGGCATTGTTTTTGTAGCATTGATCTATTGTCCCAGTCCCACCTTTTTTTCACTGGTATTTCACATCCTCTGATTCACAGTTCTCACCTTATACAGAAAAATGCGGCTGTTGGGGTCTTTGAGCTCCATTTCCAGCTCAAATGTTGCAGAATCCTCAGATTTCACCTCAATGGGCTTGAGATTACCGATTTGTTGGATGAACTAAATCAGTGAAACAAACATAACATAACAATTGGTCTCCAGATTTGAGCATCCAGTCATGAAAATGTGAGAAACCTTCTGTAATTTTGGCAGCTCTTTACCTGTGCCTGCTCCTCTTCTCTTTCCTTCTTCAACTCGACCAGTTTCTTCAGCATGCGACGGAAATCAGTGATGCCATACTCGATGCAAATGCGCTCATAGTCTTTCTTCTCAGCACTCAGCAGCAATTCCCATACAGAGTCGTCAATGTCACCTTCCTTTTTCTCAACTTTTTTGCCAGCACTTTTGTAATGACAAATATGAACTTCAGGCCAAATGCTAGCACTTAACTGGGTTAACGTGACTGATGTTTTAATATGAGATGGACTAATTAACTATGTCAAGAATGAAACGTATAAATAGAGCATAAAAAGAAACTGCACTGCTGATGACATGGCATTAATGTAATGGAAACAAATGTCTCACCCTCTCCTGAGCATCTTTCTTAACTCTGTTGGGTCACCTGCTGGAGCTTCAAAATGCAATCAATAAACAGAAGAAAGTGGATGCTTACGTGTGCATTATTCAATGTCAAAGTATCGAATTAAATATATTTCCTTTATGATCAACTGCCATGCTAAGCTGTAGAAAATCAGATACCAAAAGGTTACAATAATCGTACCTGCTTCACCCTTTTGCAATTCTTTCTCCTTTTTGAATCCAACTGAAAAGAAAAAGAAAATATTGTGTTTGCAGCTATTTATGAGTTCTGCTTTCTGTGTGGATAGAATAAGAACTTAGCAATGAAATAAACAAGTAGGGCTTTTAAGATGTGTGTGCCCTACCTTCAATTATATTTAGGACAACAGTGCAAACAGCTTTTCCATATTCGTTTGAGGCATAGCATTTGTAAGTATCGGCTTCATCACAGCTCACTTTTGGTATCTGCAAAAGTAGATGAAAAATAGGTTGTGTTGATGAATCGAGGGCAATAATTGAATTACAAAGATAATGAAATGAACATTTAAAGGTGAAGTGTTTAATATCTGAGCGGTTGAAGATAATAATAATGACTGTTTCCACAACAGGTTTCTTGATCACTCGCCTCATCCTCTGCCAAACAGGAAGTCCTGCCCCAAAATTGTGCTGGTTGTGACAATGATGCTATGTTGGGCTGCTCAAACAACTGACGCAAGCAATGCTTTAATGGCACAGGGCAACAGAGTTTACACTTTCTGCGGGAATCATCCTACTTACAGTCTCTTCACATTAAGCTGGGATATGAGAAGGCATTTTAAAATGAAACCATTATACACTTCACCTTAAATGTTAAGTAGAGGATTTCAAGTGAAGCTAAAAGTCTGTGCTTACCTCCAAAGTGTATTCATTAGTTGTTGGGTCAAATTTGCTTTGAAACTTTTGGGGATCATTCATTTCTCCTTTCGCTCTTCTCCAGGTTACAGTGGGTGATGGGTTTCCAATCACTTTGGCTTTAAAAATGGCTAGTTTCCCTGCATTATGAAAATTAAAGTTGTTATAGACTTTTTATGAAGTAGAACTTTCAAAAAATGAATTCTTGTTCCTTGAAATAATTGTTGTTTAATTTGCAGTAATCTTCCATTTGTTTTCAATTCTGTGAACATTTACCAGAGAATATGTGCCGGTGCACTACTACTCAAAAGTTTGGACACACTTATCTGAATTTTAGGATGTTCATTATGAAAAATGGTTGATGGTACGGTATATGCCTAAATGCTTGAAATAAGTTTTGTATAATACATTGTATACATTTATTCTACAAAACTAATATAACCTATATAAATTGAGCCTATTGGTGGATTTCTTTACAAAACAAACATGTTAATAACAATTCAACAAGTGCCCAGCATACTGTATATCTACAGTATATAATAATATTGAATTTAAAATGCATCCCAGGATGCACCTTGTGAAGTTGTTTGAGAGAATATCCATAGTGTGCAGAACTAGCAATATTTCATAGTTCTGATAACTTTGCTATTGTTATGAAAATAAAAAATAGTAATAATACTGAATAAGTAGGTGTGTCCAGTCTTGATCTGAGAATGTATTTTAGGTACCGATATTAATATTTACAATTAGGTTCCATTTTTTAACATTAGTTAACTGTATCATGAACTAACTATGAAGTTACTTATAAAGCATTTATTTGATGTAAAATGTACTAATATATTGTTAAAAACAAAAGTGTTATCCGGTAGAATTATTCAAGTTATCATGAACTAATAATAATGCACATAAGATGAACAACTATTAATATTACTGCTCATTGTTAGTTTATGTTACTTAATGCATTAACTAATGGGACTTTATTGTAAAATCATACCATATTTGATTTAATGCTTATTAGAAATGTATAACATGGCTGACATTGTTCTGTTTTTCAAGAGACACTCTTAGTTGTATTGCAGAAGATAGTTTGGCAAAGTCAAATGGTTTAGATGCAGGCAGAATAAAGGGCAAAAACCTATAGCCAGCAAGGTTACATTAAAAACATAAATGAAGGCATACATTACACATTTGTGGTCTTGCTCTATGCATTTCAAACTAGCATGAAATGGGAGATATGCTATTTGATTTATTTACCATGGTGCATATATAGCTGTGGTAAATGTTAAAGTTGGGGGATGAGCAGCGAACTTGATAAAACACTCATCTACTGCGTAAATTAAGTCGTGTAGCTGCACAGCTTAGATATTTAGGGCCGTGAATATGTGAGGTAATCCTCTGTACGTGCTGCTAGCTTTTTAATTTTACATCCAGGATCATTTAGCTCTCAACTGTCGCCTCTAATCATATTTGCTTTCACTTTTGTAGATTCTTCTCTTTTAATGTGCTTACCTTCTTGAATGGTTAAAGCGATGGGTTTACGCGTGAAGTCTGGAGTTGTCATCCCCTCGGGAAGTTCCTCAATGTACTGAGTAATCATAACACCGGGAACCTTAGATCTCCGTTTGATGCCTGAGAGAATCCACATTCAGGGTACAATGTCAGAACATCAGGAGAAACAACACAGCGGGTGCACGGTGATGTAACACATGCTGAATAATCATCTGCACAACTCTAGTCCATGTATTGAAAAACATTTGACAATCTCTGTACATAATATATTTTTAAGAGGGGATCTAAGACATATAATGATATTTGCACCAGTGATAATTTACTTCTTGATTTACTTAAAATATGCAGATTCAAACACATTCCCAAATGTATAAATAGAGGATTAAACCGGGGCTGTTGTCACAATGTTCTGACTATCACAATGTTCAATGGTGACTATTTCTCAAAGTAGGTTTATTTTTGAAAATCATTGTCTGTATTGTCATATGTCTTACATTCACACCATTAATAATCCAAAATATATAGTTCACTGAACACACTAGAATTTTTTTTTGTCTTGTTAAGCCATTTTGTCACACTTCTTAGACTCATACAGCAAAATATAAACAGTATACCAATTGTAAGAGGGGAAAATTAAGAAAAATGAAACAGCAAAAATATGAAACATCACACACAAAAATATAAAACAATTTGTTTTGTAAATATTGTAATTAATTGAACTAAATCCTAGCATTTATGTGACAACTTGCCCCCACCAAAAAAAATAAATGAATTGTATTGAGAACCTCCGGTTAAACCACTGATATATACATATTTATTATATTATATTGATCAGTGGGTTAAACCACCTATTGGTTATTTTAAAATAAGGGACAATATTTTCTTAACATTATGTTTCAACACTGGAAAGAAAAAAGTCTTTTCATCGTGTCTTTAAATGACAGCAATCTGAACATTCATTTGATGTGCATTCTTATTTGTATTTGACTGTATATTATGATATACTGGATAATATTATATACTTGATATGTTATGATATATAATTTGGTACATATGATATGTTATACATGATATGTTATGATATATGATATGAAGATATACTGGATAATATTATATACTTGATATGTTATTATATATAATTTGGTACATATGATATGTTATACATGATATGTTATGATATTATATGATATATGATATGAAGATACACTGGATATCATGACATGCATGCAGATGTTCAGGTTGCTGTCACTCGATTACCTTACCTTGTCTCTTGACCGGTAGAATTTCCAGTCCTGGTACAGTAGACACACAACATTACAGTACAACAGCAACGAAGGAAGGGGAAACAAAGAAGGAGAACACAAAATTGTGAATCCTGGCATTTTTTTCCTTTTTCAGGTTTGAACGAAAGACAAAACGACTCACAAATACGACCAAAACACAAGACGGGGAAAAGACGAGGAGGTTAAACCAATACAACACAAGTGGTTGAATGTGAGATAACAATAGACAAGACTAGAGAAAAAGCAGACAGACTGGGAACCTGTTTCACACAGCATACATAATCAGCAGGTGATTATTCTGGTTACAGTATTCACACTGCTGCCTATCGGAAGTATACCTGCGAGTTTTTGCACAATGTATGCGCGCTGAACCAAGAAGGTTATATGGTGAAAAAATAGGCTACTATAAGCCAATTTTAAGACAGTCTTTTTAAATATGTGATTTTTAGAGGCAATATAAATAGAGAATATAAAAGAGTGAACTTTCTCACACCCCGCGGAAAGATGCAAGCCGGGCTTGATGTAAGTTTCACAGTTAGGCTGCTGTATAGTGAATCTGACAGAATGAAGGTGATGTAAGCATAGTGCAATTAAATACTTGATTCTTTTTAGCAACGTCCAGCAACATTGTGCCATAGAGATATCCGCTCACGGCACTACTGTCATGTCTCGTGTCAGTCACATCGTAGGCTCGCGTGTTTTTATTTTTATTATTATTATTAAACATTTGCTCGTAGGCTCGCGCTTTATACAAAAGCAAATGGCGTTCATGTGCGTCACAGTTACCAATTAAAGTTGCTGTTTTTTACTCTTCTTAAATTTGTGTGAAACAGGCCAAAACGGACAGATATGTTGTCACCGAGGATATTTTTATGTCCTCTAACTTATATGTTATCACCCATGATGAATGTAAAAAAGGAGAGGCTCATAATTAACATAAGAAAAAATAAATAAAAGAATAAAAAGGTCTAATTAAATAAGGTAAAACAAACCCCCTCCTCAAAGAAAATGAAATAAACGAAACAAGTGAGAAAAAATAGAAATGGAAATAATCAAAGAAAATAAATGTAAAATGGGTGGATTTTTTATAATAAAAAAAGGTCTAATGATGAAATGTAAGAGCTGTTGTGCATACAGGTTCGATTTCGACCTGGTCCAGGTCTCCCTCTCCTCTTTTCGGGCTCTTTTTACTGTCCTTTCTCTTCACGGGCACTTCACATTCTGGTTGGTTGATTGTTGTCCCTCACATCCATGGTTACATGATTCAAAGAAACCCTCACTGAATCACAGCAAATGCTCACGGGGCTGTTTAGTGAGCTTCCACATGAAGGGCGCACTAGGCACTGATGAAGGCTTTGATTGCATAAGCCACATTCACAGCCTCCACTTCATTTACAGCTTGTGCACAGTAGCCAGTTTCCAAACCCACAACCTACAACTTTAACCAGCTGTTTGATCATTCGTGTGTTGAAATAAATTTGTGTGGCTAGGTTAGACTCAACACTTGCTTTTATCTCGCTCTTCTAACCCCTCAGGGACATATATATTATTCACTTTACCATGGAGAGGAGGTCATTAGATTTTATCTGAAAAATCCGGCAATGCATTTTAACGCAGCTGCTTACTGAGGTAGAGCTTTTCTAAATGAGACCCAAGTCCTATCAAGTGTGTCAAATTCCATTGCTATACTCTCATCATTATGAATACAAAGAAAACTGATTAACTAAATGACATCTTCTGGGAATAGTGACCATTAAGAAAGAAATAGAACGAATTACAAAATAAAAAAGGATGTTTTTTTCACCATGTGTTTCTCTAGCTGGTCTTCGTGGAGAACATGGCTGGATTTGTTGTTTCAGTAATTCAGTAATAGAGCAGTTGGACAAGGTTCGGTGCCGGTGTCAGCCTGCCATATGGGAAAGAGAGAACAATTATATTGTTCTTACCGCCTTGCCCGGCAGCAGTTGGATCTAAAACCTTGGCTTTTTTCATCATCTTGATGCAGTCCAATGGCTCAAGAATTCAGAAGCTTCTCTGGGTCTGAGAAAAGCAATATGAAAGGTCAATTCAATTTCAGTCTTATTAAACATTTGGATAGATTAAAAATGTTTGCACAAAACAAGATGCAATTAGAACATGTATAAAAAAGCTAATTTTATGAATAAGTCTGTCTAGGATATTCATCCCATGTGCTTCTGCAACACTTATCCTCATTAAGCAGACACCTCAAAATAGGTAAAACTGGACATTTGCACATTTAAATAGCCTATTAAATTCAAACAGTTTAGGGAAAGAGCAATTCAGGTGAAATAGGCACAAAGATGAAGCAAAGTGGGACGACGGTTATCCCATCTGTTGAGATGTGATGCAGTGTGACAGTGCAGTGCATTATGTTCCATTAGAGAGGCTTTGGGCCTAGTCAGCAAAACCTCCACGGCTCTAGTCATTCATCTTTTCAAATCCACTCACATATACGGTTCATATCCACTCAGTGTGTCCTCACTAGTATACTAGCACTAGCATAGCACTAATACTGGATTTTGACATGTTTGGATTTAGCTGTCTCCTGCATGGAGACATATTGGCTTTGAGGAGGAAAGCTGAAAATATTTTAGTGAGCATGTGTTCAAGATTCTTAGCTTTGCTCCAAAACCTAGTGTGCTGTCTACTACCTACATTAAATGTCTGTCTGTGTGAACAAACGGTAGACAGATGTCTTTGATTCCTGTGCACTGCTTTTTAAGACACAGTGACAAGTTAGCTAGCTCCTTTTGAAATCAAGAACTTATCGTGTATGAACTTACCCCATAGCGTCCTAACTGAAATGAAAGCTCATAAGTGACTTGAATTGAAATGCTCTTCAATTGATTTCAGTGGAATTTGGAGTTAGCATGTAACTTAAACCACATTGTAGTAGTCAAACAAGCATAAAAATGCATAGCACACAGAAATATTTGGCAAAAAAAATTTTTTAAATAAATTGTTTGATTGTTCTAACATTTTTTCAGTATTGAATTAAAAATGACAATTTACTTTTTACTCAGCGCCCATTTCTGCCAAGAAAAAAAAAAAAAAAGCTAATTGTGACTTTGAATTGTGAATTCAGATTTTTTTTCTGAATTGTCTCAAATTTCAAACTTTTTTAATATAAACTGCGAGGTATAAATGCATAAAAATGTTAGAAATTGCTGTTCTACATTTAACTCCCACTTGAGTTAATAAACTCACAATCCTGAGATGAAAAGTCTGAATTGTGATATATAAACTCATGATTTAAAAACAATCTAAAAGTCGCATTTACTATTATTATTATTATTATTATTATTTTGTGGCTGAAACAGGCTTGGATTATCTTCTTATTTAATGATAGATGCAATAATGTTGGCCAAACGAGGGGAAAACGCTGTCTGGGTAGGCAGTTGACTGGGTTTTGTACAAAGTTGTTTATTTGGAATGATCTAGTAGTCTAGGGCCCTCGATGACTCTTGTCCCTCTCTTGCTGTTGACTCCTGCTAATGGTAGTCTCAATCTCATCTCAGATCCAGAGCGAAGCAGGTTGTTTTCTGCAGTGTTTATCTTTTTCAATAAATAACTGAAATTTCATTCTATGCTACATCAGTCATCGGACCGAGTGCCATATTCCATTCACAACAGCATTCTGATTGGCCTCTCAGAGACACTGCACAGAGCATAATGAGAAATAAATGCTAGCGTTTTGTGGATCACAAGCTTCTGAAATCTGACATTTGAGTGTCATCCTTCAACATGCATGTGATTCATTGCACTCATCAATATGCATGGTTTGGCTTGCCATTTCGGTTGTAAAACCTGCGTAAAACCTGAATAACACTACAGTTATATTACATTTATTTATTACATTTTATTATTTCAATTACAGGTTGTTATACATCAAGAGAACCTTTGCGCTGCTAACACTATGAGCCACAGGAACACTGTTATATTACTGTTCGGATAGTACTCACAATTTTTGCTAATAATGATAAGCTTCAGATTGAACAAGTAAATGCATGTACCATATAATGTAAGTCCTGGTGACACCAAAGTTAAATAAGGTTTAAACCATTTACGTTAGTTTTGCATTAATCACCATGCATGAACTAATAATGAACAGCATTTATTAGGTCAATGTAATTTATACCAGTACAACATGTATAGCTTAAATTAACATTAGATCAAGATTTATAAAAGATATTGTAAACAATGATACAATTACCAGTGAACAATAATATTAATAGTAACCTAGATCAATAAATGCTGTAAAAATGAGCTTATTGTTAGTTTATGCATAAACTGTTACAAATTGAACATTTTATCAAAATCGTGATATCTATACTAGTATACCAGAAGTCTCAACTGTTGTTCGTAACTCAAAAATGGGTTTCAGGTCTATTCTGAATCTGTAAGGTTTGGGGACTGCAGGGGGAATAACATGAAATGCTAAATAATAACCTAACTTTTAGGATCCTATATGATTGCAAAATAAACTATAGCCATATCAGTTTTGAATAGGGAGGGGGATATGTTTCCTATATGTTTTATGATCCAACAGCTGTGCATTATTTTAGCCCAAGTGTTTCTGTCACTTGTTAGAAGCAGCCAAATTGGGTGAATGGCAACATAGGATGTGTGACATCACTTCCTCCTCAAAAACCATGAACAATATGATGTAAGGTAGAACAAAATGGACCAAGACTATATTAAATACAGATCAAGAGAAAACATGGTTTGTGCCAACCACAATTTGTTTTTGCTGAAAGCACAAAACCATCAAAATTCAAGAGGCATTTACAAAACAAAATGGTTAATTTCCCTTCGTTTCGTTTGATGGGCGGGTTTAAAATCTGTCTGCTAAATGAAATATTTGAGAAACACTATTACACATTCTCTAATTACAGCACAAGATATTCAGAATGACAAATTATTTGAACACCCATACCAGTTTTTAGCATGTCCTAAGCGGGCCTTGGCTTCTGTTCATTTTGGAAAACGAGCTGTCTAACCCTCATGAGAAAAATATCCCAAGACTGAAGCTTGCCAAGCTGGGGGTCTTCAGTTTACACGCAACCTGAGCTTCACACCACTCAGCGCAATCCCATGCTTATATGGGAACAAGAAAGCTCTCCATCTCACTGCCATCTTGGGCATTCTACGCTTAAAATTAGGTATACTCCCATCTTAACAAATTAGTGGTCTATTGTGCAAAACCTGCCTGTGTTTGCTTAGCTTCCAGGGTTTTCCACCTGTATCTCAGATCAGAAGAACTGCTGCATAATAGGAGACATTTTCATCGTGCTGAGAAACTGGATCCATGCTTCATAACATAATTACATGCCAGCGGCAGGTCGGGCTGTATAGCAGTAATAACAGTGCATGAGTAAACTAGCTCTTCACACGACTGTATGAAAAGCAAGTGTAATGACATGCTCAAGTTTTAAACTATACCGCTAACCTTTTTTTCCCTCTCTCAGAATTGCCGTGCTGACATGTTTAGTAGGACGCAGTCATTTGTCAAATGATAGGCTATCATGCCAGCCTAGCACAGCCTTGGTTGGCGCTAGTTATTTACATTTCTCAAAACTGGCGATGTTCAGAAAGAGAGAGACGCTTAGGGAGTAATAGCATACATATCATTAGCATACAATGCATTAGGTGACATTTATGTGAACCCAATCGGTAAGTTTTACCTTCGGCTATACCAAAAGGCCTTTTCAATATGAAATAGTCTGAAATATCTAAAATTACTCTTTCAAAAATGGACTCATTCTAGAGGATTTAGCCAACATGCTTTAATATACGTTTTTTTAAACATAAAATAGTCTAATTTCCAGAACCGTGATTGTTTTAGTAATCGCCTAATTACGTTGGTGCATAACTAAGTTTCTCAATCCGCTCACTAGCCAAGCACTAAATGCAATATTGATGCAAGCATTAAGTCCACTTTTCCTCTCAGGGAAGGCTGGCAATGAGCCCCTTAGGTCTTAGATTGAAGCAACACATGTTTTAGGTGAGGAAATGACTGTGTTATCAATCAGCCTGCTTGTCAGTACTTTATTTAGAGTGTGGAAGATGTGATTCCACAGGGTTTTTAAGTGAGCAAAATCACCCTCAGCAATAGGCAAAGCCAATTTCGCTCAGTCTATCGCCCTCCTATTTCTCTGATTGGCGATAAAATCTCTTCCTCTGTCCTGTCAGCCTTGCCTAGTTAAAATGGCTCCAGTGGATAGACTATCTAGGTATCTCAAATGTCCCCATGTACCTCTTAACCCTCTCAGTGTGCAGGATACAAATCTGTGTCTCCCAGAAGATATGTAAAGTTAAATTAACACAAGGCCACTGTTAGTGACAAGCTCTTCTGGTGAATAATGATTTCTGAAATAATTTGTTGTTTATTTCCGTTTTCTATATTTCAAGAACAGCTTTAAACCTTTAGATTTGCTTTAGCTGTGGCTGAACACTGTAAAGCATCAGTGCATATGCCAACATGAGGAGTTATCATGAATTCACTTCACTGAATATTGTGTACCTACATTAATGTTGGTTTGCAATTCTTAAAAATAGAACAGAAGTGTGTGCGTGTGTATTACTACTTGAACATGTGTGCTTCTGCCGTTTTTTCCTATGTTTCATTACAATAGTCTTTTGTGTGACTTGTTTAAATGTAAAAACTCCAGAGCTAAACATTATCAGTTCATTAACCATCGGTAAGAAGACATTTTTTGTATTATTTTATGGAAGAACCGATGTGTTAAATTACACATCTGTCGCACACAAAAATTGTGGACATAGTTCCACCCACTGATTCAAAATCCTTCACGTACATTGGCTTCATTTGATGTGATACCCGTATCTATAGTTAGAACATCCCTGCAACTGTTCTGATTTGACTTCATGCCACCTGACTAGCAGCTCTCACAGATTCCAGACCTTGAAACCCAAATGATTTTGATGTGTGGCCACCAAACTAGCAGTAAGGAACTGCATTTAAAACATCCATTATATGACTAATAATGTTATCAGATAGTATAGTACGTCTATAAACGGAGTAAAACTATAAAGCAACACAAGTTCATTTTGGATTTTAGAGTCTCTGGTGTCAGAACTCAAAGTAATGTGCAGTTGTCAGCGCTGGATTGTAAAAACTCCACAGCCGCTATATTAAGTCAAAGTAAATGCATAGTTCATTGCACCCAACAGAGTGTGAAACTTGCCACTTAGTTTGTGTCCCATAGAAAACATACAAGAGTCTGTTCAAGGTACACTGAGTGACGAGAGAAACTTTGTCACAATACAAAGATATGAAGCTCATATTTGTTTTTTTGTTCTTTGTGCATGTCTCACAGTTCTGATAGAACAATAACAAAAAGGCTAATAAAAATCCCTACCTGTTCACAGTTCTCTGTGCTCCGCTCTTGCTTCTGGCCTCGTCTGATATTTGAGTGCTGCCTCTAAGTTGTCCAAGGTAATAAATCCTTTCAGCTGTGTGTGTGTGTGTGTGTGTGTGTGTGTGTGTGTGTGTGTGTGTGTGTGTGTGTGTGTGTGTGTGTGTGTGTGTGTGTGTGTGTGTGTGTGTGTGTGTGTGTGTGTGTGTGTGTGTGTGTGTGTGTGTGTGTGTGTGTGTGTGTGTGTGTGTGTGTGTGTGTGTGTGTGTGTGTGTGTGTGTGTGTGTGTGTGTGTGTGTGTGTGTGTGTGTGTGTGTGTGTGTGTGTGTGTGTGTGTGTGTGTGTGTGTGTGTGTGTGTGTGTGTGTGTGTGTGTGTGTGTGTGTGTGTGTGTGTGTGTGTGTGTGTGTGTGTGTGTGTGCTGATCTCATGTACTCAACCTTGGCTTTCACCAAAAGAAAGTACTCCTGTTTGAAGGGAGGGTCTATGGGAACACCTTATTCCTGTTGACACATTATTATCAAATTACTTTTGACATGATATGTTCTTAATCATAACTTAAGAGGTACATTTAGTGACACTTCATGTTGACAGTCAAATACCAGAAGTTAATTAATGAATTGGGTTTAATTGTCCACAATCAGTATAACCAAATAGTTCTGAAATGACAAAAACAACAAGTAATATCTCAGCAGTAATGTAAATGTGTGATGTTTCTGTTCTGTAATTCCCTTAAAACAAAGCAATTAAAGAAATTATTTGCGATACGACTGGCTTGATTTTATGTTACTGATAAAATTAAGAGTTTTATGTAACTTTAGCTGCACAGAGAACATAGGAGCTAAAATAAAAAAGCGAGTGTTCTGACAGGAATTTACCATAAGAAGCATCACTGATCCACTCGGTGGTTTGTCAGATCAATCACAGATTTTACATCACATTTTGCAAAGTCATATTTCTACTGTCTGCTTTCTGACATCACCAGTGATCTTGCAGTGCATCTAGCAGTAAAGCCCATTATAAGAAAGCTAAGACACAGTTTACTGTTGCTGAAAAATGCAACAGTTTTTCATGTTTTTAATGTATTAATAGCACTGTAAATAAATAAATAAAAACCCTGGTATTTTTACAGAAGAAAAAACAGCAGCTGTGGTTTTCAGAATAATTACCAGAGTGATGTAGTAAAAATGTAAACAGATTTACAGAACAACCTGTAAATTCTACAGTTCAAAACTCTAATTTACAAAATGCTACTATTAAATCGTGTTTTCATAAAGTTCATCATAAGTACATTTTCTATAAGATTTTAAACTAATATATAAAAGGTTTACGTGTCATATACACAAATACTACATGCCATAATAGTAACAAATATGAAACCGCAACAACGCAATTAACATCAAGTAAATAGGTTGTTTTCTAAAACCTTAATATATAAGTGATATTAAAAACGGTTAAGAAACACAATTATGTAAACAAAATACCATCACATGTCAAGTGTCATCCAGGGAATTCTGGGAATATCAGTTTACAGTTTTCACTGTGAATTACATTATTTGTGCATTTTTACATCTAAAAATGGTACAATGGTAAACTTGCATGAAATGTAGAGTTGTATCTATCACAGGTTTTCCCTGTAATAAGGTTTTTACTGTAGTATAGTATAGTGCATAGTAGCATAAGCATAGTAACTTATGCAACTATAAAAAAATATTATTTATTTTACTTTTTTTGTTTAAATTGACAAAATATCATAGATTTTCAATGTGATTTTTACTTTTGGCTTGTATGTATCCATGTGACATAACGTTATGAAAAAGCCTTGAGAAAATATCCAATCATAAAATACATGACATTATTATTTTACATCATTAAATTAATTCAGTAAACAATCCCCTGGGCAATTAGGTTTATGTGTTTATCATTTAGATTACAATGATGGAGTACAGCAAAGATTGCATTTAGGTGTTAGGGAAGCAATATCCTCTCACTTCAGCCAGAAAAAAATTGGTATTTGTGTTAAGAACATAAACATAATCTCCTCCATAATTATCAGCATGTGTTTATGGCCACATTTTAGATGTAAAACGTGTAGTGTGCATCAGCTTATCCATGTAGGTTGTGTTGATACTCGTGTTTCACTGCAATCTCCTTGACATTCTGTGCATTCAGTTCCTGTGTACTTGGAATTGAACCCAACAGATAAACCATTGAATTGCGTCTGAACTGACTCTGGTGTTCTGAGCAGCAGAATATCATTTATCCTGACCACATGAAGGTTGACCTGGAGCACTCATGGTAAGATGTGAGAAAAGATGGCTAATCCTTTTGGAGTCATGAACCACAAAGGTCACTGGATCACGAGTTCTTATTACCCTCTCATTAAACTGCACCATGGCCTTGTGCTGCTCAGTCTGCAATTGGAAGCAGGACGAATGGGTGACATTGTGCAATGAGCAAAGTTATGTAAGGAAGGCCAATAAAGTCACGAAGGCTGTTCTCTGTTGATGAGTGATTGCTTGTTATTACCTGGAGCCACTCGTGCTATGAGCAACAAACTGTACATATTGTATACACAATAGCTGAACAGTAACTGCATTCAGTTATATGACATACAAATATTAAAATAATTTCATTTGTTATATAATCTGCTTAAATGTGCATGGGATAGAACCACTATTTAATAAGTATATTTCACATTTAAATGACATTTACAAAAATTCACAGTACAGCAAAATCATACAGATGGCCCAAAAATGAACTCATCTTAAAGCTTTTCAGAAGATATTTGCACCTTCTGTGAAGCTTTGCACTTGTTTTACAAGTTTCCATTTATATATGACAGTCTCTAACAAGTGAACGCAGCTGGTGGCCCTGGTAGTGAATGAACAATGTTCAGAGAACTGCGGCATTGCCAAACACACTGAATGCCAGTTGCACGACTGTAATGGCGTTCTGAATTGTTTTCTGTGCTGTTGTCAGTTCTGAAGTTCAAAAGGTCTTGAAGTAGTAAAATGAATGCTGCAAAGAGTCCAATAATATTTTTTAATAATATACACATCGTTTGGAAGATCAAACAGAATATGCAGACTTTTGCATTAAATGATTCATGCTCATTAGCATTGAGAATGCATATCCTGAGATGTATTTTTGTTACACATTAAATGCTGTATTGTTTTAATATTTTAAGGAAATAAAACTGATGTGCTTTCCTGCATTAATAAATTAATAAAACCATGACCTCAAGATAATATGCAACTTGTAATTGTCTCATGCCGGCATTATTCTCTATTTTAAGCTGCCTAACTTAATTAATTACAACATCTGTAGGATGTGAAAAAGTCAATTATTTTTTCCAGGGTGTTAATTTGTGGTGCAAATGCAAATGAGGAAGTGGAATAAGTCTGATTTCAAGGTGTCAGCCAATGGTAGATATGCAAATGAAGTGATTAGCCAAATCCGGATGAAATGGCAAAGATGGAGTCATTACAATCCTGCACCTAACAAAGTTATTTCAGAGCAGACAAATATTTGTGAACTAGGAATAAAATCTGTTTCTGAAGATGCAATCAAGCAAGCTATGAGTCAAGACTTACAGTTTTTGAGCAGTCTAACATATGCGGAGGTGGTTGAAATGTATATCTAAATCTTGTGCCATCTTATCAGAAGTACTTATTGCATGTCTAGACCTATACATATAATAATCTTATTTACGTAAACATAAATGTTGTGACACGTATTATCCTATTTAAAGTAAATGAAATTGTATTGCAGAAAGATAAGTGTGATTTTGTGCGTTTTCCTCAATTGCGAGTCCAACAAGTGTATGCTCCTCCTTCATCACATACTCATTCATCATTTACACTTTTCCCAATGTGACAACCTGCCAGCACTGTCACTTCAATAATTTCCCATATTTGTTTATTTTTGCTCATCCACACCCCCTCTTGTTCTATAAAAGTTGATTATATAACCCTGTTTATGTGCACCATCATCCAGACTGTAACAGCCAAATGGCATGTTTTTTTCTTGCTAGCTGTAATCATATTGAACTGACTTTGTTTAAATATATTTGAAACTTCAGTTATGACAACTCAATTATGCTTAAAAAAATATGCGACACTCATACTTTCTGTTTTGTTTTATGTTTGCTCCAATGGCCCAGAAAATCAAAACTTTGCACTGTTCACAGCAAACAACTGTACATAAGCCTTTATTTCGCAGCTAATGTTAGCATGGCTCACGCCTCACAGGAAGCAATGGGTTTTGTAGTTAGTCCTCGTCTAGAGTGGCGACTCTCGATGAGTTGTAAGCAACCCTTAGGGTGACATCACTCTTGAACCCTTCAAGTGGCAAAAGGTCACCCACTGAAGCCCTAACACGGGACTCCAGATTTACAGCACCTTCAGGACAGCCATTCCAACGCAGCATGCACAGAACCCAACTCCAGACAGAATGTAAATCAGCAGCTATTTTTAGGGAAGACCCCATTTAATGACTGGATGTGGATAGGTTACTGGAAGGTGGGAAAAGTTTGCCACATAGACATTGCGTCAAGGTAATCCGGATCTATTGACACCCCATGATGTTGTCATTGAGGGAACATTTCAAATAGCTAATTGCAGTCCATTTATGGAAATTACTGACAGATTAATAAAATTCCCACTTTATAAAAAAAAAAATACATTCAAGTTTGTTTTTTTTTAAGCACTTCAAACATGCAATTATTTTTTTATAATTAATGAATTGTTACTTATCTATTTTTAATTTGTTAGATTTTTTTGTTATCCTAATGTTTATCCTAATATGCTTAGATGATAGATGATAGAGAGACCTCACACTCATTTTGATGTTGCTCTAGTTCCAGGTTGATGTTGGCAGTTCAACAAGGACCAGCCGGGGTCAAATCGGGCTGCAATGGATCCAGAACAGCATTTTGGCACCTTTGATCCAAAAAAGACATCGTTGGCTGTTTGTTTATAAATCTAATCCGTCATGTATGCTCCAGGCCTGTTTTTGATCCAGTATGCACATTCTGTCACCATTTAGAAAGTGTACTGACTTGATCAACATTTTGCTTGGTCTACTTAGAGCTGTATATGCAGATGGGTATTTACAAAATACTTTCAACATAGGTATAAGCATTTATGCTTTTTTTTGAGGATTTTAACATCACCTCACCTCAAATTTGCAGAACCATCCATCATGAGTGTCCAGAATCATCACCATCTCCGAGATGACTGGATATATGTTTGGGGGGACCAAGAAAACCTTTCTATGAACAACATTAATGAGATTGTGAGATTACTGAGAATATTACATCAAACTTTTGTTCTAAACTCCTTTGGTAAGTAACAGTATATTAGCTTTGTGTTGTAGCACACCGACATGCTAATGCAGTTTCTATTTTTTAGGATAATTCACAGTGTTTGGGGAGAAAATAGCATATGTGCATAATGAAATGTCAACAGCTTATCTGTGAATTTCAGCTCGCGAGCATACATTTTTAGAGCGGTATAAGTTAATCAGTTGGAATTGCTGCATCTTGCAGCTATAAATATGTCATGTCACGCATGCAAATATTCATTTCCAAATAAGATGTGATTCATCATGATAATCTGTAAATACCAGTGCTGTCTGTTTCTGTATAAATTATGATCTTACTGCATAATCAACTGATGATTTTTATCACAAACACGATACCATATATACAAGCTTAGCTGCAGTACATATTTTCAGCACCAATTCATTTCCAAACCTGAAATCTTATTCTGGTCTTTCAGACTGGATTAATTGCTTACTCGTTTGTTCAAACAGGCTGCAATTGTGTTGAGCAAGAAGCTGTATTGCAGAGAAAACATTTTTCACGTTTTGCGCTCAGGCCTGTCTTAACTTCTCAGTGGCATGTTTATGTTGGAAATCTAGTTCAAGAGTCTATTAACCAGCTCTCCCATGGCTAAATGATAACCAGCGAGAGGGTGTTAGAAGGCTTCCAGCAGGTCAAAGCCTGATACATTTGAAGTCACTGTGTGAAGAAATGAATGGTTTCCAAAATCAATCATAAGGCTATAACTGTTTTACATTCTTCGACATTCACACAATTTGGTGCACTTGTAGTAAACTTAGAAACGCCATAAATATTCGAAACCAGAGCAGCATATTTAACTATAGCCTTGCCTTAAAACACAATACTGACTAATCACACAGAATTTGTTTCTACAATATTATCAATAGTATTAAATATTTCCTTAATACAAAAAAAAGTGTCTATTTACATTAAGTGCAAATAGCCCGCCTTGTTGGCAAAGGCTATGTACACTAACTCCGCCCACCAACGTTTGATTGGGATAGTCAACGATGAAAAAAGATGCTCGTTTAACATCAGTTCCAGTGGTGTAGATTGTAAGGTCCGTGCATTTTGACACTATCGAGTTCGAATCCGCCTTTTGCCAAACTTTTTTTTCTCCCTTTTCAAATCTCGTATCGGAAAGGCATTTATTTTCAATAAAAATGAAGGAAATAATCAAAAAGTTGAAAAAGTATCGGGTAGGTGTAGGGAGGGCTTTATCATCCCAATAAGGTGGCATCCATTTAATAATTTGAATTAAAACTATAATTTACACTCAATACGTTATTATTGCATACTGTTTTATAATGTACTACAATACTGAGGTGCAGATAATTGCCACTATTTGCAATTAGTAGTATAAATAACAGAAAATCTTGCTATTTTATATTAGTGTAAATAGCATCTATCGCTATTTTCACTTAGTGGAAATAGCCGCTGCCTAATAAAAATTTCCTTAAATACTAATAAAGGAACTTTTAGTGCCTGCCTACTCCCATCAAGCGTGTGAATCATGTAGACTTCATATGCTCTCAGACTACCTACAATTTTGTATACATATATATGCATATTTTGCAATACACATACAATATATTGTTTCTATATACAGAATGGAGAAATCAACAGTTTAATAAACTTTAAATCATTGGTTTTATATATAGGCAAGGATCAGAGAGAAATGATGATTCAGTCAGTGTGGAAGAACTTGACTGGTCTGCAGAAAGCCAAGTCAAACACCAATGACTTCTACATTCATTATATGGACAAAAGTAGAAGGACACCCCCTTTCTTTAGAAGAGAAAAAGGCACTTCCAAAGATGGAAACATAACTTAAAAATTGTATTTCCACCTCTGTTGCAACAGTTTTGAAGTGTATGAAATGACTGTACCAATTTGTACAGTCGTGGAGTACATTTTTTATTTAAGAGTACATTTAACTTTTAACATCCTGCAAAGCTCCTCTGAGTGATTGACAGTAACCAAGGTCGGTGGAGCAATTGTATTGGCTCAGTTGTATAATCCTGATAAATATTACCCTGATCTTCACTTTGAAAGCTGACGCCAGAACAATCCCAACCTTGAACGCAGCCCAAAAATACTGAGATATTACTAACAGCAACGACATATCACGAGTTCCACATAAAGTACTATATGCATGTATTAGGTGCTAGATATATTAAGCCTCCAGTGCGGCAGTTGTCGATCAAATCCACCTAGAAGCTCTATCAGACGAGTCCTCCACAGAGGGAGGGGAGTGCGAGTGGGTGGCCTGCATGGTATTTTCTGTATGTCATGTGATCAGTGAGGGCAGGTTGAGCCGGCTGGGGGTGGGGCGCTGAAAACCGAGATGTCTCTATTTACAGCTGCAGTCGATATGCTTCATTTTTCACCAAACAGCTAATTGGCCTCGCGCTCTATGTGATTTTCCGTACATTCTCGTGTTACCCATTAGGCAACGCGATTTCTCCGTCTCCTCCTGATATTCAGTGTCCATGTGTTTTCTAATTTCTCTTCTCTCTCTTTCCCTCGCTATAGAAGGCTAAACCAATAGCTGTCCCATAAGGATCCCACCTGTGGACTGTCAATTCTTTAGGTCTTTAGCTAATCTCGCAAACATGGTGTCTTCTCTGTTGACTTGACCCTACACCACTGGTGCGCTCGTGATGTATCAAATTAACGGCACTAGATCCTGTGTTATGATGTGAATAAATACTTTTAAAAGGTAAAAGATCACCGGGGCCTGACTTGGCTGCGTGTCAGAGGGGTATCAACACAGTCTTGTGATGAAGCAGACGGCCTGGGTGTATTATAAGCCTGGAATGTTTCAAGCCGGGAAAGTCAAAGTCTGCAGTGCTGGAAACCAATGGACAACCTCAAGGGGCTTACAATTCAGCTTTGATATATATAATCACTAAAACAAGAATATACTGTAAATACTGTAGTGTAACATGATACATTTACTGTGTGACAAAAAACATTGCATAACACAGTGTGATACATAAGCTGTTTTGAATCACATATTTTTCATATGTAGTCATCAATGCTTTTTTTCAATTTTGTTTTTACATACCAACACACATTTGCCAAGTATTATATATTCCAATCTATAATGTATATTCATAATACAAAATACATAAATACAATTTAAGCTATATAAAATAAAAATAATTAAATTGCATAATATTTATTATTGCAAAATGTTAGATAAGATTTTTGTTTAAAAATTATTTATTTTTATATGTTTCAAAAAAATTCAAATGTATATTTACATTTTTGAAAATTGTAACAAGTATATAAAATACAATAAAAATCAATATATAATATTTTAGATAATTTGTATAATTAAAAAAATATATTTTATATGGTTCAAAAACAAAACATATCTACCTATCAAATATATTTAGGCTTTTCTCAATAGAATTTAGTCTGACATGCTGCTTTGGGAACCAGACCAACTGGTTTATTGAAAAGAACCAGCCCAAAAGAACGATGTGTTCACACAATGATCCGGTGGTGTTTAACAGCTCGCCGGAGAGGAAATTATCAATGAATGATGACTCTTCCATTTGTGTGGTGTATTTTTTCTGGACTTCTAAGGCTTTTTTTTCTAATTTTCGAAGCTTAACAGATGGGGTCATTATGAATGGCCATTGTGTGCAAAAGAGCAGGAATTAGGACCAAAAATTCTTTTTTGAAACTAAAATTGTATAGGCCTAATTACACTCAAATCTGAGAGCTATACATACTGTACTAATATTAATTTGTAAGTATCTCCAATCACGAATGCCTTTTTGCTTTCTAGCCCTTGCAATGTTTATTGATGTCTTACAGAAAAAGTTGTAATTAGAATCTATATGTGACCCTCTCTGTGAAATCCAGGCTAAAGTATCAACATCTAATTAAGATAACAAGCATCAAAGTTGGATTTCAGCCATTAATTTCACTATAATTTAAATCTTTGACATGGCCTTACTCAGTCAATCTTAAAGATATGAAGGTAAAATTTTCACAGAATGTTCTTTACCGTATGAAGGATGATTTTATGTAGAAAACAGTAAATCACAAAAAATCGACTTTAGCTGGGTTTTCACAGAGAGGGTCACATATGATATTTTGCAATTCAGTTGATTCACATCTTGCAAGTTGTAACCAACTCTAAGGCATCAATGATCTGTGAAAACAAATGTTTTTAACTACACTACTAATTTGGCCATTTGCTGGCTTGTATCTTGCATTTTGCACATTACTCGAACAACCCATTTCCATCTTTCAACTTGTGTAAATGAACACTGTCACAACACCAACATGGGGTAATTTGCAGTGTACAGCTCCCTAATCGAGATGTGATTACCACTTACATCCCTCTGAGACCAGTGACAAGTGCACTGGTCAAAATGACCCACTCTCAATCTGCTGACAAGTAAAAAGTGAGATACTTCGGTGACAAGCTAGAGACTGGCTGTTAATCAAAGCAACGGTGGTTCGCTGGTAATCAATCAAACAGCTGTGCAGCACGTTTACCCAGAGGCTCTGAGTGGAGAGCGCATTGGCCTCCCAGGGTTTTGACACAGCAGTGCATTCTGGAGTCCCCACAGGGTAAAACATCTCATATTGACAGTGCTTATTGCTTCGTCTAGCTTACTGCATTGGTATTTAATGCAAAATATAATTACATTAGACACATCATATGTGCTGCGAAGTGTAAAACATGGCTATTTGATTTTAATATTTTTTTAAACACAGCCATACACAATATTGTTCAAAAGTTTACGGTCTGTAATGATTTTGCAAGAAGTCCCTTTTGCTTAAAAAAACTGCATTTATTTGATCAAATATTTAAAAATAATTAAATTAAAAAAGAAACCTTTAAAATATTGTTACATTTAAAACAACTGTTTTATGGTTTATTTTTTGCTAATCTGGTAAAAATATATAACTGAAAAATGAAATATTTGACAAATATGATTATAATTTAACAAAGCTGAATTGTCAGATGTCATTATTCCAGTCTATGCTGATTTGCTGCTCAAACATTTCTTCTTCTTATCAATGTTGAAAACATTTGTGCTGCTTAACATTTTTTTGCGGAAAGAACTGCATTTATTTGAAATATAATATTTTGTAACATTATACATTTATTTTATGTCACATCTATTTAATGCATTCATTTGATTAAAAAAAAGAATGAATAAAATAAAACTTACTGACCCCAAACTTACTCTCTGAACTTCATGTGTTTAGCAATGAAAAGTTTCTCTTGACTTCAAAAATAAATATATAATAATATAAAAATAATGCTAGACAGATCTGTAAACACAACTAAAACCCCTATTAATTAGAAACAAGTACAGTATTTACAGTAAAAACCATGTAAGCCCCTCATAAACACTTATTTATTGACTGCAGCTTACATAATTAAAATACCGTATCTCATGGCCACCTCCCTGAGCACAAGGCCTCTGAACAAAAAGGCCTAAAGGTTTTTTTGTTTTGTTTTTACTATCTGATGAGACCATAATTTAGATTCATAGGAATTAGTAAGTGGATACTTCAGAGCACACTTATTGTGCTGAGCGACTGCGGGGAATGCCCACCGGAGCAACACTGCAAGTTAGGGTTAAATGACTTCCTCAAGAGCACAGTAATAATAAAGCAGAACGTGACGTGACTAACACTTGAGACCACATCCACAGTTCAGCAGCTCTGGGATCTGCTCAGCTGCTAAGCCTGTAGTTTATTATGCAGAACTGGGGGAAGATTCTGAGTGAATTTATGCTTTGGGAGGAAGGGACAATCCAGCAAATACACTTGACCTAATTCTGTATTTTATGATCCTGTTGGATTCTTTTATTCGTTGTTCGCTATTGTTTAAGTGCCTGGTCTTAAAAGTTATGCGAATGTGTTGGAGCCAATTTCCTAAAATTAAATTTTTTATATATTGATTTGAATAATCATCTTTTTTTAATGGATTGCAATATATGTTTTTATTTAGCCAAATATCCAAGCTGCTCTTAATGCATGGTGACCAGTGGCTGTCACGCTCTAATAAGGGCAAAACGTACCATAAAGGTAATATATTTGACTCTAAATACTGTAAATTTATATCAATTTTTTATAATATATATGTGTGTGTGTGTGTGTGTGTGTGTGTGTGTGTGTGTGTGTGTGTGTGTGTGTGTGTGTGTGTGTGTGTGTGTGTGTGTGTGTGTGTGTGTGTGTGTGTGTGTGTGTGTGTGTGTGTGTGTGTGTGTGTGTGTGTGTGTGTGTATAATGTAAGGAATATATCACATTTAAGTTGTATTTTACTCAAATCTGGTTCATTTAAATGTCATTCATTGTTTAAATCTGGTCTCGTTTACAGTATGAGTACATTGGTATAAAGTCTAGTCTAATTGGTAGCTTTTTCTGGACACAAACATCTAATTAGAGAGGAAAGGACTGTCTAACTGACTGACCAACATGGCAAACTTGGCTAAATGCAGTGATAACATCAACCTGATACTTGGCAAACACGACTTTGTTTCCAAACAGATGGGTGACACTCAGAAAATGCATAAAGTCAGCCATTCAAATTGGAACTAACTGATATTTTTGAGAGAGCGTTAGAAAACACAGTTGAGAAAAGCATGTTAGAGTTCAACTTGCAAAGGCGGCTGACATGATCTTTTCTTTTTTGACATTTTAATCATAAGACACAGTAAACTATATAAAGGGAACGAATAAAGCATACTTTCTTCGGGAGAATTCTCTGAGGACCTGCTGCACCAGCTGCCATTTTGATAGATTGAGGCTCGGTGCAAATTGCTTGGCCCGACTATAACTTGACACCTCTGTAACCGTAAACAAAGCCGCTTTTCATCACAGGCTTTTCCCAACACCGAACACATGTACGCCTGCAAATACACATTTACAAAACCTAATCCGTTATCCTTAAGTATTTGTGAATCCCTCTTTCAGGCAGAAGGTAGAGTTAGCGCTGCAAAATTAGTCTGAGTCAGGGAATTTAAATAGCTTTAGTGTCTGTTTTGCATGATGACAAGCTACAGGGTTGTTCTTACAGTATTTACGCAGCTTGCCAGAATGTGATATATGAGACCACAGTACACACGGTAAACACACACCCACAGAGTGCCACTATGAGGTGCTGTTTCACTGAAATCAACCTGAGCAACTATTTGTTGCAATTTCTTTGTTTAGCTCCAACATCTTCAATTAATAAGCTACAGATAGTACAAAATGCTGCGGCTAGAGTTCTTACCAGGTCAAGAAAATATGACCAATTTTACAGTCCTTGCACTGGCTACCTATTAAGTTCCGTATCAGTTACAAAATATTATTACTTAGCCTATAAGGCCCTAAATGATTTAGCTCCTGCGTACCTAACTAGTCTTCTATCACGCTACAATCCAACCCGTTCCCTAAGGTCGCAAAACTCTGGACTCTTGGTAGTACCTAGGATAGCAAAGTCCACTAAAGGAGGTAGAACTTTTTCATATCTGGCTCCTAAACTCTGGAATAGCCTTCCTGATAACGTTCGGGGTTCAGACACACTCTCTCTGTTTAAATCTAGATTAAAGACACATCTCTTTAGCCAAGCATTCATATAATGCATCTCACAATCTTGTACTGCAGTTATATCTGATCAAACGCACATTATTATGCTTTAGCTTGGGTTGATCAAATAATTTTTAGCTTGGATGGAACAACAGCTATGCTAATAATTATGTCTCTATTTGTTTCTCTGTTTCTGGATTAACATCCCGTGGTAACGAGGAATTACACAAGCTTCAGTCTGGATCCAACCCTTAAATGATCTGAGATGACCGAACACCTGAGAAGAGATGATGACAACCCCTCAGACAGTGTACAGAATTAACCAAATGTTGCCATAAGTTAAATATATTAAGTTTCTACAATATATAAATCTATTGTAGAAACTTAATGTCCATGTAAAGCTGCTTTGCAACGATTGTATCATAAAAAGCGCTATACAAATAATCTTGAATTGAATTGAATTGAACTTGTCCAAATGGATTTGAATGCAGCTGATTTGAAACGGAATCTGAGCAGCAATGTGCATAAAGTCAGACGACATTGTAAAATAATAAGACATATCACCAATGATGAGCTAACTATGTTAATTCAGTGCACTCAATTGACATGAAAAAATCATATTTATATGAAAAGAATTATGAATATACTTTTAACAAAATACATTTGTTCGTACTTAACACAATCTGTGCTATTACGGTGTAAATTATAAGCAAATAAAACAGTCAAACATGATTACGTAGGCCTAGCTTCTGCAAGGATCAAATGTAAAGACTGCAAATATTAATTATATGTAAAACATATACTGTAAATGAGCAACAAAAATATCTGAGACCACATTCAAAGTCTATAGTCCATATGGACATTTTGAAAGACTGCTGTGTGAATGAACAAATAATAGGCTACTTCAGTAAATATTTAAGAGACTGCCTCCTGAAGATGCTGGGTTAAAAAGCTAATGTAGAATAATTATTACAGTATTAATAAATTATTACATACCTCTGTGGAATAATTGATTCTGATAAGTCAGTCACAACATTCTCTGGTTATATAAGCCAAGCTGCATATTTGACTGTTGTCCCTGGCAACCACTTTCATACATTGTTTCATGTTTCATAGCATGCTATGATCGCTTTCTTCTCACATATACAATTAATTTCAACTCACATCAATATTTCATGTTTTCATTTTATTTATTTATATTTTATGTATTTAGTAGCTGTGTAACGATCAGGATAATGTACAGTTCAGGATGACAATAATATTCATATTTCGCTATAAAAGCAGCAATATATTACAGTATATACACACACACTAAATAATATTAGTTCTTTAAAATATTTATATTAAATAATAATAATAATATTTACAATATATATATTTAATAAATAAATTGTAATACTATTATAATTCAAATAAATAATGCTTATTAAAGTTTAACTCATAAATACACACACACACACACACACACACACACACACACACACACACACACACACACACACACACACACACACACACACACACACACACACACACACACACACACACACACACACACACACACACACACACACACACACACACACACACACACACACACACACACACACACACACACACACACGTATTGATCTCAGAGAACATGACCTCCTTTGCACAGCATGCTGATCCACCCTTCACTGTACGCTCCTTCCATCAGTTTCTAAGCACTGTCAGAGAGATGGAGTAGCATTCCAATCAAGTCCCTGTTTTATGTGCTGTATTCGAGACAGACCTAAATAAGCCTAACATGGCCTATAATTTATGTCTGGTAGCTACGCTGTTATACATCACAGAGAAAGCACCGCTGCTTTTCTTTATAGCACCTGTCTTCTTCTGCGCTGTTGCCACTGATGGCAGATACATCTCACACTTAATGGGCCTTCTGAAATGCACATTATGATAGACGGCTGCCTGTTGTAAAAAAAATAATAATAATAATAATTCAGTCAAATTACATTTCATTTCCACCGTGCTTTTGTGTCAGGTTGTCTCCTAATCTTCAAGACTAAGTGCCTTTTGAAGGAAATTTTAAATGCACAAAAGAGAATATTTTATTTTTCATTTAGGCATGAGAACACTCCTCTTGTGTTTTTGACTAAGAATATTAATACAAATAAATACAATAGCATATTAGCACATTAAGAGACAATACAACTTGGTTGTTTTAAATACTGCATGTTTCAGGTTTTTATACAAAAGCATTACATTGAAAAACATTATACTTGAATCTACTTATTAAGATTAGGGTTTGGCTATTATTATTATTATTATTGTTAGTTATATTTTTCTTCTTGCATACAAAAAAAAGCCAAGTTTGAGCTACAGACTTGAATCTTAACTCAAAATCTGTGGTTTATAGAAGAGAGCTACGCTGTCACTTTCGTAAGCAATCCGACTTTTGGTTTTTACTTGATGGCGGAAAAAAAAAGCATATACCATAGTAACCGCCAAGCAATGCCCTAGCAACCACCTAGAACAACCTAGCAACCATATTGCAGTGTGCCCAAGCCACATCTCACATAAACATCTGACGCTTTGCCAACATTGCAGAGACGATGTTTCAGAAAACAATGAGTTTTGAAAAATTTCTTTATTAGAAATTATTTATGTATAAAAAATTAACATGCTTCACATACCTCATATGTCTTATTTTACAAATACTTTAATTCAGGCACTGTTTCTGACGTTTTTTCTCTTTTATGATGAAAAGCAAACATTAGCAATCAGGAACACACATTAAGTTGCCATTGATCACGGTCAACATAGACATTTTATTCTGCAGTACAAACAGTGCAAAAACAAAGAAGAGAGGAGAAATCATAAGAACTGAATTTAAAATTCACAAACACCTAAAGAGACAAATCAGCTTGTCTGTCTCTATCACCTGACGTTTCCAGATATGAATACAGGATCCTGTCATCTACTCCAACATCCGAGCTTGTCGGAACCGTCGGTTTACTTGAGATTGGTGATTCTTTCCAATTTCCACAGAAGAGTCTTGGAAAGTTGTATTCGTATGAAAGTGACTTACTCACGCCGCCCCGGTCCAGTGGACGTTGGTTCTGATATCTCGAGCGTTCGACGAGCGTCACACCATTTCTAAATTGTGATTTCAGATTCGCACAGGTGACTGTGACAGCTATAGCACATTTTGACAACAGGGCAAATTTGAGTTCCTCAAAAGTGTGTACTTATGCACAAGCAAACATTACTCCAAAGAGCACTTCGTACATCTTCAACAGTTTCACAAGGCCCATGGTGAGGTAACAATACAGCAACATAGTTCAACAGCATTCCAGAAGGCTCTGTTTTTTTTTTAAAGGGAAAATAAAGAAAGAAAGAAAAAAACAACACAGCACAGGATGTCAAAACCAGCATGCTTAACATCTGTAAACAATGGTCACCGTCTTTGCTGTTGTCATCACCAAGGAGAAAACGAGGAAAACGCTCCAAATGATTTGTTTTTTATACTTTTTTTTTTTTTTTTTTTGCCACCACATAGTGTTAACGTCAATGAAACAGCGGACATTGACATGTTGTCCTTAATTAGTGTGTATCACTTTAACAATGACATCTGGAATAGATAGAGCAAGCTGTAATGGAATAGTATGGGTGACAGACCGTCATTCCGACACACCATCTCAACAGTCTCGGCCTCCCCAGATGCTCCCTGTGTGACTTCACATAAGCTTCATTAATGGAAACATGTCTGTGGGGGTCTTCCAACCATCCGCTATCTCACTTCCATAAGTGACATAACGTGAGAGTGATTTATCTTGAAATGCTGTCTTCCAGGGGTCACTTCTGGGATTTGGTAGTGGCCTTTTATCACTTACCTAGATTGCGTGGTTGCTGTAGCTGATGTACGTTTGTTTAGGGCTGAGTCCTGCAAGGGAAGAGAGAATGTGATAAAAAATAGAGTCTCAGAAGTGCTTGAAGGAAATGAAAATTTGCTTAAAATAGGAAAGCTGAAAGTTGGTTTCTTCATTGGAACAGATTTGAAGAAATGAAAAGGTAAATCCTTTGCAGTGGATGGGTGCCGTCAGAATGAGGCATCACAATAATCCACAAATAATCCACATGACTCCAGTCAATCCAGTTATCAATGTCTTGTGAAATGAAAATATGCATGTTTGTAACTTTAAACTGTCGCTTAATAGCCAAAATGTCCTCGTACATAAACATCCACTGACATATTTCTTTAAAGTTATTTTGGACTGTTGGACTCACTTGTAAATTGTGCTTGATCTGTGCAAACTTTTCTCTTGATTCAGACAAGATTATGTTTTTTATTAGCTTCATTATTTGTGATGTTTTTATCAGCTGTTTTGACTCTCATTCTGACGGCACCCATTCACGGCAGAAGATCCATTGGTGAACAAGTGATGTAATGTAAAATTTCTCCAAATCTGTTACGATAAACAAACAAACTCACTTAGATCTTGGATGGCCTGAGCGTAAATAACATTTTCAACAAATTTTCAATGATTAGGTCAAATATTCCTTTAAATATATACGCTGTTGCTTTATTAGCATTTTTCGACGCGAAACTCATGAGGTAATTCAACAGATACTCGTTCACAGGGATCTTTATCAAAAGTAGAGTGGTTTGACGCAGTACCTCATGTTTCATTTATCATCAGGTCCTTTTCCAATGCAACTACAACTTCTTTGATATTGCTATTAATTTGCCAGGAGTCAAGTAGTGTGTCTTGTTCGATACCAGACTCTGTCTTTCTTCATATCAACGTATGGATTACGTGACTGAGACAGTTGTCACTTTTAGCACACGAGAACAGTTTAATACCTTGAAAAACATGCAAGTTACCTGCAAACAGTGACAAGTCTGCTATTAAAGCATTCATTCAACAAAAACCCATAATCCGCAGTCTAATCCTGTGATTCGGCATCCATCTCGTAATAGCCGTGTAGTGCAAACAATCAGCAAACGTTGCATGAGTGACACTGCCTTCAGCTATTCATGTAATAACCTTGCCAAAGAAGAAGGGGCAATGGAAAATTCAAGCTCATTGCATCATTATATGGAGATCAAAAGGTTACCTCATGCAATCATGCAGAGCTTTTGGAATAAGGAAGGTGAGGTGATATTTGACCCAACACTACTGGTCTGGACTCTCTCGGCGAATGGAGCACTGACCCATAGGTACAGTGTGATAAATAGCTCCATTCCAGCTTAGACGGAGGGAGACGTTGTAACAAAAAGCTAATTTAAATGATTCTGGTACTTGATTTTATCTAGCATAGGTTTATACTGTTCTATTTGGGTCTGCTATCCCAATTTGTGTTTGTGTTTATGCAATCTAGGCCATGCACTGCTCTGAAAGTTTTCATACCTACTCTCTGTTAAAATGCATAAAAACTAATTAGTTGCTATCTTTAGTTCCCCAGTATAGAGTTGCTCACCTACAAAGCCCTGTGCAAACAAGTGATTTGCGATAGCAATGTGGCATACATGCTTTTTGTCTCTTTAACAGTTCTAACAAATGTCAGCGCAATGCATTGTCTATTATAAGCTAATTGATATGCACAGTTTAAGCATTAAAGCTCAATGGAACATGATTGAGTTTAACAATTAGGTCCAACAGTAAGCCAAGCAATAACCAATAATTAAAGTCTTTACCTGTCTTCATTGTTTAGTTATCATCAACATATCCTGAAACACAGGTTGAGCGGTTACATATATTAGTCAGGCTTTGTTTCCAATAATTTAGCAGCATTTTAAGGCATCTGTGTCAAACATAATGACTGAAAAATGACAGTAACGGATATCTGCTTCTCGACTACAACATTTAAATGAATCACACTGCAAACTATAACATGTTTGACATCATATGGCCATGAAGACGAAAAAGAAATTGTACCTTGTACAATATTTTTTTTTCTTTTTTTGTGGTATGCATATTTTGATGCATTTCATAGTGCGTATCAATCAATTCTGGATCCAAATGATTATTTTAAATTGCTTTTCAACCCCCCGAGTGCTCTCTTTAAATCAAAAGTATCAGCTGTATGTGAATTATGTTCATTTAAATTGTTTCATTCAACATGTTTACAGCGATATAAGCATTTTATTTTTTTATTGGTTGCGTCCCATTGAAGTACCTCAACCTTGAAGATGTACTTTATATTCACAAACTGAATAATGATCCCTTTACTGTAGGGTTGCATTTTTTTATCCAGAAAATGTGGTCGTTATTTTCATGATTCACAGGCAGAGCACAATTGTGAGGTAATTGTGTCCTCATCAGGGCAATTGTTTTCCATCTGTATAAATTGGGATCGTCTGCGATGCAGGGACAGAATACTTATGCAAAAAGCTAATTTCAGCATTTTATCTCTGCTAGGAAGTTTCCTAACAAAGTTATATTAAATAAATATGAGCTAGAGTTTGAAAATAAAATTGTCACTAAGAAGTAGATTTCAATGTAGGATTTTTAAAGGCTGTGAATGCGTTTGCAAGGTGCGGTAACATGCTACTGGAAATATCAATCATGATAAACAATTTAAAGATAAAAGCCATATACCAATATATTGAATGAATGAATGAATGATGCATTTATATAGCGCTTTATTGTGTATTGTTGTACACCCAAAGCACTTTACAATCATGGGGGGGGGGGGGGGCTCTCCTCAATCACCACCATACTAGCTGCAATGCAGTCTTATTTAAAACAAAATGCTGTACAATATTATCGGTAGAAATGTACAGTTAGTTCTTATTTGGTAACATTGTTAACAATGCAAACATTCATTAGCATGAGCAACAGTGGTGGACGAAGTACACAAATCAAGTATTTGAGTAAAAGTACAGATACGTATTATATAATATTACTCCAGTAAAAGTAAAAGTACTGCTTTTTAAATTTTACTCGAGTGAAAGTACAAAAGTAGTCAATTTTTTATGTACTTAAGTAAAAAAGTACTCATAGATTTATTTTGCATTTTAATATAGACTACTTAATTAAATTTTATATTTGCGCATCATTTTATAATCCTACTGCTCAAAATAACCACTATATGGAGTCAAGATATATATTTTGTTGTTGGACTCCGTTGATGAGAGTGATGTAGTAATGTTCACTGTGAAGCTTACATTGTAATGTACCTGAGAGAAAACAGATTTGACCATCTAATTTTACACCAGTAAGAAAAAAAGTTGTTTTGCAGAACGTCACGGTTATATATGACATGAGAAGAAGGCCTGAATTAGGTAGAACATTTAAGGAAATTATAATTATATTTTCATAATGATTGTTTTTTCTTCTAAAACGTTATCTGTGGTGTAAAAACCATGAGGGCATCACTTCCCACTTTGATAATTACTGTGGTTACCATGTTCGGAACATCACATCCTTTCTTTTTCCCTCAGCTGTAATCTATCTAGGTGGTTGAATACAAAATATTTACTTTATATCTGACTTTATATCTAAAAATGTCCTCAACTTAGCATCAGCAAGCTTGTTAGCTAGACAGTTAGCATCAGCTAACAATATTTACTTATTTTCATTATGGTTATGAATAAACATTCATATCTGTCTACTCGGCTAATGTTAGTTGATCTAAACAATATAAAAATCTATACTATTGATAAACAATATAAAATCAGACGTCACATAGGGCTAAATGCGTAGCATTTTAATAAAACTGCTAACATTACAGCAGCGGGGAATATGAACGTGCATGAGTTATTTTATTTAGTCTGTGTTATTTTAATGTTTCGTTTTTTGACCTAAAACATAGAGACACTGATGTTGATCTGTCTGCATTCAAGCATTTCAGTGGGCTTAAATAGGTCACCCTTTACAGCAGATTTAGTTCACAAACAACTGACAGTTTTGACCTAAATATGATTTTCAGTTACAATAATTAATCCTAAAATTCGACATTAGTAAGTTACTTTTCGCAGTATCAGTTGCACGTGCGCGAGTTCATTTCACTGGAGACTCACTCTAAACGGTTCATTTGAATCAGTGAGTTTTCGACTCGAGAACAGCTGCAATCGGATCATTCCAATGCGTGAATGAATCGTTTGTTGCGATTTTCGAACCAATTGAACAGGTTCATTGAAAATAATCAGTTTGTTCATGAATCAGACAAAACTTCTGCGTCTCAGAGCACGTATTATGATGTATTATATGTAGGAGTAACGATATGTTACTCAAAATAAAACTACTTTTTATGAAATGTAGTGAAAGTAAAAAGTATGAATCTTATTGCTTTGGAATGTAGTGAAGTAAAAGTAAAAGTTACTCAAAATAAAACTACTTATGTAAAGTATTACCGCATTATTTTGTATACATCAACTCAACTCATCATCAAATGTATGCATCACACCATTATAAAACAGCCTATAGATACTTGGAAAGTTGTCTCTGTGTATTAAGCTGAAATAGGAGAAAGCAGCATAATAAACTAAGTGAAAAAAACTGCTACTTAGACTGAGTGTAAAGAGCTGTCGACTGTTTAATTATCAAAAAAATGCATCTTTAAACTAAGTGTCAGTCATTTAAGCAATGCTCAGAGTTATATTTCAATGGCACTTGAACAGTAAACCAACTTTAAGAACAAAACTCTAACTTTATCTTAAGCCTATATCACCAATTTGAATTAGGAAAAAAATAACATGTCCTGGGATGTTGGGATGTTAGATAGTCCTTGAAAGCTTATACCCACTGTATTTGAATGATGGGTTGGGTGTTATGTGTGCATGTTCTATTATGTTTAAATAATAATGATACTGCACATATTACAACTATGAACACGTGTATCCCTGACATTAAGAGTACTGTCATTGCACACGTGTGTCTAAACAAATAATTTTAGGCTTAAAATGGATAGCTGAGCTTTGGCTCACTGCGCAGACGGATAAATGAACAAGCATAATTTGGTGCAGAAATATGTTTCTTATGCATTTCAAAGTACCATTATGAACTCCTTTTTATGCATGAGCACATTCAGCTCATCTATCATTACATGCACACAGCGACTAACACCAACACGCTCTTAAAAGGACAGCACTCTTCAAGCGCATCCTAGGATTTTGTTTTTTGTATTTTTCACGAGTAGTGTTTATTTATTTGATGAAACAACTGAGCAGTTAAATCGAAAAATCTAGCAATATGATACAAGAGGCCAAATCCGAGTTAACAGAATGCAGTCTACAGTGATCTTTATTGATCAGCTCTGTAGTGTGTGAACACCTAGACTGTAAATATTTCAAGCGGTTTCAACAAATTATTATTAAGTAACTAGTTCCACAGAAATTTTACGTTCAGTCAATTTCTGACTTCAAAGTGTTGCCTGAATTTTTATTTTGCTCAAACTTTTACTGAAGTTTTATAGTGCACGTGCACATGTTTTTATTAGCTTAGTCAACATTAGCATAGCATAGCATTAGCAAAGCTTGAAAATAACCATTCATTCAATGTTTTTCAAATATATTTGTGTAGACTTAATATAATATGTCCTCTCAACTAAGGCCAATCAATAAAATTAGCTCAACTTAAATAGTTTTGCCCTTCCAAAATTTTGTTAATTCGATTTTTGTACAGTGTATTGCAACCACAGATTTATATGTTTCCGTGTTATAATTGGACCTGTTGGGGCCCATTTGGCCTTGAGGCCCATTGAACTTGGATATGCAGAGGTGCTTTCTCACTGGCTCAATCTGCCCTGAAATTAAATGACCTTGCACAGAAATTGTCAGGAGGCATTAAAAATGTAATTGTCATTAAAAGGTAGCCTGAAGGAATACATTAACTAATCCTAACAAAAAAATACTTTAAGCCTCCTTTTAGATGTGTATCGCCTAACAGAATTCAGAATAAAGTATGCTGCATGATATCTTCACAATTTTGCTTTGTTTAGCCACATATAAAAAAAATGATGAAAATATATTTCTGATGATAAATTGTAACAATCTGACTCATTGTTTGTTTTCTGGTCAAAGATCAAGGCGTCTGAAAATGATTAAATGATTAAATGATTAAACTTTTTGCCATTGTTTACTAACTCTCATGTTGTTCTAAACCTGTATGAATGTTGATAGCCAAACAGTTGCTGGTTGCATTGACGTTGACAGTATTTTTTTTTGGTAAAAGTAGTTTTTGTTTGGAACAACTTGAGATTGCGTAAAAGATGATTTTCATTTTTGGGTGAACTATCTCTTTAAGGATTCAATGCACAGTAAATGATTTTTCAAAGTTGTAAATAAAGATAATTGAAAAGTAAGTTTCGGTTTCATTGCCTCAAAACTTCATGTTCAATTCAATGTTTCTTGCTGTTTCTTTGTTAACTGTGAAATGTACTACCATTTCTGACTGAAAATTGATAAACCATTTATATTCCAGTTTAATAAAAAAACAACTCTCTAACCAAGGCAACAAAATATGATATTGCACTTTTGAAGTCAACAAGCCATTCATCAATATTGCTGTATGGTGGTCATGCACGATTATGATGTCAAGAGACTATTTCAAGAAGACATTGATCTTTTTAGTCTTACAAATCCTGACGGCTGATGTAAAGCAGACTCATATTATTATTGATTATATTTGCAATTCATCCAAGAGCAAAAATATTTCCTTATAAAGGAAAACCTATTGATGTTCATATAACCTAACTATGAGTTTGATCAACTGACCTTGTCATTCTCATCCTCTTATCCTCTTTCTTTGACACGTTTCTATGATCTTTGTAGGCAATATCACACATGCATTACATTTTATCTTGTTTATATGCATCACTAAACTCTATACAAGTTCTGCATTGCAGTGATATCAAAGATATTGGAATCCTAAAGTGTCTTTTATATCAGTGATAAAACTGCTTGGCAAGTACTGACTTTTGTAGATGCACTAATGGAGTGCATATCGCTATGTCTGTGAATAATATGTCACATATATGCGCTGACAGTATTATAATAGCTACATCAAACATATCTTGTCCCTATCTTGATTGGTTCAATACCCTTTTTTTTACTACCGGTAGGTGAGAAGACAAGAAGTGTGACTTCAGAAGTGTGACTTTAGGTGCTTCAGAGAAGACCGAGTGAACAATATCACATATGTGGTAAAGGTGAGACTGTGAAGACTTACTAGTCACCTGATTGTGAAAAAGCCTTAAAAATTTTGAAAAAAGCAATGGGTGGGAAATGTGTCATATTGCTTTATTAATGACTTGTCGTCTTGACAGAACGCACGGTTGCACAGGTACACAGTTTTGTTTTTTTCATGGGTTGCAGCCTGCTTCTTTAGGCTGCACGGATAATTACATTTAAAGTATAATATTGCCTAGTAGAAACGCCCAAAATGCTTATGTTATAGAATATTTATGCAGGATTAGACCCAGAACACAAAACTAATTGAAACAGCTCTTTAATGTATACTGAACAAAATTATAAACACAGCACTTTTGTTTTTGCCCCCATTTTTCATGAGCTGAACTCAAAGATCTAAGACTTTTTCTATGTACACAAAAGGCCTATTTCTCTCAAATATTGTTCACAAATCTGTCTAAATCTGTGTTAGTGAGCACTTCTCCTTTGCCGAGATAATCCATCCACCTCACAGGTGTGGCATATCAAGATGCTGATTAGACAGCATGATTATTGCACAGGTGTGCCTTAGGCTGGCCACAATAAAAGACCACTCTAAAATGTGCAGTTTTATTGTGGTCTGAAAACCAGTCAGTGTCTGGTGTGACCATCAATGGGGGCAAATTTTTTTGTGAAAATAATTGTGATACTGCATTCAAGTGCACCTGAGAATGAATCTACAAATATGGAAATACCAAAATTAAATTAGACAATAATGTTCAAAAGTTTTGGGTCGCTAAGATGTTTTTAATGTATCTGAAAAAAGTATCTTATTCTCAACAAGGCTGCATTTATTTTATAAAAATAATAAATAAAAAAAGTAAAAAGAAGAAATATCATTACAATTAAAACATGTTTTCTATTTTAATTTTGAAATACATTGTATTCCTATAATGCAAAGCTGAATTTTCATGTGTCACATGACATGATGATTCAGAAATAACTCCAATATGTTGATTTGCTAATACGCTAATAAAAAAGTTAAAAAGAACAGCATTTATTTAAAAAACAAAACAAATTAACATGGTAAATGTAGTCATGTTTGATCAGTTTAATGCTTTATTGCTTAATATTAATTTCTTTCAAAACATATTTCTTGTGAACTTTTGAACAATAGTGTATTTTGTTGTTTTTAACAGTGGATAAGTGCAAGTGAATATATATTATATAGTTTTTATACAACATTTATGTTTTATTTTTGCATATTATTTAGATTAATATTATTGCTCTGGAATTTAAACATTAAATAAATTGCTATACTACTAGCTACTCCCCGCCATCTTTCACGTGGTTTTTAACATTCAATCAGATATGACTGAGAATACGTTTATTTCTGGTACTGTTCTGGTCAGTCATGATATATTCAACTACTTGAAAGCTATGTTATTGTAGCACACCCATGCTAATAATATAATGATGATTACTGCATATAACATGCACAGAGAGATGAGCTCTTGCTCGACTAGAAATACAATTAGGGGCTACATAACAATTCTAAGTCATGTGATTCACTTAGAAGTAATTGTAACACTTTATAGCAACGTTTCTATCACATTACGCTACATTAAGACACTTAACAAACACTTTTACTTAATGCAATTTAAGTCTTAAAGGAGGATCACTAATCAATTAGAATCAACAAGGAGATCCTGTTTCCCCTTTAATGCATTCACGAAATGTTAGACATCCCTGAGCCACGGAGAAGTTATTTGTTAGCTTGCATTTGCTTTACATGCAAAAAACTGCTTGTGTTAAATAACTCTAGTAAGATCTTTCAAAAAGGCTCATGCTAATGTAGTCACTGACTCTAATACCTCATTTACAAAAGCACATAGTTCCACTGCAGTGAATTTAAAGTGTTGGTAGAGAGCTGCTGAATATGTACAAGAGGAAGTGAGCAGATTAAATTCACACTGGGTTTGGTAGCAGTCTGGTACGGTCATGCAACCGGCGGTAAATATTTGCTGAAAACACTATGTGCTAACTAGCCATGCTTAATTGGGCGAATTTTCATCTATGTAGCAACCTTCATTACACAAATTTAATTCTGTTGTCAAAACATTTATCTGGATGTCTCCCTTAATTCAGAGCTATTTGTTATTAAGACCTACAATATGATTTACTTGGTATTGCTACATTGCAAAATGATCATAAAATGCTACATAATGAAAGCAGAGTGGATGAGCATTGCTCTGAATACCAAATGGTATGTAATGGATGTAGATAATGTGTGCCTTCCTAGTCTAACATGATACTTTGCATTGGTTTAGCATGATAGTTTATTCTAGAACGAGTGAATGTACAGATATATCTTGGGAAATGTCACATTAAATTCACATCATTATGAATTTTAATATTGTTTGTGCATAGCTCTGCTTGGACTCTGCCTTTTTCTGGTGGATTTTTTACGTGTGCATCCACACATGATTTATTAGCTTGCATGGAACAACATTTTCCGCATCAAAGGGGTCAAGGTATTGTTGGTTAGCATGGCCCTGTTAGTCCCTGATAGTAGATGTGACACCATCTGCCTGCAAATAAACAAGTTGTTTCACTGACAACAATTCAACATGATCTGTGTATTCTGGGGGAAAACGTTTTTTTGTAAACAACATATGAAGCACAAATGTTTTGCTATATTATAGTAGACAGTGATGCACCAAAAATGCAGCAAGAACATTTTGACTGAGACAGCAATTTTTGATTTGGGCTGAAAAAGTTTTGAAGGGCCGAAACTGTTGACTTGTATACATTTTTCATTTTTAATTGATGATATATGGATTATTAAATCTCAAGATTGATCTCTTATTCTATGCTGTTTTCTGTTGGTACGTGAACTTCACTAAACATTATTTGTAGAAGCATCTGCCATTCAAATAATCGCAACAGCCTTTCATTTTTGCTTTAAATATAAAACGCTGTCAGCTTTCAAATTTTATCCAAAAAACAACCAATATTTGTTGTTTTGACACTCCAAGCATGAATGAACATCAGAAGATCTGTTGAAAGAAACAGTGCTACTTACAGAAATGTATCATATGTCTCAAGTAATCGCTCAAGCAGTGTCAGGAATTCAATAAATCAGCTTGTAAACAATGTCAAGTAATGTTGTATTTATCTCAGGAAAGCCCTTCAATGTCCATAAACTCATTAGTCAGCTACACAAATCGAGCACTATATGCTAATACTGTATATTACTTATTCATAATATTTGACTTAATCTGTTTGAATGAAAACAAGTGGCCACCATTTAAATATTTATAGTTTGTTTATACAACAAATTGGAGTACAAACTTAATTCTGTTCGTGAAACAAAAAGACAAAAAAAGTGAAATTGTAAATGTTTTTTTGGCTCAGTGATAACTTTAATGTCATTCATTTAAATTTTAGCCAAATGAAACCTTTAATTTACTGGTGTTAAATTCATTTCAGTGAATTACTAATTGTCGATGTCTTACTATGTCTATAAAAAGGGTGAAATGGATTTATATTTGCATTTAATTTTTCCCCCTGTCTGCTGCATTTCATTTATGCATTTAGCAGACGCTTTTATCCAAAGCGACTTACAGTGCATTCAGGCTATACATTTTTTTTGTCAGTATGTGTGTTCCCTGGGAATTGAACCCACAACCTTTTGCGCTGCTGACTCCACTGAGCCACAGGAACATCACAACATTTGACATCACATCACAGATTAAGGTAATGAAAAAGCTAATGCTATAGGCTATTTGAAAAAATTGTAGACTGAAAGTCTGGGGTATCAAGGCACAATTGATGATGTCTCAAAACCGCTGTACTGACTAACTACATTCACATAGGTAGTGAGGCACACTTTGAGTCTGATTTACACCATTTTTGTGCAACACATGAAAACCAGATGGCACATGCAAAAACAAAATAAAATAAAAAATCTGCTGTGCCTACAGAGGATTCTGTATTCCAGATATAGCACCAGAAGATAGCGTCTCGTCTGTTTTCACAGGTTTCTCTTAATGAATATGTCATTTGGGGCGTGCAGAATAAAGGGTAACGTCAATGCAAATTAATTGAATAGTTCTTGCAAAGTGATTTATCACCTCTGAAAACTTCAGAAATGTGTGCAAATGAATACCACGTTAGATTAAGAGCACAAAATTATATCTGAATGTTGTTATATTCAAACTTAAAACTTATAAAACACATACCTACCCAGGTGCTGCAACTAAGAGTATATAACAATACAAAATTAAAACGTATTTTGTACCATCAAAACTTAATTTAAAAACCTAAATACACAAAATGAAACAAGTGCATGTGTGGCTATTTGTGTTATTCTTACCCTTAGTATACCCATAATGCTTACAGGCAATTTGACAGACTGCACAAGCCAATTAGTACATTTGATTTGGGATCTTGGTAAATTAGGGCCTTAATGAATAATATAACTATGCAAACAAAGACTCAGCCTTTCTTTTCTCTTTCAAGACGACTACAGGTTTGCATCTGTTCTAGAATGCGTGTTATTTCTGCTGAGGCAGCAGGGTTTTATTTACTACTGTATTACAAAGCTTGTTTATCAGCTGCTGTGTTTTATTAATATTTAAATTAGTAGGAGATGGGTTTTAGTAAGGACTTTTGTACCGATTCAACTGATTTGCCTTTTAAAATGCAATGCCAAATGGATAGATTCTAACATAATGAAACCAAAACAACCTTTTGCAATGTGAGCCAGACGATTAGTGGTGTGTCTTGTTATGATCACCACACAGATGCCATTAAATGTCTTCATTGCATTATAAAAAAGAAAGTTATATTGGTTTGGAATGATCAAGGAGTAAATAATAACAGATTGTTGATTTTGGGTGAATTCAGCCTTTAAAACAAAGAGAAATCTAAAGCAACCGCATCCAGACTGCTGAAGCACGAGTTTGCAACCCTCTCCAAATTTGGATATGTTTAAGCGGGCAAAGGAATGATGATGAATTACATTTTTAAAGATTACAATAACAAGTTTACTGCAGTATAAAAATCAGTGTCAGTAACAATAAAGTGTTTATCCTCAAACCCGCTCACCCTGAGTTTCCAGGTTCTCGCACAGCTCCGACTTGGCTTCTCCGTTGGGCCTCAGGCTGGCCTTGGGGTTGAACTTGTTAGACATGGTGGCGGCAGTGACCACAGCTTTCAGGCTGCGAGTGCTGCGTTTGGCCACATTCTGCTCCGGGTGGAGGAGCACCACGTAGACCTTCGGCATGTAGAGCATCCCCAGAGACACAGACGCGCTCAGACTCACCGAGATGGTCAGCGTGGTCGTTTGTATGTACATCTGCGAAACAAAATCACAGCACATGAACATTAAAAATCACTGAAAACAAAGCCATTACTACATGCCATACTGGGTCGTAATTGGTCAATCACAGCTTTCTGTGGCTAAATATTTTTGTATAATGAAACTGTATATTTTGCTGTTGCCCTGGGCAACCAATACCCAGCAGCGTGCTAGTTTTATATCGCACCACAGTCTATTTTGTCAAACATAATCAAATAATTTTCACTGAAATCAATATTTTAAGTCTATTTATTTACTTATTTGATAGGTAAGAAATAATGTAAGGGATAATGCAGGTCTTTATTACAAACTAAAGCCCTTCAGGATGGTACAATAGCCTTCTGCTTTGCCTATCGGGGGTGTATTATACAATAATGAAGACTTGTTCACATGACCTGGGACCTTCATCTCACGAGGGCTTGTTGACAATAAACCCCTGATCTAACTGACACAGTCAATATGTCAAATCTCAACAGAGAGTCATAACCTCGTGAGTCAACATGCCCAAAGCACCAAGCACCATCACCACATACAAAATATGCAAATGACTAAATGTCAGAATACACAGTTTTCATGAAGTAACAGGCAGATGACGGACAGGATTAGCTGAGATTATGAAGCGTCCAAACCAAGCATAATCTTTTCTCAGTTATTAGCAGTTAATTTTCATTTAAAGCAATACAAAAAATAACTCAGATTAGCCTAAATAAAACTAATAATAAAAAGGGCAAACCAAAATAATAAAAAATAACAAAAACACAAAACAAATTACTAAAACTATAACATAAATGTGAGTGAAAACAACATATGAGCAAATACTATAATAGTACATCAATGATACTGAAATAACACTGATGCAACCAACTGGCTCCTAGCTCTTTATGCCCACACTTCAAATGAAAAACTACAAGATGAATGATTGAGGAACTTCATTTGTCATAACTGACTACATATTTATCACATAGAGTACCGCTGCTCCCTATACGCAGAGTATGCAGTTTGCGTAGGGCACCAACTCCCGGGGGGGCACCATCCCAGTTGCTCAAAAAAACACTATCGTTCTATATTAGTATTAAAATTAACATATAAATAAATAAAAATCTAAACATTAACATATATATATATATATATATAATTATAAAATTCGTTTTACGGTGAACGCAGATGCAGTAGGCTAATCACACGCATCGGCGCTCGCGCCTCATGTTTGCAGCTGAAAGCAAATTATCATAATTGATGGACAACTGTGCCCGTGAAAAGACATCAGCAATCCGGCGCCGAAAAAAAAAAAGATGAAGCCCGTGCATCACTTTTAGGTAGCCTACATTCATAATCCTGTAACTTTTTTGGCTGTTGACATTAATAATGTGTTTTAATGTCGGTAATAATTTAACCACCAACAACGCATATAATATTCTCTCTGACTTTCCATGTTCCCTTACGAAAACTAGCCATGGTTTTACTACGAATAAAACCAAAAATCATGGTTATTGTACCCATGGATGGTAACCACAAATGATCAATGGTTTTGTTAATAGTTTACAAATAAGTATTAAGATCATATTTTTTGGGCTCATGAAAACAGACCTAAGCCAACAACAGCCTTTAAAATGACTTAAAATGCATTATATAAAAACAATGAGGCAATAATGATTTGTTAGCCTAATTAATAATTATATGGTTTAATTGAAAAACACTGTTTAAATACATCATGTAATACGAAATAAACTATTTAAATATTTACATTAAATAGCCTATTGTTACAAATGCCCGTAAAACCAAAGGCCTGGTAATAAATTACAGAACGATTAAGTCCTTTAATATTGACCAAACATTTAAGCTAATGCAAATATCCACTTAATCTTTAATTTTTGGCCAATTTTTTTGTGATAGAAATGCTACAGCCTCTATCTTCAAAACATGTAGACATCACAACTCACTACAAAAATTAACCATGATTTTAGCATAGTAAAACTGCTCAATTTTATTTTGTGTGATTTCTGAATTCTTGATACTATAAAATCAATCAGACAACTTTAATAAAATAATAGTACTAGGTAACTGTCTAGAACTAAAATTGTAATGTGTAAATAATACAATTTAATTAGAGTTTATTTATTTATTTACTTTTATATTTTATTATTCTTAAACGAAAAATCAAACTTATCATAAAAACGAACAATTGAACATATATCAGCATAATAACAACTACCTTAAATGACCAAAACCATATTTCGGAAAATTGTATTGGAAGTGTAATTCTTTTTTATTTTGACTTAAGTGCCATTCGTTCACATGGAGAGGGCGGGGTTTATGACCTGTACTGCATCCAGCCACCAGGGGGCGATCAAAGAGCCCGCAGCTTCACTTTCCAGGACGAGTGAGACACACCCGATATATGTATACAGTATATATAATCTGTAATACAAAAATGCCATTATATAAACAATAAAATTATTATTAAGTCATGTAAATAATATAATTCTGATTTTTTTTAAATAATATATAACAAATAATTATAATAATTAAATACCTTTTCATTCTCAGGTTTTTGGACTCCATCCACTGTATATAACGAGCAGCTGTGAGCATGATTATCCGGCAAGATGCCACAGAAAGAGAAACCAAATGACTGATAAAACTGTTGTGTCATTTGTCTAGGCTAGTTAGCACAGAAACTGGGATTAACATGCAAGTGATTGCTTTCATCGCTGGATGCATTGTCGCGTCGTGCCCGTGTGGGACACAGTGCAAGGCATTATTACCTAAATAATGAGAGGGCAATCGTGATTATTTTTAACCAACCACTTGGAGCGACTCTGTTTGTGACATGTTTTCATTGGCACACAAACAGACACACACCCCGGCACTAATGGCTCCAGCCACTCCATGGCACTGCTGCGAACCCCCTGCTGTTGCTTTAGAACTCTGCTGTGTGTTTTGGCTCTGGCGGACGTGACCTCGGCTCTGGCTCCTCTGTGTGCTGTGATTAAGTGTGACTCACTGCTGTGATCTCCATCTAGAGGGACTGACTGGAAAGCAGTTTCAGCACAAGTTGACAGGAAGGGTTAGGACCACATCAGTTGGGCTGGGGCTCTTCTCGAAGAAGAGACAGATGGCTACCACCCAGCACTGGCCACTACAGGCAATCCTAAAGTGTTCCATTGAAATAGAGTGCAGTATCTTTAAAAACGGGTGCTTATTAGTAAGTCACAAAACCAGTATTTCAGTTGTTCAAGTATATTTTAATGTGCTAATGTGGAACTGCAAGTATACTTCAGGTACACTTTAAATATTTTGCATTTAAAGTTCGATATTATTCAAAGATCAAACAATCCTCATCAAAAGTGACATTAAAACACATTTTAGACTTAATATTAAGAATAGTGCATTTTACACAATTAGAATGTCAAGTAAAGTTTAACTATAAGTTTTATATCAGTGAGTCTCGAGTTATCTGCCAGTAAATATGTTAATATATTTTAACTATACTTGTGTGTAACTTGAATAAAAAAAAATAATAAAAAATATATATATATATATATAAACATATTACTTTTTATTAGGGTAAATATATACATATTTATATCTAAATATAAAAAAACAGAGAAACAATTTAATTAATAATTACATAATAGACGGTGGTTTATTTATATGACTGCAACTAAAACGTTAGTTAGAGTGTAATGTTGCTGTTTGAGCATAAACAATATCTGCAAACTTACGACGCTGAAAGTTCAATGCAAACGGAGATATCTTTTAAAATTCTGTCAGTTTAATGCCTACAAAAACCACTGGTAAGGGACTATAACGAGTTACTTCCTGGGTCATGAACCCAGATAAACCCCGCCCCCGGGAACTGGTGCTGGTCTTATGCTTTAGAGAAGAGCAGAGCCGTAGAGTACGTAAAAATCTATTCATATATGAATCACGATTCTGTCTTCTAACAATTCTAATGCATTCACAAGTTTCAAAATCATATGCTTTAAAGCAGTGGTTCTTAATACTGTTCCTCACGTCGCCCTGCTCTGCACAGACTCTGCATCTCTCTCTCTCTCCCTCTCCCTCCGTCTCATTCAGATCGTCAGATCAACTCCAACAAACTGTTCCAATTATACACTTATTTTCAGAACGCTACGAGAAGCGTTATAAAAGGATGCGCGTGCAGTTGACGTGCTGTATTAAGGCTTTAATTAGGATTAAACCATACATTAAAAGCTAACAGAAGCAGTAGCACTCACAAATAACAGCGTATCTAAAAGTACGAACAAAAAAAACATACCATTAAGAGCTGTTTTTGCACAAGTTATGCGCGATCCTCTTTACTAATATTCTCTGGGTCTCAATTGGGCTCAAATTGATAAGCAATATAGACGACCGCCATTGTTTACAATACAACTGGAGCACATGCCACTGAGCTGAGGGGCGGGACGTTTAGACGCGCAGTAGAGGCGGTTTAGCCAATCACAACACACTGGACCAGCTAACCAATCAGAGCCCATCACATTTTTCTGAGGGAGGGGCTTCATAAAACCAGGAAATAATCGGGCCGTTTATCAGAGAAGGGAGAGAGAGGTGTGGAATAAAGGTAAATTATGTGAAGAATAATGCTTTTTTTTTTAAATAAAGCATGAACACATGTTTGACTGCACCCCATAAACACAATCAAGCCTAGAAAAAAAAAAAAAAACAGTCAACCACCCATTTAAAAAATAATACTAAAATAACACTGTTTGGCTGTGTACATGATTTGGATTATGTTATATTTTGACTCACAAAATGTCAGACGCCAGTTTGCAACCACTTATGATAAACTGACTTTGTTAACATTTATACCTTGCCAAGACACTTTAACCAAGAAGTGCATTTGACCATTCATGCGTAGAGTATATTACCACGAGGCACGAGGACCGATTACAGAGCATGCATGATGTAGGCATGGAAAGCAGCCACCTGTCAGTTAGACAAGACTTTTTGAATTCATTTTCATGTTTTGAAATCAAACAGAATTACATTTAACTTGGGCTAGAGAGCAATTACACTGCAATCACCAAGAATACCCTAGCAACCACATAGTAACCAATCAGAACGCCTTAACCAAAGCTATGCTCTGGCAACCACCCACAACACCCTACAACTGTCTTGGAGAGTTAAGAAACTCTGAAATATAAAGCATAGTTGAGAGAAGACAGGAAATTATGGGATCTAGATATGTCGCTTGTCAATGCTCAATATGTTGGAGGTCTAACCACAAGGCCGTGGCTCAACAAAAGCTATTGTGAAATACAGTCCCTGGCCACTTAGTCAGCAGAGTCACACTTCCAAATTTAACCAGAAAATCTATTGCAGGGGTCCAACAAATCACCTGAAAGGAAAGTGAGAGGTCCATACATAGTGATTAAACCAGCTTGAAATGATTAGCTTTGGTCTATACGTCGAAATCTCTCACTAATCTTGCTGAACTTGCAGTTGAAATTACAGTCACAAATGAGGATTTAATGACGCACACGACACACGATTCATAGCGCTATCTCATCAATGCCTCCGCCTCGGGCTCTGTATGTGCAGACAGCACACCTGCATCTAATGAGGCTTGTGAGAAATACTGAGATGGGAACTAGACAGTGAATCAGGGTTAGTCCTCTGAGACGGTCTCTGTTGTCTCAACACATACAAAGTGTTCCACTTTTTTGCCCTCGAATTGAAACTACAAGTTAAAAAAGGCTGCCGTTATTGCACTCCCACATATAAATGTATGACTTGATAAAACGTACACCGGAACGCCATCAACTTGAATAATACAACAACTGATTCTGCCACTTCTTCACCTGCTGCTGCCAAATTATCTCTTGGGATAAAGAACAAAAAATGAACTGCCATTTTAAAAAAAGGAAGTAGGTCTTATATCAACATTAGAGGCTTTTTAAGAAGGAAGTAGGTCTCATGTTAATAGCGGTGCTGTGGAAAACACTGTTCAAAGGGAAGTGAATGTTTGTCATTCAAATAAACTATGTATTATCCACATTTAAAATCCTGTAATATGCTGCACACCAAAAATGTCATAATGTTGGATTACATGCTGCTTCGGATAAAATAATATAAAACACAGAAACAATAGGTTTCATTTTTCCAGTATCTTGTCCAATCAAAGCAAGGTTTGATGGAGCATGTTCCTCATGAAAATGTAGGACTTCACTGAAAGTTTGCATGCATCCAGTTCATCCCTGAATGCTGGAATAAATTAATTCTATATGCCGTTTTGTTAAAGGAATAGTTCACCCCTAAATGAAAAGTTTCTAAACATTTACTCACCCTCTGGTCATCCAAGATTTTTTCTTCACCAGAACAGATTTGGAGAAATTTAGCATTATATCACTTCCTCACCAATGGATCCTCTGCAGTGAATGGGTGCCGTGAGAATGAGAGTTTAAACAGCAGATAAAAACATTCTAATAATCCACATGACTCCATCAGTTAACATCTTGTGAAGTGGAAAGCTGCATGTTTGTAATAAACAAATCCATAATTAAGACTTCAAACCGTTGCTATCTCTATCCACATTATTGCTTTCTTCCAGTGAAGAAGTCATATTGCCTGAATCAGGAGAAACATATGCACAGATCAAGCACTGCCTACAAGCAAAATCAGTCCTTAGCAAACATGTTGGTGGATTTTGATGTGAGAGGACATCAGGGAATTAACTTTTTCACTGAAGGAAGTATTATGGACTGATATTTTAGTCAGAAGCTATGCTAAATGGATTAAAATGTCTCAATGATGGATTTGTTAATTACAACAGACATATTTCCACTTAACAAGTCATTAATTGATGGACTGAAGTGGTGTGGATTACTTGTGGATTATTGAAATGCTTTTTATCAGCTGCATGGACTCTCAAACTGACGGCACCCATTCACTGCAGAGGATCCATTGATGTAATGCAAAATTTCTCCAAATCTTTAAAAAGAAAGAAACTCACCTACATGTTGGATGGCCTAAGTCAATTTTAAGTAATTTATTTATTTTTGGGTGAACTATTCCTTTAACAGAATGTCTCCAATCCCGTGTTATTGCATCCTTTGCACTTCTAGCTCAACCAATCACGTGAGTTTGGAAGCAGAACCACCTGTTTAACTGAGCAATGCTTCACGGGTTTGTAGGGAAAAAAGTACTCATGTTTGTGCTTTGAGCTCTGGCCAAAAGCAAAATATAAAGTAAATGTTTTATTATTCGTCACAATGTAATACTATTATAAATGCATTTTCCTTTATTATATTTCATAGCAGAGTGTACCAGGCTTATGCTGTATATTCATGCATTAAATTATATCAGTGAAAAGCTATTTTTTTAATATATATTTCAGAAAAAATTTGCTCATGCATCTGTCTTCACAAGGTACTCATTTAGGTGACAGCATATGAATGACAGACTGAAGGAGTTCAATAACGGGAATGTCAAAGAAACTGACATTTAACAGAGGTCAGGCCCCCCGGTACCACACCTGTCACATCACTGACACACACCTGTATGTAAATAAGAGATGCTGACCTCGTTCAGAAAGAGACAGTGATTACTCTGTCAGCAGCACAAAGGAGGAAAGCCCCTGCTAGTGAACCCTAACGACATGATGGCACTGTAATGATAGCTTCCAGTTTTGGAGGGCGGAGATGCATGCAAATAGCAGTCCATGTAAGTCAAAATGCTTGACTTAAGATATTATCAAGCTTTCTCAAAACCAACACGAGAGAGGTTTCAGTAACATCCAGCATCAGAAAGAAGGGTTTGTAAGTTTTGCTTACAATGTTTCATCGCACAATATGAATTGTAATGTCAACTTGTCCAGGGACATCAGATGAAAACAAGGCATCTTCACATAATCTGGTACCTGTACATCAATGTGAAGTTTTAAATGTGATTTTTTGTTTTAATGGCCCTGACAAATAAATAAATACAAAAATGTCAAGGCCAAATTATCTCCCTGTGACAGCAACCTGCCATTTATACAGAGGAGGGTTTGAAATATATCATAATTATTCTATAGATGCATATATGAAGATTCAAAGGAACAGTTTGTTTATTTATTTATTTTTTAATTAATTAATTAATTTTGTAATACCGCATTTTAAAAAAAATAAAATCTGGGATAAAACAAAACATATTTCATAGGACCCTATATGTACATGTAGATGTAATTATGTATATTTATACTATTTATATTAATGTAATCATAATATATTACAAAGAATCAGCCAAAAACACATTAAATGTGAATTAAATGTGACATTTTAAAGTAGAAAGCCTGAAATAGTATTTTCTTATAAAGCATACTCCAATAAACTCCAATTATATTTTACAGTTGACAAGTTTCACAATTTCAATTAATTACACATGCTTTTTGAATAACCACTAAAACTGAACATTTTAATGGAAACATAAAAAAATGGAAAAATGAGTAATGACATAATTTTTAGGATGCCCTTTTCAATTATAATTTTTTTTTTTTTACACTTTTTTTGCCAGCACTTAATATATTAAGGATGGCAAAAGCTACTTAATTGCATTCATCAGATTTTTTTTTATCTATTACAATCCACACTTTCATTTTTAAGATGCAGAAAATGATTATGCTTCATTTTTTAACTAAAAAGTTTTATTTTAGACAGACAGGTTTTTATCAATAGTCAGATTTTGGACATGCATTCAAGTTTACCCAACAAAGCAATCAAAAATCCATCTGGAGCCGTCTAAAATCCAGGAAAGGAAGCAAGCTAAAGCCCTTAGTGCACAATGAAGCCTACCTGCCAGACTAGCTCATTTAAGAATCTTTTGGTTAAACCACAATAAGATGACCATCAAATTCAACAGGGACCAGACTAGCTGCCCACATTCAAATGCTCCTGAAAGCCTCCAAAGACCTTCATTATTCACTTTGACATAAGATGACAAACAACTGATGGAGCCGGCATGCTGATGAGGTGTCTGGCAGAAATCGTGTGACAAGTGCACAGGCAGAGAGATAAGGTAAATCACAGGCCAGGAGGAAGTGAGGCATTTAATTGCTCTAAAAAGACATGTCATCTCTGACTCGCCAGGCTTTATTGTGCTTGCCAGCCTGGATGATTGTGAGGTGCTCTTGTTTTGATATGTTAATTCCCCTCTGAAAACACTGTTTGTTGCGCACATAGTGGTGGGATTTTGTCAGATGATGCAAGCTTTATTTTCTGCACAAAACTAATTGCTACAACTGTTTCTTCAGTCCTGTGATGTACAGAGCAGCATTACCGTCAAGCCCTGATTACACCGTGAGAGGACTGATAGAACGTCAGAGTATAATATTGTCCAAAATTACCAGTATTTTACAAGATCAAAGCATACTGTAAATTTCTTTGGTAATTACATTACTTTATAAAAAAGCATATTGCATTGCATTTAAACAATATTACACTGTTGTTGTTCTACTGCAACAAAAACTAAATAAAAGCAAATGTAATCGTTTAAATCATTCATACTGCAATAGACTCTAGATCAGGTCTGTAGTAGAGTATTTTCTCATTTGCTTAAATAAAGACTGAAATATAAACCATAATATCACGATTATAAATGTTAATAGCTCACTGAATTGATATCTTTTAACATAAAACTAAGTTATCAGTTTTTAGGAAGCCATTCATTCAAGTGCTCAAAGGAACCTGACACATTTTTTTATATCATAACTTCATTCCTTCATGCTTTGTTTTACTCATCTTTTCCTGTAGCTATCCAATCGTGAAAAGCATAAATGCATTCCAAGATAAAAATAAGACAGATTGCAGTCCGATCACTTAAACGATCACCACTAATTGCTAAATCGGTCAAGGACTGTACACAGAAAATTGCACTGAAACATTACTGTAAAAATGACTGAAAGTACGTCAGCTAGTTGCCAGAAATACCGTAAATTCACACTAAAACATTATATGGTTTAGATTACAGAATCAGATGCCTGGGAAACAGTGGGAAAAAGAGAAGAGAGGAAAGAGTCAGTGATACAGGGTTACAGTTACCGTCGTTATGATTTTCTCTGATCAGCAGAAATAGTTATTTCTTTCTTTGGGATTGGTGTAGGCAGAACGTAGTTTAAGGCAACATGCAATTACCTAAGTCAGTTCATTCAATCCTATATCTGAATGAATCATTCAAATGGTGGTTTAAAGGGCACAGTGGGAAACTGAGTTTAAAGCAGTAATGGCTCCCTACCAACAAGTATAACAATACTCAAATTGCTGAAATTGCTTGTTCAAGGCTTTGCTAAGGGAGACACTAATTAAATAAAACACAAATTAAAAAACGAGAAAGCCCTTATCTTAAGCTTCAGAAACAGAAGGTCCCAGGTTTTCTAATTGAAATGAGTAATGTAGCCAATGCCAGGGTAGTTGCATATATAATTCGGCCTTAAAATTAAGAGCCTTTTTGTTCGGTATTCTAAGTCAGTCAGTGCTTGTCATTTGATTACATCATCTACAAAAAGCTGACGCTCAATCTCCTTGCTATTTTCAAAGTCTCTTTTATCTTTGAAAGCACAGTGCTAGATGGGCAAAAGAGAGTGCCTTGTTTTTCCCAGCCGCACATGTCCTTTTCAATATTCGAAGGAAACCACGTGAGTTCTGCGCTTTAGCGCGCCAAACCTCATGATTCTCGATTTCTCTTTGAAATAAACTGTCTGTTTTACCGCTCTGCTTGATGTGAAGCCCAAATGAACATAGTCAATTTGTTCCCGCTGGTCTGTTTTTTGCAGAAAATGGACAGCTCTGAATGGCATGTTTTGTCGGAAGCTGGGGCGGTAAATGCTGTCATTACTTTAAAACGTTCGATTGCCAAGGTCTTGAGGAATTGCGCTCACTCATCTGCTCTTACCTTTTCCGTTGACTGCGACGTCCCGAAGAAAATGGGGATGAAAGCGAGCCAGATGATGCAGGTGGTGTACATGGTGAAGCCGATGGGCTTGGCCTCGTTGAAGGTCTCGGGCACCCCTCGCGTCTTGATGGCGTATACCGTGCACGTTACCATCAGCAACATGCTGTATCCCAGGAGGCAGATGAGCGACAAGTCCGATATGTCGCACTTTAGGACTCCGCGCGCCATCTCGGCATCTGCCGTGCGCTGGTCCTCGTAGTCAATGAGAGCTTGGGAAGGGTCCACTGCAAACCAGATGCACACCCCTAGGAGCTGAACGGAAATCAAGCTGAAGGTGATTACCAACTGCGAAGCCGGACTGATCAAGCGTGGCGCGCTCACTGTCATTTTTCCCTGCTCGAAAATCCGATAAATCCGATTGGTTTTGGTGAGCAGCGCTGCATAGCTGATGCTCATTCCGAGCCCCAGGAAAATTCGCCTCAGCGAACAGATCCCTACATCTGGGGTCGAGATCATCAGGAAGGTGGTGGCGTAACACAAAAAGATTCCCGTAAGCAGGACGTAGCTGAGCTCGCGTCCCGATGCCTTAACAATCGGCGTGTCGTTGTAACGCATGAAGGTGACCACAACAAAAAGAGTGGCTATGATGCCGAGAATAGCAATGAGGACCGGTATGACTGCCCAGGGTGAGCTCCACTCCAGCTTCACGATTGGAATGGACTGGCAGCCTGTGTGATTCTTGTTAGGTCTTAAATCAAAGCGGCACATCTTGCAGGTGTGGGTGTCATGCTGATACTGGTAACCATCGCAGCGCTCACAGTGCCAGCAGCAGGAAATGCCCTTAACGATCTTTTTGCGCCACCCGGGTTTGCAGGGCTGACTGCAGATGGAAGTCGGCACCTGCTTCCCTCCACCTGGCCAATGCATCGCCCGCATCTGAATCGCAAAAAAAACAAAAACAGTATTTACCATTTATCTCGGCTAAGGATGAAACAATGTTTAACATCTCAAATGAGTGTTTGCATTTCCTCATCTGTTGACTCATTAAATGAATTCTTGGAATCTCAAAGGAGCAATTTTAAGCAGTTTTCCTCAAGGCTATACTTCAGTCCTTTCTCATAAGCGATGTGTGCGTCAAGTTCACCAAAAAGTGAAGACTCTGTCAGTGTTTGCTCTCTCTCACATCGCTCCAAACCCATATGCTGCTTGTTTTTCTGTGGAATGCTTTTTTGGAGAAATTATTGTGCAGCTCGTAATAAAATGACAACAAAAAAACTGATTAGAAGCTGTAAAGCTCCCCCAAAAAAGTGATCCATTTCACTTATGTGCTATAATCTAAAGCGACATGTTTAAGTAAAAGATCATAAATCTTTATTATACTAATAATACTAATACTAACAAGTGTTACTGGTTTTCACTTGTGTACAATGTGGCATGATGTTTTTAAATTCTGGACACTACCTTCAGATTATGATGACATTAATTTTGGTCTGTCACACAAAGCAATTCAGAAGACTTTCAATGCACACGCATTTTCATAGAGCATTTATTTGTTTGTCTTTTTTGGAGCTTGAAAGCTATAATCACTGTTGTTGTTGTTGTATTGGCAATGATTGATACAGATTCTATAAAAAAGAATACACTTGTGTTGGACAAAAATAATAACAAAATACAGGTTTGGAATGGTATGAGGGGGAAAAAACAAGACAAGAATTGAATATATACTTACATTCAGGTAAAGTTGGTCAGTCCAGTGGCCGATGGTCTTGTATTCAGCTGTTTTGTTCTTTATCTGGTACTGGTAGATATCGTAACGGCCTGGAGCATCTCCGTTCTCATTGAACTGCACCGGACTGCCAGCAATGCCTGAAGATGTGAGCAGAGAAATCTGATTAAAAGATGCAGAAAGTGTTACAGCATATAGCTTCACAGTAATGAGCAACCACTCATGTACAGACATATCCAGGTCACTGTCCAAAATTTGTGAACGAAATTCACCTGAGATTGATGGTGAGCTGGAAACTGCAATATGTTAAGCTGGACTAAATGTGCTAGCAGTCAATTTAATATAACTTTTGTTAAATATATTGCTTTAGCGGTTACTTAATGCTATATCTACACTATAGTATATAACAATGCATGTTTCAAAACCACTTATTTGTAATATAACAATAGGCATCGTGCCTAAAGGAGGATAAAATAACCAATTTTTAAGCTGAAATTGAAAAAAAAAACTGCATTACCACTGCTTAGTATAAAATGCATGGGCATATTTGTTTAGCTCCATATAAACAAGACGAAATTCCCTTTGCATATATCAAACCTCAAGTACATTGAGTGCAATTTCTATTTTACGAGAGCAATAGCTTATGGAAGGAGGCAGGCGAGGTGGACAGGATAACAATGGTGCTGCATCCCATGATGCATTTTAGATTAGGTGCCTTATTCTGTGGAAAACCCTGCTGTCTCAGGCTTTAAAGTTTTGGGTAAGCTATCTATATTCCAAGCACCTGACCGTGTCCAACTTAATTCCCTGGACACTGTGCAGCCGAGTCTACCGAACAATAGCACAAGAAATTGTGTTTTCACTACTTGAATTTGGGTTATAACGATTTTGAGGCACAATCCACATGAAATTCTCACTGAAATCTAAGGGTGATTATCAGCAATGGTGGATTTCTGTTGATGAATATCCATTCTTCTTTGTGCAGGCTTGGAAGCTGCGAGAGGTTTATTTCAAACTCTGATGAGTCAACCGCTCTGGATTAGGGAATTCAATATTTTTTTTACAGCCATGCTTGGTGGCGGTGCAGCTCACCATATAATGCAGACAGATGTAAAGGATTATAGGAATTTCATAAGGACAAAATATTCATCAAAACAAGAGGGTGCATATGAAGTGATTGAGATTCCCAAAGTAAGCACTCAGTTACAGACTTACTCAGGCATATGACCTTACCATATGAATTTATTATCAGCGGTGCTCAAACTTGAGCCTAAATACTAAATGTCAGTGCACGGCTTGTCTCACACATTTGTGCTGTGGACATGAGTGATGGTTCAAATCTTGTGGGTTACTGAGGAGCGGTGTGCTTTTATGTTTCTAATCATAAAATGTTAAGATTTGTAAGTATTTTTAAATAGCAATGCCTTCGCAAACCTCTAAAACACCAAGCAACAGCATGCGCAAAACTACTCACAAGACTTTAGCAACCACACTGCAGACTCTGTTGAGATGGTGACATTTAAAAAATCTAGTTACTAAACATGAGATAGACAGAGCAAAACTCACTGAAACCAGTGTTAAGACTTCTTTATTTACTATTCAGTATAGGGTTCTGACTCTACCAGGAAGATGCCACAAAACAGCGAACTGTCCCCAGACATACAGTATATCTTTATTAGAGTCATGAGTGTACTCCACAGCATCAAAGGGTTGAGAGTTTGCGTCTGAGGTTCATTTGATGAGACATTGTGCAGTACTTCAAACAATGGGATCAGGGATCAGGAATCAGGTAGACTTCCACCTCCAGAGAAAAAGCTTACCACTCAGCCAAGAGATTGTTCTCTAACCATAATATTCAGTGGAGAAGACATACGGTCACTGCCAGCATCACAATGAGTCTTTGTCCAAAAGATTACTGAAAAACATACTGATAGAACATATAATGATAAACAGAAGGATAGATAGAATGATAGAGAAATAGACAGACAGACAGACAGACAGACAGACAGACATATAGATAGATAGATAATGACAGACAGACAGACAGACAGACAGACAGACAGACAGACAGACAGACAGACAGACAGATAGATACGACAGACAGACAGACAGACAGACAGACAATGACAGACAGGTAGGTAGATAGATAGACAATGACAGACAGACAGACAGATAGATAGATAGATAGATAGATAGATAGATAGATAGATAGATAGATAGATAGACAGACAGACAGACAGACAGATAGATAGATAGATAGACAGACAGATAGATAGATAGATAGATAGATAGATAGATAGATAGATAGATAGATAGATAGATAGATAATGACAGACAGACAGACAGACAGACATACAGACGGATAGATAGATAGATAATGACAGACAGACAGACAGACAGACAGACAGACAGACAGACAGACAGACAGACAGACAGATAGATAGATAGATAGATAGATAGATAGATAGATAGATAGATAGATAGATAGATAGATAGATAGATAGATAGATAGATAGATAGATAGATAGATAGATAGATAGACAGACAGACAGACAGACAGACAGACAGACAGACAGACAGACAGACAGGTAGATAGATAGATAGATAGATGACAGACAGACAGACAGACAGACAGACAGACAGACATACAGACGATAGATAGATAGATAGATAATGACAGACAGACAGACAGACAGACAGACAGACAGATAGACAGACAGACAGACAGACAGACAGACAGACAGACAGATAGATAGATAGATAGATAGATAGATAGATAGATAGATAGATAGATAGATAGATAGATAGATAGATAGATAGATAGATAATGACAGACAGACAGGTAGGTAGATAGATAGATAGTGACAGACAGACAGACAATGACAGACAGACAATGACAGACAGACAGACAGACAGACAGACAGACAGACAGACAGACAGACAGACAGACAGACAGACAGACAGACAGACAGACAGACAGACAGACAGACAGACAGACAGACAGACAGATAAGACACAGATAGACAGACAGACAGACAGACAGACAGACAGACAGACAGACAGACAGACAGACAGACAGACAGACAGACAGACAGACAGACAGACAGACAGATGGATAGATTCATCTGATTTATTTTTAAGTTAACTTTTTAAGTAACTGACCCTTCGATTTTCTATATTAAAGCCAATTAAATTTAGTCAGACATAATAATATAAAATAACAATTATTAGAGAATACTTCATTATATTGTAACCAGGACTGTTTAAATGTAAGGCTGAAAATGCATCTTAATGAAACTGAAAACGGAAGTGTTGTCGTTTTTCAACAGCCATCAGCAGGACTTTAAGACCCATTTTGGCAGTAATGTTGTTAAAAAAGATAATGTGGAGAAAATCTGCAATTTGAGCTTTGGAAGCAATGGCAGCAGTTTAAAGACCCCACACTACATAAACTTACAAAGAAGAAACCACACTGAGTCTGGACGAGAGTGATGGCTACACAGCCTCATTCAATCTCAGGCTATTCAGGTCTCTAAAACCTCACTCAAAGTCACATGGAAAGGGGATGACGGGGTTATGTGTGGAAAGTAGCACTAAAACGTGCAATGCAGTGTCACTAGACAGTTTTGAAACAACTTTGGCTACATACAGCAGGTCTCAAATCTTGCAAAACAGTCTTTCTCATCAGGCTCATGGTTATATAGCAGTAAATTGCTGCCAGACACTGGATCTCAGCTCATCTGCTGCGACCGTCTGCCATGGCCACTTCTGAACTGGCAGGAGAAGTGTTGCAAACTGACTGCATTCTGAACACAATTATAATTATCAACATATCTGTTCATTAACAGGAATAAGATGACACTGAGTAATACAAAAGATGTTGTTTTGCTGTAAACAGGGTTATAGGTGTGAGATTAAACTCACTAGGCCAGTATGTAATAATGCAAGAGTCTAATACTTTGCTGTAAAAAGTGCTTATAAAGTGTCTTTCAACACACAAAAAACATTAGCATAATTAATGCTTGAATAAAGAGGAATTGCCGGTACTCCACTTGTTTGTACACATACCGTAGGGTCCAAACATCAGACTCCACATAAAAAAATCTGAGAACTTTGTTGCAGGAGTAGTGGTAGGATTTTAAATAACGTAAACATATAATTAACAAGAAGTTTAATCTAATATGATTTGAGCATGTGAACTACTCCTCAGACATTCACACTGGAGAACATGATCATCAGGCTGTGAGCAGAATCATAAACGAGTGGAGCTCATGCAGATCAAATGCTGCTGTTATTAAAGCAAAAAGAGTGAAAAGACTATTCTGAAATCCATGCGCTTATCTCACTTAAGCTTTCAACTAAAATTGGTATCTTGATTATATAATTTCTTATGAAAAAAAAAGCAAATATGCAAAGTAAAATATTTGAATAGTGGCTATTTGGGCATTGCCATGGCCATTTGACCTTGCTTTTAAAAACCGTTAGGTAAACATGTTTACAACTTTTTATTAAGATTTTAAAATACGCAAATGTATTTAAATCATTAAATAAATGTCATTTGTATATACAGATCTGAACAAAAATGTGAAATAACTGCACTCAATCAATACTTCGATCAGCATTTTTTTAAATAAAAACACGATCTGCACTCACTTATGTTTTTTGGATTTTATATTGTACAAAAAGCACAAATGGATCATCAGTATCATTAAATATTTTGGTTTATAAGTGAATGCGGATGCTGCTTTTTCTCAGTTGACATATATACAGATATTCAAAAGATTTCTTCCCCTAAAAAGAGCCACATACATTACACTTGTGAACTTTCTGTTCATCAAATAATCCTTAGAAAATGCATCACAGTGTCCACAAAATATTGGCAGCACAACTGTTTTCAATAATGATAATAATAAGAAATGTTTCTTGAGCAGCAAATAAGCATATTACAAAGATTTCTGAAGGATCATGTGACACTGAAGACTGGAGTAATGATGCTGAAAATTCAGCTTTTACTTATGATCAAATAAATGCAGCCTTAGTAAACATAAGAGATGTCTTTCAAAAAACTACAGAATATGCACTTCATTTTAAAAAGAAAAAGCAATATTTGAAGCCAGATTTCAGCATGCCTAAAACGTAAGATTAATTATGCTAATCATATATGCATTAACAATGTTATTTTATGATCAGCCCTAATATACAGTAATTTGCTCGCTGTGGGAAACAGTGGTCTTTTTACAATGTACTGTGTTGCCTATAATAAGCGATTATGAAGAACTACTCACTGTATTTGGCAAAGTTTATGAGCTTTTACAATCTTCAAGAATAGGTTAATATCCCTGTACTACCACTTAGTATCTGCTGTCTATTACTTGCATAGAAAAAAAACTAAGTGTGCATGGTGGTTCAAAAAGTCAGCCAAACTTGTGCTTTATATACATAAAGTAATAGGCAAACCTTACCAAACAATACCACGCTATGAATAAATGTGACCAGCCAGGGGTGGACTGGGACAAAATTTCAGGCCAGGAAATCTCACACTCATCCAGGCCTTCCCATACACCCAGTGGCATGCACAGGCCTCCGGAGGGGCAGGGGCGAAATGGTGTTACGAGGGCACAATCCAAGTGGATGCTGGACACTGGTGGTGGTTGAGGAGAGACCCCCACATGATTGTAAAGCGCTTTGGGTGTACAGCAATACACAATAAAGCGCTATATAAGTGCATCATTCATTCATTCACAATCCCGGACCGGGTGGTGGTGGGTGGGGGTTGGTGTTGTTCTCCCTCGACTAGGGTTATCACGATTCACGATTTAATCACGATTCTTTGTCATGTTGGTTTTTCTATTTTGCAAGTTGTTTGAGCATTACAGCCAAACTAATTTCCCTATTATAAAAGACAAAGCCTTTCAAGGTAACAAAATATAAAAACTATGGCGGATATTTATGCCAAAGTGAGTGAAGATAAAAATCTTTATCATTATTTTACCTTTGTTATTAAAAAATGAGAACAAAGATACACATTAACAAATACACATAATATACAAATAAAATAAACAGTGTTTTATTTTCAGGTAGGCTACAATAGGTTTATTTATCAGGAGCATTCAATAAACTGAAGTATCTAAAAATAACAAATATCTAAAAATAAAACACTATATAGATTGATTCATATTAAAGCAACTATTAAAGTGTTTCATTCAAGAGTAGTGAGTGATTTTACTCTTTGTGTTTGGTGTTTTATTAACATTAAAGGAATAATTCATCCAATAATTAAAATAGGCAAGTGTTTTATTTGTATAACTTCATTTACTCACTCAAAAGTTGTTTTAAACCTGAGATTCCTTCTTCTGCTAAACATAATATAAAAGTAAATAAATAAATTTGTATTATTTACAATTTACAACTGTAGCTCTAGACAGTTAACTGTGGCAGTAATACAGTTGTCTGATTGATTTTATGGTCTCAAGCATTCAGAAATCACGCAAAAGAAAATTAAGCAGTTTTACCGAAAACCATGGTTCATTTTTGTAAGGGCTGTGATGTCCACATGTTTTTTTTTTTTAAGAAATTACAGAGGCTGTGTCATCTATAGCAAAAAGGTGGCCAAAAAATAAAGATTAGGTAGATTTTTTTATTTAATGTTTGGTCAATAGCATATTAAACAAGGATATGATCGTCCTGTATGTGTAACAGCGGCAATGACCAGGCCTTTGGCTCCCTTTAAAGGCAGTTATATTATGTGATGTGAAAAAAACAATAGACAACATCACAAAATTTGTAATGGTTTTACTGGGACTTGTATTGTTTTTACTGGAAACTGTCTTGTTTTCTACTGGTTAAAACTTGCATCCTAATGGAATATGTCCCAAAACACACAACAAAAAAACATTTTTTAATGGTTAAAAGTTGATGGTTTGTAAATGAATTTGTGATTTATTTGTGATGGTGTTAGAATTTTCTGTGATGGTTCTATTGTTTTTTTCAGCAGGGTTGCCTCATTGTTTTTATATAATGCATTTTAAGTACTTTTAAAGGCTGCTGTTGGCTTAGGTCTGTTTTTATAACCACAAAACAAATATATATATATATATATATATATATATATTATCTTAATACTTCTTTGATTATGAATTTTGCCTACCTGGAAGTGACCTGCAGGCTTTGTTTTCATCTTTTTTTCATGGGCATAGTTGTCCATCAATTATGATCATCTACATTCAGCTGCAAACATAATGTGTGAGCAGTAGATAGTGTAGCAAACCAGTTAATTTGTGGTTACCTTTTTAGTAAAACCAAGTTTTTTTGGAAGGGGTTATGTTGTTGTCTGCCTGTGCCTTAGCTCCCTTTAAACCTGTTGTAAAATGTGCCCCTGTGAATACAGATTTGGCTGCTATTGCTAATATTTGCTAGCAGTTTAATGCCTAACTAAGTAAACAAATGCAAAACAACAATAGTCTATTTACAGCTGTGACTGCCTGCACTTGAAGTCCTGAACAGGACAGTTTTGCCTCTCTGCTCCACCAGGGCGCTTCCACTCCAATCTCCAGTCTCGCATCTTTTTAGCGGACGCGCAGAGGCGTGTAGCGTGCGTGAGGAAAATCGCGTTGCCAGTCAAGACTAACTGATTCATGATTTATTAGTTTTATTATTGAATGGCGAATTCGGAAATAATCACTTTAGTACATTCGGTAGGCAAGAAAAACTACAGCAACAACATAAAAAACAACATTAGGGCAGCAGGCCAAATTGGCTGCCAGGCCACCGGGAATTATCCCGGTGCTCCTGATGGCCAGTCCGCCCCTGTGACCAGCACCAGAGTTGCCGGCACCGATTACTGGCTCAGTTCGATCACTGAGTATAGGCCTAATTCATTAAAACACCAGTTCTTAACTGGTTCCCGAAGGACTTCCTCAATCAAGTGTTTATGTTCTGAACTAGCATTCAACTCGCGCAGTAATTGTCAGGCACTTCATTAATTCAATTAGATCTGCACGTTTCCTCCCAGGAAAAAAAACGTCATGGCCTATTCCAAAGCAGACGCTATTGACACAGTAAAGCTCAGCAGAGAATCATTCAATCAAATGCACTAATGATTAAAGGGCACTTGGTCAGAGGACCATGTGACAGATCAATTTGCATAACAGTGACCCACTTGGGGAAAAAAAAGCAAATGACCCTGAAAGTCATATTCTATTAGCCAGTTACACTTCAGAACTGTAGGCCACATCATCATGGTCCTCAGAGTAAATGTGAATACTCAGTAAATTAATTAGTCATACTGCCATTGATAGCCCAGGAAGAACATGTCCAAAGGGTGTTGTGAGCCCACTGCAAACTGCTTTAATTAACACGTACATGGCTCAGGAGGAACCTTGGCTTGGGTACGCTAAGCACAATATCAAAATACTTTTCTGGGGAGCAGTATGTCATTCCTCGGGGCTTCTGTTGTTTCTCGCAACTCTAATCCATTCCAGCAGCTAATCTTTGTGCACCCATTTGTTGACAATTTACGGCCAGGGTGGGGCTTTAGTAAAAGGATTTTGGACAACTTTCAAAAAACGTATCCTGTGAGAGAGCCGTTTTAAAATTGTTATGTTGCAATAAAGAAACTTAAATTCACAGTCAGAGGGCTAATTATGCAAAAATCCCTTTTCTTAAGCACCCATAAACAGATGTTTGCTCTGTGCTAGTAGGTTTGTCAAAGGACATACAGAAGAGCGGTAATGCAGAAGGTAAACCGCTTACCTGCTATCTTGACATTGCGGATGTACTTTAGCAGGAGGGTTCCATCAACTGGGTCCATTTTGGAACAGAGTCCCACCTTTCCAGGGCAAAGCTCTTTGTGCATGTTGTGGAGGGCGTGCGCCATCGCATACACCGCATCAATCACGAACATCACCTTTCCTTCTTGCTCGTAGGACGAGTCTTTTCCGATCCTCTCTTGATCTGACAGACGAAAGAAAAAGTTTGCATCAACATCGACTGAAGCGTCATTAGATTTTGACTGAATTGTCACACTCACACCAGAAGAGCACTGGAAGAGACTGATGCTGCACATCTTGATGCTTCTACACCGAATGCGTCAAAGTTCCTTGCCACCTCAGAGTCTTCACTAATAACGAACCAATCAGATGTGAGCTCAAGGCAAAACTTTGGCAGAATTTTTGAATCTATTAAAATAATAAAACATAAATAAAACACATAAAATAATAAATTGCGTTGAAATATTCTTTATTTGGGGCATTTATAATTTTTTTTAATAAATAATAAAATAAAATAAATAAATAAAGTGGCTGGAGTTGCTGTGTGACATTAAAAATAGATTCATCGGGACATTCATCTGCCCCATCAGGTTTGTGCAGTGAAGAAAGGCCTACTGATTATAATTACAGCAGCCTACTTTGGTTTTGTTGCAACATGAAAATGTTATGAGAGCAATTTTAGACAAGTACACAGCATTTACCAACTTCAATGAGCATTTTATTTCTGAGCATTTTATGTTTCGTTCAAAAAACATTAAGCAAAGCTGTTTTTGAGGACCACGGGATCATACTCGTCATTTAAATGCTACGAAAACAATCCACAACATAATAATTTAGAGCATGTTGCTTCTTTAATAAGCACTGTGCACAGCGGTGTGACAGGGTGATGCACTTTAAACACTAATCAATTTAATTTTACACACCAATTTAATCAGCTTGCCAGCAACAAAACCAGAATGCATTAAGGACATGTTTTGTTTCAGTTGCATGAAAGTAGAGAAAAGTAGAATTGAAGGATGTTCCTACCTTACATAAATGAATCACATAAGCACAAGCAGTCTTAGTCCACAAACAAAGCAACTTCCTGAACAATGATTAAACCTGGCATTAAAACAGGATGTAATTCCAAATGTGCATCAAGGTAGCAGCTCAATGTTCTATAATCCTGTCGTATATGATCTGGTGTGTGGGATCTGAGGTGTTCTGAAAAGATATATATATATATCTCTAAACTATCATAAGTAGAACTATTAGCTGTCAGCATCATCTTTTTTTTGACATAAATGTTTCAGGTTTTGGTCTATAATATATATATATGAGTATTAATAAATATTTTATTAATATAATAATATTATATATAATATATTATATATATATATGTAATAGCATAAAAATATTAAAAATAGAATAAATAAAAAATTATAAAATAATCTATAACAATATGTTTATCAATTATCAAATCTTAGTTTAAAAAATATTTCTATAGTCATTTAATAACAATTAAATCAAATTAAATTAAATTGGCTTCTATTGGATTTTACAGTTGCACTGTTATGAGTAAAATGTTTTAAATAACTGCTACAGAACTTGTTACATGTGACACTCCAAAAAGACTGTATTTAAATAGAAAGGGGGGGGGGGTAATCAAATATCTACAATATGTCACGAGTTGTCATCTCACATGTTCAGTTATCCAACTCCCGTATCTTGCTCTTCATGCCACGGATAAATGAAAGAGTTCGGGTAACACACGAGGGTGGAATAATAGACAGGGAGACAGCAAGCAAGATTAATTATCTCTCAGCGCTCATATAATCATGCCAGACAGCTGTATATTCATTAGAGCTGGAGTTGCTCAGCTTGGTTATTGTTTTTTTGTTTTTTTTGTAAGGTCTTAATTGCAAAGGAGCTGTTTCAATTATGACCCTGCCAGAACAAACCGTGGAGATAGCTGTCAGATGTCAGGTTGGCAGATTGCAGGGTACACTCTTCAGAATAAAGCCTGTGCCATTGTCATTTTGGGTTACTGCCAGCATTTACAGTACATTTACAGTATTTCAAACAACTGCAAAAACCGAAAGAGCAATCATTACTCTTCACAATAGAATGCATTTCAGGTTAATGTCGCTTAGTGCAGTATTGTACCATTGCTTGAAATTTCAAAAAGGCTGGTTTCCTCTTTTGCTCAATAATCTTTTCTGTTTTGCTCAAGACAAACCCATCCATACATTTTCAAACCTTTTCTTATCTAAACAAAGCCAGTGCATTTTTTTTCTAAAAGCTGCTGTTCGTAAAGAAATGTCTGTCCTATTCTTCTAGGGTTTCTAATCACCAGCACTTCAGCTTTGCCTTAAAACAGAAAGCCAAAGGAAATTTAACATCCTCGACAGTCCCTTTGCATCTCCAAAACCCTAAATTAAAGAGGCAGGTTATGCTTGTGTAATTGTTCACCACAAGCATAACTATTGGTGGGGGGGGGGGGGGGGGCGTTCGAGTTCCGCCGTGGGTCTGCCTGCGAGAAAAAATCCATTGTGAATCTTTGCTGGGGAGGATGTTCAGCCCACACACTTCTTAATGCTCTGCTTACACAAACACACACAAACACATTAGCACTCTCACTGGCAGATGAACACACACATACATGCTGTTTGTATTCTATACGCACACAATAGCCTACAGATTCTAGTTACACGCACAAACTCCTGATCAAATAGTGTGAGTGCTTACACATATGCTACTGTTCAACTAGTTTACATAATGTGTAACACAAAGTAAAAACACTGAAACCCCAAAAAATATATTATTAAAATGTGAATTAATAAAATGCAGATTGATTGTATCTTCATATCATTATTTTAACAATGTCCTTGCTAAGTTTCTGAGCCTTGATTGTGTTAGGATCCTTGCTAACATATATAACAAATAAATATCTTTGTATGAGCCATTTTCTCACCAAATATATCAGATTAATTCAATTCAATTCAGTTAATTATAAAATAATAATACAAATAAAATAAAATGTTTTATGCATATTTTAAAAATAATTGATTGGCAAAACAAAGTAAACAAAGCAAAGCAAAAAAAAATAAAAATAAATAACAGGAGTAAAATAATTTAAAATAGAAGGTATATAGATTTTTACCTTCATGGGGAATTTTCTCACCAAATATTAACATATAAAATTAATGTAATTCAATAAAAATATTCTGCATATGAAACAAAGCATTTTCTTACCAAATATTGACTTACAGTCTAATTTATTCAATTCCGTTGAATTATTCTGCATGTAAACATGATTGACAACAAAACAACCAACCAAAGAAAAAAACAACAACAACAACAACAAAACACCCGGCCTGCGCACACAAAATCCTACAGATCCGACACAGTTACAGGCACAAACTCCTCATCCTACATTCTAAGCACATCCACCTTCTCTATACCACCGGGCCCTGCACCTTTTGAGGAATCCTTTCCAATTAAGGGAGGCATCTCAGAGAGTTTGTCGGGGGCTGAAAGGTGGCCGTGACAGAGTAGCACGTACGTAACCTGCAGTACCTCGCGCTGCTCCGGGACTTAAAGACACTAGCTGTCCTGCTCCGAGGGCTCTGCTCTCACTGGGAACAATGGCTCTGACTCTCCCCATTTGCCAGAAAAACCTCCAGAGCCTTTTGTCTCACTTAAGTCTCTTGTTTGTGGTTTTGGACGAGTGATTCTCTTCTCAACGGGTTTTGTGGAAACTCTACTGTACCCTTAACCTCAACAACGGTAAAAAAAAAACATCTTGATACAAAGCGCTTTTGATTCAGACACAATGTGAGCAGTCTATAGAAATGGTCAGGCTGTGCGTGCTACTCAAGGAGTGCCAGCCTCTGAATGCACTTACTGTATACAAGCAATCCATTAACTTCCGGTGAATGAATTAAAATTTTCAGCATAGAGATAGCTGCTATAATTGATTCAAAAGATAGAATGACTGCTTTAGATGTTGCATACATTAGTTTTGGATCTCGGACCTCAATCTCTCCAGCAATCAAAGGCCTTTCAGAAATAATTCAGGTTTCATTTGTTGAGAGGCTTCAGGCTTTTCGTCTTAGGTGCAGACAATCTAATTTTTTATAGTATTTTACATATATGTAAAATAAAAATAAACAACTGTATTTAACAATCTATTTAAATGTTTTAGTTTGAGTTAGTATACATGCCAAAGTCAAACTTAGGCATTTATACAAAAAGACTTCCAGCTTGTGTTGATGACTCAAGTGTGCTCTTCATAGGGATCGAACCAACATTCTTTTGTTTACAAACCCACCTCTATAATCCACATGAAACAACGTTCCAATTTAGGTGGGATGGTGATAATAGATGCAATCTACATCACCTCTCTGGATGAAAGATGGGTCCTGTCTTTTGATCAATGCTCCCATGCAAAACATTTACGACATAAGACCTCTCCTCCGCCACTCCTCTCTGAGCAACACAAGCCTCAGGGAGGTTTTGTATGGGGAACCAAAGCACCTCAAGTTTTTCTGTTAAAACTTGGCAATCCAAATCCCATGAATTGTCCCCTGGGGACATCTTTCAACACTTTTTGAATACAAACAAGAATGTCTTGTGTCTAATCCTTGTTTTTTTTTTTAAATAGCCCAGTTGTTGGAGCCATTTATTTGTTTAAAGCTTAAAAAATAGCTAATGCAATAAGTTTTTGGTCTCAACTTAATTTCACTGCATGCAATCTACTAAAACATATATAATAGTTTCCTCAATTCAGGGGCTTGCGAACACTTCCATGACAAGGTCCCTGATTAGGATGATAACCTTGTAAGAAACCTCCTTCCTAAGGTGTGTGTGTGTGTGTGTGTGTGTGTGTGTGTGTGTGTGTGTGTGTGTGTGTGTGTGTGTGTGTATATATATGCACACACACATTATTAATGGTAGATGCATAACCTGAATACATTTTCAATTTAATCTAAATTAATTAATTTCTTACATGTACGTTGCATCTACTAAATAAAATAAATGTTAAATGTAAATGTATATACCACTTTTCACAATAAACATCAACTCCAATGCAGTTTTCACAGAGAATATTGCCTTACAACCCCCAGTGAGTGTATGTTGTAAGGAAGAAGAGAGGCAAACAATGAGTGGAGCTTGTGCTGAGGTTGTGGATGGGTACATGAAGAGTTTGCTTTGCTCTATATTGCTTAGCTCAAAAGCAATTACTGTGCAAATGTTGGTGAAGTGACCGTCCTTTTCTTCCATTCGCTTCCTGCCAACCCTATAGATTACATATTGTGAAAAAAACATGCTATGCTTGCTATACTTACTAAACAAATTGCCTTTGAAACCATTTTCACTCAGAAATTGCTAGTAAATTTCACAAATAATCAAAGAAATGTAAAGTAGCATTGAATTAAACAATGTACGTTTGTAAAATGTACTCCATTTATGCTTATTATTGTACGTTATTCATTACAGTGTAGTAGTTAACTGCAGGAGATTCAAGAGAGAGTTTCTGTGTTGGGTTTTTGTGCTACTTATACATGACAGGAGATGTTAAAATTGCAATTTGCATATACACATACGTTTTTAGATTTATAAAACCATTCTCACATACTCATAGACATGCTAATCCAAATTAGCAGAAGACAGCCTAAACAGCTTATTATGCACAGCCTCATCTGTATTCAGTTTCCGTATGCATCCAGACAGGTGATTTAATATTGTTTAGATATTTTAGGTGAAAACAAAACAAAGACACTGATGAAGACAAGTTATTCTTGCATTGTAAGTGCAGTGCAACAGATCACTTAAAGCACTTGCTTACCATTTTCTTAAACTCTGAAATGCAACAGTATTTTTCATAATTTTGGGAAGGCCCCAGGCGGCCATCAAAGCGATCGTTGTCAGCATTAAGTGGCACAACTCTGCACAATACAACACATCTGAGTGCATCTTAACAGCGTCACACCTACATCCATGAATACCAATGATCAGACTGATCCAGACAGCTGACAAACGATGTTTCCACAGACCAATGGTCCATTCGACTGCCAAACTAACAACTCAATTCAAGCTAAGTGTGCATTAGACATTGATGTTTACTTCAAAATAAAATAAAAAAATTGAATGGAGAATGCAATTTTTGCAATTTAAAACAAGCCCAAGTGGAATCATCATGAGCCAAGAAATCTACACTTTAGTTAAAAAAAACACTCCCCTAAAAATGTCATGGGAAAAGTCTAAAAGCAGTGCATCTATTAACAATCTTTTCATGTTATAGCTTACATTTTAATGCCTTTTCAATTAGTTATGTATAATTCATTTAATTGTATAACTCCTGGATGATGATGACTGCATCTGATTTGAGCATTTACTTTAATACATACACATGACGTTGAATTAAATCAGAAGCTGAGTTTTGAATCGTTCATTACTTTGTAACAGGAGACACACATAGCAAGAAAAGAATGCACAAGTTTATTTTAACTTATAAAAGTTGATTATTTATTATAAATACTGCAAATGGCACTTTTGAGGGCAACAATTGGGCCACTACACTATTCACATTTTCTGCTAAAATAATTCAGATTAAAAAATCTAGCTTAAACCAACAATTAGCTTTAATTGTTTGAACTGGCACTGCTTTTTCCAGTCATTTAAATTTGGCAAATGGAAAGATCATGGATCAAATTAAACAATTTTGCCAGCAGCAATGGGATAATACATTTCCCTCAACATTTATTCCTTTTGAATCTAGTTAAGTGAGGCATTTTGTGTACCGTCAATAACTGGGCTAATATATATTCACCAGCATCAGTCAGTCTGATGCTACTCAGTCTCAGACAATGTGCACACAGATATTTCATTGACCATCTGATGCGTTCTGCACTCAAAAAATTGGCAAGAATAATACTTTTGCTATGTAATTTGATTAAGCCGCTGAGTAGCAAGCAAACTAGATTAGTGGTTTTCAGCCAGTTCTGCTTCAGAATCCAAGAAGAGTTTCAAAACTGTACAAATAAAACGTCCTCAAAAGTGCATTGGTCTTTTGTAAGTTGTGAAGCCTTTTTATTTTCTGATTATATCAATATACGATTACATGGAGATTTGGGGTCACAACCTACCAAAACTAGGGGTGCTCCGAACAGGATTTTTGAGGCCGATCACCGATCGCCCATCACAGAAAGCAGTATCTGCCGAATCGATCACCGATACCAATCTTTTTAAAGCCTTCTTTTTATCATGTATAATTATTTATAGTGGTGATCCAATCAAGATGTGTAGACATTTATTCAGAGCCTGAATTTCATTTTTGAAAATGAATTCCCCTCTTATGTGACTTGTGAGGGGGATTGTTTTATTTGAAGGGTGGAGGAGGGCATTTTTTTAGACATTTTTCAAAAATATATATTTATCTCACCTGAATGTTTAATCATGCACTGCATTTTTGTTTTGACAATCAGTTAAATTTTTGTGTGAACTGAACAAAAATACTCTAAACATGTCGCAAACATTTTTTTTGTTTACCTTAATTTTTACTCACGTATTAGATACTCAATTATTTATTCACAACATATCCAAATGTTTTCCCAATTTTTCAAATTAAATCATCTGAACAAACAATTTTACATTGAACAATATTTCACAAGTTCTCAGCATGCATTGCAGCTTGAAAACATGTTATGTTATTTATTATTCAAATAGTATCATTGTTTTCTATTTTACAGGTTTAATTTATGCTGCTGCTGCTGCTGCTGTCACTCTCAATTAGCTGTCATGTGTATCAGAGTTCATATTTTCACTGATAAAAAATTTGATGATCCTCACCATGTTTGAGAACCGTGTGCTGAGGTACTGTACAGGTGCATTTCAATAAATTAGAACGTCGAGGAAAAGTTCATTTATTTTAGTAATTCAATTCAAATGGTGAAACTTTTACAATTTGTTAAAATGTTTTTTGTTAAATGTGAGCCAAAATCATCACAATTAAAAGAACCAAAGACTTAAACTACTTCAGTCTGTGTGCATTGCATTTATTTAATACACGAGTTTCACAATTTGAGTTGAATTACTGAAATAAACTTTTCTACGACATTCTAATTTAATGAGATGCAACTGTATATGTGCATCTTGATTAATACATTTGTCTAAAAGCATAAATATTTGCCTTTAGATTTAAGAGGCAAATGCTACCCATATTATGTAGAAGGCTTTGAAAATAAACAAATCCAAAAGAAAGAGGATTGTTAAAAAAGATTATTGCTAAATGCATATATATATATATATATATATATATATATATTGGTTGCTCTGACAGATCTTTTAACACTCAGTAGACTGACTTTTATTTATTAGATGAACTAAAGTTGTCAGTTGCTAGTTGAGTTAACATAAGTTGATTGTGAAAGGTTACCTTATTCTTGTTTTTTTTAGATAGATCAACTTTTTATTTTATTTATTTTTACAGTGTGTGCATTCACATGGGAGTCTGCTCCTGATCTATGGCTGTTTACTACAAACACAACATGTATCCATTATTTTTAAATCCAAACATTTTTACTTAAAATGCTTTTTCAGCATTTTGATTATTGTCTACACAGTACAGTAATACAATATTTCATAGAGATATTAAGTTGCTCAAGTAAGTGACAAAACATTTAAACTACTTTTCTTACATTATTACAAACATTCAAAATTAAAACTTACCATTGACAGAAAGCCAGCTCTACTGCCTTTTCTTTGCCATTTAAATCTTTTACAAGCAATCCTGCGGTTCATAAAGAACAATGCGCGGTCACTTTAATTCACGTAAACGAGTGCTGCACTGCTGCAGACGCACTACTCCTGGAACGACGGCCGCTGGACCGCAACCGTATGCAGTATGAATGCTCTGATCCGTTAACATTAGCCTGTGTGTGTGTGTGTGTGTGTGTGTGTGTGTGTGTGTGTGTGTGTGTGTGTGTGTGTGTGTGTGTGTGTGTGTGTGTGTGTGTGTGTGTGTGTGTGTGTGTGAGAAAACTGGTATATATGGTTTATGAGGAAATAAATCTGTATAATAACATGGGTATTACAGCATGAAGGTGGTTTATGAGGACACTGCCTATGTCCCCGTAAACCAAAAGGCTTAAAAGGCTTAAAAACCAAAGACTAAATGGTGTTTTTTTTTAAATCTAAAAATGCACAAAGTCTCCTGTGAGGGCTAAGTTTAGGTCTAGGGTAGGTGTAGGGCAATAGCATATACAGTTTGTACAGTATAAAAACCATTACACCTATGGAGAGTCCCCGTAAACCACATATGCCAGACTGTGTATGTGTGTGTGTGTGGGTGTGAACCTGGCGTTATGTGTGCGCGGTTATGTGAGCGCACGGTCTCCAGGAGAGCTGAATGTTTTAAACACTTGCAAGAATTAAAAATAAATGCAATTTTATAAACTTTAGTCACGACAAGACACTGCCTTGTGCAAGTGACAATTCCTGTGTCAACTGTGCCGCGTGCATAGACAGACATGATATGTGGTGATTTGAAGCCATTTGCACATTTTGAGAGAGAGAGAGCGCGCGCGTGGTGATTCACTCACACCGTTTGTGACATTGTGTCTCACAGAAACTTTTCAAATTAATTTATAAGTTATTTAATGAAGAAATATGAATTGTACAAGATTATAATTATTTCAGCAGCATCGGATAGAGTAAGAAGGTGCCGTTGAATGTAATGTCAATCCTCTCACGGCACACGCATGATCAGCTTGAGATCTTTTTTTTTAGATTGGCCTTTTTAGAGACCGCTGATCAAACATCCCTAAGCGATTATCGGCCGATAGTGATCGGTAACCGATCAATCGGAGCACCCCTAGCCAAAACCACTGAGAAAACGCTACTCAAAAGTCAGGATGCATGTCCCCTTACTCAAGAGAGTAGTGAAATCAAGAAGCTACAGCAAGCAGATGTCAATAAGCTAAACTTTGTCCTCCCATCTTCTGATATCACAGAGATCCATCTCAACATGTGCAATCCATAATCACAAGCTGCTCTCTGCATGGAGAATTTCCTGTATGTTCAACCCTGATAAAAGCAGAGCAGAGTGCTAAAAACAGAGAAAGACAGAGAGCGAGAGATAGAGAATAGGAAGGAGGCAGAGAGAAGGAGAGGCAGAGAGAGCTGAACGCTGAGATATCCAGCCTTTTAATCCGACAGTAACCAGAGGGCTTTTGTGAGGGCTGGAAAATCACAGCATTGATGTAGCGCTCTCTGCTATCTCTGGCTGCTGGATCTTCGATAAGCGTGGGGGTCAACACAGTCTTTATATTTAAGCATTGCAGTCTCTCTGATAAAGCAGCAATGCTATACATTCCTGTACTCATTAACTCGCTATCTGATGCATTTTCTGAGTTAAATTCAACACGATGCACTGATGTGTTTTTGAACTAAATCTAACACACAAAAAAAACAATCAGAAGTTCAGAGGAGATATGATTTTTTAATATTTTGAAAGTCCACCATTACTCTTTTATTTAACAATCCTTCAGAAATCATTCTGATATGCAGATTTGGTGCTCAAGAAACATTCCTTGGTAACACTTTACTATAAACATTAGTTAATGGATTAACCAACAATGAGCAATACATTTGTTGCAATCTTTGTTAAAGGTCATAAAATGCTTTTTTTTCTGAGTTGCAATTACAATTTTATCATGTTTTTTTTTCAATTAATAAATTCTTAATTTAGATACAAATTACCATTTTCTAGTTTTTCTACCTGTAATTTAACCTCTGACAATGTAAAATCTCACTGCTATGATTGGCCAATATCTTTGAATATATTGTAAAAAATATCATTACACGTGGAACTCTTTTGAGAGCTTTTACCATGTTTTTACCATAACCAACTAATGGTGAAAAGTGTTGATTATAGCATTATGATTAGAACTACAGGTACAGCAGCCATATCACCCTGCAGCCCAAGACTGGTTGCCCACTGAAGCTAAGCAGGGTTGAGCCTGGTAAGTACCTGGATGGGAGACCTCCTGGGAAAACTAGGTTGCTGCTGGAAGAGGTGTTAGTGAGACCAGCAGGGCCACCCTGCAGTCTGTGTGGGTCCTAATGCCCCAGTATAGTGATGGGGACACTATACTGTAAAAAGCACTGTACTTCGGATGAGACATTAAACCAAGGTCCTGACTCTCTGTGGTCATTAAAAATTCCAGGATGTCCTTCGAAAAAGAGTAGGGGTGTAACCCTGGCATCCTGGCTAAATTTCCCAATTGGCCTCTGACCATCATGGCCTCCTAATCATCCCCATACACTGATTGGCTTTATCATTCTTTCTCCTCTTCACCAGTAAGCTGGTGTGTGGTGGGCGTTCTGGACATTGGTGGGGGTTGAGGAGATTTCCCCCCTTCTATGTAAAGCGCTTTGAGTACCCAGAAAAATATATATATGTAACAAATTATTATTATTATTACTCCCATTGCATCAAAGTTTTCAGCGATGATATAGAGAGAATGATTTTGATTGCTTTCTGAATATAAATTATTTGCATCATTAGATAACAGACGGTTTTCATGGAACAGTGGGATGTTAATCGTTCGCTAAACATTTAGTCACTGGCTTGATTCAATAATATGACAACGAATCACACCGATCACAGGTCATGATGCTCATGAAATGCAGTTTCAGATTGTTATGTTCTCAATGTCAGTTTATAAAGTTGTTTCCCACCCAAAACGGTCTTTCTTTACCTAACAGCAGTATGACTCTTGTGATTGATGGACACAAATTAATTATTCAGAACGCACCTCACTGATTACATAGACAATAATGCATATTGATCATAACACGATGCTCCCAATTTCAAATCTGGGTATTTCAGAAAGGTAGAATTTAAAAAAATAATTAAACTGGGAGTTAGTTTTGAAACTTGCAGTATGTTTTATAACCTCTTATATGTGTAAATATCAAGAACATCTGTGATTAACAAAAGGAACCTTTTGGTCAATCACATTTCTTTTAATCAAAATTTTTTTAATCAATTTTTGAAAAAGTTCTGCTTCTTTATATTATTGCGAAGACAGGATTTTTATTTCAGGGTTCTTTGATGAATAAAAACTTCAAAAAGAACAGCTTTTTTGTCTTCGCTGTCAGTTTTGATCTGTTCATGCATCCTTTCTGAATTAAAGCATTCATTTTCTTTGATTAAAAAAAAACCTTACCAATCCCAAATATTTGAAAGGTAGTGTAAGTATCTTGTCCTTTCAGTATTGCATCAGTACGCGTGTTCAACAGAATGCTGTGCATAAAAAGTTCATTATTAAACTGTAGTTTAAGTTTTTAAAGCAATTTCAACAAGGCCATTCATGAATGAAGCCAAATCCAGACATTGAAACATGAAACTAAACAACTTATGTAGCAATGGCTTTCTGAATGATTTACACAGAAATGTCTCCTGCACGTTTCATGAATGAGGCCCATTGAACAAGCTGACAGTGTGCAGATAAAGGTGAGATCCACGCTAAGAGGCCTTAAGGTTACACATATACATGTGCTGTTTGTGTTTTGCTTTAACTGTTGACCTTTATGCAGAAATAGAACACAACTTAAATGAAAAATATGGCATCAAATGACTTCTTTATCAATGGTTTTTCTAAAGTATAGCACTCTCCAACAGCGACATTGACGGATTAAGCTTCAGCAGGGGAACTCCCTTGAGCTCCATGTGCTCTCACTGAGCTCCTAGAGCATGACGTCAATGAGAGGAGGGAACGGCAAAATACTGCAAAACATTACTGGGATTGATTGATTACACCATCAGTGCACAAATCCACATCACTGGGTTAAACTGATAGAACAGGACTGACTAATTACAGAGTAAACAACTCACTCATTTGGTCAACTCCACTTTCAACTCCACTTTCAGGCACGTCTAAACTAAAACTGTAATAACTAAATATAATAAATAAAAAATAAATACATTTATGAGCACTGAACACGCTAAATTGTGAACACACACCACACACGCACACAAATAAACACACGTGCAAAACACACACACACACACACACACACACACACACACACACATTTATATATGAAGAGTTTATTTGCAAAAACAGATTTCGAAAATCATGTTTTTATTATTTTATCGTGTTTTTGTGTTAGTTAGCTGTATTTTTGGGGTTATTATTTTACTTAATCAAAATAACCCGACCGTAGTTTGTGTTGTGTGTGTGTGTGTGTGTTTAAACATCAAGTATACAAGTAAATACATACATAAATAAAGGCTTTTTTCCTGAAGTCCAGGCCACTGGTATGGAATACTGCAAATAATACCTTGCATATTGTATGTAATACCCAGCTCACAGCTAATGAAAGGGATGGAAGGCAGTGATGTCACAGAATCAAGCTTTGATTCATACCCCAAATATGTTTCACAGAGCCTCCATCACATTAGTCATTATTGAAAATGTCAGCTGGAATTTGGGCAAATCTGTGGGTGCCTGTTGACTCATGCATTAGCATTGTCCCTCTGAGGCTATATTTACACCATAGTCTGTCTAGATGACAAAACTCCTCACTGTGCCAATGACAATGTGCAAAACAGACTCAGAATCTTCTCAGAAAGCACAGGTCTTCTATGGACAGCACATGCGGTATACAAGGATTCTTACATTTAGCATTTTCACTACACAATATGTATTGTGTGCGAATAATTATGCCGTGCTCGCTTGGAGACTATAAAACAACTCCTTGTCTAGTCATAACAATCCAACCATGCAAGCTAAACCTTAATGGAAAATACATGCAGATCTTGACTATTAATCTCGGTCAGCAGTTATTACAGCATCGAAAACACCCTGACCCGGGAGACTGTCGCTATGCTAGCTCCATATTCCACAGCGAATGATAAAGGTTTAGCAAGCCACAGTCATAGTGGCCTCCGGTTCTGAATCAGTGCTTTCAGACAAATATTACATCCTCCCTTTGAGACAAAGCTGTTAGAGGATGCGACCCAGTTAAGACTGCATTGTATTTCAATGTGTGGTCATTTTCATGAACTAATAAAACTGTGTACACAGTCTAACACCATTTTCATTTCCCATGTGGCATTATTAATCTGCTATAATGTGCATGGCAAATGCCGAATTGTTCTTTACATGAATAATCAAGCCTGATGTCAGCACATGTGCAGTTCTGCTAGCATACACTATCACACCTCCTGTTTTCAGATGTGTCCTTGGGAGTAGCAAAAGCATGCAAGAAATACATTTTAATGCAATAACTATATCATAAAAGAAAGAAAAGACTGTGCTGACTTGTGCATCTCATTCGTGCACACACAAAACAAAAAAACACCCTGAAATGTATTTTTAAATCAAGCAAATAGAAGCACTTCAAGAATGTGTGGTGACAATGACGAATTGTGGGCGCAGCGATTAGAATAAAGAAAAAGTTGCCTATAAATTATAATATAAGTATACAGTAATAAAGCACTTCTAAATCATAAATCAAATTTGAGTTTGTAGTTAATTCATAGTTTATAAATTGTAGTCTCTGCATAACTACAAATAGTGAGTTCTTTATTAACTGTCACTGTAATTTATAATTTTTTTGTTTAATTAGCTTATATGTAAAGAGTAAGATAATGTGTTTTATCCTTTGTTTATTCTATCTCATTCTATCTTCAATTTACATAATATGTATTTATATTTACATAGACAATTACATATCAAAATGTACAATATTTATGCAATTACTGCACTGTACAATTTTCTGCCTATTATATGTTTTGTAGTTTATAAAAAGCGGTTCATTTGATTACATTTTTAAAAGAAAAATTAAGCTGTCAAAATTTCAGATGTGAGCTCTTGTGTGTAGCAAAAGCATTCGGGCAATATATTTGACTGCAAAACTACCATAAAAGAAAGTAAAAGTCCTGAGTGGCATGTTTTGCATCACATTCACGCACACAAAAAAACAGCCTACCATATTTTTTAATCAAGTGAATAGAAGCACCGCATTTAATCACCAATGGCTATTCAAGAATGTGAGGTAACAATGATGAATTTTCTTGTGGGCGCAGCAATTAGCATAAAGAAAAAGTGATTTATTATGTTGTGGTGGAGCGATGGATTTTGTTTCAGGCCAGAAACTTCTTGAAGCACACTAAAGGCCAGCCATTACAAGCGAACCCACTGACAGGGATAATGCACGGTGACATTTAGCACGCTGCCGACATTACAGTGAGCCGCTTTGCCACACTCGCACATAATCTAACTTCCGACGTCTGTAGGAGGTCACCGCACCGATACTGAACCGAGAGGTTAATATCATGCCCTACTTACTGGTGCAGTGCAGTAAGCACTGTAATGCTTGGTAGGCTACATGCTGAGAATTAGACGTGCTACCGTAGCCACCCGAGAAGGTCTGCCAGCGGAAACCCCTCCTCGTAAGATCGTAACCCGCACTGATTGGATCAAATCTGAAATGTGTTGCTAGGAGTCAACCTAAGGTTGACAACCTTTCTCCACAGCCGAACAGACCTGTGTTGCCAACTTAGCAATTATGTTGCTAAATTTAACAACTTTTCAGACTACTCAAACAACTTTTTCTTCCAAAAGCACCTAGCAACAAATTGAGCAATTTTTGACTCAGACATAAAAAGGCACACATTTTCCATCCAAATTACACAAAAAGAGGAAACCAAAGATGCCTAGCGGTACACACATCATGTGAATTAAGTTAGCTGCTATTTGCAATTGTTCAATTGAATAATAATAATAATTGAATAATTGTTCATTTATGATACACTTTATAAGTAGCTTGTACTTGCGCTTGTTGATCAGTTAGTACTGTAAGAAAAATTGAAAAGATTCTAGTAATTTTCCAGGACATTATCCATTGTAATCCTGTAACCCGAAAACACAATGCGTAATTTAAAATGCAGGTAAAAAACAATACGGAAAAAATTATTCATATTAACAAAGTAGATTGTGCCCTATTTTTACAGACTTCTCTTAGAGTGTAGCATACTAACAAACTACTAATGCACTGCTTAAAGCATAATTGTTGAAAATGTGTAGTATTACTAGTTTACTAGCTATTAAAAAAAACTTAATTTTGTAATCATTCAAAAAACGCGTAAGTGTTCAATAATTCAATGTATTTAAAAATACAGTTATTTATATTTTAATATATTATGCATTTTTTTTTTTTACAAACAAATCTAAATTAACATATAAAATAAAAAAAATTTTTTCGGAGATTTGATGTTGTGACACAATTTTGCGTCGTGATTACGCAATGACGTCATCGCACAATGACATCATAACATCATTTAGCAACAAATCGACCTTACTTTAGCAACTTTCTCTGAAAATGAGTTGGCAACACTGGAACAGACGGACTCTGACCGGGGCTGAACTTGTGGCTGACGGGGCCACCACGGGCGACTCTTCCCCCGAAGGAGAAGCCTGGAATCAATTAAAATCATCATCTCTTATCCAATTGGCTGGATTGTATTGGTTCTGTTTGCTTAGCGCAGGGATGGTGCTGCTGTGCGTCAGAAAACATCAGACGTAGAACAGCTTTACTGTGGTATGACTAATCAGACTCTGGTGTAAACAAAAGCCCATTTCAGGCGATCTGAGAACAGCAGGCCAAGTCTTTTACAGTAGATTTGGCTTCTCCCTTTGCTCACTTTCTCTCTTTTATGGTGCTCTGGAAATAGAGTGTTGCCAGAGGGAGAGGGAGAGATTCTTACTTGTGCATTTCTTAACGCCGGATCCCTTCTTCAAGGCATGGCGGCTGAGCTTGCAGTTGAAATTGTTCTCCCAGAACTCCGCAAACCAGATATTCCTCCGGTTGTTCTCGAGTGTGCGGCTGGTGAAGTAGCGATCAAAGCCTGAGGGTAGATCGATGAGATCTGTGTCACTTTAATGCGCTCTGTCAGAGTCAAAGCTCTCAGCCAATGAACTTCAGAGAGCAGCATGATTTGACGGAACATTTGCATCTAACATCATTTTCGTCTCACTGAGAATGTTCTATTTTTTCCATGAATAGTTTTAATATAAACATGAAATGAAATGAAAAATCTGTCATTATTTCCTCATCCTCATGACAGTTCAAACTAGTTGACATTTTTCTGTGGAACACAAGAGGATAATTTTTGAAGAACGGTTCCTAGTTCCTAGCAGTCAAGCTCCAAAATAGACCAAAACATTTTAAATTGAAAAAATAATTTTTTTTTTTGGTCATGAGATACACAAATAGAACTGCACAACAAATTGATGCTGATATCAACTGGACAAACATAAACCCCCAATATCAATACTTTGCACTGCTCACTCGCACAGAGACACATAATATGCAAACTTAGCCTACATCTAGATGATTAGGTTAGTGGTGCTGTGCACATGAACTTCATCTCCAGAGCTGCTCCAAGAGTTCACTTCATGAGCATTTCATTTTAGAAAAGCTTTCTGAAAATACACACTGAAACTCAAAAGGTCTGCCAAAATAAAAGTCTGGTTTAATATCAAGAAATGTACATAAATTACATTATTAACACCACAATATATTGCTATGTTATAGTAAAATGTAATTATTAAAGTAATAATAATATGTATAGTGTTTTAAATTATTTAACCAAGATTTAACATAATACTAAATCTAACAATTAATTTACAGCAAAACATTGCTTTTTTGTCAAATATACTGTATATAAAAACGCATCTTTGTTGTATTCGTAATAAGAATAATGTACAATGTTCAAATACATGTTATTATTATTATTATTATTATACAAATATGTTGTGTGGCACATTATTTGAAAAAAAAAAAAATTAAATGCAATGTTTTTTTGTAAATACGTTTTTTTATTCTTTTAAATTCAACCTGGTCTTTTGGCATAAACGTTCCTTGGTGCACTTTTTAGCGAGCCGTTTTTACACATCTTACTGCACGTTTCGCCGCAGTTTCAAAGAGAAATGTCCACTGAATGGCGATAAAACACGGGTTCAATACGTAAACCCTGGCACGTTTTTATTACGTTTATATAGGTATGTATTGCTGTGTTTTTATTACGTTGCTTCAGGTACGTATTGCGGCGGTTCAGAATTCAAATATCCGAGGACCGTCGTTAAAAAATGTATGCTCTATCGTGTTGGAAATATGCCCTACACTAAACCCAACCCTAAACCTACCCGATTGTGTTGACAAATGCAAAACTGGTATAAAAACGCATTTGTTGATGCAACCGTGCTATTTGAACTTCCTTACTTGCAGATTTGAACAGCTTTGTTAACCGTAGTTACACGGGATTCGAACCCGTGTAAACCCGGGATTTCGAAAACTCTGTAAATTTGTGTGAAAAATTTAAATGCGTCAGAGTTTTACTGCCTCTAGTGTTCATTTCTTTTGGAAACTGCAGTGATATGTATTTCGCGTCTCGCTAAAAAGTGTGTGTGCCCAGGTACATTTATGCCATGAGACCAGGTAGTTTAAACTATACAATATTTAAAAATAATGGTGGAATCAGATTTCACAGGCTCTAAAATAAAGCTTAGCCTAGTCTGAGTTAACTCGTAAACAAAATGCTTTTACATGACTTAGGAAGACTTGGAATAAAAGCACACTGACCACTTAACCCCATTGACCACTTCTACTTTGGATCAGTGCATTTTTAAGAACTTAACAGGCTTGTCTGCATAAAGATACTTCAAGGTCTTCTTTTGTGTTCCACTGAAGAAAGAAAATCAAATGTATTTGGATGTTTTGTTTTTGAGTGAACTATTCCTTTAACACCACGGCATGCACCATTTGCATATTAAATGCATCATCAGTAGCTAAAGTGTTGTCAGAAAACATTAAGCACACACTCCGGTTTAGAGCTGGTCTCTAATGAGAGCAACCACTGACAAGTGGAGGATTGAATCTGTCACTTGCCTCTGATGTTCTGTCGTTTGGGTAGGATGGTGACAGCTCCCTCAGCCATTTCCTCCTGGTGAAGCACTGGCGATATCTTCGAGCCCCAGCTATCTGACCCCACCCACAGGAAGTGACCCGTCTGATTGGCTTTTTTTGCCGCCTGCAGTAGCCGCCTGTTAAGAGATGAGTGGCAGTTTCCATAAAATGTTGAATATAAGCTTTGCTCCCAGGCTCCGAGTCACATCAACTCTAATTACTTGTTTGCAATTATTGTCTGCATTCTGTGCTGCTTTGGTGATTCTCCATTTACATTAACTGCAAATCAATATGTTATTGAAAGGTCAGTATCGACACTGCTCAGCGCTAAAATTTCTAGGCATTCTCCGTCAGGCACGGTAGCAATTGATGTCAAAATTAGTCATGCACAAACTGACAGCAAAAGCATTTCCCCAAGATAATAATGGCTCAATAAAGTATGTTTCAGGCGGCGCACACAAAATCATTTGTCTTTTAAACAGAAACAGAAACAGACTTAGAGCGCCTTCACACACAGTGTCTTTCCGTAAGCCGTGGAATGCATTTTCTGGGCTTATGTGCCAGTAGCTTATCAATATTTTTAATAACTGCATAAAAATTCACCCACATCTTTGGCAGCTACGCCCTCGCTGCTATTTATTTACCTATATTAAACAGGAAACGGCATTCACAACTCATTTTACTTGCAAAATTATGCATTAACTACAAAAATGCAAATAGCCATTTGGCTATTGGTTATTATTAAGCAACAATCTACATGATCAAGGTGACATCAGCTGAAAAGGAAACTTAAAACAAGTTTTTAAATTCTGATGATTGATATCTGTAGAATATCATCCACAATAAATTTAAGAATATGTATTAAAGTACACAGGGACAATTTTTATTTGACATTCATGTTATCAAAAAGTTTTTTTTTTTTTAAGAAAAGCATACTTTCTGAATTGCAGGTGCATCGATGTGAACATGGATAAACATGCCATTATGAACTCAAGGACAACGGCTGACAAAAATAATTAGAGAAGCATGATTAAACAGTCATCCTGAACGCTTAAGCAAGCAACAAATTGAAAAAGTTTGACCATAATTATTCCTTCAAATTAAAACGATTATTATTCAATGGATGTCTAATAGCATATTTAAGTGAAGGCTTTTTGTCCATTTTCATGAGAGCAGCTGGGTTCTAATAATTCTGATTAGGTTCTCCAGGTGCTCAGTGCTGGGGCGTTCAGACGTTCCCATGGGGCAAATTAAACGTGTTATAATAGAGGTCAGGGAAATGAGTTTTTCACCTCCCTGCAAAGTCCTTGTTGTGTATTTCAGATGTTATTTTAGAAGGAAATACCCATTTTGGAGTTTATTAACTTTGTAACTCTGCACAAATTAATTAATAGCAGAAATAAGATTAACTACTTCACCGTAGCTACAATAAAATAACTTATACTATATCATTCTTCAAGATAGATGCTAATTTAAAAACAACAAAATCTACTCACCTTATGTCGTCCTCATTTGCAAATATAATAACAACCCTCGCATTCGGATTTTCTCCCAGTCTCTGAATTATCTTATCAAACTCCCCTGATTTCGGCTCACGGGGGATTTTCACCGACTGTGAGATACACACACTTCCTGTAAAAAAAAAGAACAAGTGGCATTATTACTAGTTGCAAAATATGGAATCACACATTGAAAAATTCACAGCTGAACAGGTTATTATGAGCAGTCCTGTCCAAACTCACTCATGCACTGGTTGAGGGAGACGTTGCTATGTTCGTCAGGTCAAATATATGCTGTAAAAATAGGCAACTATTATCGCAAGGAGCTATTTCTACATCATCTGTCCTTTAAAAAAATACTTTTGTTGGTGTGACCTAGTGTAGTCCGGTCTATTCAGATATATTAAATCCTATTTTGACTTGAATAAATCCAGTTACCACATTTTTCGGTTACTTGACAAAATATTTTTTTTACAGTGCACTCGAACAGAACATGTTTTAAATACACCACAGTGTGTGTATGCTATGTTGAAGTCAAGCGGCTTGCTTTATTCTTATAATTTTCTCTGCACAGTCGACTGAGATCAATACCCGACCCCTTAAGACCAAGGCCAAGACCTGCTGGTCCAAGGGAGCTGAAAAATAGAAGATACTGAATTTATTGCAGCATTCAGTCACTTAGTCACTTGTATACGGTGGCTAAGTAGCCATTTAGAACTGTGGAGTTGTCTGCAATGGTCAAGATATCGTATAACTACCTGTGCTGGAGGTAATAATCACCTTTTGAGTCTTTCAGAGAACACACGCTGAGACCATATCTAGACTAATAATTACATTTTGATACCTAGAACAAGATTCTAAGTAAAAACAACAACAACAAAAGTTAATTATACTAAGTAACATATGCGGAATGAGCACATTTTCAAAAATTAGTTCTGTTCATTTTCATATTTTCCATTAAAATACCTTCAAAATGAGCAAAATCACCAAGCAACGTTGCATATTTTCCTCCAGTTCTTTTCTTAATAATAATTAATATATTATTAATCACAATGTAGCCATTTTTTATTTTATCTTTGTTATTAAAAATAAGAATTGAGGTGCAAATAAACAGTAGAGTAAGAGCAGCATGTAATTCCGTCTTTTCTTTTTAATGTTTGATTAACATTGAGACAGATCTATATTAATACCTACTGTAATGCATGAATCTAATATAATGTTATGCATCAGAATTTCCCCCAACCATTAATTAAATGTTCATGTAAGACATAACGGATTATGTTTGTGTGAATATCACAAAGACATATAGGGATTGCACGCTCTGGGAAAGGCTTAGGATTGGGATCTCTAGAAGAGGGCTTAATGAAAGCATTTTTGTGAAAACCTCAAATTCGACCAAAACTGATATTTATCACTTCTTTTGCCTGTAGCTCAAAATTAGACAGTGTGCATTCCAACTCATGTTGACAGCACAGGACGTATATCTGATACAAGCATGATATATTTTATTTATCTGAATACTGTATGTATTTAATTTTTTGACTGATTAAAAACCCAGCGTAATCTAGCTCAACCATTAAAGCACAATGAGAATGCATAAACTGACACACAAAAAAAATCGAAATGCAATGCAAGGTGCTTTAAATAAAAGCATGTATCAAATATGTAAATGTGTTGAATATATGTTGTTGTTTCCCTCTATATATATATATATATATATATATATATATATATAATATCAAAAAAGGATGTCAGCATGGGTAATTATGCTGTTTTGGTCATGTCATGTCTTGCCTCGGGCTTCTGACTTCTCACCAGATTATTGGCTTCTCTCACCAAAATCCCACTTGACAACAAGTACCTTCAACAGTCCCGAATAGCAAAAGAGCTACATCAAATGAATATAATGAGTTTTCCATCTTCTTAACGGTAGAAAAATCTGGATGTTACAGAGAAGCTTCATTGTTTAGCTTTGGAACCCCAATGTGGTAAAGTTTTGCTCTGCTGGGTTCTTAAATTGCATCAGTTCTCCTTATCAGTTTTTTTTTGTTATCGTGTACGTTACTGTATGTTTAACAAATGCCCTAACTCTTTTGTTGTAATCTTTTGTTGTAGAAAGTCTCATCTTCGCAATCTCCAACCGTTACATATCTATCTTCCTTTCACAGATGCCTTGAATTAACCTCCTGTCATATCAGCAAATAGTCATATGCAGATTAACTGCAAAAAATAAAAATAAACGGCATACTAATAAGCTCATTAAACTTCTCACATCCTTTCTGAGAAAACACAGAGCCCTTATAAACTTCCACACAAACTGATGGTTGCCGTTCCAAGGAGAGGGCGTTCTCAAAGCGTTTGACCTGTCCTCGCTGAGAGAGGAACACAGATTTGCATCAAAGGCGTTAATTAGACAGAAAAGAGAACCCTCAAAGATGCCATATGGAGAGGCTTCCTAACGGCGGGAGTCTTACAGTCGCTTGCAGCCCTCTGCTGTGTGCATATGCTACTTTGAGTCAGGAGATATTTTGAATGACTGAAGGGCTCAAGGTAGGAACTCCACGTCACTGAATGAGACAGCCATGAAGCAGACAAAGTCACACAGTGACCTGGGTGGGTGTGTATGAAACTATTTTCTGTTTTAAATATATATTTTACAAGAAGTACAGAAAGTCTTTTTCACTAGTCACAAAAATGTAAATAGTTTGTTCAATTGTGTCTCCTGCCAAACAGAATTGGACAGACAGACAGACAGACAGACAGATAGATAGATAGATAGATAATGATTGTTTCCAAACAGGTGTCCCAAACCCATTTCACCACTGGTTGTGGTGTCAGTCTGGTTCTGGTTGTCAAGCTGCTGTAATGGAATTATATGTTAATCAAATTTAGCATATTTATTTTAATGGGAATAAATGGCTTTCCAAAAGGAACAAATGGCTTTTTGATGTATTCCTGTAAGTACGTCTTGTGCGAATTTACCAAAATATGCACAAGCATTTCCAGCAGGGTCATATTTGATGCTTAATCAAAAATAATGAACAGCAGGAGGGGTGATCTGAGAACAGATGGGTACTGACAAGATGGAGGAACTAACGGAGTTATTAGAGTTCTTTGTGTGGGTGGGTCAGTTTTCTATTTATTTACTTTTTTGGAACCAATATCCAAAACAGATTTTTGAAAGGAGCTCTTTCTGTCCACTGTGTCCATAGAAAAAAATGGCATGCACAATGTATTAAACTTCCAATAAAGTAGAAGTAACAATAATTTGATAAATTGATTGGCGATAAAATGTCCTTTAGAAAGAGAATCTTTATTATACCAAGAGGTCAGTGTTTAGCATTACCCAATTAGCCCCTGCTCGCAGATGCTGTGACTAAAACCATTTAGATTAAAAAAGGAATATTTCTCCATGATTGCAATTGAAAAAATTAAAATAAAAGAATGTTGCCAAAATAAATACAACAATGCAGGAAAAAGGCATGTCGAAACATTTCATAGGGTCTTTTGGGAAATACACAAGGAAAAAGAGCCATGACCTAATGTTGTGAGAAGATTCTAATAATAGCAACGACACATCGCAGAGTCAAGCCCTGAGTGAACCCAAAGTGACAGGATGTCAGGAATTGATCCTCTGATTTGTGGCAGACTCAATTATCTTTTTCCAGACACATTGTGAAAAAAAGCTGAAGAGAAGATACTAACAAAGCATCCATATGTTTTAGCAGCCTGTCTTCAGTAACAATTAAAGGGACAGTTCATCCAAAACATAAATATTCTGTCATCATTTATTCTCCATGTAATTTCGAACCTGTTCGACTTTTTATCTTTTGTGGACAAAAAAAGAATTCTGAACAATGTTCTGGTGGCTGTTTTCTATTCAATTATAATAAAAAGGGACTGAAGCTTCAAGAAGGACAAGAAATCACCCTAAGGTATCATAAAATTGGTCTATACAAGTCATGTGCTATATTTCAAGTCTTCCGAAGCCTTTGTGTGAGAAACACTGAAATGAAAGTTCTCATTCACTGAAAGTCTCGTTAAAGCTGAGCAAATGAGGAAATATTTTATTTCTTCATGAACCATTTATTTAAATAGTGCATATCCAGTCATAAAGATTTTCTATTGTTGCCATTTCTGTTTTCACTTGAGAAAAGGAAGCTGATCCATTATTCTGCACATTTCTGAAGTATCACACAACAGAGGAAAAAAGTTGTTTGTCTTGTTTCCTGAAGCGAAAGTTTTGGCTTTGGATTTGATACTTTATTCCTCTGTCTGGGTTTACCGTGTTCGATTTAAAAAGAGATGACAGCGTCGCATTTTCACGAGTGAGTGGATGTCTGTCATGTTTTCCTCAAGAACTCCCACAGACATCAACATGATAAAGAACCCCAGCAATCCACAGCTGGGATATCTAACTTAGATATATATTTCCAAAATCCCTTTAGCAGGGCACTTTTATCAACACAAATCCGTGCTGCATTTGCACCTCGCCCAGAATCAGGCACGCACGGTTTTTGAGAGCAGCCTGTCAGAGATTGAATCACAAAAGGAAAGCAAACGTCAGACCGAATCTTGTGTGCTATATATAATAATCTGCATGTTTGTCTCCAGTAATTATGAAGGTTATAATTGTTGATCCATTATTACAAAGCCTTAGGTAACTCGCCATATGACTAACCTCCCTCTTGATTAGATTTACCAGGGCCTCCGAGGTTTCTATTTGGATCTCCACATGGAATCAATTACAGCTGGCAAATCTTATTTATCAAATATTGGAGATTTATGTATGCTGAGAGCAGCGTAGGCTGTTTACTTTGTTATTGTGCCATGCTGCGGCTGAAGATTGCTCATCACTCAGCGGTGGCCCAAGTCAACTCCACGGTACCACTGGGCGACCATTTTCCATGGTGATGTATGCTAGTGGCAGTCACCTTTCAAAACTCACCAAATCTATTCCATCATTTCAGAATTCGACCCTTCAAGGTCCCTCAGCAGCAGGCGCATTATACATTTGGCCCATTACTGGAACCCAGAAGATATTGAAAATATCGAATGAGGTTCTGCTTGAAGGAGAGTCAACAAAGAGAACCGGTGCTGCATGTTTCCCTCAATGCCTCGGATGATCTTTTGCGGTAGACTACTTATCGCACACACACTTGTTCAATTTTATTACCGCGAACCTACTGCGGTATTAGATAAGACACACTCGGTTACAGACATTACAAGCAAATAAATAATATCGATACATGGTTAAGATGTCACAAAGCCCTCCTTTGAAAACGCCATGAAAGACAGAGGAGAAAAACACTGAGGCCTTTCACAAACATAGTGTTTTTCTGCTTTTTCCCTGGAGGCAAGGCTGAATTGAATCATGTGTTGGTCAGGGCAGAAACACACACACATACACAAAAAAATGAAGTCGGGAATACCTTCGGGCCTGGAATTGAAGAGCCCTGTCTTACGCTCCATAGGTATGCTTGAGTCTGCAGGGAATGACGAACAAATCATAAGACTATCAAACATTATGTGCCAAAGAGGCGGCTCTTCATGTCCATCATTTAAAATGTATGGGCTATGGTTAGGATATGGTCACCGTAATCAAACATCCATAGCCTACAGACCCTCAATATAACAGGGTCTCTTTACCGGAGCGTTTTCTCGGAGGAGAATAGAGAGGCATGCAAAAAAAATAGAGAAAGAGAGAGAAGTAAAAACAGTAAAAAAAAACAAGCTGACTAATAGCTAGAAAAAGATCATGTATTATTTAAAAATATTAATCATTACAATTTTTCTGCATGAATGCAAATATAATTTTTTTATAATAAAAAATATGCAGTAAAAAAAATATTTGCTGACCAATAGTTAGAAAAAGGTGATTCTTAATAATATTAATAATTACAAATATTTATTTTATTCTATATTATGCAGTTATTATTTTTGTAGCAATGTCAATTTTGTTTTTTAAACGTTTACATTTTTTAACACAATCATATAAATATATTATAGCATTGGTTGCTTGTTTATAGTGTGAAGTAAATGGTGTTCCATACAGTATGCTTTCAATCCAGCAACCGTGCAAACATTAACTGGAACATTAATTCTCACTGAACTAAAAGAAAACCTAAAATGCAAAAAAAACAAAAAAAACACTATTTGCCTTTTCATTTCAGAAGATCAGAGTCACTGCACTTTCCCCACTGAATCTGTCCCCATTTCATTCCAGTCAGCTATGAATATCTGAGAGAATTCTGTGTGCTGTACATCACATATTATATTACAATAAGTAAGCATTATTTATTAGCATAAGCAGAGATTCTACGAGGTGCAGGATACCAATCTCAGTCCCTTCGCTCTCTGTGGTACACCACTGCTCGGTCTCATCTGCGTTATTTATTCATTTGTTGCCATGAAATATGAAGGAATTACTCCAAGCAGGCAATGCTACACAAACATAATTCACAAACATCTACAGTGCGGCCCAAAAGTCTTTTGAATTTTGAATTGAAAACACATTATGGTGTATAATGAAGACAATATTCTGTAGTATTTCTAGGCTACTAATCAAATTTGAACTAAAACAAAACTAAACTAAACTAAACTAAACTAAACTAAACTAAACTAAATTAAATTAAATTAAGAATAAAATGTATATCACAAAATGCGTTCTCTGTGTTGAATTTTGTTTACTTTAATTTTGTTGCTTTGTCATTAAAGCAAAAGTTATACAACCAAAATTCTTAAGGTATTCTGAAAATCATATTTCAATTCAACGTTTCATCTAAATTATTTTGCACACAAACAAATAAACAAATAAATAAATAAAAGTACAACTAAATAAATAAAAGTCTCAGATGTTTGGCTCCCCCTGTAATTGAAGATCCTAAACTTAGGGATCATTATTTGGAACAAAGGCAACTAATATGATTGAAAATACTTTTGTTGATACTTAAAAAACTGTATTCCTAAGTGATGGGGAAAATATAATAGCATTATTCAGTTAGACATCCTACTCGTGTACTGTATTACTGCAGTCCAGAGACAGGATGGAGATATATGTGAGCAGAGCACCATGGGAGACATTCTATCGACCCGCACAGCCAAGACTTAAGCTATTAATTATCTTTGTTTGTTTGTTTCTGCCTTTCTTTCTCATTCCCTGTTGTCCCTTATCTTCCGTCTTGGCACTTGCTCTTTCTCTACGCCCTGGACAGATGTGCAAACACTCCCGTGAAGCTATAAGGAGACAGCATGGCACTGCAGTGACGCTCATGGATATTCATATCACGGCCCTCAATTCTCACACCATCCGTCCAGCATCCTCTAAATACAGCTGTGGGAGTGGTCTGGACATCCAAAGTTACATAATTGGGCCTTTTATATGGCGTATGAATAAAAACATAAAGCATGAAGAAATGCACATAACTGTCACCATTCCTTCTGTCCATATTCAACCACCAGCAATGAGTTACAATCAATCTTGGAGGTGCTATCATTTTACTTGTTAAGTAATTTCTATGCTAGCATATTACAGCTAGATTTGTCACGATATCAAAATTTGAGTACTCAGCACCCTGGGAATGACCTTAAAAGTGTGGTAACACATTATAAACATGGCTCATGAATATTAATTTGATGATATAATGTTTCCCCGGTGGGTGCTAGCCATATAAGGATTACCATTTATCGATTGTGCATTGAATTGATTGACTGCTGATGCAACCAGTAGTCAGTCTGCTTGATCTTAAAGCTGCCGTTTTATATCACCGTTTTACAACATATTTTTCCCTTCACTACATCCAACCAAAACACTCTTATATTATATCACCGTTTTACAACATATTTTTCCCTTCACTACATCCAACCAAAACACTCTTATATTATGGTTAGGGATTAAAATAATTATAAATAACATTGTTGTTATTAACATTATTATAACATTATAATTATATATAATAACATTACGATTATAAATAACATTTTGGATCCATGTTCAAGACTAACTCAAATATTCTTAAAACTGAATTTTTAGCATTTTAATAATACTAATAAAAAAAATAAAATAATATATATATATGTGTGTGTGTGTGTGTGTGTGTGTGTGTCTGAAAATTCAAAAATAAAAACAATAAAATAAATATAGATAAGATAAAAACAAACAAGCAGGCACCAGTAAAGCATATAGTAAAATATGATGTAATTTTTGCAATGTATATGTTACGTTATTTAATTTTATTTAGACATAGTCCAGTCCTAAACTCACAGCTTCTGTTGATGTCTCCGGCTGCTCAAACAAACAGACCATGTAGAGATCAAGTCTCTGTGTTTACTACATATATATTTTATGGCTGTCTGTACACTTTAAGCTCTGAAAGTCATGGCATGAATTACATATGATTTTTCTATCAGCAAAAGTAAATATGACCTTTAACATTTTTTACTTTTGACTACTTTTCTTAGCTCTTCTTTGGACGAACACGACTTCCACAATTACATTCCAAACAGAGTAGTTTCTTATTAATTCCCATTTTTCATTTCATGGTTTTTAAATGTTCCCTCTCTTCCAAATTGATTGTCTTTCCTACTGGCGAACGCAATTTGATACATTCGTATGAAACTTGCTCTCCATTCTCAAGCACCAGAGCAGCTCTAAGAACAAAGATTTTCTGGATCGCGTAATTTAACTAACATATGCATTAATGAGTTAATCCATTGTGCCCTGCACATCTACAGTCACACGTTTTTGAGCCCTGATGAGCCTGTTAGAAGAAGGGAAGCGGGATTTTTCCACAACGGAGCCTGAAATAAATCTTCTACAGTAAGTGTGACTGGAAGCAGTCAAAGTTGGCAATTACACATCATCAACAGCGGTTCACTTGCGCTATTTATTCCAACTCTGAACCGTGCGTTCACAAGAACCACACCTCAGGTGTATTTTCAAGAGTTCGCTTTCACACCAAGCAACCAAACTTGAGCTTTTGGCACAGAGTGTGAAAGCACCCTAATTCTCCATTCATGAGAAAGAGTCAGATCTCAAGATAGAATATGGGAGAGGAACAGATGTTGATAGCCTCAATGCGTAGGAGAAACCATGGACACGTGAGGAGGACACTGTTACCCTAGAGAAAAGAAAGGAGTATGACTCCATCTCCCTCAGAACTTCCTCTTGGCGGTTTTGAGTATTCTCACAAAGACTATATATAGAACTTGACTAGAACAATTTTAGCTTCCATCTGTTTGCATCCACCAGTGCTTGACGGTTTTTTAAGATCCAAATAACTGTTTAATGTGATGAATGACAAATCATATATTAAATATTTAATATAGATTCTAAATGAATAACAAATTAGACTGAGTGCATTAAAATCTCTTTTCCTGATCCATGTGCAATGCAAAAGTTCTGTAGATATTTCTCAGTAACTAAAACCTGAGACCCTCCGCCCAAGGGGTCACATGTTGGTTCCAGCCTGTCAGCTAAGCTTAACCTGAAGCACTAGTGACAGTAACAGACTTAGAAACTCGGGAAGAAATTTAGAAGGAAATCAATGGTTGAACTCAGTATTCCTCACACAAATCGCAAGACCGCTTTCCCCCCTGGAGTGCACTTGAAGTTTCATTTCTCAGGAAGGAAATGCAGTTGGGAAAGGAAAGCTTTGGGAAATATTGCTGCTTTTTATAAGCTTCAAGTATGGGATTCATTTCACAAAACAACTAGATGTGCATTTGCAGAAACAAATATCAATGTTTTATAGGCAATAGAATAGCGTTAAGCATTTAGGGTAAACTGTCATAAACTAAAATTTGATACAGGAAGAGAGGTCAATAGCAATATGCAATACAAACGCATAGACAGATGCCAGAAAGAAGTCGATTGTGATTCCTTATGCAAAGCAGATGGGGACTGTATACATTAAGTTTGAGTTACATTTCATTGCAGAAAACCGTGGAGAAGAAAAACTAAAACAACAAGATTTGCATTTTTTAAAGGAAACCATTGTAATAAAGAAGTACAGTACACTTTAGCATATTTTAAAGAGTACTTATTACAAATAATACACTTTAAAAGAATATAGTTTAGTGTGAACTGAATGCAATGTTTTTAAACACTGAACTGCATGAGATTAAAGGAATTTCTTAATAACAGTTTAATAGTTTATACAAATGCAATTAGCTTTAATGTGTGTTTTTTTTTACTTAAGACATTTAAGTAGGACTTAAGCACATTTGTAATTTCAAAATGATTTCTATTATCTATTTTTTATTACTTATTTATTTTATATTATTAACTTCCAAATATACTGACAAGCATTTTTGGTAAACTTTCCTTTCTGTTGAAACTTTTATGTCATGTACATTTGTAAGTACACAATGGTAGATGAAGTTGCAATTATGTACATGTAAAATATTTTTAAAATCCAAAAACACTACAGTTAAAATTCCAATCAAGTTCTTCTCACATGCTTTAGTATGTTGGTCAACATAAAATAAGTCTACTTATTTAAAGCATGACAAAATGCTATTAAAACAATTATTTAAAATGTACTTTTAAGCAAAACCTCGGTTTTTTAATTGTTATTATGAAAGTAAGCATATGTAACATGTAACAAGGACACCTTAAAATAAAGTGTTACCACAACATTTAATCCGAAATTATTACAAAGTGCACTTTTTAAAATGTTCACTTAAGTGTTAAAAAGTGTACTTTCTTTATGTGCACTTTAGTGTCTTTGTATTTAATTAATATTATCTGTAAAAAAAATATATATACTTTTAAGAACTGAAGTACACTATAATTGCACATTTAATATAATTATGCACACTTATTTTTCACAAGGGAATACCAGCACTAATATGTAAATACTGTGGTTGGTCGCTTTATTCCCAGTCAGACATCTCTTCCTGTCTGAGTGGGCAGTTCTTGGCCATAATAAGCTACAGTGAAAGCCAGAATACGCTGCATGATTAAATTCTTGGGCTTCCCGAGATTTCTGGATGAATGCGTCTGAATGCAAACCCATTCTTCCCTCTTCCCCCTCTGACGAATGCGAGACGTACGCCGCGCTGGCCCTGACCCCTCCGAGCCTGTGCCTGATAGGTGTCCAGCGCATGGCCCTGACTATATCCACCATAGCCTGTGCCTGATAGGTGTCCGGCGGTACCACGCGGGAGAAGAAGTCATAACGGGTGTTGTCGCTCAGCTCAGGAGCCGTGGAGGCATAACTCAGCTGGGGAATCTGTAGGAGGAGACACAAACATAAATCCCATTCAGGCATTGAAGTACACAATTCCCCAAAACCCCTGCTGCTTCTGAGCTCACCTCTGACAGATTATAACATGCTCCATCATCCCAGACTACATCCCCTACCAAGCTCTCTCTTACACAGCCACAGGTGGCACACTCATGACCGCGGGGATGAGCGCAGTCCATTCATAAATAAGATGTGTGGAAAGCAACAAGCTGGTCAACAACTACCACACTTTCACGCACTAGTTTACAGGAACCCCAATGAGATGAGAGTCTCTTTGAAGTAAGAATAGCTTACTTCAAGTGAAATTTTCTGCATTATTTGCACCCTCATGTCTCTCCAAACCCACATGAGCTTTGTTTTTCAGTGGAATTCAAAAAGTGCATTTCTGAAGAACATCTTGGCATTGAAATCTGTTCACTAGAGTTCATGAGAAACATCTGACTTGTGAATGAATCCTTATTTTGAGTTGAAGCTTATTAATGAATCATCTGATTCGCGTCGTAAAACTGTTCTGAATGATCCAGATTCTTGGCCTCAGCTCATTTGACTCAAAGTGCTTCAGCTTCAATTTCAGCACGCTTGTCACACAGTGAAGCTTGCAACACACAATTCATATGGACTACTTTTATGACACTTTTTACGGTGTTTTTGAATAGTTCACAACAACCCAATATATTTAGACCCTTCAAAATGTTATCTTCTGAGTTCTGAGGAAAAAAATGAGAACATGAGAGTGAGTAAATTATGACAGAAAAAGGGTGAAGTAACCCCTTAAGGGTCTCCCAGACTGAATTGTGAGGAGAATTCAAACACAGGCTACACCGAAAAACAGACACACAAATCAGTCGTGATGTGAAACTTAAGCAATCCCCATAAAATGGATCGCTGGTGATGCTCGGAATACATTATGCTAATGTCAGACATAACATAATGGATGGCTTGCACCACCAAGAATGTAATTCATACAAGTTTATTAACTTGGCTATTGTGAACATACGCTGGCTTTTAAGCCCACTCTCTGCAGACATAATACTGTTGTATGGAGTACGGCTCCATTAAAATGGATCATAAATTCATCTGCGCAGAGGACAAAAAAATATCAGTCAAAACAATAAACAAACGAGAGGCTCTTTCGAAATCCAAACAGACTACAGGTCGATCATCATCCACCTTGATATTGGCTAGTAATATTTATTGAGAATGTAAATATTAAGCTTGAATCATGATTTGTTTTTACAGTTGTTTTGAGGTAGACATAATGCTAAATGTTGTCTATAATGGCCCAGTTGTGCCTTTATGTCATTATGTCACGGTTTCAAATGTCTTATTTAACCATTTATCAATCAAATCGAATCATGCATGAAATCTAATTCATGAAATAAATCTTAAATAAAATGCTGGAATTTAAATATTATATAATAATGTAAAGCTATATATAGATTAATATGCATGCTAGTACTGCCTCTGGGTTGCAAGTGGTCTTGCTTTTTCATACAACAGTTTTGCAGCGACAGGCTGAAAGAATCCCTGTAAAGCAGTTCTTGCTGCCTGGCAGGTCACGCAATGCTGGCATTCATTGAGTGAATATGATGGTTGCAGTCCTTTGCATGTTTAGTTCATTGGTTCAGCTTCATGAGCAACTGACTCACATCAGCAAAAATGCATGATCAATATGCACAGCAGCCTTTCAATCTACACATATGCAGGTATAACCTTTACACTGGGATCCAAACATCTGACACCACATGGAAAATCTGGGATTTCTTAAAAATGTAAAATGTCAAGTTATAAAAGTAAGAAATATTTCAGATTTACAATATTTATAGGAAATCAAAAATCTTATTTGTAGCATTAACTGTGAACAACTTCTTTTAAATGCTTAGGCTATTTACATCTGGAATAATTGTGCAGTTATTTTTTGTTATATTTGCAGCACACTTTTTAAATAGAGCGCCACATGACCGTTTCTGTTTGGTTTGGCAAGACATCTCAATAAGCACTGCCTACACAGTGTTACAGAAAAGCAAATGTAATCTCTAAAAATGACAACCAAGTGTTCTTCTAACTCAGTTAGGGGGCTGTTTCTTATGGCCTTCCTATAGTTTAAACAGTAGATAGCAATGCCAAGGGAAAGCGAGAACTAGATAAATGCATCTGTCAAATTTGTACATGTGAATGTAAGCGTAAATTCTTTGGTTAAAATGGTTTAGTTTAAAAGTAAAATTTTCTTCATTCTCTGATGTCACTGAACACTGTTCTTTTTTCACTGCCTGGTGATTTGTCTTGAGTGAAAATTGCATTGGATGGGAAATTCCCACACCTGCAAGTCTGCAGAGGGTGCGTGACTTTGGTAAGGACCACACACATCTGTGCAAGTAACAAATAGCTGTAGACCAAAACACACCCAAAAAATAAAATATGATTTGTCGCCACCAATACCAGCTAAATTTCTCTACACTTCTTGGTAAGAGCAAAAAATTATGCTACTGACCAAAAGTTAAAGTAAGTATAATATAAATAATAAAAAATTCAATTAAAATGTAATATAGCCTTCACATTTTCTTCAAGGTAAGTACCAAATTTAAAATAAAATAAAACAAGACTGGCGAAGCAAAGAGAGCTTTAAGTTTTTCAGGTATCTAACAACAGTTAAATACATTTCCAGATAAATTTCTAAATAAATATAAAAAAAAAAATTATATATATATATATATATATATATGAATAGGTCTATTCTCAGTGGTAAAGCAAAATACTAATATGACGAGGCAAACATTTACATCTTGAAAACAAAGAACCGCCTTCAAGAAGATCTGTTATGCTGATATATTTGCAGCACATGTTGATGTTTTCAGCCAGGGATATGCTAAAATATATGAATACAAATTCTGTCAGGGCCAATAACTTAATGCATTACTCAACAGAGACAAAGCTAACTCACATGGCATCGAATGTGACAAGTGCGGACGGACGTGTACACACAAGTAATGAAGACTCAAAATATTGCTGAGGCATTCTGACTGACATTACTCTAGATGACATAAGGACATTTTCAAGGCCTTTATGTTCTGTAGCTAAACCAACAGCTGTAAAATGATCATTTCTACATTAATGTTAAAGGAAACCATTAGTCAGGATTGAAAAAGAAAAAATATTGTTAATATGCTGAATTCGACCCGACACCAAACCTTGGCATCGCTGAATTATTTGTAAATGTCACTGAAATGGTTCAAGTCACCCTGCTGATTTCTCGAACAAAGATTTATTTAATATTCCATTCTGAAACGAGGGACAAAATACGATTGTGATGAATCTCTTTTCTTTGTGTCCAGACCTCTGAGGAGTTCTTGAGAAGAGAACCAAAGGTTACAGCTGTTGCTTCTCCTAACACGTGCATGTCAGAAGTAATTTAAAATAAGATTTATTAAACAGACGGTCTAGGTGAAGGGCACCTAATCACAGGCGGCAGCTTTGTATGAAATTAATGCGACTATCCCTATATCCATTGCTCCAAACCATGTGCGTATGCATAATTATGTTTGACTGGTATGTGCAAAGGTCAGAATTAGTGTTTGTCTAATAAATAGCCATATGTAAAGTGCATTTATTGCCGTCCTTTATATCAAGTTCATCCATAGCAAATAGTATATTGAATTGTTTGCTATAATTAGCTGAATAACAACTAAATACTGTGATTTCATCTGTCAGTGAATGAGCGAAATGCAAGAAATATGCTATTTGTATCTGATGCCGGTGGCATTGGGCGACGCAGAAGAGGTTTGTGGACAAACTAATTTGAAACAAATATCCTTCTTCCATATCTAACGGCTTCTCAACTGGTATCAGCTGTTGTTTACACTGATAGTCAATGCAATTTTCACATCTGTTACTGTCAAGCTGAGCAGGGCAGCAAATGGCTGAGCTGTGAGAACAGAATGACAAAAAACACTGCGTAATTATTGAACAAAACAGATTGGAACATACTCTAGCCAGGCAAATGGTGTTACAGTCAACCATTGAAACAATTTCATAAGCCTGGCTCAATTTTCAGTGAATATTTGCCCGAATAATTAGAGAGAAGGAGCATTAGTCTAAATATAGAGAGCATATTTTATCATGAGCACGAGTGTTGTGAGGTGCTCTAATGCATCTTAAATCACTGGATACCAAATGTTGTAATTGCTTTTTGATGATGCAGTATCAATGGCTCTTTAGCCCAGACAAGCCCATTCACAAAACTGCCGTATTTCTGGTGCTAACAGAGGCATTTAGAAACTCAATCATCGCTTTTTCAAGGCCGCAAGCTAATTAAGAAATCTGCTGGTGTATTGGCCGAGCTTCCCTCACGCCTGACAGTGTGACAGTCTGTTCTGCCATCAGTGGCATGTCTCTGTAGTGACTTCCATTCACAAATGGATCGCTTTGTCTGCAAACGTGGTTCTCAACTGGTTTGCATCAGATTTTATAGACATCAACCTGCAACTGGGTTCCCTAAAATATTAGTAATAATAATACATGCAGAAATATGTTTATAAAAGTATATTGCGACCAAAATGTCATTGCATGTCATTTATTTATTTTATATAATCATTTATTATATTTATTTACTTATATGTTATATAATGATTCTTGTTCTATATGAACTTTTGTTGCACAAAATTGCATTTGTTTCTGCAAATTATAATTAAAGGTAAAGATGTATGTCTTTTTTATGCTCAGAAAAAAATTAAACGGGTCACATTCTAATGTACAAGAAAAAAATATGCTGTATTAAAAACTGATGCTTGAAAAAAAAATCATCTTTGATCCATGTATCACATCAAATTTTAGGGAAACTATTTGTCAGTCTATAAAATGTGGGTTTATATATTTCAAGATTAGCATTTAATGAAATTTGGGAGTACATAACAGCATTTAAATATGTTTTAGATGCTGCCAGTATGCATATATTGCACATTTCAGCAAGTATCCAAACATACAAAAAGGTAAACAAAGCGGTACGCAAAAATAATTGCATTAATTTGAGATGAGGCTGGACAAACAGCATTTGACATCAACAACCAAATACATGAGGCATTTTCCCCTCTCTTCCCTTTCCTACATGCACGATTATATGGTTTGTTGCATTTAATCACTTACGTTTAGCTTTGTTTTGACCTTATCAGAACATACTTGACCAGTTGCGAACCATTGACCTTGAAACTAAATTCACCTGATGCTTCTGTGAAATTCTGAAAAGGATCCTCCAACATTCGACATGAGCTGAAAAGCTCTATATAAAACAAGAAGTGTGTGTGTGCAAGTGGTTAATTAATCGAAGTGGTACACCTTTGAAATTTAACGTTCATCACATATATGTCAAATAAAAAGTGTGTTCATTACTAAGCAGATCTTGCTCTATAGCCGAAGACACTGACTCACCATGAATAATATTTCCCAGCATGCCTCGAATCTCTATTTAATATCTCCATCACTCAGTCCTGACCTTTGTAGATTTAGTGCTCCTATGCACACTGGAAAATGGCATCTAGTCATGCTTATCTCCTTTAGCATCTCTGCTCTCCCGGGAAGACTGTCACCACGGCGCTTCCTTATGGCATTTCTTTGGTCAATCACATTATGATGGGATTCATTTTCGGACTGAACTCCCGATGCTTGACTGAGCGGATCTTTCTATATACTTCTACAGTAATGAGGCTCTCAGGTAGCACAAAAAAAATTTGGAAAATATCATTTGGAAAAGGTCAAACTTCTGATCAGAGGTAAAATGTACGAGCTGGGAAGGTCTTCTAGTTGGAGAAGGTACAGTAAGGCTTTGTCAGTTCATTATCTCCTTCAAGCAGATCAACATGTCACTTGTTAAGGTTGACAGCATGAGAGGATCTTATCGAAGCAAAGGCTCAAAGAGTTCCGGATATAGGTGCCGCAGGGGAGCCGAAACCAAGCAATCTAAAAAGAATCGACTGTAGACATCAGCTTGTTTTTTTCACACAAGACCAATAAAAGACCGAACGGCCATTTGCAGATTTCGGAAGTATCTATTATTTAGAAGTTTGGGGCAAAAATGGCACCAAAATAAACAAAAAAATCAAGATAAGGTGGCAAAAAAGCCCCTGCCCAAGCTAGATCTACTTTGACTTTCATAATTAATGAAATTTGGGAGTACATAACAGCATTTAAAATGTTTTAGATGCTGCCAGTATCATATATTGCACTTTTCAGCAAGTGTATCCAAACATAAAAAAAAGTAAACAATGTACTCAAAAATAACGACATTAATTTGAGATGAGGCTGCAAACAGCATTTGACATCAACAAAAATCATGAAGGCATTTTCCCCTCTCTTTCCTTTTACATGCACTTTATGTTTGTTGCATTTAATCACTTGTTTAGCTTTGTTTTGACCTTATCAGAACATTTGCAGTTGCGAACCATTGTGAAACTAAATTCACCTGCTTCTGTGAAATTCTGAAAAATCCTCCAACATTCGACATGAGCTGAAAAATAAAAACAAGAAGTGTGTGTGCGTGAAAAAAAGTGGTTAATTAATCGAAGTTAAACCTTTGAAATTTATCGCAGCCACATGATGTGTCAAATAAAAAGTTGTTCATTACTAAGCAGATCTTGCTATAGCCAAGAGCACTGACTCACCATGAATAAATATTCCCAGCAAACTTTAATATCTCCATTCAGTCCTGACCTTTGTAGACAAATACATTTCTGCTCCGTTATGCACAGAATAAATTAGTCATAGCAAGTATTTATAGTATTACAATGATGTTTGCTTATGTTAGGTTCTAATATTGAACAAAAGCTGTCTTGAGGTGCACCTTTGTGCTGTTTTAACGCTATTTAAACCAGTTGTGCTGGAAATTTTCCAAAAACAGCCTCTTTTATACACTTTCCCCCCTCTGTTTAAAGAACATTAATCAAGAAGTTAGACACTTGTTCAACAACGAGTATGTGTTAATCAGCACTGTCAGTGAGAAATGTCAAATCATGCACACAGAGTTTAGAGACCATAGATGAGTGATGGTTTTACAGTCGGCTGCACCGAATCAATTAATAAGATCCTGGTGGAACAACCAACATGATAGCACCCTAAAGAATCGATAGATAGCCTAACAATGGCTTACAGAAACACTAGCTGCTCTTGTTTGTTTCCCGTTTTCATTTAAATAAAAATCTAATTTAGTTTCATTAAAAGCATGACATATGAAAACGGACTGTGAACTAATCTCCAATGAAAGACACCCAAAGGAATATGACTTCATAGCTCATCTGAATCTGCATTTTGCTGCTACTGCGGTGCGAGGTATTGCTGCAGCCCTTCGATAAATAGGGTGGCAGTGGAGGCAATAACAGCTGTCATTAACAAGATGTGCGGGATAAACCCACTGTTAGAGAATTCTTCAACGACACTGCCTTGCAATCTTTCTCAGATGGATAAAGGCATAAATTATAAATGCTCACAAGTGGCATCAATTATTCAGAGTTGCCTCGATGCTCTAGAGCTCTCAGTGGCTGATGTCGGTGAAATATTGGCAAGACAAAATACCACCTGCTTAATTATGGTGATTAGCTTTGGGGGCCATCTCAGCCTGCCTAAACCATACATTCTTACTTATCTGTTTGACTGCAAATTGAACCACTCTAGATGACGCATTAATAGCATGATTATTGCTGATCTATTTGTTGCTGGGTCAAATCTTCCCTCGGAAATTACTTAATGTTGGTGTAATAGCATGTCACCACTGCTATTTAAAAACCATAGACGGCTGATTCTAATGCAATAAATATCCCACGATCAGTTGGAGTTTGTTTTAACCAATTATAGTGGAAACTTTAACATACTATGCATAAGCAAATAGGAAGCAATCATATTACTTCTTACCATACTACTTCTTTTACATCCATGCATTCCTGCAGAAATTGTAAGTAGAGCAGTAGTGGGTACTGGGTACTGAATCCCACAATGCAATGCACTCAACTTGACCTTCTATATCCCATGTCAAATAAAATGTAATTCTACATTAAATACTAAAATACAAAACTTTAAATGAGATAAGATTTTCATAATTAAAGGCATATATTCAAATACTCAAAATGCAAATTAAAATGCAATATAAAGGCACAACAATGTATAGCAAACATGTATTGTTGCATATTGTTTATATGCAATGATATATTTAGATGTATTTATTTATTTACTTTTTGTTCAGAAAGAATGCAATAATTGATCAAAAGTGAAAGGAAAGACATTTTAAATGTTACAACAGATTTCTATTATAAATAAATGAACACACAAAAAATTATCATAATTAAAAAAAAAAAACATTAAGCAGCACAACTGTTTTCTACTTCGATAATATGAAAAAAAGTTTCTTGACTATATCTACAAGTATATTAGGACGATTTCTGAAGAATCATGTGGCACTGAAAATCGCTATTTTAACTTGTAATAATATTTCACAATATTACTGTTTAGTTTTATAGCTCAATATTATATAAATACATTGCCTCTCTTATTGTTCAGGCACTCACCCTCATTACCACAAATCATGCGAGAGAACTGAATGCCTCTGCTGAAATACTGCAGCTGCTCGGTTGCCCTCCAGAGTCCTGTAGTCATATTTTCTTTACATTTGTTTCATGCCACCCCACCTTCTCGACCTCTGGATGGGTAATTAAGTCTGTGCCTCCGCAGCTAGCCATTTCCTCGGGTTCTACACTTCGGTACATAACAGCTATTATCATTCATGGAAGGTCACGCCACCTTAGACATTTCCCCAGCAAAACGGGAAAGACTGACCAGTGTGCTGAATCCATCATTGTTTTTATTGTGTTCTTGTCACAGACCTTTCATACTGTAATATGCCTTCATACAGCTGCAATGTTTTCTCAGTGGGTCCTCCATCCATTCAACCCACTGTGATTGCCACTTTCTGTACAAACAGATGTAAAACATGGAGCCTACAGATGCCTGTGCAATAGTTTCATTATATTGTATGAGGTCTGTTCATTTTAACACATTCATTTAGTGCTATTAATTAAAGAAAATAACATAATACAAGTAACAATTAATCAGGCCACCTGACCTGTACAGTGTGTGAATCCCAAATATGTTTTCATGTCCACAACAATGTAATATATCAGCCTCCAAATGAATGAAATAAAAAAACTGTAATGCAGTAAACTTGATTACAAATTAGAGTCCTAAAAACAAAATGTGTCAAAAAAATCTTAAATGAGCCCAGAAAATAACATAATACATCAATAATTTATAAGCCTCAATTAATAAACTGTACATGCAGTTAACTCGATAAAGATTTAGAAATTATGCCAGTCCTAGTAAAAACGTGTCCCCAAAAAATCTTAAATGAGCCCAGATGGAGGAAATTCTAGAAAAAAAAAATCACTGCCATTTGCTCTGCCAAACTGAGACACGTTTAGATCTCAGCAAGGCACCAAGTGCTAAAATGCCCCTCTAAATGTCAACAGCAGCCATAAATACGGGCGCATTTGCAAACACAAGCACATTGTTTTCGGTTTGTCAGGCATCTTTGGAGAACTGCTCTGGAACATTTTCTCTGCATGTTCTTGTAGTTAAAAAAACGCCCGTGTTTGCCCTGCAAATCTATACGGAGTCGGATGGTGATTGACTGCAAGTCAGCAGATCAGCGTTGACTTTATCACAAGAGAGGGCAGCTGGCCCATCAGGAGGAATGACAGTTCACAAGTTGCCGGAGGGGCTAAGCGCCTGCTCTTAACAGTCAGCCTGCAAGGCTTCGACACCATGTCACAGATCACTCCAAGCTCCTCTGCCTCATGAAACTGCCCCTGATTCATAGGCACTCCAACCACCACACACAACGTAATGATAGCTGGCAGTTGTTGAAAGAGAGCTAAACTGTTGGCTTATTTGCTCTTGTGACAGCGGAAATGAATATAGGTGCTTAGAAAAGTCACGGCTCTTAAGTAATTCATAACAATCAAGAGTACGGTGAAGCAGAATCTGTAATTTGTCATGCATTAACAGCGCTCTTTTGTCACAGTGAAAGCATTGCGTTATCGCTGGTTTATCACTGTTATCACAAAAACTACAGTATTTACGGTTTGCTCTCGTTGGCGGGTGCAACGTTCAGATGCTGGAGCTGATAAATGGTTTTTGTTATGCCAATATTCCAAGCGCCGCTAACTGCACACTGGGGATAGGGACTGGCCAAGCCGCTATTTCAGCGGTTACTGAGTGTTTCTCAACTGCAGGGGAATATATGCCGGTGTTTTTTTTTATTTCAAATCATAATTCAGCTCTCGGTATATTCATTAAGACCTGAAAGCACTTTTTTTACCCGGAACTTTGGATTTCCATAAGCTCATTAGTGATCATGTTCCTGCAACGGATCAGCAGGGTTGGGGCAAGTCTTTATTATGCAACAGCAAGGCTACGCTGTTTAAATATGAATATTTTAATTAATAATGCCTTTGTGCGCAAATTCATTCAGATTCTAGGAGTGAATGCGTACTTTAAATCTTATTACATGCAGAATGAGAGTTGAAATACACTCACTGGCCTTTATATCTTGCTAGTACCGGGTTGGACCCTTTTTGCCTTCAGAACTGCCTTAATTCTTCGTATCATAGATTCAACAAGGTGTTGGAAACATTCCTCAGAGATTTTGGTCCATATTGACATGATAGCATCACGCAGTTGCTGCAAATTTGTCGGCTGCACATCCATGATGCGAATCTCCCGTTCCACCACATCCCAAAGGAGCTCCATTGGATTGAGATCTGGTGACTGTGGAGGCCATTTGAGTAAAGTGAACTCATTGTCATGTTCAAGAAACCAGTCTGAGATGATTTGAGCTTTGTGACATGGTGCATTATCCTGCTGGAAGTAGCCATCAGAAGATGGGTACACTGTAGTCATAAAGGGATGGACATGGTCAGCAACAATACTCGGGTAGGCTGTGGCATTTAAACCATGCTCAATTGGTACTAAGGGGCCCAAAGTGTGCCAAGAAAATATCCCCCACACCATTCTGACCTTACCATCTGAATGTCACAGCAGAAATCGAGACTCATCAGACCAGGCAACGTTTTTCCAATCTTCTATTGTCCAATTTTGTTGAGCCTGTGCGAATTGTAGCCTCCGTTTCCTGTTCTTAGCTGACAGGAGCGGCATCTTCTGCTGCTGTAGCCCATCTGCTTCAGGGTTCGACGTGTTGTGCGTTCAGAGATGGTATTCTGCATACCTTGGTTGTAACGAGTGGTTATTTGAGTTACTGTTGCCTTTCTATCATCTCTAACCAGTCTGCCCATTCTCCTCTGACCTCTGACATCAACAAGGCATTTTTGTCCACACAACTGCCGCTCACTGGAGATTATCACTTTTTCGGACCATTCTCTGTAAACCCTAGAGATGGTTGTGCATGAAAATCCCAGTAGATCAGCAGTTTTTGAAATACTCAGACCAGCCCGTCTGGCACCAACAACCATTCCACGTTCAAAGTCACATAAATCCCCTTTCTTCCCCATTCTGATGCTCGGTTTGAACTTCAGCAAGTCGTCTTCACCACATCTAGATGCCTAAATGCATTGAGTTGCTGCCATGTGATTGGCTGATTAGCAATTTGTGTTACCAAGCAATTGAACAGGTGTACCTAATAAAGTGGCCGGTGAGTGTATGTGTAGGTTATGGTCAAACCTTTAATTTGCCTTATAATGTGAATATTTTAATATTGCAAAGCTTATGGTCTGTGCTCTACCCGATGAATATTTTATGTAAAATGCATTTAAACGCATAATATCTAGGTGTGTGGGTCCAAGGTATTTATTAATAAATAAAATCACAATGCATTATATAAAAGTATCAAAAATGTATCAAATGTGTTGAAACGGTAATGGATTTTATGGCGTTTGAAATATTTTAAGAAACAGCCTCTGAAGAGCTTTTAAAGCTGTAGCATTTTTATTCTCAAGAAAGTAAGGAAGAAAATACAGAGGATTTCACAGTATTATTTATGCATTTTCCCATGAGACAAGATGCAATGTATTAGCAATCCTGTTGTCATTGCATTGCTTCTGTACTGATCATTTGTTTATTCTGGATTTAAAGGGATACTGCACCCTGGCACGACAATCATTTGCTCACCCTCATGTCATTCCAAAACTGTGTAACTTTCTTTTAAGCAGAAAGGAGATATTCTGAAGACTGGATGAGGACTAGAGCATTCAAATACATTTCCAAATACAAAGTCATAACTGTTAAGATGATTCCGGAATTAGTCATGACTGCCCTGCCTGTCTATTTTTCCCCACCTGTTCATCGTTGCAAGTCACCGCTACTTCTCAGTCGGATTATTTGTGTGTACGTGAGTCATGCCTGTGTGTTATTTCTGAACATTTATCTTGTTTGATCAAGTCTAGAGGAGTTGTGCTCGGTAATCGAGTCTCTGTCATCCTGCTGCGTGACCTCTTGACTGTGTTTTTTTTCAGCAGTCTATCCTCAAGACAGGAGTCTCTTTACTGAAGAATATCTGCTTTGTGTTTGTTCCAGTTCTGTGTCATTGCTCTCTGCCTGTGTTCATTCTTCATTATATTTCTTATTGCATCTGGATCCTCTGTTTCACTGGCATTATGATTTATTTGCAGCAGATATATATCTGTTGCTCATGTAAAGGTATTATATGAATTCAGAAGGCCTTTGTTGCATGAGTCTTCAGACAGAGGAATATGTTTCATGATTTGTAAAGACCTCATCTGTGCTTTAGCATGCCTTTTGAAACCCAAAACCTCATGTCCATTCAGTTGCATGAAAAAAAAAACTTGTACATTCTTCAAAATGTCCACCTTTTTTAAATAAAAAGGCAAGTCATACAGCTTTGGAAAACACAAATTTAGTAAATGATGACGGAATATTTTTGGTTGAACGACTTTGATGCACATAAGCATCATTCTATTTTTAGTTCAGAATTCGTGTGCTATCCAGGCACACTAAAAAGCCGAACCCATACATTTTTCATGAACTATGTTTCTTCAGACTAACGGCCTCTTGATAATCACACTATCAATCACCAGAATTATTAGATAAGTAAAAGCATTATTGAAGCTGCTTCCGATTTCAGATGCAACTCAGGGGTCAATTACAGTTCAAATTCATCCAGCGATGGACCTTATCAGGCATGAGAACCGCCAACGGTCTAAATCACTAAAATCTATATAAAACTGAATCTTTGACATTTTGAATTGGAGCTCTCTATTGGCATGTCCCAGTCTCCTATAAATGACACACGAGAAATGTTGGGCCTAGAGCCATTATGTTGCAATTTTTCTCAATGGCACTATGACAATAGGCTGAACACAAGCTGCTGCTGCTCACTGAATGTATTCACACCAGCGAATAACCTAAATGGAACCAACTTGAGTGATTTTTTTTTTTTACAAAATAAAGCTGGATTCAATGTGAATTGAGGTCTATTTGCAGGCAAACCTAATTGAATTGGCAATAAACTTGTATATAGAGGAAATTTTATTTGGGATGAATGCAACTGATTGACCCTGATTTTGGCATGAAGCTTACAATCATATACAACTAATCTACAAAGTTGCAAAGACACGATAGTGGCCCAGTTTTGGAGTATTCCTCTGGAAACAGTCAGTGCAGTCAGTCAGTTCTGAAGGAACACAGACCTTATTGTTCAGTAATGCACTCCTCCTAATTCACTCTTTTGCTTAAAGGGCTACAAAGATGCTTCAGACACAACAAGACGACAAACCCACGGGGCTCCAAAGTGAAGGAAATAAAAGCATAGTTTTAAAATAACATCCAGATCGCAGCTCTTATAACTCAGAGGCTTGTATAAAACTTGTAACAAAAATTAAATAATTTTTTTGTGGTATTGTGAGCTCTTTCAAGACCCTATTTTCTGTCAGTGATGCTAGTCTGATGCTCTATTAGTGGAAGTTGTCTTTTCTGATACAAGCTCAAGTACAATATCTCCATACACACTCATCGCCTACAGCGTGTAGCGGCTTTAAAGGCAAATAGAACAGTCAAAACGCAAGAGGTTATCAGATTGTGATGTAACCTAATAATAAACTCAACACCCAGTGGCCGGCATTTCCTGTTACACTGCCTGCAACCATTGATTTGTCTCTCAGGTTGCCATTTCAATTAGATACAGTATAGACTCCCCTCTCCCAGGGCAGTGGATTCAGTATTGCTCTCATTGTGTCTTATTCACTCAACTGAAATATGCTGGACTGTGCAGAAAATAGTTTGTGTCTACATCTAGAAGTCCTAAAGCACAGCTGTTAGCAACATAACTGTCTTCAAGGTGATTAAGGCTAAAATATGGGGCAAACACACTCTCGTTTGGTTGCAGCGCGGCTTTCACCTGAATAATTACGCTAATGTATATTTATATCGATCTTGATCCTACACTCAAGCGTAAAAATACTTGATCGCACTTGTAAAACCTGCAAGACAATTTCTTGTCACAGCTTTCACTGTCATAACGGTCAATCGATATGATATTTGAACTTCTTGAAACTGTTATAGCTGTCATCTGAATCTGGCAGGTGAATTGACGTGTATATGGTAATCCATATTCAATTTGGCTTCCTAATGCTTTCACTCTCAACGGATCAGTCACAACTTGGTAGTTCTATACTGTAATTTTCTCTAACGCTCTGATCTTTTCGTGCATGGGATATCTTAATCATGGGATAATGATTTTTATTGCTCACACTTGTTTTTGTTACATCTGACCTCTTTCTTCACTGTGTTTCAGGCTGTGATTTGTTAAAGTAAATGCTGTAATCAGTATAGAGATGGATGTGAAAATCCAAAAGTGTGAATAAAAACAAATCAGTGGGACCAATATAAGAAAAACTGATTTACATAACCCCGCTGGCCTCGTTAAACACTTTCAAATTCTTCCTCCTCCCTCTTAAGATTAGAATGGTTAGAATAAATGATAAAAAATTCAACACTTGAAGCTTTGTGAGCATGAGATAGGCTATGTATAAGTTTTTGGCTGGTGTTGCCTTGAATACTCCGTGATATCAGTGGAGAATATATTTTTTGTAATAAGGCATTTTTAAATAAGCTCACAACCTAAACAAATTTTCAACAAACGGTCTTCATAAAAGCAAGGTGTTAAAGAAAATTTTATTTTAACAGTAAAATTTCACGGATTATCTTCAAAACATAAACTTTGTTTCCTGTGTCTTGTATCTCCCTTCCTCTTGTGCAATGGTCCTTCCTGTTCGTTATGAGTTAAGTCCCAGCCTTGTGTCCTGAAGTTCCAGGTGTGTCGAGTTTTTTATTTTAGTCTGTTCTGCCCCATGTTTGCTGTCAGTTGTTAAAATATTTGTGTGCGTCAACATTTCATGTTCCTGTGCTCTTTGCTTTCTGTCATTAAAGACATTATTATTATATCTCCTCGCTCAAAACGAATTGAAAAATAAAATAATTAAATATTATTATTAGTTAACTGAAAATGTTCTCATATTTAACAATTATTATTATTTACTTTATTCAGCAAGTATGCATTAAATTGATCAAAAGCAACAGTAAATGCATTTATAATGTTACAAAAGATTATGTTCTTTTGAAAATTCTATTCATCAAAGAATTCTGAAAAAAGTAGAATGTTGGTAGCCAAACAGTTGACGGTAGCCATTGACTTCCACAGCATGAAAAAAAATACAATGGAAGTCAATGGCTACCTTCAAATATTTGGTTACCGACATTCTTCAAAATATCTTCAACACAATATGTTCAACATAAGAAGGAAGCTCATACAGGTTTGGAACAAGTGTAGGGTGAGTAAATTATGACATTTAGCATTTTGTGGTAAGCTATTCCTTTAATCTAAATTCCTTTAATCATAATTGATTGTAATTACTGCAATATAAAATAAACTATATGTTGTGTCATAATCATGCAGCCCTACAGTAAATTTGCTGCATCTGAAAAGACATAAAAATATGACTTCAATCAGTCGGAACATAAGATGAGAGAAAAAAAATGGGATGAAATGTGGTCATTAAAAGTTAGAGTAATTCACCAAGGGTAACATTACACAGCAGTAACCCTGTGCAGTGGGAATACTAGAGACACGGAGACTGGTATTAATGCTGGTCTATCTGACAAGGCACATTAACACACTGGTGTGTGTCTGTGTGTGTGAATTAGGGTTCTGCAAAATGAATTCTTCGTTTGACTGCCCTGCTGAGTCCCTGAGCAGGTCCATACAATTATTAAGGGACCCAAGTCATATTAAAGGGAACATAGATCTTTTAATCCTTTGTTAAGCCTATTTCCAAGCTCAATTAGCAATCGACGTTGGAAAGTAACGCTCGCATCAAGTTAGACTGCAAGTTGCAAATGTATAAAATACGACTACATCAACACAGACAGGACAGGACAGGACAGATAAAACATACATTAATGAGAGTTTTGGCAAGGCTCCTTGAGGACGATAACCTCCCATCTGCGCTAATTAGCCCATCACAATCTACTTTGTTCAGAAAATGTATGTCATCTGCTTTCTTGCCCTTCTTTTCGGTTACTCCCATTGTCATTTTAGCAATTGTCCGTGTCATCTACTTCAATTTCCTTGTCACCATTTCAGTGGTCTCCAACTAATCAAATCATTCCCATCTTCCTTGCCACTGCCTGCCATTTTTTCTGAGGGCAGGTCAGATCCACCTCTAATCCCCACTATCTACTTGAAGGTCATGAAACACAAAAAAATGTTTTTCAAGACGTTAACTGATGCATACGTGCTGCGCATGATAAAAGACGATGACGGTCTGCATAATTTTTTTTAACTACCTCAGGTTTCAAAGTGACTCATTCGTTGAAGTGACCATCATAGATGCATTTCGCTAATGGCTCTGAGCATCCACTTCCCACGGTGCCCTTCAAGGAAGGGGGGAAAAACATTTGGAATTCGTCCTTAATGTCCTGCGGAATCTGATCCCCTTGGGAATTTGTTATAATGCCTGATTAAAAGTCATTGTCACATCTTCACATTGTAGCCAATCACATAATTATCAGAATTAAGCAGCACTTCAGTGTGGTAATTATGGCATAATATAAAATATTTCTTAGTTGAAGAGATTATTGACTCTTGGTTATGTAAAATTAATTTAAATACATATTTTGTTTTAAATACATTAATATGAATAAAAATAATCATAAACATACAAACGGACACTTAAGTTTTGGTGGTCTTGTACAACCCGAATTCTGGAAATGTTGGGACAAAATTAAAACTAAAAGACTTTCAAATCACATGAGCCAGTTTCTGGAGTTTTGCAGTTGGAATTTGGTCCCATTCTTGCCTGATATAGGTTTCCAACTGCTGAAGTGTTTGTGGTCGTCTATAATGTATTTATCATTTAATGATGCACCAAATGTTCTATATAGGGGAAATATCTGGACTGCAGGCAGGCCAATTCAGCACCGGACTCTTCTTCTACGAAGCCATGCTGTCGTAATAGCTGCAGTATGTTGGATCCTGCTGAAATACATGTGATCTGGAGGGAAGCATATGTTGCTCTAAAACCTTCATATACCTTTCAGCATTCATAGTGCCTTCCAAAACATCCAAGCGGCCAATACCGTATGCGCTTATGCAACCCCATAGCATCAGAGATGATGGCTTTTGAACTGAACGGTTATGACACGCTGGAAGTTCTCCCTCCTCTTTAGCCGGGAGGACACGGCGTCCGTGATTTCCAACAAGAATGTCAAATTTGGACTCATCTGACCATAGAACACTTTTCCACTTTGAAACAGTCCATTTTAAATGAGCCTTGGCCCACAGGATACGATGGCGCATCTGAACCATGTTCACATATGGCTTTCCTTTTTGCATGATAGAGCTTTAGTTGGCATCTTCAAATGGCACGGCGGATTGTGTTTACTGACAGTGGTTTCTGGAATTATTCCTGAGCCCATTTAGTAATGTCAATGACAGAATCATGCCGATGAGTGATGCAGTGTCGTCTGAGGGCCCGAAGTCCACGGGCATCCAACAAAGGTCTTCGGCCTTGTCCCTTACACACAGAGATTTATTTACTTTCTCTGAATCTTTTGATGGATGTTATGCACTGTAGATGATGAGATTTGCAAAGCCTTTGCAATTTGACGTTGAAAAACGTTGTTTTTAAAGTATTCCATAATCTTTGTATGCACTGTTTCACAGATTGGAGAGTCTCTGCCCATCTTTACTTCTAAGAGAATCTGCCTCTTTAAGACATCCCTTATATAGATAATCATGTGACAGTCCTGATGTCAATTAACTTAATTAGTTGCTAGATGTTCTCCCAGCTGAATATTTTCAAAATTACTTGCTTTTTCAGCCCTTTGTCAGCCCAACTTTTTTGAGACATGTAAGCAGGCATCAAATTTGTAATGAGCTCATTTAGTGGATAAAAGTGTAACATTTCTCATTCCAACCTAAAGGCAGAAATTAAAATCTGCTAAACCTGTATTAAGAACTGTTAAAAGATGGACTAATGAAGCAGAGTAAGATTTAAAAGCTTGTTTTGACCTCCCGATTGGAGTGTTTTTGAGACTGCTGCAAACGATCTGGACGAGCTCACAGAGACTGTAACATCTTATATCAGTGTCTGTGAGGATATGTGCATTCCTACCAGGACTCGTTTAACCTACAACAATGACAAATCATGGTTCACTGCAAAACTCAGACAGCTCCGTCAGGCTAAAGAAGATGCTTTTAGAAAGGGGGATAAAGTCTTGTGTAAACAGGCCAAATACACACTGGAAAAGGAGATCAGAGTGGTAAAGAGGAATTATTCTAGCAAGCTAAGGAACACATTCTCTTCCAGTGATTCTGCTTCAGTGTGTGTAATGTTAGACAAAAGGGCAAGTACAATTTTCTACAAGTCAAGACGTAAGGTGACAAGTGGTCAGGTTATTTAAATTTTTTTTTAAAAGTTGTGTTCTCTAACACTGTGGGCATTTCAACTGGTTTTGGGCTCTGAAGTTCTCCACTTTTTTTACTGGACCCCCTCTGGACTGGACTTATGTGAGGATGCTTCAACAGGGCACTTTTATCATCCATCATCCCCCCTTCAGTCTGGACAGCTGCCGACCTCCGTCTGTCCCAGGATACAGCCTCACGGAGCCCCTGAGTGGTCTTCACCAGCTTCATAGACTGGAGGTAGTGAGGCTGGGACCCACATCCAGTCCGTACGCAGCAGGTCTCCTCAGGGCTGTGCTGACCCACTGCTCTTCTCCCTGCATGACTGCACATCTAAAGAATCAAGCTCCTGAGTTTGCAGATGCACACTGATCGGCCTCATTCAGGACGGTAATGAGTCTGCTTACAGCCAGGAGGTTAAGGAGCTGGCTGTCTGGTAGAGTCTTAACAACTTGGAACTTAACACGTTCAAAACAGTGGAGATAATCGTGGACTTCAGGAGAAATGTCGGGGGCAATGCTCGTCAACAGCTCCAACTCTCAGAAGACTACTTATCCGGAGTGCTGAACGAATCATGGCACAACCCTCTCCACTCTCCAAAACTGTACTTATCCAGAGTGAGCAAAAGGGCTGGCAAAATCACTCTGGACCCCTCACATCCAGCACACTCCCTCCTTGAACTGCTACCGTCTGGTCGATGCTACAGAGCTCTGAGCACCAGAACGACCAGACACAGAAACAGTTTCTTTCCCCAAGCAATCCATCTCATGAACACTTGACATTAAACATGGACCTTGTATGTAAAAAAATCCTTGTATGTGTAAACATACCTGGCCAATAAAGCTCATTCTGATTCTGATATAGATTTTCTAGTTCATGAAACTTTTTGAGCTTCAAATGCTAAAAATGCTATTTTCTGAAATATACATAAAAAACAATATCAGACCAAGAGAACATATTTTTTTCTGACTGGCACTTGTCTGACAAAGCTGTACAAAACTATAACATATCGCAACATATCTCTGTCTCTTTGAATTGTTGTCCTGCCAGCCCTGAGTTTCAAGCAGATAAGCATTTGAGAAAAATATGAAAGCTAACCCGTAGACATTACAGAAGTGTTGTGCAAACGTAATGTAAACTGAGTTCAATTTCTCCCTAATCTGGGGATCAGATGGAAAGCAAAGTGGAGAGGCGCCTTGTTAGGGGACGGTCTTTTTATCCTGAAACATAATCTGTCTTGATACGTGGAAAGGGTCTGGTTGAACATTTCCCTTGAGATTGTATGAAAGCAAACAAACCTTTACTCCAATAGCACAGCATAGTGTGTGCATTGACGCAACATGCTTTTCCGATAGATTTGAGTCCATTCAAGAGCTCTCTGAGATTCTTACAGAACCCTCACGGATACAGAAAGAAGACAGAAGCGTTTCTGTGTTACGTGAACAGAGCTGAAGGGTAACCATCGTTAATCTATCTCTCAATAGCATTGTCTGATAGATTCCCTCATCTCTAAGCACAGGGCAACTATGTGCTACTGAGTTCCATTTCAGCAGCTCGAGATGGAGGAAGCATCACAACCGAGTTCAGCCGAGTGCCTCCCTATGGAAGGCTCATGCATTTTTCATGTAGACGCATGCCTTTGAAAAACCCAACACAATAATTTCCATCACCCCTCTGTTCTTCTGTAGTGATGTATATGTTCTTTGGCTCAGAGCGAGATTGCATTCCCTTTCTCGATAGAGCCATGGATGAACCCAGATGGCTGAATGAAAGAACAAAATGAGGTTCCTGTATTAAAGCACAGTTTATTTATTTTACGAGTTACCCAATGCGGATGAATAACGATAAAAAAGATGAATATCAATAGCTCTTAAATTAGCCTAAACACTAAACAGTCAAGCATTGTCAGAGCTAGTGGCTTGCTTCTGCTAGGTTAAGCACATTTTGAATACATTTTGTAAATATCTGTACAGAAACTGCATAAAGGTTAATGTGGTAAGATCTAAATTTACTGGTTTACATAAGTACAAAATGTAATTTTTCAGTACAGGTTAAGCTCAATCAAAGGCATTTGTGACAATATTAATTACTCCTAAAAAATGTTTCACTTGTCACTCTCCTTTTCTTGATCAAGAATCAATCAATCAATCAATCAATAAGGCTTCTACAATGGAATTGAATGGCTATTCAATCCGTAAACATTAAATACTTGCTTAATGCCATTGTAAGTGGCTAAAATGTAATAGTGGATTATTTATTTATTTTTAAGAAAATTAGATGGTAATTCACAAATGTACTTGCTTAAGCTTAACTGTATTGAACTCTGATTATATTAGCCAGACACATTTAATTTATTATACAATTAAAATGTTTTATTTAGATTAGAATAAGATTATTGAGGTAACAATCACTACTTTTAATTTTTTATTTAATTAATATTGAAATGTTTTACTATTCTTAGCTGACTTTGATATCTTGTCAAATCTGTGAATACTTTTAAAAGCTGTTCAGATCTCTTCTGAGAAAATAGCTATTTACATTCTAGAGACAGTCAAACCCAGTGAAAACAGATTACAGGGTCAAAGAGAATTTAGCCTTTTTTACATTTGCAAGCTATAAGGAATATTAGATAAATTGCAATAATTAACATAGTAAAAGAATGACTAATCAGAGTTGATGACTGAAAACTGCCCTGTTCTCAACATCGGGGGGGTAAAAGGAGGTCTAAGAAAATGACTTATTTAGTAAAAATCTAAGCATTTAGGGCCTTCAACGTGACCGCTCAGAAGTGGCTCCGACATATGCACACAGATTTTGAAACCAATCACCATCAAACAAATCCATCAAAGGCCCAATTACATGACCCTCGCTGACATTTAATAATTATCAAACACAGTCATAACCACTCAAAACATCCCATTACGCGAGTCAGATCCTCACCTGAGAAAAAAAAATGCTTTGTGTTGTATATGCATAGCCCACTCTCTACATCTTGGTTGTGATTTGTTGTTATGGAGGCTATCAGGGATATAACACATGCGGTGGGTCCTGCAGATAGCTTTGACAGTCAGAGGATAGATAAGGCTGGGATATCACTCAGAGGCGCTGCTGGCCGGCCTGAGTGCTGTGATCACACAGCGAGTGAAAATGAAGGATTAATGTTTGCACCACATCAATAGGTATCGCCTGTTTTCACGGTTATTCGCACACATTTCGGGGCAATCTTACACACAATCCCATATGCTAGTACACTTCTTAATATTTACATCATTGCAGAGAAGCATCCTTAAAACAGAGGGAGGAATATTCCGCCACAGCGAGCAGGTTTTACACAGCCACTCAGCTCCATTAGCCGAGTGTGGGGGGCTGGAAGAAGCTCTGTGTATGGTTGTGAGCAAAAGCTAGTGGAGAGAATGAGGCACAAGAGAATCATTTACAAGCTCCTCATCACTCACATTGCTCCAGAACTGCAATAAATGGTCATCCCCCCTCCTGCATCCAATGGCCTGCCCAGGGTTCAGCGCTGGGATAACTCCACACGAAATGAGAGTGCGTTCTAAAGGGAATGGCTAGCACTGTGGCTGTGAGTCCCCACAGGCCTGACGAGCTCTCGCTGTGTACTGTGTGCATTTGTCCAGATTTCCCGGAAGACACTGTGCTTTAGTTTATGATGCAGTTTTTGTTTATCAGTGCTGACAGCGTTAACACTCTGTGGACACCAGCCATACTGAGCACGGCTGTTATGACCATAAAGTCCAACAATATTTCACCATATGTACTGTATACTACACATAATATAGAGGGGTCATTCCTATAATGCAGCATTTAAGTGTAAAATAATACACCTTTGTTGTACTTATGACAGAAATACGCTTTGGCCAGTTCATGTACTTTTAATACATTTTAACTTTATTATTAATACAACAGAAAGAATATGAAGAAGTAAGGAAGGAAATACAAATCTAAAGTTCTCTGTTAGGTTGAAGTTCAAGTTAGATCAAATGAGGGTGTGAACTTGTTTAAAAAAAATTATAAATATCAATTTGTTTACTTTTCAAACAGGATGTGTAATATTGCACAGTGAGAGAAAACAAGTAAAATCACAAGAAATACATAATTTATCAAATCCATTGCTAATACTCACTAATGTTTGATTTTTCTATTCAATGCAAAGTTATGTCACTTACTGAGAGCTGATTTTTGCCAAAAAAAGAGGAGATGTTATTAAAAGGATATTTCAAAATACTAACAGTATGAAGTTTTATTGCAGAGAAAATGCAACTACTTAAAAAAAAAATCAAGAAAAACTTGGATTATATTTTAATAAACCATCAGTTATATACAGTATTTTACAATCAAAATTATTGATATGTCACAAATCAAACCACAGAAAAACTAACTGATATTATTTTTATGTAATCATGATTTAATATCAGTTTTAATGTAATCACATGATTACTTACAAGTAAATAATAAATTAATATTCCAGTGATATTATCTTTAAAATTGTATAAAATATAATAAAGGGATAATTCACCCACAAATAGCTTGCTTTCTTCTGTGGAACACAAAAGATGATATTTCAAAGAACATGCACTATTCTTCTGAGAAAGGTAATAATATTATTATTATTAATAATGAGCTAATCAGACAACCATATCACACAGTCGGTCTGGTCAGAGCATAAGGACTAAAATGGTGTATTTTGTTCTGATTAAAATTCACCTAGGCTGTGTAGATGGCTTAGCTCACCTTCAAGCACCTAAGCTGGTTTTAAGAGCGATGATAAAAAACAAGTTTGGGTTGGAAAATATTGATTTGGTGTTGAAATGCTGCTTTATTTCAGTATGTTATCTGTACTTCAGCATCTGTTTCTGGGTTCTGAAGTCCTCTTTTCGGTTAAATCTGAATTCAGTTCTCCACACACCCACTCTCAGATCCATTAAGGCTCTGTCTTGTGCACAGCAACCTCATCCTTCTGAGCCATTGGCCTAAAGAGTGAGCAGCTCGGAAACCGTCTCCAAGTGCAATCGATCCATGCATTTCAGTGTCTCATTTACCCTAAATGCATTTCTAACGTCCACCTCTCCTCAGAATGAAGGTGCCCTCGGTTCAATGATGCATATGGAAAATGCTGAACTTCCGCAAGAGAGAAACAAAACCGTCCAGACAAAACTAATTATTTAAGCTCATCAAAATGCTCTACTTAGTATGTGTCATTCTGAAGACTCATAGAAATGCAAATAGTGTTGTGGTAAACCATAGGGGAAAAAGAGAGAAAAATGCTAACCATAATTAACTTGTTGCAAGCTAATTGTCTAATGCAAATGTTTCATTTACAAAAAGCAGCTTAAACATGACTCATCATTTTGATCTAATGTAGAAACAACAACAACAAAAACGCAATATCACACTTTTGTCCTAATGTCTTTTCTTACTGTAAAAGCCCTGGGATTAATCAGTTTGTGTGTTTCATGTCCATAATTTAACCAACCTTTTTATGTTAACATTTATCAGAGGGAATATTAATAATTAAAACAACACAAAAATCAATAGCCTGGAGGGAATGCACTCTATTATGCATTCCGTTGTGTGCCATTACACCAGACCCATAAATCCGAGGAAACGCAGTCTTAGATTGAGGTATCTATTGCATTAGAGTAGTGAAATGCAATAAAGTAACAACTGTCCATTTAAGCACACTTTATAGCTCATGGAAGCTGATACATTAATAAAGAAGCCAAGCTTGGTTAACGTGACTGAACATGGCACATAATCTTGGATCTGTGATATTTAGGATTCAGTAGTTTAATATGAAGGTTCTGATAACTTGATAACTGATAACTTGATAACTAACATAAATAGGTCCAAAAGTCTAAGAAGTTTTGTGTTTTGTGTATATTATATTATATTATGCCATGCTGCCATGCCATGCAATATAATATAATATCATATTCACTGATAATAAAATAAATGTTTCTTGAGCACAAAATTAGAATATGAGTGATTTCTGAAGGGTCCTGTGACACTGAAGTAATGATGCTGAAATTTCTAAATTTAATTTAAATGAATAAATACATTTTGAATAAATACATTTTTTAAAAGATATTAAAATAGAAAAACTGTTATTTTAAGTTTTAGAAATATTTCACAATATTACTGTATAGTACTGTGTAGTCTTAATGAGGACTAATATTTATATATATGATGATCCATTAAATCCAACATTATTTCTTAATTCAAATAAAATAGAGAAGGAACTTGGAAAGGAATTTTCTTATAATTTACTAACTAGGATCTTAAATATGTCTTATTCTTATATAACTTTTTTGTTTTACTAATTTCCAACTCATAAACCATGTTTGATTTCCATGTCTAAATTAGATTCCTGATTTCCGATGCAGTCCGAGACTTTTGGACATCACAGTATTATTTACTCTTATTTATTCAGCTGATTTGGGGCGTACATAAAGCATGTCTCAAATAATGCCACTGCCTTCTTCCTTATTCCAAAGTTTGAAGCAATGAGAAACTACACTCATAATTTACCCTCGCTGCCCACCTGCAATGCTGCTATTATATAGTTCAATGGACCATATGCCTAACAGCGAAGTATTAAATCAGACATGACTGAGGCCAGCTGGAATCAATATCTCTCTGTTTTGCATCCTCATACTCTGCTACAAAGACTGCACCAACATAATGTGAGATTATGGCCCCGGGCATTATGACGACATTTTATTATTATGGTTTGTAGCCTTAAAAGACTGATGTGATGTATGACAATGATTTACAGATAGCTCATGATATTCTGTATTTTTGTAGCACAACATAGGTCTGTAATCACATGCTAAATAAAATTCTAAATACAAAAAGTTCACACAATTCACATAAGGAATGTGAAAAAGCGAACTTCCTCACTGGACCAATAAAGGAGATTTTGGAATAATCACTGGAAGAAATGAAGCTGCTGTTTTTGGACACTGAGTGTTATGACCGCAGTTTCATTGGGAACTACATAAACATCAACAGCCTCAATAATCTTTAGCCTCAATAGCTGCCGTTATAAATCGCAGTATGGAGCCTATGAGATGTCAGAAGCACGCTGTAAGTATTGGCTCCAATGCAGCTTTAATGACCATAACTGCATCCCATTTCCTGTTGGTTGAGCCATAGCGTTCAATGACATCCCAAAGATGTTCTACAAAGTTCACATCCTGCAAACAAGGATATTGCATTTTCAAATCAGATAAATTCTTCTAAAACTATGTTTCATCCGTCATAGAAGCATTTGGCTTTGCCAAGTTGAGAGAGCAATGGACAGTAAAGTAAATCAAGGACACCGGTGATCTTAGAAAATCACAACTTAAAAACACCACAAACCATTTCAGCACGTCCAATAGTCTGAACAATTTCCAATTGATGTCTAATTCGATTTCCCCTTGCCTAGGTGAGGTGCTGCAGCAATGAGTTTTTGAAAAGGACTTCTAGTGCTTAAACTCTAGTAACATTGTGAGCATTGCACAATCATGATGTATTTTAAGGTGCTTATGAGGTGCATCGTGTTCACTGCAACAGCTGTCTTTCTTTACCGAAAAAGCATGTTCCCAGAATTCTCTTGACACGGTGGATCGTTGTAACTCCATCATGTGCACCGCATCTGAGATGGAGTGGTCTGTTTGTCATCTACTATCTATACTCTTTCTAACTCACTTAAATAACCCACTCTGGCCATTATCACATGAAACAGCATACTATACAGAGGCTGTGGCCTATTTAATAGTAACTGAATTTCCCAGTATAGTGAGCAGTACACATTACACACACACACATCCATCCATTTTCCAAACCGTATGTCCTACACTAAAACACTCACACTATACCTACATACATACTGTACACACAGATACATACAGTAAGCTATATATTTCAGTTTGGGGTCAGTAAGATTTTTTTAAGAAATTAATACTAGTATTCAGCAAGGATGCATTCAGTTGATAGTGACAAAGTCATTTACATTGGTACAAAACAGTTAGTTTAAATTATAATAATAATCGACAATATTACAGTTTTAGTGTACTTGATTAAGAAAAAGACAGCATTAAATAACATAAGAGACTTATACACACCCATATATATATATAATATATATATATATATATATATTATATCCAATGCAAATAATTATTTTATTATCCAATGCAAATTATTACTGATTTTATTATCCAATGCAAATTATTACTGATTTTATTATCCAATGCAAAGACAATTAATACATTTTAAGTGTAGCTTAAATGTTCAGATTAAATGCCGCATGTGTGCAGTATATACACCAAATATCTGTGTGTGTGATTTGACACCAAAACATAAATGTTCATGTGGATAAATTACATTATTGGGTCATCCATTTACTCAGAAGCAAGAAAACAGCCCTCATTGTTACAGATCTCATTACGGCACCCCTGGAAGTCCTCTGGTCAGTGTGTCCAGTTTGAAAGCTGCACTGATCTGGCTCTCAGTTGGGTAAGTGTCTGGCACAGGGATGAGGAGACAGGTAATGCTTAGAGTGAGTCAGTGCCCGAGTCTCTTTTTGGACGTTATTATGGTTTTACTGCTTTGTAGTAGAGCACGCTAATGCTCAAAAACAAAAGAGTCCATTGTCAAGATCTATCTAGTAAATGAACTCTTCCGGCTCAGGGAGCACCTTTAAGAGGCACTCTACATAAAAGCAATAACATTGTTTCCTCTCTCACGGTCTGACTGCATGGTTGATGGTTTGTGAGTTTTGGTTTTCTACGGAGCACACAAATACCAGATTTTTTTGGAGCTTTTCTTTTGGTTTTCCTCTTTAGGTCAACCTGCTGTAATGGCTGCATGACGTGATGATGTGGTGACGTGTGTTCTTTTATTTATTTATATTTTTTTTGCATCAGCTAATGCTAAAAACATGCTCTTTAAAAACAGAACAACATGTATGGGAAAAACAACATGGCTGTGAGTACCCAGTGTGGAAACACAGTCTTAATTTAGTAGCACGCACAAATAGATGGATGGATGTTGTGAAGAAAGGAATGCAGAGATAAACCCTCAACTTTACTCTTGGTCATTTGTCTCCTAAGAGATTGGAGAGAGGGAGAGCGAGGCAAAGAATGCAGTCTCTAAAGGCCCTTGTTGACAGAAACAAAGGCTGTGGAGAAGTCTCTATAATAATACCAATCCCACCCTATTTGCTGACCTCCAACAACCTCAGAAGAAAAGACTTTGATGAAGGTTTTAAGTTCAGATGAGGCCAGATTCAAAGAAAAGGGGAAAATGAAGGCTCCGAGAGAACACGGCTGTACAGGAGTACATGTGCCACTTGTGCGAGATGATGCAGCCGTGTTCTCTCGAAGCCTTCATTTTGAACTGAATCAAAATATTTCAAATCATCCAGATTTCTTTTGTATTCCAGGAAAAAAAACACATTAGTTTGTAATAACATAAGGATAAGTAAATAATGACATTTTAATTTCTGGATGAACTGTCCCTTTAAAAACATATAGTCAAGTGTATATAATATGGTACCAGTGGCTCCTTTAATGATCAGAGTGGGGCTAACGCAAATATATCTAATACCTTACACATTAATTCAAAGACCCTCAGACGAGAAACCAGTGGGAACCTCTGAATAGGAAATTACGTTAAATTTGTCACTCCAATCCCTTGCAATAGAGTATTAGTTTGTGAGGTGGTAGAAACATGATCACACGCTGGGTAGGTGTAATTGAAAAATGGAGGCGCTCTTAGACGGAGAGCTATTACGATGTAACCCTCTTTGAGATGGAAGGCAATGTCAAATTGAACCTCTAAGCAAGATACTCAAATGATGGCAAGTTTGCTTCAGAAATCAAAGAGACCCAGTGTGGTATTTTTCTGCCGACGGGTAAAAGCCCCATCTGTCACACAGGAAGAGAGACTATTTATCTGCCATAACCTATACTGAAAAGAAAGCAAATGAAAGTAAATGTAGGCCTGTTGAAAGCATTTGAATTTTTTAATCCGTGAAAGTATATCACATGTTGCCGTGTAAATGATTCAATTTACAGCACAAATAGTTAAAAAGATATGGAGAGTAATAAAGCTTGTTAATATTAGTCCCCGAGACCTACTATGTTGAAAAGACTCACCATAAACCAGGAATTTTATGAAAAGCTTCAATGCTTCAGATAACAATGTGGATCAATTGCAATTTTCCTGGTCTATAGGCCTAGCAATCGCCATTGTCTGGGGTAAATTCAATGATTAATTTTAAATGTCAACATTGTGTGTGCTTGCATCTGTTCTCTCGTGAAACGTGCAAGAAAACACCACTGAGTGACTGATAAGCAATAGACTATGTAGCTTTGCACATGTGATTTGAGTAAACAGAAATTAATTGTTCATAAATACACAGCAGTGCAGTGATTCCCTGAACATGAATTAAGAATTGAATTGGATTGCAAAGTTAAAAAGAAGTGTGTAATTTATTTCCTTATGTATTTATTTGTTGAACATATTATCTCTCATCTTCAAAGCCTAATATAAACCAAGACACCTAGACATACTGTACATCTTTAATAGGTTGATTTCCCCTGAAAAAAAAGTGTAAATACTGTAATGCTATGAAAACATTGTCCTGTTAAACTGAGTATCTCAACCGCCCAGCAACAATAGTTTAATGGCTTAAGATTTGGGCGTGGCTATCTGCTTATTTAACCAATGGTAGGCAGGGGGAGTGTTCAAGAAACTTGTTGAAAAACAGTTCCATCCTGTCGCCAAAGAAATTACACGCTTCACCTTTAGGGTTTAAATGCTGAAAGATTTCCTCACTGAAACAAATAGGTGAACCGTGCTGGAAGATCTAATTGCTTTTCTCACTTTCACTTTGAAAACTGCTCTTTTTGCTTTCTCTTCCAACATCACTTCAAATATAGCCATCAGCAGTGATTTCTGAAGTTACTTGGTGAGAGCAGTCAGGTCAGAGTCCGGGGCAGCAAGACTTAGGAAGACAAAGAAACGAGAAGATGGAGGAAAATAGAGCAATATGTCAGATATTTGAGTGGAAACAGACAGTAAGACAGCACCGTAAACAGGCCAATTTAAGAGTGAGTGTTAACAATTGTTATAGCGACCCTTCCTTGGCTCTCTGAAAATCTTTATAACTCACTGGCGCTAAAACAATCAAACATCCAGACAGAGAAAACAACCACTGAGAGAGTTTATGTCATGAATCGACTGTCCTCCTCAAAGTGTCTGAAGGGAAATGGGGGTTTAAAATGGGGGTGTAAAAACTCTGCAGACAATTACATCCCCCTCCAATTTAATAGCTAAATTACAGGCGCAGCTACAAACCGTGTGGCATAAACATTCACAAGCCTGCTGAAAGCAAAACAACATTGATCAGTGATGTACGTGAATACAAAACTCAATGCAAGCAGGCAATGCTTATTGTAATTAATTCAATCTAATTATCACCCTGAAAATGTTTTGAAACCACTGACCTTTTTGGATTGAAAGTAAAGATCTTCTGTTAATGTCAACACAAAATGCCATTTGTAAACCATTCTGATGCATTTGAGAGTTAAAGGGGATGCTGAACGAGGAAAGAAATATTGGGTGGGGACAGATTTGATCCGTTGGACATCATGCGTGGATCATGAAAAGTGGTCTTACACATTGTTGGTAGGGAAAAGATATGACAGCGCAAAACAAGTTATAACTTTGAGGTTGTTTTTTTTGTGGAACCGTGCTCAGTAAGATCAGGAATGTGTATTAGGAAAGTAGACTGTATGTTTTGAGTCTATTATGCACATAAATTTGGACAATATTATCACAAAAATAAAATAGTTTGCCATTGTTCAATAGCATAGCTGTGAACCCAGGGCAGTTCTGTGACCCATAATAGCAAATCTGATGGTCTGCCATAACATACATTTTTAACAGACTGTTTGCAGCATTACTGAGACAGTGGGGTAGTTTTACTTTATAGCCATGAAAGTAAGAGACTCTGTAATAACTATAACATTATCAGTGCTGGTAAACATTTCACAAATCCAAAATGTTTTTATTTAAATCAGTGATTAATCCAAAACAAGCTTCCATTTTATATTAATCAATAAGAGAAGGCAAGAGGATGTGGCTGTAACGTTTATGACAGCTGTGAGTTTGACGGCGCAACTCTCTTGTTAGATAAATGATGCTGGCAAATTTCACATAACTCCAAACAAGGCTTGCTTTTTCTTTCTGACTCCAGCCTGTACTCTGAATGTGCTGTCGGATTTTTCAATACATAGATGTAGAGGAAGGGTAATTTGCTGCTTCTAGCTGCTGTTATGTAATGCTGATGTGAAATATTAATCATGAAAACCTCAGGACTGCCAAATCTATGCTAGGGAAAGTGATTTTTGTTAACCCCCTAAACTGCACGCAGGTGGCAGACCTTCCATCTTGAGCAGGGTGTTCTTGCAAGAGTATGCAGTTTTCTTTCTCCCTGGTGTTTGCGTGTGTGTGTGCATGTTTGAGGTAGTGGGCGACGGTTTCGTGTGTGTATGCATGTGCATTTGCGTATGCAAGTATGCCTTTTTCCTGTTTCTCAGTGCTTCGGATTCCATAATTGAAAACTAGCGAAACGCAAGCAAAAGGCCAATAGCTGCATCTGGTCAGAGAGCTTGTTAAATTCAGTGAGACTGTCTGGAGCAAAAAAATGCTTTTTGCTGATGCACAAATTCTTTTACTGCCTTGGGTTAGCATACATCAGTTCTTTGAGCAGATGTGGCAGATATTTACAGTTTTCTACTCTGTAATGCATACAGACACATTTCGCATGAGTACTATATACCATTATGGTATTAGATGATTATTCCATGGTGCTTTAAAACACAGAGAAATTATAAGGAGGAGCCGTTGTTGTGTTGGATTTTCCTATCTCCTCACTATTGGAACATTTTCATTGGTACTATATTAAAATGTCTGATTAAAAATGATAGAAAATTACTTTACAGCATGTTTAGTATTAATCTAATTCATGTCTACTTATCACATTTTACACAACAGTTAGTTCTGGTCCTTAATTTAATTGACCAATCAAGTTTTAAAGGGGATTAACAGTCTAACAGCACTGCAAGTTTATATATGTTTTATTTTTTTTTTAACATAATTACACCAATAGGTGGCAACAAGTAACTGCATTATAAGTCATTGACTCATTCATTCAACCGATTCGTTCAAAACACTAATTCGTCCAGAGACACTGCATACATCATTGAAGCTGTCTCATTTCAGAAAAGCAGCTGTTATAAAATAGACTGATGTTCGTTGTGAGGTGTAATTACTGTAATTGCTTTCTCACTTTGGAATGTAATGGTTGTTCTTCTCAAATAAACCATCTTCAGTGGCATATGCCCAACAAATGCAATCTCTGGAGGGCAAGGTCTTTGAAACAAGATACAGCAAGTGAATTTATTAATGATGAATTAATTTATTTAGTGGAGCAAAAATAGGAAAAGTAACATGCAGTATTGTGTTTAAAATGGAAATGGAATTAAAAATGTAATTATTGAGCTGCTGTATAAAAGCAATATCATGTTTACAATACCTACAAATACTTTATATATCGCAAAAAAATACTTTTTAGTGCATGTTCTGCTAAAGAAAACAATTGTATAATATTACTGTAGTTTTCCGATTTTATTGCAATCTTGACAAGCAACTTTGGCAATTTCAGTCTTTTCCCATTCAAGCAGTTCAGAGCCTTACCTCCATTACCTAACATTCCGGCCGAGGACTGACTTGCCTTGAAGGGACTACATGTACCACAGTACTGAATGATTACACACTCTGGTACTTCAAAGAAGACCATGATATTACTATGGTACGTGCCCAAAAAATACCACGGTAATATTACCATGGTGCTTTTTTTGTCAGCGAAGAGTCTCAGTCTAATCCAACATTTTTCAGTCAAATGTAAATATCCCTCTTACCAGTCCTTTTTTTATGCATTGTACTTTGATGGTCAAAGCTGAATCCATTATCTAAGTGGATTGTAAAAAGATTACATCAGCTTCAACTGAAACCTTTCAGGCTTCCGGTAAAATGGCTCTGGATGGAACGAGTACATGTTGTACATGAGTAGAGGAAATTGCGAATGACTGGAAGGAACCGAGGCATTTATGCGTAGAGTGCATGATAGTGCGGTGAGGTGCATCTTTATTAACTGCAACTGAGGTGTGCTTCTGAACTAAAGATCAGTGCACTGTTGATCTGAAGATCCTAATCAGAAGGTTAGCACAAAAGCGCTCAGTGAATTTATGAGCAAACGAGCTCCACCCGCAGCGAGGACTTCCCAGTTGCCCTGTCGCTGCACCTGCTGCCTCTTTTTCTCAATAACGCAGTGTTTTAGCTGTGAGCTTTAAATGCGCTTATATCAGCACTCGTGCTCGAGGCCTGTCATATCCACGCACCGCTGCTGAGTTTCCTCCGCCTGCGATCTGTCTTTGATCACAACTCTCTGGCTGATGAATAGCACCATGTAGTCGGCATTTCAGAGGGTAAATATCCATTAAACGTTGGGCATCTGTCTCTGGGCAGCCTGGCTGAGGAATGAATGAGAATCGGCCTCGCTGATGCCAGGTCAGTGCTATTGTGAGCTAAACATGAAGTCCTGCATTATTCATATACCTGCTTTGTGACCAGATGCAAATCTGATCCCCAAACGCAAACTATTTTTTCTTACATAACCACCGTCCCCTGTAAAATGGAGAGGCATTTGATCTCTTAGGTTGAATGTACATCAACGGATGCATGCGGAGGGTCCTAAAGAGTGTCTTTAATGGTTAGCCTTGAGCTACACTAATTCTTATTGTCAGGTTGATGTTCACAATTCACAGATTCAATTAACAATTCATGCATTATATATCTATAAGACATGCTACAATACATCATGTCAAACCCATAATCCACATTTACTATTTGTGTCCCGTATTGCATGTAAACTGAATCACGGGTGCAAAACTATTTTATTTGCATATTCAGATTCTCCCCCTGAGGTGATCATCAAAGTGTGAAAGTGTGCCGTTAAACATCCATCAAGATGAAGAATTACCCACCTCCAGAACAATGTGAACATAACAGTGAAAAGAATCAGATCTTGAAGACTGGAAGTGCTGTATCCTAATTCGGAAATCTCTTTAGCTCGGCTTCATCCATTTAATGCCGTAGATATTCTGTTATCATTTGTTTGAAAATAGGACATGTTTACATTATCAGAAAAGAGCCTCGCAATTTGAACAGAATGAATTGAGGAATGCTACTGACTTTGTTTGGTCATGTCTAAGTGGATGTAAGAACCTCCAGATTGCTTTCTTATCAATTATACATTTACTTGGACACTGCTATCCACTCTGCTTACCAAAGAAGAAGACCAAACGACAGGGGAAAGAAAGATACAGATGCAACAGCAACAAAATCCAATCTCACACATCAGCGTATTCATTTCAAGCCCATGAAAAGACCAGCAAAGCCGGTCTCCAGCATACTGTATGTTTTGATTATCAAAGCTGGTCCTGTGGTGTTCACACCAGGCTTCTTAACCTGTTAAAGCGGCAAGACCTTAATGATCTGGAAGATAAGCATCAACAGCTTAAGGTTGCTAAATGTGTTCATTTAGATGTTTTTTGATGTTGTTTTGTTTTCTTTTAGTCATATTTTTGCCTTTTTTGTTTTATTAAAATTAAATTTAAATGTAGTCAACAAGTATATTTTGCATGTCATAGTCATTAACTTCAGGTCATTTAATTTAATTTGATTTTATTTAATTTATCAATTTGATAAAAAAAAAATCCTTTCAATTAAAATTTTGTATAGTGCTGTCAAACGATTAATCACAATTAATCGCACACACATGCATGTATATATTTAATACAACATTTTATTTATATATTAAATATATTTATATATAATATAAATTATATGAATATAAATATATAAAAATAAATGCATGTAAATATTTATTTTCATAATATATACTGCATGTGTGTTTATTCATATACACATAATAAATATACAGCGTACACATACATATATTGTGTAAACAAACACTTATTTTGGATGCGATTAATCACAATTAAGCGTTTGACAGCACAAACTTTTTAATAAAAAAAAATAATTGTATTACTATATATATATATATAACATACAAAAGCAGATAAGGATACTAAAGATTTCTAAACTCCAAAAAATAATCAGCATTTTTGTAGCTCTCACTAGGCCAGCAGAAAACCAGCCTGGACCAGCACGGAAATTCAGTTTGAACTTGGAAGCAGACAAGTAAATCCATCATGATCAAGTTCAATCCAAATCCACAGAAAATAAATAAATAGAATAATGATTATGCTGTTTACCTTAAACAGACGGAGGATATTAGCCACCATTATAGACACAGAACTGGACGACGCTCCTATGACACCCACCACCCTTTCTGGCCTGGTAATGATGGGCGATCCTCCACCTTGGCACTTCACATCTGTGCCGTCCTTTTCGATGAGTGCCTGGACAAATGTGAGAGACTGCTCCAGAGCGTGAGTGTCCCGCGAGCATGTGTCCAGAATGCGTGCGCCCAGCGTGATGTTTGGGAGCAGTTCATGGTCATTATTGATGCGGTCTAGAGCAAAGAGCATAGCTTCCAGACGATGGATCCCCTTTTCCTTTTTTAGCTCACCGCAAGGTTTGCCCTCATGACCCCGGGCGTGAACTGGAAACAGGCCGCCCAATGAAATGTCCCCATCAATCCGGATAGAGTTTAGATGTGTGTGGCCTGGACCTTTGGGCTTCGCAGCCAAAGCAGTCAGGAAGAGGTAGAGAAGAACCAATGATGAGCCTTGCCAGTGACGGTTGGTCCATTCAACCATTTTGCCCATGGCTGAAGACATTGCAGCAAGGCTGTTCCGTGTCTATTTTTAGATCTGAGATGTGTCACAACTGAGTTGCTGGGTCAATGGAGGCACCTTTTCACACACAATCTTTTAAAGTTCATAGTTATGTCACGTAGTGATGGGTTTGTAATTGAATGGAATGCACATCACGTTCTCCAGGCAGCAGTTCTGAGTCAATCCCCTTTATCTCCTGTCAAGGAACTTCCTCTAGAGTCCTTTGAAGAGATCAAGGGTTAACCGTACGTCTTTGGTCCCTTGCTCCCTCTAGGTTTCCAATCGCCCTGTCTCCTAGTGGAGAAGGTTGGGGGTCTTGTGCTGCGAGCACAAATCTTCACCCACCTGTGAGCCTTCCTGGAAAAAAAAAGATATGAAGAAAGGAATGAGTAAGCACCACAGAGAGGCGATAAAGTCAGATGTTTCTGTGTCAGTATGAGCATTGCAGCACTTATGTTCTTTTCCTTAAACTTTCCTTTGCAGCATCTTACTGAAAACCGGCTTGCTTTTTCTCACATGCTCCCTCTCTCTCCCTCTCTATAGTTTGAATTTAAAACGTTGCTATGGGCTCCCAAGGTCGAGAGAAATATGCTTTGGCTCCCACATGTCTCTTTTCAACATTCTGAATGAAGGACCTGCATTTCAATGAAGAGCTGCGATCCAGCGAGAGAGAATTATCCGTGTAATGTGCTGTTTTCGTTTTACCCCCATCTGAAATGACAAGCTCTGATAAAGAAAATGAGTTGGGTTGATGAAAATTGTTCTGCACACAGCATATACTGACAAAAAGCGGACCCTTTAATCTCTAGCCGCAACGGTCACCGCAGGATATTTAAGTTCTTGGAATGAATTGTTATTTGGGTAACCTCGAGGTCATTAATTACTTGAAATTAGATTTAATTTGTATGATACTGATCTCGATGTGAGGACATGTTACTTCCCACAACTTTGACAGTCACTGTTATCATTACCACCCCTTAATTGTTGCCTAATTGGGTTCAAATTTACATACTGGAATATGCCATTAGGCTTCTGTGTTTTCAGTTTGCATTTGCATAATTTTGCTTTAATGGTGAGTGACAAATACAGCAAACTGATCTAGCCATATTTTTAATGCCTACACATTATCGTTATCATGCAACATCATGATTTACTGCTTGACTTGTTTTCACCTCCTCCAGCATCCTGAATATATATTTTCTCTGCCATTTCATATGTATCTATTATTTTGAGTTATAGACTCAGACATTGAATTACCATGCAAATGGTACATCAAAATCATGTTACAAAATGATTTTGTTCATCAATTATAAAAAAAATACGTTTGAATAGTGCACATTAATGTCTATGTTCAAAAATGTGAGTGACAGTTAAGGGGTTAAAAATGTGGATGCAGTTTAAGCAATTATGTTAAAGCCTTGATCTCAGCAAATCTTTTTTGCAGTTTGGTTCACCTCACTTATTTACAAGGTGACAGAAAAATATCAGAAATTCTCTTTTATGTCTTTGTAAGTCTAACTGACCTGCTCTCATTCTATCTAGTTTTTTTTCTTATCTCATCCTCTCTTCCCACCTCTTCCCCTATTAGTACACTATACGCTGGCTCCACACTTCTCCTCCAGTGCACAGGCACTTCAAAGAATTACAACAGGGCCTCTGAAGTGACTCTGAAATGCTTTTTCAATGTTGGCAAATGTGCTTTGATATTAAAGAGTGAACTGGGGAATCCTTCCTCTGGGAAAATAGGTTTGTGTGAGAGACCATGGTAAGGCTTGAAGCACATGTTCCATTCTCCCACGCTCACAGCTAAGGGAAACATTACCAAACACGTGAGAGATGGAACACAGCCTAGATTCAAAGGTGTTTGAATTGAATGATTTACCGTTAGGTGTTGTTAACTGTGTTAGGGAGTTACTAACTAAAAGTAGCAATGTTCCTAACTCAGCTACATTTTTCAGTATTGTAGATTTTTTCCAGATTTGCAGAACTCCTCCTGAAAAACAGTAGTTTTTTTGCATGCACATCTTGATTGTAGCTTGAGTTATGTATCTACAGCACCAAGTAACTTCCCCAACACTGGTTGTTAATAAACTCCCTGAGATTGTTAAGTCAAAGCCAAGCTTGTTAGATGGCTGTTGACCCATATGAAGCTGTCAGCATGATCTGCGATCATTGCTGTGATTTGCAGGGAGTGTCAGCCCTACCACAGAAGTTAATTTAATTCATTAGTTAAAGTTAATTGACACTGCATGGCTGTCTGAGGATGTAATGGAGATATAATAAGCGCTGAGAGTTTCTATCAATAGGCTTGGAAGCGATAGTGGATAACAGCAATTACAATGTTTTGCTCTATTTGAGGTCATTTTCAGTTATTTCAGATCTGGATTGCTAGAAACGGTTTGGTTTATTAATTAGAATATTCAGAATTATTGAAATGTTAAAACTTCATTTGAAGTTCACATCTAGCTCTTGCCAGTAAATATGCCATTAATTTAATAGAATTAACACAACTTTTATCACGTGTGTGTTTATGCTAAGAAAAATTGCACACTAGCTGTTGAGGTCTTTTGTGGAGATCAGTGATATTTAAAAACTATACTTACAAAAAAGCAGCATGGTAATATAGCATGATGCGAGTAGTACTGTATATGGACAAATACCAAATTATATATATATGACCCTGGACCACAAAACCAGTCTTAAGTCCCTGGGGTATATTTGTAGCAAAAATGCATTGTATGGGTCAAAATGATTGATTTTCTTTTATGCCAAAAATCATTAGGACATTAAGTAAAGATCGTGTCCCATGAAGATAGTTTGTAAATTTCCTACTGTAAAAATATCAAAACTTAATTTATGATTAGTTAGATACATTGCTAAGAACTTCATTTGGACAATTTTAAAGGTGATTTTCTTTATAAAAAAATTTTTTTGTACCCTCAGATTCAAGATTTTCAAATAGTTGTATCTCGGCCAAATATTGTCCTATCATACCAAACCATATACATCAATGGAGAGCTTATTGATTCAGCTTTCAGATTATGTATAAATCTCAAATTATTAGCCTTATGACTGGTTTTGTAGTCCAGGGTCACATATGGTAATGGAAAACTATTGACTTGCTTTCATTTAAATAATCTAAAAATTCTTCAAACAAGTGTATTAAGTGTATTTTGTCTTAATGCACTGCCGTATTTTTTCACTTTTGTTGTCAAATTTTCTATGTTAAATCATACTAAAAATGTTGCAACAAAATACACTAATTAAAGGGATAGTTCACCCAAAAATGTACATTCTGTCGTCATTTACTCACCCTCAAGTAGTTCCAAACCTGTATGAATGTCTTTGTTCAGCTGAACACAAAGGAACATATTCTGAAGAATGTGGAAAACAGAGCAGTTCTGGGGCACCATTGACCTCAATGGTATTTGTTTTCCTACTATAGAAGTCAATGGTGCCCCAAAACAGCCTGGTTACAAACTTTCTTCAAAATATATTCCTTTGTGTTCAGCAGAACAAAGAAATTAATACAGGTTTGGAACTACTTGAGGGTGAGTAAATGACGACAGAATTTTCATTTTTGGGTGAACTATCCCTTTAAAGATGCATTCTTTAAAACCAAGCAGTCTTGCTTCTCAAGAAAGATTGAATTTGCTTAATAGATTTTTATATTTTAGCCAAAAAAGTATAATTTATTTTGTAAAGGTGCACTAGTCCTTGAAATGTAGCCTTATATGGCTATTGAATCTACATTTTGAAAGCTAAACCATTACAGCCACTTCTAAGGTCACACTCTTTCTGAATAACATTAGACTAGACAAAGTTTTTGAACCTATATAGTTTTAGGAGAGGTTTTGAAATTGCAGACCTCTAATCAGTAATGTAAATAACATCTATATGTAATTCTGAAAGATCTGCACTTGTCTGCATCATCCCAAAAAGTCTCCTGCAATGGGTCGTAGTGCATAGCTTGATTGCTAACCAAAGGCACATTAGAGCCAGTGACTAAGCAATCATTCAATTCCTTGAGGAAAACTAAGAAATGGTAGGAGCAGATATTTTGTTAGCCTATAAAGCAGAAATCTCTTTAATGTAAACACTTTAGCATTATTTGACGTTTATAGGATGGAAGACTGTCAAAACAACATCCACATACTGGCACAAGTAAGCACACAAGCCACTGCAAGATCCTATAAATGAGCCAACAACCAGGTGCATACATTGTGTTGCACACTAGATAATGTTGTCATCCGTTCCTTTTCTCAAAACACAGAGCAGATACAATGCTAATGTGAACGGAAAACAAAAGAATCACACCAAAAAAAAATACAGCACCTTAGCACTCCTTAGATAGCAGTTTAAAGAGATTTGCACAGGAAATTCGGTAACTGCCAATAATATTTAGCGTTCTAAGTACACTTATTAAAAGTTATTTCCAATTTCAGTAAGCCTACAGCACTCTACATCTTAATAACAATCCAAGTGTGTGCAAGTGCTAGTATGCATACTGTAGAATGCCAACCTTTAGTCTGCAGGCTGCCCAAGGGAGCCTCTACTTAGCAACAGGCTAATAAATCTTCGCTGGTGCAGTGTGCCGCAGAGAAATGGTATTGTTCTTCATATCCTATCTGATATCATACTCAAGTGTGTGCTCAAGGAAATATTAGATATGGCAATTATAAATAGCGCTAATGAGATCATTATCTGTTTCTTATAATGCTTTACATATTTGGAGGCTTATATCTGACGCCACCTCCAAAAGTCTTAATGGTAAGCCATTGCTGTTGTGAAAGGACAATTACTTATCGTGTGCTGCCAAATTAGAAGCACAAATTGTAGTCTCACTGGGAATGTTTTTACGGCGTACATATTCTTGATAAAATTAACCCATCTGCACAGTCTTGGGGAAAGTCACGTGCGAAAAAAGCTGCAGAATATGGATCACAACGCGCCCACACGTGCCATTCACGGATTTCTTTTTTAACCACCTCCTTGTCTGGGCTTCTTTAAGCATGTTGGGCTGACACCATTCAGTCAGTTAGAGCTGTAATTGATCTTAAAGGAATAATCTCTTTCCCATCTCTTCTAGAAACAGGAGAGAGGTGGGCCACAATGGTAGGAGGTGCCATGGAAGAGCTCTTATTCTGGGAACGGATCCTTTGTAAGAAGACTGAAGGTGACATGGGGGGTTTAATGCACACCCTTTGGAGTGGAGAAGTAATTTGGACCTGATCATTCACCGCAAATTCAGTCTAATCAATGTAGAGTGAATCAGGCAGGCTAACGTCAGACCTATTTTCCAATTCAAAGCTCAACCAAGGCTTCAGTTTGAGTCTCGGAACAGATAAGGGGCTTACACAAATAAAGTGTAAGTGATTAGTAGAGAGGAGAAGATGGAGACATTGAAACACAACGTGAAGAGACTGATGGCAAAATGAAAAAAAATGAAAAGTAATAATAATATTTATTCAGAGCTGTACCATTGACTTAGTAGTTCCCATCAATACTTACTAAAGCCAGTCATTAAATGAGTTTGATTTCTCAGATAAAGGTTAGACTGGGAAGATTACAGAAAAGTGGTGTTCATTTATGGTTTTGCATTATTTTGTTGCTAGAAGGGTGAATTTCAAGAAAGTATGTCGAGGTCACATTTCATTCCAAAACCAACAGAACATCTATAGGAAATTTTATTTTATATAAAAATGGATCTGAAGCCTATTTTAGGAACATTACGAATTTTCTAATTATGTATTTGTTACTACAGTTATTATTATTTGAATTTATTACAGAAATAAAAATCTGTACTCTACCAAAAAAAATACCTCCATGTACGTGTAGGAATTATAAAAAAATTGTATCATTGTTTTAAAAATTATCAGACTAAAACAGAACGGGTTGAAATGATATTCAAACATCATCATGTCGTGCAGAATTTATTGATATCAGTTGAGCTGTTTACTCATTGTGCCTGAGACCTAAATAATTCAATCAGGGAATTTGGAGCCGCATAATCCAATGTATTTTAAACTTCAGCTCCCCGTATCTGAAAATCACCTGGTTGACTCAAAGCCTAAAGAGACTCAGTCAAATTGAAACACCAATGAGATAAACACAACATGACAAATCACAAAGCTTTGTCAACTTTTCCATCACATTAGTGGAATAACAAAGTATATTATCACATCCAGATAACTGTACAGCCTGCAACTGAAATTAGCTTTGGGATCAAGAGAGCACGTCAGGAAATATTGTTTGTTTGAGAGTTCCCTAAAGCTCCCTTGCTGATTTAGGCAAATACCACATAAAGTTTCTTGCCCAGGCATTAAAATGTTTGCCACGATAAGCATTTTGTTGACTCACTGACCTTAAGGGCCGTTATTGTTGTCTCGTGATTGGCTGACAGGTGTTTCAGCCATGCAGATTTCTCTGTGCACTCTTTCTAGAATACAGTGGACTCACAACCACACACTGTACGAAGATAAGAAGCCGAGGCACTTAATATTTTACTAGCTGGCTGCGAGTGAGCACCATGGGGCTTGCACCCCGCCAAAAGACAAAGATAGAACTTGAATGTGGGATGTCACAGTCTGTAAAAAGCTTTGAGGCTGCATAGCAAGCAGCTAATCAGACACACACACACAATACTGTTGGGTCAGAAACAAACTCTACGTATGCTGCCGCTGAACAGAAACGCTTGGCAAACAATGCAAGTGTACTCCCCTGGTGTGCATACTTCACATGCATACTTGCTTTCGTTTGGCAGTAACAAAGTGCTGAATGTGTTAGTGTTCAGGTAGCTAGATATGAAAATGTTAATAGCTTACATTTGACTAAATTGCATAAGATCAACCCATTTTTTAACTATATTTTAATTGTGTATTCATGTCATAAAAGGTACATAAACAGCTTAGCAATGTTGAGCAGTTTACTTTAGTTAAACCATCCCTTTTCAGAAAGATGCCCCAAATTTGATCAAATGTTATATAATGTCAAATTTACGGTTGCATTTTAAGCCTGATCTATTTTTGTTCTATATTATTTTGTATTCATATATACATGTACACAGAGTCATAGATACAACTTATCTTTAATATAAATTGCTCAATAATATTCAACCCTTTTCAGAAAGATGGCCCAGATTTCATATAAATGTAAAATATCATCAAAGATATTGTTGCATTTTAATTCTTTGCTATATATTTTTTTATTTGCTATATTTTATTTATTCGTATATACATTTATACAGTCATAAAGATTTATGTTTATCTTTAACTAAAGTGCTTAACAAGACTGTCATTAAACCAACCTGTTTTAGTAATATGGAATAAATTTGAAAAAACATGAAATATTGTCAAATTTATTGTTGTATTTAAAGCCAGATCTGTAGTTTTGTACTATATTTTAAATTATTTTTTTTATACAAATTGCATATACAGTTGACAAAAAACTGCCTTGAACCAACCCTTTTTAGAAAGATGGACCACATTTTTTTAAATATTAAATATTTTTAAATGTATTTCTGCATTTTAAGACTGACCTATAATTGTGTGCTGTATTTAATTTATTATTCTAAATTTACATAGTCATGTGTAATCTTAAGCCTGATCTATAATTTTGTACTCAATATTTCAATAAACTTGTATTTTTTTCATTCAGTTTCACAATTCACTTTAATTTTACTTTATCTTTTAATGAGCAATTTAGATTTGTTCATTAAACTAGATAGATTTGAATATTTTTGTTTTCCCTGTTGAGAGAAGGTGAAAGAGAAAGAGAAAAAACAACTGTAGTCAGTGTGCACTAATGTCTGCTATTGGTCCCCTTGAGGCAACACTGAGAATGCAATTTGACGACGCGTGTTTCTAGCCGTGCCATCAGATTCACTGAAAGTTTGAACTGTGAGGCCAAAAACATGATGACAGTATGACATTTCATAAGAAGAGTGGAGCCCTACCATGCTCTAATTGAATATTCTGATCTTTTTTTTCCACCAGGAAGCTGTAAAACGGTCAACCCACAAAATTAAAGCTGTAAATATCTTCCAGGGCACATTTGGACTGGAGCGAATAACCAGATATCTTACAGCGGCAAAATGTCACAGACAGCTGTGGGACCTCCACACGGCACAAACACACACAGCAATATCGCCACGTGTTTGCCGAGGCCAGTCATGGCCGAGAATAAACAGATATCTAAAGGTTGGGTGTGAGATCCTACAGGGAACGAGATAAATGTAATTTCATATTTCCTTAACCTTTGCACTGATAACAACACCTGTCTGGGTTGGAATCGTCATGTAAATGCTGACTTTGCATGCTATAGGGCATAATATGTGACTTTATGTGTTCCAATTGTATCGTCTAAAGCACTTTGACAGCACATTCTAGCTATGCATTTGTTTTTTGTTTTCTTGGACTAACAAAAAATGTTGCTGACAGCAAACAGAAAAAGAGAACATATTGTGGTTAGATCATCAAGTAATTATTGGGCCCGCTGTTAATTATTGATACATTTAACTTCTATACTCCACAAAAATTCTGCAAATTAATTCAGACTGAACTGCTTAATGCAGAGACTCCATTCAATCTCTTTAAAGATCATTTTAGCCATATTATACACTGAACAAAAATACAAATCAGTAATTGTATTCCAAATCAGTGTTTTCTGACATAATACAAGTTTGTAAGGCCACAGTGAATGACTCACTCCCTTTAATGCATTAATAATGTCAACAAATGAGACCCATCCTGTAATGTGTGTCAAGTATATTGCCAAAGAAACAGAAACCAAGTAAACGAAAAATCCTATCGCTTGTCACATTTAGTTAAAACGAAATGAATTAATTCTCTTTCATTAAAGTAGCTTTTAATTACTTGCTTTGTAATATCAGCCTGGTTTAGAATATGGTGTGGATGTATTGGACTTTAGTTATTTGAGTACAAATTCTAATTGATCTTCTTTCTAACATCTTTTTGCATACTGAACTGAATCGTTATTGGTCTTCCATTTTCAGTATCAGCCAAACAGAGCAACGTGATCTCATGATAATTCGTATGTATTTTACGTAAAATGTGGTTCTATAAAACGTACATTTACTTACGTTTTTACAGGCTCTAAAACGTACATTACTGACATATTTTCAGCATCTAAACGTACAAAACTGACTTATCGACGACATCTAAAATTGAATCCTTATGAATATTGAAATCGCGGGATTCATTTTAGATTGAAAATTCATTAGTTGTCATATAAATTGCCTTGCTTCCAATTGCATCATTATATTTTTTACTCATTTATTTAATATGAAATGATAACATTTTGTTTTGTTGTGTGATTTCTGCGGCCAGCTCGTTTCCAATAAAAGGCCTACATAATGTTAAACAAGATTTCACTTTAAACCTTAAAATAAATAACATTTGAAATCGTTTAACCTTTACTTGTCATGTTTTCCATGGGCCACAAAAAGCGACATGCTGTGACTGACAATAGAACTATAAAAACCACCAAAACCGATCAAAACGATATGAAACAATTTTAATAGCGCGCTGTAACCTATACGACTGTGAGGACCAGACCCAAATCCAAGCCTTCATTCGGCGATCCTCTTCATCTCACATCCCGAGCTGCAAGTTATCCAGCGACCGTAAATGGCAAAGCCACGTTGCCGCTTCAAACGACATGTTTTACGGCAGGATAATCGAATGCTCATTGGCTTTCGCCTGCATTCGTCACAGATTGCGACATGCCGTGTTTCTGGCGAGTTGTGTTTGAATGATGCAAGCACGTGCACGCCTTCACGAGTTCACTGAGAGCGAGAGGATCAGGAAAATAATCTGGATAATATTTTCAGCGATTAACAACATAAATTCTGCTATACTACACCTCATTCAAACCTACTGTATTCCGCCAGAGAGGACTGCAATCGCGGGATGATGAAACGCATCATTTGGATTACTTTTGGTACTGATTTAGACATTTTTGCAATAAATAAATGATTTTAATAAAATTGGTAGGTTTAGGTTTGGGGGTAGGTTAAGGGGTCTAAAATCTAAATTGCTTATAAACGAAATAATAAAAATGCATTGATACGAAAATCTTAATGACATAAAAGGTATGTAAATATCTGTACTTTTTTTAGCAAAAAAATTTGTATCGATTTGTTCGTTTTAAACGTTGAAATACATCTGAATTGTACGTTTTAGCATCAATAAAACCATACAAAAATGTAAGTTTTGGGCTTGTAAATGTTACATATTAACACCTACGTATAAACATGAGACCAGGCTGTACAGAGACACCTACACTGTAACAGAAAGTCTGAAAGTGACAGAATCAAAGCTTAAAACCTTAAACCGACTTTAAACTTCAACACTTTTCCCTTTGCTGCCTTGAAAGCAGTGGAATTATATTCAGGAAGTGCAAATCTAGTTGCCTTTGCTTTATTACAGCAGACGCTCTTTTAACATCCTTTAAAATTTAGCCATTAAAAGAGAACTAAAAAAATGCTTTCAAGCTGAATATCAAATGAGGACAATTTTGTCGTGACAGAGGGAAGGAATTACATTCAAAGCGCATTTAGCACTCGCGGCATAGAGTATACCTCCCACATTAATATTTTCGATCATCCATGCAGCCCATTTCTTTCCTGGTGTTTTCAGATGAAGCAGAACACGCACACCGAGTCGCACTTCAGTGGCACTAAAAGAGGGAAACCACCAACCATCTATTTAAACTTCAAAAGAAAGCCGTGTCGGCTCTCTGATCCCAACACACTGGCACAACATTTGGAAAAAACTAGCAAATGAGGACAAGAAACAACATCAAGCAGATGTGTTTTTCTGACATGCTCATATCTCTCTTTCTCTCTTCCACACTCACTCTCCAACTGTTCTGCAGGGAAAAGAGGAGGAGCTCTGTAATTCTCATTGCAGAGGAGCCATGCACAGCAGGAAAGTAGTAAAGGGAGGGAGAGAGGAAGAGACCTCCAGACACACAAACTAATTTACTCCGCAGTTGCCTCTTCGACCGCAGGTATGCGGCAGTGAGATCACCACAAAGGTCTAAAATAGATGTGCGAAACTCTGCACAGTTCCAAAATGATAATCGCAAAATCAAACACTGAAGTTATACACAAAATATAAGATCACACTTTATTTTAAGGCCCAGTTCTCACTATTAACTAACTATCTGCTACCACTTTGGCCCCAATAAACTCATAATTACTGTGTATTAATAGTTAGTAAGGTAGTTGTTAGGTAGGATTAGGAATGTAGAATGTGGTCATGTAGAATATGTGCTTTTATAAGTACTATAAACAGCCAATATGATAGCAGAATGCATGCTAATAAGCATAGTTAATAGTGAGAATTGGTCCCTATACTAAAGTGTTACCAAATATGTAACATCTACAATAAATATGAATAAAGTAGTGTTTGATTTTGCAAAGTGTGTGTGTGTGTGTGTGTGTGTGTGTGTGTGTGTGTGCATGTGTGTGTGCGTGTGTGTGTGCCTGCGTGTGTGTGTGTGTGTGTGTGTGTGTGTGTCTTAAAAGGTCTTCATTTACCCTTCCACAAAGAAAACCCTTTCAAAGATTTTAAATCAGAGTGGAAAATCTTAAATGCATAAAGTCATGGCATTTAATGTTGCAAGCATTGCTAAAAAAAAAAATATCTCCCCCAGTATTTTGCCTTGTTTTTCAATATGAATATCTACATTGCAATAAATCAAAATATATTTACCTGAGGTGAAAAATGAAGATCTTATTTTCTGAGAAATTAAACAAAAAGTGAGTTTAAAACAACAACAAATATGTCGATGGGGTATAAAAAAATAGTTTTCCTATATTATAATATTACAAAAGAAAATAAAAACAAGAATGACGTCATTTTACTTCTCAAGTATATTTATGTTGACTTAAGAATCTCTAGACCAGTGGTCGGCAACAGGCGATTTACAGGCCAAAACTGGCCCGCCAGCAATAATGTCTGGCCCGCGCCTGCAGCCAGATTATTTTGAAAGCGGAGTGGATGGATTTTGACTGCGAGGAAGCGGATTTTTTAATTGTTTTCACTCGCTCAATAGCGCTCCACCACCATAACAAGTACAATTCACAAACCCGTAATATAACTGCATATTTACCAAGAATTCACATGTTAATATTTAGCTAGCTTGACAGAGAAGGATCACTCAAATAAGAAAGAATGTGAAGGCTGAGCGGATACATGAGCGGTAAGTTATAGTTTTCAAGGAATTTGTTCGTTACTTCTAGTCTAGATACTGAATATTTTCAGCTGAAAGCATGATTTAAAGTACTACAACACTTGTTCACACGCAGTCGCTCTCTCAATAATGCATTCAAACAAATGTAATCTTACAGTGCTACTTCATCTGTATCCGATTTCGAATGAGCAGAAATCTGTAAGAAATGCATCGATCCGTAGGATTAGCATTAAAAAAATTTGCACCGCAAAAAGCAGCTATTATAATGCTGACAACCACGTTATTAGCTTGTCATGTGGACGTGATAGGAAAGAAAAGTTTGCACACCAGCGTTCCAATAAGTCACTTATTATCCTTTGACTATGTTCTGGCCCACCATCTAGTGGCGAAATTTTTTTTGGCCCGATGCCAAACTTACTTGCCGACCCCTGCTCTAGACATTGGCATCGATGAAACAATCATGGCGATTTCTGTGACGTGGCTTCTAATCTGTGGTCCTGTATCGTACAGTGAGAGAAGGTTCAAAGACAGATGTTTTCACAGTCTTGCGACCAAATAATAATTACAGAATAATCACCGCACAGTGTGTTTGCTGGTACGATCCACGTTTACTGACCAACCAATAAAAATGCGATATGAAATCAACGCAACATGGTGCTAAATTATAAAACTGCTTACCTCAAGCTCTTATCCCTTCCTCTTTCGCCGCTTCCACTTTTATTCAGCACATAAAAAATACAACAGTTAAAGTAAAATGTATCATGCTCTTTTTATTTACCACTAGCGCATGCAGATGATGTTTTATTCTTCTATAGAAATGTGCATCGTAGCCTAAGAGTCAATAGGTGTCCTCATCGCACAGTCTACACACACGTCGTAGCCAAGTTTATTAGATCCATGTCGCACAGTGTGGCATTCAATAATCTTACAGGATTGCTAAAATCATGCAGTGTGTCTCGTGCTTTAGTCACACAACCATTACTATTTAGCAATTGATTCCAGTTAGCTTTTATGGATGAGAAACCTATCAATAAATCACAAATTCATCTTTGTCTGTTCCTCACACAAAGCTTTTGCATGCCTTCAGAAGACTTGGAATGTAGTGCATGAGATGTATGAACAACTTTTATATTGTTTGTTTGGGGAGTGGGGGGGGGCATTGACTGTCAGCATGAACTGCTGTTGTATGGAAAGAGCTGCATAATGGATAAACAACAGCAGAAGTGTTATTCACCAGTATATCGTGAAACAAACATTGAGCAAAATCTCCATGTATTAGTCATGTTACCATAACAGAAGAATTTGCATCAAAATACAGTAGAGTTTCGTTTGACAGCATTTTCTCACTCTAATGCTTTGTTATCCTAATCTAGGAACAATTATATGGCTAGTTGCGTTTTATAGTTAGCATTTATGCTTTTATTTCCCAGAACTGTTCTGCAACTCATTTTTGGGTCACAGCCCACCAGTTAAGACCTCATAGTAGAAGTCATGTACACTTCAAAAAACACACTTTGCACTATAATGGTTTTGAATTTATTTTGGATTTGAAATTTTCCTCAATATTTACACTGAAGTGCATCAATGTATCTCTCTGAGAGCCTCTTGACAAGCCTCATGCTCATTACATAATCCAATCTCCAGTTCAGTTTACTTAAGGCTAATTTTATTTTGATGACACAATTATACGATTACCATTAACATCCCAAAAAGCAATGAATTGTGGATCTTTCTTGATCATTTTATTTAAATGAGACGTATTAAATAAATAGACAAAGTATGCTCATTATGTATTGCAAACTAAAATCTTCAGCTGACAAAATAGTAATTTACCAGTTGATCTAGGAACTAATCATATTTGTTTAATTGCGTTAGCAGTTTTATTGTATTCCGGCGGACTGTTGCTTAAACAAAGCTGCAATATTTTCTCCACGTAATCAAAGTGCACTACTGCGGCCATCGGTGCATATTGACTCATCTGTCAAAAGTCTCGGAGGTCTGCCATGCACAACAATGCCCTTGCATCAATAATGCAGAAGGCAGGCTGCAGAATGTATGTTGATGAATGTTATAAGACTCATCGATTATGCAGTGGTTCCGACCAGTGTATTTTTCGCTCTGTCTTTTTCTAAGTGGTGGTATCCAGTCTGTGTACTGGGTACAAAGTGTTTTGATTCAATTGTCAGTTTCTTGTCACACGGCAAGATAAGAAAACAGTTCCAAGCACTCGGTGGTCAATATTGCTGCATTTCTGTGTGCACCTGCAACAGCTGTGGCACTCAAGGTAGGAGAGACATGGATGTTTGAAAGCCAGCATTTCCGATAATCACGCCTTTAAACAGAGTCTGCACCTGATAAAACAGCCCAGCTTTTTCCCTCAAGAATTAGCTGTGAGCCTACAGGAAAGTTTTGTGCCTTTGAACGTCTGTACGAATTCAATACTGAAAGATAAGGAGAGCGTTGTTATTTTCTGAAGGCATTTGTTGTTGCACTTCCAACAGTACGAATTGGGCCTTTAAGATGTGCAAATTACTGTGAGTCTCTGCATCAGAATAAAGAGAGGAATGCTCTCATTAAAGCAAAGGGCAACTAATGAAGGAATGATGCAAAGAGGGAGTCATCAAAGGTAATATAGGATGGGTCTAATGAGAGCAAAAGAGCAAAGCAAGGTGAATATTTTACCATAACAGTCTAATTAAATGCCCAAGTGATCACGGTAAAATTAATTAACCTAATTATGTAACAACTAGTGGAGAGTTGTTGTTTTTTTCAATGGAGGAAAAATCCCTTGAGGCCATTTGTGAACAATGTGAATGTCCAGGCATTAGAATAGTGCATACGTTCAAAAACATTTCGATCAATGTGACTTCCAAAGATCACGATGACTTTTACATTTTATTTTATTAAAATGACAATACATAAGGAGTCAAATAAAATATCATCGTTCTTGATCTTTAGAAATAGAAATTACATTCAACATATGACTGCCCACACTTTTTTAACAAAAAGGATGGGGCTGCACCATTAATATTAGATCAGGCATCAAAACACAACCAGTAAGTCAACATTTCAATTCATTTTACATACAAAGAGGTTACATGGACATCCTAAAGATTTAGTACAAAAAGAGCCTCGTTAATTCAAAAAAATATGGTCATGTAAAATTAAAATTATCATTTCAAAAATTAATTAAAATGCTGTCCTAATTTTCTTAAATGTTGCTTAAATCTCATTCAGTCAAATATGCATATTACAATTATAAATAATCATACAAGACTTAATTCTAAAATTCAGAGATGGGGATGAATATAATGTAAAATAAAAATACTGATTTAATACATTTTAATTCTGTCATATTGTACTTAAATGTTGCTTAAATCTCATTCAGTCAAATATGCATACAATTTGGTGCATTGTGGTTTGTTACAAGATGCAATTATCTGAGACATAATTTTAAAGCTCAGATGGGGTGCAATATGATCATGCAAAATCAAAATGATAATTTCAAAAATAAAAGTTGTCAATTTACTTAAATTTTGCTTAAATCTCAGTCAATAAAATATGCATAGAATAAATTTGGTGCATTTTAGTTACAATACTTGTGAGAATAATTGCTGTCATGTACAGTATTTGTACATACAAATATAAAATTTGAGAGCTGTGTTTGAAGATTATTACTGAGTAATGACTTTCAACCTGTTCCTCAAACTAATTTTATGGACTACTTATGTGATGAGGTTTTTTTTGGTCATTTATTGAGCTAGATTCTGCTTTAGTGTTTTGTGGAAGAAAAAAAATAAAGTAAACCATGCATGTTATGAATGACATGAAGGTGAATAAACAATGACAGATTTTCATTGGGTGAATTGTTTCTTTAAATATATTTTGAGTGCAAAACACAATGACATAACATTATAAGTGCAAAAATACATTAAAATGAATATCACTCAGCATATCAGCATTTTAAATGCATGTGTAGCTGATGAGTGATAATGAAAGTGAAGAGTGCTAAATACAAAGATGGCTAACTCTCTTGTCAGGGACAGTGTTTCTGTGAATAAAGAGGATGTGATAGTATGCATGATCTGTCTCTCTGCAGCTGTTTGATTTCCCCTGGCTCTGAACTCAGTGAAACACTGGTGCAATTTGTCAACTGAAAATACAGCCTGAAAGACATCTACACCAGTGAGAGACTCCAAGTCACTCCACCGCCTTGCTGAGATGCTGTTCTCCCGAGGAGCTGGGCGAAATGAATGCAACACTTATGAAAATAGAACTCTCAACTGGGCTACATGTCAGACAGTGAGCTGGTTTATTTTGGGGGAGATGGAGCCATTCAGTTCATCCTAGAAAGCTCCCAAGACATACTGACGAGGCCAGCGACAAACTACCTCAGGCCCTGTATGCTAATTAGGCCCTCTCACGAAAAAGAAGCGCTCTCTCCACGCGGCTAACTTTTATTTTAGTGCTGCTCTTCAAAACCCTAGATACTGAGAGAATCAATTAAGACAGTGCAGTACAGAGGACATGAGATGAAACGGGAGGAGAGCCCTGACCCAGTTTCAGGTACTCCAGTGCAGAGATGAGCATCTTCACAGGCCTGAGGGAAAATAAAAGTGTGCGAATGTGAGAGGAGTTAGAAGCCAGCAGGTCCAGGGGAGGCAGCTCTCCTCAGTAGGTCCTTTTCATTATTTGTACCAGTCGCCAACCCTCCTGACTCCTCGACCTGTCTATGGAGTGCCAATTTACTCACCTCAGAAATGGAAGTCACCTGGGTGTCCCGCAGCACGCTATATTATAAATGAAAGACTTGATCTGCTTGCAATAGTCGTGTAGGTTCTTTAAGTGCCGTGAGAGCGGTTCTTCATGAAAACGCCGACTCTCAAGCTGTTATTTGGAATAAAGTCTACTAAATGTTTATTCAAAGAAGCCATGTTGGGGAAGCCACTCGGAAAGGTGGCTTGCCAAGCTACAAGATACACTTCAAGTGGTTTTCAAGCTACCTTTTTACAAAATGTATATAAATAGTTATAAATAATTAGCAACAACAAAAGCTAAATGCAATTTAAGGGGACAATTGCATGTTTTTTTTTTTTTTTATCCATTTACTGTATTTAAAGGTGCCGTAGAATAGAAGGTATGTGGCTTAGGTAAGGGCATTAAATCTCCAGAAATGGTTTTACATGTCCATTTACAAGCCTAGTATTTCTCCCTAGAATGAAATGGTCTGTTATTACCTTATTTGGAAGGGTAATGAATAATAATGATAAGCTCTGCTCTGATTGGCTGTTTCACAGTGCTGCTCATTTCAGTAGCTCACACAGCAGGAAGGATACACAGGGAAAATATATATTTCAATACTTTCTCGCGCAGTTGTATTGTTGGGTAATTATACTGTAAATAAAATGCGGGCATCAGGGATCCGCTATTAATATGCTGGGCATTGAAACTGCTTTAAAATACACGATCGCTTTTTAGTTTCACTTTCGAGATTCGCGATCGCACAAACTCTGTTTATACTATGGAGCGGCAGTACTTACGACATATTTTACAAGATCAGATGCTTGTCAGTGGTGCTCAGGATCTGTAAATCATTCGCCATCATCCTCAGTCATCTCTCCTTACTCTGTTTATGTGGTAAGTTGAAATCTTATGTACTGTAATGTAACAGGCTACCGTTAGCAAGGAGCTAACCATGTCCCTTTAGTGGCTCGCGTTATTTTATTAGAACGCGTTATTTGCTTTCTGTGCCTTTCTGAATACAGATACCAACCCATCCCTGCACTTCACATCCCCTGCACAGCCTGGAACATTACATTTATTTCCATGATCTGCCATTTTCTCGGCTTGTTTCTTCACAATACCTGCAGAACTTCTGCTGATTCGGTTGGGTGGGTGGATGGGTGGATATATGCAAATGATGGGGGCGTAACTATTAATGATCCCGACTGTAACGTCACAGTCAGTGTTATGTTTTGATTCGCCTATTTTTCAGCTGTCTTTTGCATTCACGAGATTTACATAAGGAGGAGGAAACAATGGTGTTTGGGGCTCACAGTATGTCATTTTATGTCATGTACAGATCTCTTATTATTCAACTATGCCAAGGTAAATGCCATTCTATGGCACCTTTAATTTCTAATTGAATCATATCAGATTTTTTTTTATTTTGGGGAATAAATGAATTGATGTTAATTGGTAAATAAATATATAAACCTATATAGCTATAGGGAAAATAAAAATAGCTAAAAAGTGACTAAATCCTAATTTATAAATCTGAGACAAAATCATAATACTGAACAAAATAATTTACGTAAATATTCTGTCAAATATATAAATTTGTGAATAGACTAACTTGTGAAGCATCTTTTTTGAATCATTCATTTACATGGACTGTCCCAAAATGTCTCATTTAGATTAATAGAACGAATAAACAATTAACAATTAACTAATTTTCTTGAATGATCCAGATTCTTCAACAATATTTGACAAAAAAAAGGTTCAATGCAGGGACTAATTTGTGAATCATCTTTTTGAATCAATCATTTGCATGAACTGTTCAAAAAAGATTCATATGAATGAATTTGCTTCAATAATTTACAATGAACTAATACACTATTCATAAAGACAGATTACATTTTTGTTCTCTGTTCACTGGTAGTAAAGTTGTTTGTGTGAAAAATTTGACATTTTAAAAAGCCATGTCACACTACTGCTACTCATTGGAAAAACTAGCTTGTTACTAAAAAATCTAAACTGTTTTGAACTTCTGTCAAACTACTAAAAAGTTAATAGCGTTGCTACAGAATAGTGCATACAGAAACCCAGAACTGAATTTTCCAAAGACAGGTCACAAACTATAATTCTAGCCGATTAGACTATTGTAAGTGGCTTAGCATGAAACGCATCTGCTAAATGGCAAGTGAGGGATTTGCATGACAATATCTTGATCCTGAGTAATAGAGCTCAGCTAAAAGACATGATGACAACAGATTTAATAATGATGCTTCTTGCAAACACAATCTCAATTGGTTAGTTCCGTCCAAACGAAGGGCAAGTATGGTCATCCATTTTCAGAAAATATGGAAATAGATGACATTCAGACAGGACTTTCAGGGCATACGATCCAAAACATTAATCCTTGCCATTCACTGGAATACCAAGTAACACAGGAATATTTTACAGCTGTCTAACTCCCCGCGCATTGCTCAAAAGTCCTCGCAGTGCCTTACCATATTAAGATGAAGTGGCTTTATGTGATTGAAAGCTGTTGGTTAATGGGCCTGTGAGAGGATGGGGCGATCACAACAGTGCATCTATGCTGCTGGTTTCTCGATAATGGCATCGACACCAGCGGCTCTGGTAATGATCCAAGACAAGGTGAATGAAAGAGAGTCTCGCTTAGCCACTCAAAGTCCAGCCGATTCGGAATGACTCAGATGTTTGTCTTGAAATATATATAGATTTATTTCATTTTCATCATTTGATTCAATATGCAACCCAGACGCGATCATTGTGAAGGGAAAAAGAAAACAACTCAAGTGCAGTACTGAGTATAAAACAGTGTTTGAAGTTATTGGAACTGGTACGTTGCATATCTAAAATATCAAAAGGTCAGAGTCACTTTGGATAGAAGGGCTGTGCGATATTCATAACTGAATTTGAATTGAGATATAGCAAATGTGATGCAGAATTATAGGTGAAATATGAATGTAAGGAACATCAAATGTAAAAGAAAACAGACAAAATGACTTTGATATTATAATTATTTGTTTATCATAGAATCTTGAACATGAAAATGTACCATGGATTCCACAAAAACAAAATACTAATTAAACCGCAAATCTGTGTGGCCAAGTTGATTCAAATCTTGAAGATAGAGTCATTCGACATGACTCGTTCCTTCAGTTTATTCACAAACAATATGTCATATTCAATACCAAAACATTGACTAGTTCAGTGAAGGACTGTATTTGTTCACTAAGTTTGTCCACTCAGTGATATGCTGTTTTCTCATGCTGCAGTGATTCTTTGACAAAGCAGTGACACACTTTACATATGAGCGAGTTTAGGAGCCAGTGCACTAAATGAGAGTGACTCATAAAAAAAAGAATTGGGTTCCAACCAAAACAGCACTACTATACATAATTGATTTGTTAATTAAGATTGTATTTACAATTATTAACTGTTAGTCAATGTTGTGGAAACTTAATCTGCATCCTGGCTGGTGCTTCCGTATATAGAAGCAGCTGTCATCGGTCATTTGCACCATCACAGCTGTGGAGACTATATATAGATGAGCTTACACTGCTTGTCAGGTTTACAGATCTTATCACACTCATCAAAGCATCTACAGACTTTGTGTCTTTATCGCAAACAGTGAAAGCGAAGCGGCGTGTCAAACAGGAGGAGGACAGCATTGTCAGCGCACTAATCTTAACAGTTGAGATAAAACGGCTCGATCACTGCAGAACTTCAGAGGGGGATTTTGTAGAGGTCAACCCCGCTTCAACCAATCTTTCACCCAAGGTTGCTCAGAAAATATGGCCTACAACAGAGAGGGACAAGAAGGCTTTCGCTGCTGTAGCAGGTCTGATTGCCTCAATCAAACGTGCTTCCACAACCCAATCAGCCTCCCACTCGAGTCCCCGTCCAAAATATTTGTTCTTATCCTCTTAACGAACCATTTCATTTGCTAGGTGGGACCTTGATTTAGTCCCTTCATCCACATTAACAACTCAGTGTAAAACCTTTGATGCGGAACCATTTTACTTTCTAGATATTGCTCCGAGCGCAGCTTAACGCTTACATCCGTAACCTGCCCTCTGCCACAAACCTTTACCTCGCGTGTCTTTCATTATTTCTCCTCTCAGATGCTACAATTTTCTACTTAATCAGCCACTAATTAAAATATGACTCCAGAGCCCCTTATGGGGATTGTTACTCTGGAAAAAACCCTCAAGGAACCATATAACATGTCTAATGAATGACTAATCAAGGGACTAAATTGTCAGATAAACCCGTTTGGTCTAGTTTAATGTCTGGAGTGTCGCCTCTGTGGAAATGGCCTCATGTGAAGAAGTGACAGTGCTCTCGTTTTTATCAGCAGCTAAACCCTCTGACAAGCCCTGAATAATAAGCGCGCCGATGCGAAATGTACTAATTCTGAGGGATTTCACTGCAAACGATCTTTGTTTTCTTGACGAGCGCTTTGTTTTCTTGTGTTTTCTGAAGTGCCTTCAAACCCGCTGTTTAGCTAATTTCCCTGTCCATTTTTCTCTCTCGGTCCTGATGCTGAAAGATACTATATTCAGGTAGAGCATTCTTCTTTGTGTTCACTGTAAGCGTTTGGTCCTTACGGTCTATTGGATGCATAATTCATTTTATGTGCGTTGTGTCACTATATGGGTCTTATATTTCAGTGAAATGAGGGGATATATCAGGGTGATGGATCACAATGCTAGGCTCAGGTCTCTGGTTGTCATGGAGATGGGAATGAATGGTAGACATGTCAGCGTTTCATGGCGGCTTGTCAGTAATGGTGCACAAACCAGGATTATGCTCTCTCATCCACAAACATCTACAATGAAAATGATGCATGTGCTCGCGTCCTCTGATGTGAGCGAATTTCTTTCTGATGTCATTTGAACAATAGTTGTGGGGGGGGGGCAGATGCGATATGTATTTTTGTAGAAAGCGAAATTCCAGACAAACGTGCAATATTCATCAATTTTCTTTTATGTTATTTTGCTGTTGCCAACATGTGGACTCAAGGTGTGGAGAAAAAAAAAATAAAAATAAATAAGAGACAGCGTGCTGCCCCATCTCAGAGATATGCCAGGGATTTATCAACATTTAATGTGTCAACTGTCCACAGGAATACATCGATTTTTCTATCAGATATGATAGATATTCAGAGTCGGCATACCGTATCAATCTATTGCGTTATGGAGTGGTGAGAGAGGAAAAATGAGCGCCTTACAAATACGAGATTCTCATAAATCTTATTTGCACAAGGTCCCTGGAGAGAGAAAATATATCTATCACTCATAGATATTATAGGACACAGCTACAAATGATCTAAATTATTTTTATTTGAAGAGCAGCTGATGAGAGACTATGACTCATTTAACAGAATCTAAGCTATATTCAAATCGTTATCAGATGGACACAAGATAGAACACATCTGAAACATTTTTTCATTTGAAATGAGCGTTTATAAGCATTACTCGGACGGTTGGAGAAAGCCTGCCATGTGGTGTCATTTAATTGAAATTTCAAGTCTAATTATAAATAATAAATAAAATTGCTACTTACACTTGCTTTTCTGGGAATATTAATTTGCATTAATTTTCTCATTCTCAAGTTGCATTCTCAAGTTAGTCTACATATAAACCTAATTTTATCAAGTTATTAAAAAAAAAGTTAAAATATTATTTCATTTTAAATATATGCTATGCAACATTGCACAGCTATGCAAGACATAAAGTGTTTCAAATAACATTTCCATCACAGAATATTATTAAATGCAATACATACTTTGTGTTTTTTTTCTCAATGTTTTTGTTTTTTTTAATTTTCACCATATATCAAAGTTCTCCTGTGTTTTAAGTGTCAAAATTGCTTATAGAAATAGCGTATGTTAGAACCTACGTGGTTGAGTTTTATGTGGAGCCATGCATGTTATGTGAACTGACTTCCATGAACCCTGTATGAAAAACGTATATATATATATATTGATGCCGTCAATGGCAGTGTTACAAGCCCTTAGATAAACTGAAGTTGCAAAAAATAAAGAGATATTCTTTACAAAAGTTAAGACAATAAAACGGCTCTCAAACACACCCCAATGTCTAAATCTGGGAAGATTTTCAAAACACCGCCAAATGTATACGGAAATTTCTGTAGTAGTGAAAAGGCATTTTGTTTGGGCTTCCAAAAGATGACACAATAGAAATCATGGTTGTGTGAGGAGTTTAATTTTTGGAGGATTATTTTTGAACCATAAAATATGTATGTTTCTATAAATTTGCAATTATGCAAGGACATTGAATGTTTCTATAGTGAACTAAAGAATTTGTGCAAACAGAGCATGTAGTTCTGTATCACAAATGCAGACATGGCAATGTTTAGCGCAATGCAACGTCAGTAAAGGGAAATTAATGGATCAGCAAATGCCTCGTTTATAATGGGTTTTATTGTTTTTGTGTCATCGCACTGGGACACCACATCACAATACAGTAAGTGGCGTGACATTTCCATCTCATGCTTGAGGTATTCGGCCAATCACAAAGCACCAGATAGCTGGCCAATCAGAGCCCACCTCGCTTCTCAGAACGATGAGCTTTGTAAAAATTGACGTGTTTCAGAAAGGAGCAACAATAATGTACAGTGTGTGGAAAATAATGTTTTTTTTACCTTAAACCACATAAACACATTGCATTAAACTAAATAATGTTCTTTTTAGCAAAGTCATATGACCCTTTAGTGGGATGGATGGATGGATGTTTTCTTTTAACATTTCAGCTGTTTTTAAAAACACTACCGTTCAAAAATGCACACTCCAGATTTTCAGTGTGTCTCATAATTTTGTGTGAATGGCAACAGAGAGAAATATTTAATTTTTGTGAGGAGCTGAAAGTTGAAACTGAATTTATGAATATGATTAAGCTGGATCTACAGTATGATGAACAAGCACCATGTTTCACTGATTCACTACAAAGTTGCCATCTACAGTTAAACTGCTGATTCTTCAAATGTCACACACAAAGAGAGATTTTTCTCAAAATAATAATTTTGGCAACGGTGAAACCAGTCAACAGTTTCTACAGCTAAGCCTTTGGCATTGCCACATCGCCAAGGGTTTATTCCATACGAATTCACACCTCAGGCCTTTCCAAAAATGTTACCGGAATTGAACAGGGCTTACACAATATAAATAAGGGAACAGGACAAAGGAAAAGCCTCCCCTGCAAGAGCCTGTGTGTCAGAGCCTCGCAGCTTCGCTGCCCAATCCTGCCAGGATTTCAGTCGCTGTTTTTAATCTTCCATTCTCCCCAGCGCTTCATTCAGAGAACCACCCCTGAGGAAGCCATGAGTCCAGATGAACAGTGAGAGGTGTAACTCGGAACATCATCACCTTGTCAGGGCAAATGTGACTGAAGATGGGAAAGGCTTTTTTGTGGGTGGTCAGGGCACACTGGAGCTGGCCGATGCTCCTCTGACTGAGCTAGTCAAATAAAAGGGATAGTTCACTCAAAAATTAAAATTCTGTCATCATTTACTCACCCTCGTATGGAGCCACTAAAGAAACCATGTGATGGGGGAAAAGTTACATGGCAGAAACCTTTTCTCACAAAATGATGGCGATCCCTTGAGCAATTTTGTATTCGCTCACAAAACTTATGCATTTTCCAAAGAAACTTTGCATTCACTCACAAAACTTGGGGTAACGCAATAGTTTTGTGAGAGAATGCAAATGTTTTTCAAAAGAACGCAAAGTTTTTCTGGGGAAGTCAATGAAAATACATTTCTGCTCCTGAAAGAACTTACAAAATCCCCAAAGAAACTTTAGTAATCTAAATAGTGTAAACCTGTGGAGAAATTTGCTTTCAAATAAAAAAATAAAAATTTGCATCAAACCTTTTTTTTGTTCCCCTGAACTACGTAGAATTTACTTACAAAATGTATTTCATTTCTTTAATTTTTTCATCATCTGAAACAATAGAATTTCTAGCTGCAATGCTTTCAGTGAACTGCTTTATGCAAAAATTTATGATTCTTTATATTTTTTAAGTAAAACTTAGGTGTCCAAAAAGTGTACTTTTGGAGGCCACTGTAGGTTTAAATGGTTAGTTCAACACTGCAATTTCTGCAATTTTGACCTAACTTTTACTGTCAGTGGACCATGATGCTGTGCATGAACAGTGCTGATGAGCTGACATCTCCTGACCTTGTGCTGATTTTCCTGTAACACAGTGTTGCCGCCCACGCAGGGCCTGTTCCTCGAGCCCTCTGAGGCCATCAAAGGTCAGGCCTCTGAAGACGACTGCTCCCACTCTAGCTGTGCCAGTGACTGCCTTCGTTTCGCTCCAGTTCCCCAGCTGTCTTGCTCCTACAGGCCTGTATGAGGGGGTTATATTGTGGCTCAGATCCTGACAAGCATGTGATTGTTGGGAAAAAAAAAGAATGAGGATTTTTTAAATAATGCTGCCGAGTTCAGGATGGATATACAGTTCTGTGCATGCCAACAACACCATATTGGGTTATATTCAAATTATGTCAAAATCAACTGGACAGAGTCATTGAGGTGTACAATTATTTCTAGAATCATCCAAGAGGCATATTTAGCTTATTATTGTTATGAATTTAAATAAACGTGTCACACCCATGTCAAATATAAATGCAATATTTTGCATGTTCACCAAATAAAATTAAATTTTGAAAATGTACTCATTTCCATCCGATTTGCAATATACTTGGTCATCAATCAGGAAAAATTTGTCAAATGTGAGTACTATAAGCATTCAAAATCTTCAAAATTGTTTTTACTCAAGTTCCTGCTATTTTTGACATGTTGTTTATGCAGATGAGCTTGCACAAGAATGAAAAATAAATACATGCATCTGGTAGCCTGCCAATCACATGATCAAACATCTGATAGCAACTAATCCTATCACAAGAAACAAACCATCATGAGTCCTATATCCTGCTTTCTCCTGAGTTGTCTCGTCTGTTGAGATATGAACAGATCAAGCAATGTTCAGATGAAAACAGTCAATTGTGTTGGTGGACTTTGATTCGAGAGGACAAAAGGGGAAGGAGTTTTTCACTGGAGCAAGCATGACTGTAGATCATGGACTGCTATTTTGAGCCAGAATAGTTAAAAAGTTTGGGATTTATTGGATTTCCACTTCACAAGACATTATTTGATGGTGCGGAGTTGAGTGGATTTCTTCAAATCTGTTCTGATGCGGAAATAAACTCCCTCTACATCTTGGATGGCCCAAGGGTGAGTGAATTTCAGCTAATCCGTCCTTCGGATGAGACTTTAAACTGAGGTACTGGCTCTCTGTGGTCATTAAAAAACCCAGGATGTCCTTCGAAAAAGAGTAAGGGTGTAACCCCGGCATCCTGGCCAAATTTCCCCGTCGGCCTCTGACCATCACGGCCTCCTAATCATCCCCATACACTGATTGGCTTCATCACTCTGTCTCCTCTCCACCAGTAAGCTGGTGTGTGGTGGGCGTTCTGGTGCAATATGGCTGCCGTCACATCATCCAGGTGGATGCTGCACACTGGTGGTGGTTGAGGAGATTCCCCCTCCCTTCTATGTGAAGCGCTTTGAGTACACCGAAAAGGGCTATATAAATTTAATTAATTATTATTAATGTTCATTTTTGGGTGAACTATTCTTTTAGTTGAATGGTTATTCTAAGTAAGACACGTCTGTCTCAAATGCACAGGCAGAAAGCATGCATTTTCTGATTGTTTCATTGCTATCATTTGCATTTCCTTCAGTCATCATCTACCAACTCTTAAGCGAGCAGAATTTGTATTTAAGTCCTAAAGGGTGTGACTTTTTCCTACTGAACACAAAAGAAGTTCGGTCCAACTTATACAGAACAACTCCCTTGCAAGATAATAAAAATGATACCAAGACATACTAAAGTGTTAAAAGGTGTTTTTAATGATGACTTATCTCACCTAGGGCACCTAAGTGAGCCAAAACTCCCACTGGTGCCTCCTTGAGAAAAATAAAATGGGTGCATTGCGCCCCCTGAATTTGAAAATATTTGACAACTTACTATAGAAGAAGCTCTTAAAAAACCTCTTACAGATACATTCAAAATGTAAGTGACTAACAGATTCATGCAGCATGAATGTTGCTGCTCTGCTCGCCACCCTAAAACCTGTAAACTGTATTCTATAGCTCTTATTATCTGGAAAAGTGAGATAAAGAAAATACCACCCACAGCAACTTTTGGGTGTCCACTTAATTTCAGTTTCTGCAAGAGCCAGAAATATCCAAAGCAGACAAAAGCACATGCTCAGAGAAAAAAGCAAAAGAAGAAGAGAACAATGCAAAAAAAAACTCCTGTGAATGCTAAACGCAGGCAAATATGGCTCTTTTTAAATTAAAAGACATCCATGACACATTTCCCCCTGACCTGAATAGAAAGATTGAATTTTATTCCCATGTTTTATTTTTCTCAGTACTCTCAGAAAGCTGATGCAGAACTTCCACTGACAGCCTCTTTGTATTTGTGCAGTATATGCACAATGTAATACACAAGCGTGATGCAACATGGTTAGAGCAGAATTTCTATCTTGTTTCTCCCAGGCACCAAGATAATCAGCTACAAGATGCAAACAAACTCAAACTGAGAAATATTGTTTGACTGAATCAATTTTCTGATAACGGCATGTGACCATGTAGGTGTTGCAAAGCCCTCAGAAAAGATATCATACCCTCCATAAACTGGACTCTCATTTAGTATTATTTAAAGGTCAAGTGTGGCATTTTTGTGCCACTAGTAGAACCACATGACATTGCAATCTGTTTGTTTGAGCTCAGGACATCTACAATACCTGGAGAAAAGCTATCCGTCAGCATTTCCTTTGATTTCAACAGCAGTTATGAAAGTATGAAATCTGATATGCAGCTGACATCATGATTGCCTGATGGCACCACAAGAACGAACACATGCAGAACCAAGCCCTTCACTAGCGGCCATCCTCAGCTGTGACAGGAAAAATATAACTCGATTTCATGCTTTTAAGAGCCCTCCAAAAACAATCAGGCACTTGTGAGACATCTACTACAATGCAATATTAGCTTTATGAGGACTGTTGTCATGGCTATATCTGAGGTTCAGATAAGATCTAAGATTTTTCTCTGACAATGATTTTGCATGTTGGTTTAGAACACAAAATCCCTCAAATTAGGACAATTTTCATAAATTTGGTACTTCAAACTTAAATTTCAGAACCAGCATTTATGTATAGCTAAAACACAATGACATTTATATGAGTGTTGTTTTTGTTAACTAAAAGTTCAAAAATGTACTAACATTATTAAAATGTGTCGTGATTGTTTTCAGTAATTGAAATAAAGCTGAATTCAAATACTAAATATAAATATTACATGAAAAACTTAAATTAAGTATTAAATGCTGCCTTGGAAAACTGCTAAAATAATGTTTGAGTTGAAGTTCTTAATTTACCATTTAAAAATAATTATATAATTTATTATTATTATTAAAGCTATATAAAAAACAAATATAATAAAAAAATGACAAAATCACTTTAAATTATTAAAACAAACTAAAATCTAAATTAAAACAGAAAATATAAAAATCAATTCGAAATAACAAGAAATACTACAATAGTACATAATAGCAACATAACAGTGATTTTTACAAGAGTCAGCTAATGATTTGTTCTCAGTAGATGTCAGATGGGGAAATTTGTCAAACATTTTTCCACTTTAATTTGAAATTAATTAAAAAAATATTTGATTTATTTAACTTAAATTAAAATAAGTCATCACATTGAAATTATTAGGTTCTATAATAATTTTTTTGTCAAAAATTAGTTATTTTAATTTGGGCTTTTTATTCAGAAAACAAAAAGGTTCTATCTACAAAGTATATGGAGTGCTATATCTCAAAAACACTCAAAATGTAGATAAAACCTTATAGTTCCAAGATGGCAAAGTTCATTTATAATAATATTTTTGGCCAAAATAATAGTTTAATACATTTCTGGTTACCTTTTCAGTTTTTGCAGTTATGTGAATTCATTTTACTCTTTAAAAATAGCTGTAAATCTATATTTTGGTTCTGTTGTGACAACTTACCCCATATAGTTTGACAAATAAATGCATTGAGTTAGAATAAAGGAAAAGGCCTTTTGGAAGCAGATGGTGTAGTTACAGCATCTACCACCAGGGGCTAATGGGGTCATGTTAACCAGCCAAACCCTGACCTCTCGCTTTGAGCACCCATTGCAGGCTGACGGGCACAAAAGCGCAGCACCTTTCAGGCATCCACCTAGCTCACATAATGCTGTTTGAGCAATACCTGTTTAAGTAATAGTTTCATGGTAGAGATTATATAATTTACTTTTAAACGGATTCAGAAATACAATAACATTACTAACAGTATATTGCTTCAAATATAAGAATACATATACATGGTCTCACTTTGCACCGAAGCCATGGCACAATGATTTCATTCACATGCTTATCTAACACAATGAGCTCGAGCGTTTCCCTGACATTTGCCCGAGTAATAGTTATAAATTGCATATGCGAGAGGTGTCAGACTGCCGCCTTACCGATGTTTCACAGCACATAGATAACACAGTCAGTGGTCAACCTTGTTTGGAACCCTGCTGAGTGTTTATGCCTGGATATCTTTGGCATGCTATCCATTATATATTTATTTTGTTTCCATTGCGCAACAAGTGCCGCCAAATCCGTTTGTCAGTGACAAATGTGAAAGGCTTCCTCAGAGCAGGAGGAAGCAAAGTGCCTGCAGCCATTTTAAGCTCTTCCAAAAGAGAATCAAGACAGTGACTCTGTTCACACGACGGCTCAGAAGCCAAAGACACTGGCAAGCCACTGGTATGCATATCCTGACGGGAGGGAAAGTGAAAGAGCGGGTTTTTTATGGACTAAGATGGTGCTTTTCAATCATCTAAGAGCTGAAGCTACCCCCACAACACAACAAGAGCATCCCCCGTGGGAAAGACAAAGAGAAAACACCCACGTCGCGCAGCCATAAGCTTTCAAACATCACTCATTTTACTGCCTCTCCCCCAGTATGTGTGTGTGTGTGTGTGTGTGTGTGTGTGTGTGTGTGTGTGTGTGTGTGCGCATGTCTATCTAATATCCTTGGGGAATTTGCCATTTTACCATTATCACTGTCAGATAGCATGCAGCCGGAGAAGCTGAATACCAAATGAGTAAGCCATGTTCTGAAGTATGACACAAATGCATTAACATCTGTAAATTACTTTAGGATTTTCCTATTTGTTGGCTCTGATTTACATTTTATCAAGTGCGTTTCTTTAATTGAGAGTGCACTGTCTTCAACGGAAATGCATATATGCTTTAAAAATGACTGGGAGTAAAGCACTTATTTACTGTTTTACTATAATCCATGTGGGTAGTGTTATGACCCTGATTGTATTAATAAATTGATGAGGATCAGCGAATGACAACCAGGATCTCTTGGAAAATACTTTCTGAAGTCAACATGTGCTTTACTGACTGGTTGTCATTTTTTATCCTCACTTATAAGAATATACAAGCAGGGTCATAACACAACACTTACGTGCAATCAGCATATTTATCTGGCACAAAAACAACAAGGATGTCAATTAGAATGACAGCATTAAATATTAATAGATTAGAAAAAACTAAAATGCCAATGAAGCTAGAAAATACCATAATTTATTAACTCAAAATATCATGATAAAGAACACCGGTTATCCTCATTTCTGTCAAAGCATAACCTAATGGACGCTAACGAATCAGGGTTCAGTCGTGGACATTCAACTGAGACTGCGCTTCTCTCAGTCACTGAAGCCCACTGATTCCAAATCATCAGTTCTCATTCTGCTGGATCTGTCTGCTGCTTTTGACACTGTCAATCATCAGATCCTCCTGTCCACCCTCTCATCACTGGACATCACTGGGATTCCACTTCGCTGGTTTGAATCCTATCTCACTGGTAGGTCTTTCGAGGTGGCCTGGGGAGGGGAGGTATCCAAAGCACATCAACTGGTCACTGGGGTTCCCCAGGGGTCAGTTCTTGGACCCCTCCTCTTCTCCACATACACTACATCACTGGGTCCCATCATACAAGCACATGGTTTCTCCTACCATTGCTATGCTGATGACACACAGCTGTATCTCTCATTTTGACCTGATGATCCAACGGTAGCTGCACGGATCTCAGGCTGCCTGGCGGACATCTCGGCGTGGATGAAAGAACATCACCTACAGCTCAACCTGGCAAAGACTGAGCTTCTTGTCTTCCCTGCCACTCCAACTCTACAGCATGATTTCACCATCCAGCTAGGTTCTTCTACAATTACCCCATCAAGCTCAGTCAGAAATCTTGGTGTAATCTTTGATGAACAGCTGACTTTCAAAAACCACATTGCAAAGACTGCTCGATCTTGCAGGTTTGCATTACACAACATCAGAAAGATCAGGCCCTTTCTGACAGAGCATGCTGCACAACTTCTTGTCCAGGCCCTTGTCATTTCTAGACTGGACTACTGCAATAGTCTTCTTGCTGGACTTCCTTCAAACACAATCAAACCTCTACAAATGATTCAGAATGCAGCGGCACGACTGGTCTTCAGCGAACCCAAAAGAGCCCATGTCACACCTCTCTTTATCTCCCTGCACTGGCTCCCGGTTTATACATATTATTTATATATATTGTATAAATATTGAACATTTAGTTATATTTCACGTGTAATTAATTTCCAATTATATACATATACATTTTTTGATTGACAAAATAAAATGCAGCCGTTTATATACATATAGTATTTTATACATTTATACATATATTTTTTGTTTAAAAGGAAGTCATTGTAATAACGCCCTTTTAGAAAAATATTACTGCTAATGCTGAATTATATCCAGTATATAATACTCCACACAAAATGACTCTTGTTCGGAGTCTGATGGCATTTCTTTTCCTTTTATTTTGGGGTATTTCCTCCTGGGTTTTGTGAGATAGGTAGTGAGGGAACAGCATGTGTATTTTTTGTTTATAAGGATTTCGAAATTCTCTCAGATTTATCTCTTTCTGTTTTATTGCTTTTGGTTATGTGGCTCCTCAGGTAATTTGTATTCGTCTGGTTCTTTCTATTTGTGACTGAAAGAGTGTAAATATATTGTAAGTAACGAAAAGAGTTTTGACATCTCCCCTTGAGTTTTTTTCCTTTCTTATGTCGCCTTATGTTTCATATATTCTCATACCGTGTGGACCGAGGCCTGGCTGCGAGAGTGGAATAGTCATATAGTGCTTGCTTTTGTGAGGAAGGTGTGATGACACATTCAGTAAATCCAATGGAAACACTACAACAAGCTCTAGCTGGACGCCTGCAGAATGCACTGGAGGTGAGAGTATTACGCTCATCCTGGCCTCACCTACAGCGCCATGACTCCCTCAACACAGGTCTGACGTGCTTCTTGGTTCAGGAAAAGATCAGAGAATAGCCCCTGAAGCTGTGCTTCTGCAGAAACACTGATAAACACAGCAAGAACTGAGTAATATATGCAATGATGGGATGACGCCCCATGGATGCAACAGCCATCTCCATGTACTGCGGTGCTCGAGAGTGAGAGCATACAACTCGTTAACGACACCGTGTCGCTCAGCCATGTATGGTCTCCAGCAGGTTAGCTAATCCAGTAATATCTTCAGATACATACGAATCTGAAATATATCTTCATTCGGTTTCCTTAGAAGGATCCCATTCGATTTTAGGTAGACATGATATTTAATTTGGCACAAATTAAAATGTGTCTCTGAATGTTGTACTGCAAAGCAACATGTTGTTTAATTGTTATCGTTGCATTGCAAAACCTAAAATTAAGTAATAATATATATCGAAATGAATGTATACACTATGTTTATATGACCCTTTAAGAAGAATATATTTATATAATATATAAATACATATTTATTTATCTATCATATTTTATCTTTCTATCTATTCATTGGGTTCAGGTTAAATAGGAAATCTGTTAATGTGAATTTTTTTTTTATTATAATTATGTCTAATTTATAGCATCCATTACAGAAAAAAACTCCTACAATAAATGTGCAATGTGTGGGATGAGATTGAGTTGAAAGAGACTGACCTGGATTTGTGGATGTTAATATAAGAACAATATGTAACATTAACATGTATAATATAAAAAAACGACTTCATTTAAAAAGACATACTAGCTCTTGTTACCATCCTGTGTCAACATATGTGTGTGTGAGTGTGTGTGTGTGTGTGTGTGTGAGAGAGAGGACAGTGTGCATTTCCTCATAACCAGTCTTCACCACTGCTTTTATGTTCAATTGTAATTTTACCTAATAACTGCTGTAATAAAAATAGTGATTCGTGTAAACGAGTATGCAAATCTATGGATAGTGCATTCATAAAATACCAATATGAGATACTGAATTTCATGCCTGGGGTAGTTAAAATAAGGCAGCAACTAAAGTCTTTTTCATAAAATAATGAGGTTATTTTGCAAATCTCAGTGCTGCTTGACTATCACAATATCATCCATGATACTGTATGTTTATATCTTTACTAGTTTCTTCTGAATATATAAAGCTTATATTATACTTGCATTAAAAGCTGTAATTAGCATGTCAGCGCACTCATCTTCTGTTTGTCCAGCCTCTGAAGAGATTTCCCGTTTCCAAATTCAAACCAATCAAATTGATATACATATCACATACTATTGTGGCAGTTATTTAAAATAGTATACTGAAACTTAAAAAAGAACTAACACTCCAAAGTGGGCATTACCTGACATCAATAATACTAAAAATTATTATATTTTGAATCATTCTAATTTTAAAATTCTAATTATAAACAATTATTATTATTAGTAGTAGTAGTAGTATTAATTCATGGCAATAATGCATGACCTTTTAAAGCTTCCGTATGTGCCACTATGAATCTCTCGTACTGTTTGTAGATACAGAATTTTTACAGCTCCAGTTTCAGTTGGAGAACAAAAAAATCAATGGACATTCGGATGTGCTCCAATTGAAATGCTGCCCATTCATTTAGCTCTGATTCAAGAAATCTCTCGCTTTTTCCCACATATTTTTGAGGCTGCCTTCTGTGGATTTGCACAGGAGAAACATGCACGCAGCTTAGAGGGAACACTGGTGTACAGTACTCTTGCATATCCAAGTGCTCAACGTTCTACTGGCACTACACGCAAATAAATCTTTCCAAAAAATTTACTTTAGAACCTTAAAATCTTGATACAGCAGATCCTATTAAAGAGAATATACGTCTATCCCTCACAAATTTGGTTTCTATTGCGTGAAATTAAAAATGTCGTCTACCCTGACTAAGGTCTACAGAAGTGCACACACATGCAGAGGGGGAGGCCTAGACAAAAACTCAGGGATTCATTAACATCATAGAAGCCTTTTTCCCGTAGTACACTCATGATGACAATTACCAGGCTTCATAACACAGCTCTGGAGGAGAATTATAGCACAGCCCTTCTCTCTAGGTTGCAGACCATGCATTATTAATTGGGGCAGCTCAAAGTAAATAATTACATCTCATTATCAAAGCTTGGGGTTTTAGTATGTAGGCATGTCCTCTCTATTTCCTTAATGAGCCTCCAAGCTGGCCCATTTCGCATTGTTCGAGATGTTAGGTTTGAAAGAGGCAACTCCTCCCCAACCGAGGTTCTGTATTGTGAAATCAGAGGGCGAAAGGGAACAAACTGCTGCTATCAGTACGCCGACTGGCATTCGCCATCAGGGCTGGGCTCACATTCAAGGGCTGCATTCATGATTTTTGTCACAGCTTCTGCCATTCTGTTACATCTGGTGTATTTGAGAGATTGACTCAGCCTGTGTTGCTCATTTCAAGATAGAGGGAACGCAAAGAAATGTGTTGTAGGTCAGCGGCATGACTAGACTTAACATTAGAGGCTGAGCATGCTCCATTTTAGAAGTCAGAGATATAATGTGACTTTACTACCCTAGTTAAATTACGGTCTGAACATGTTTTTAGCGCTATATTAAATTAGGCTGATATAAAAAAAGGGTTGGCTACTTCTAAAATCTAAACTATGCTGCTTTAATAACCAATATTGGTATAACAAAAGGGATTTCATAATTACATCCACCAGAGGCCATTCTGTTATATTAACATAACATGATTCAGCACCATTCAGGTTTGAATCGAGATTGACTTTTATATTTCAGTTCAGTAACTTAATTTGAACTGAATTTGAAATGAGGCAACAGAGTTTCAATTAAATCTTAATGTAAGGAAGTAAATGAAAATAAACTGAATTCTTATAACTAAAATGTTTAACTAGAAGAGCAAAGTTTGACTAGATTTAAATGTTTAAATCTTTAAAAAATAAAAGGTTTGTTAGCCTATACTGTAGCATTGGAGCGAGTAAAAAACTTTTAAGAAATTCATATTTTTATTTAGCAGTGACTCATTAAATTGATAAAGTAACACTTTCACGTTGTGAAAAAAATTCACATAAATGCTGTTCTTTTGAACTTTCAATTCAAAGAGTCCAAAAAAAACAATTACAATTCCAGAAAAACTGTTTTCAAGATTGATAATACAAAGAAATGTTTCTTGAGCTACAAATCAGCATATTACAATGATTTCTGAAGGATCCTTATGAATGGAGTAAAGACTGCTAAAATTTAACTTTGCCATTTAAAAAACAAATTACATTTTAAAATATAAAATACTTATTTTAAATTGTAATAACATTTCACAATATTACTGTTTTGATCAAATAAATGCAGCCTTTGTGAACATACAAACTGCAATTCAGTAAATTCCTCTTGCTGTCACTCCAAATTCACACTACTGAAAGGAAAAACGTCCAAAAATCATCATGAATTTTGCATAATCCTGATATATACAAAGTGAGTAATTAGTTAATATTAAAAACTAAATTGGCAAGAGAAAGTAAAAACACTCACTGCCTGCCCTCAGAATTCTTCGCTTTAGAAACACTCAGAAGCTGTCAAGTCGTGCCGCTCACTTGCACTGTAAACAGGGAATTAAAATACAGCCAATGGATATTAAATCAACTTGCTATTAACACTGCTGCAGTATATGTAGGCTACATAAAAAGAAAATGAAATGATTCAAGGCTAAAGCACAAAAGCCAGAACTAGTTATGTTACTGCTAGGTAGGTCAGTGATTTCATAACAGTCACACTTTGTGGTCACAGACCTTTTCTTCCATTTAAGGGAAGATGCATCAAATAAGTTGTGTGGAAAAAAATAGCTTATCACAACAGTTCAGTTACAGCTTTCAAAGCACAAGTGTGAATGGAGCATGCTTGCTCTATAAAAGAATCCAGAGATGTCCATGTTCCCAGTCACCGTAGATTCACTTCAAATGGTGGGCAAGGAGCTGATCGTTTTCATTTAACCTCTACATACGGCCCCTCGCCCCTGGAGTCAGAGACAAAAAGGAAACACATAATCTGGCGGAGTGAGATAGGAGAGAGAATATGATCCAATTGGCAGTGTCAGGACAGCGAGTCTTTGGCTGTAAGTCTGCCCCGGCCCAGGACTGAGCATGATGCTGGTGGGCTAGTTAAATGTGCTCATTTCACACACCATTTCACATGAGGCGCTCATACGGGGTTCCGCCACTCAACGTGACAGAGGACACAATGTCTCGGCAGGACTTTGCGCTGTTGCATTGCTTTGTTGAGTATCTTGAAGGAATATGCAGAATGCAGTTGAAATCATGCTGCTGGATTCGTGTGGGCTGGGCTAATCGAGATCTTTGCTCAAGGTAATTCGTGCTATGTGGGTAGCAAGGGAAAAGATCAATACAACAGCACAGAATCTCCTCAGGTGGGTTAATGGTGAGTTTCACTCGAGGCAAAATTACAGCATACAGTCAATCAGATGATGATAAATTGTTGTAAAAAACTGCTATTGACTGAGTAATTCTTATTTTTTGCACTCTTTTATGATGAAATCCAATTTTTGAATTACAGATTGTATTATGAGCAGAATTGAAGTTAAAAATTAGCATTTAACTTGATTTTCAGAATCTTAGTGTTTAGTATGCCCACCTTTTACTTTAAAGGAACAGTTCACCCAAAAATGAATATTTGCTGAAAACATCCAAGATGTAGATAATTCTAAACACATTTGGAGAAATTTAGCATTACATTACTTGCATAACATGAATCCATCTGCAGTGAATGGGTGCCGTCAGAATGAGAGTTCAAACAGATGACAAAAACAAAACAATAATCCACAAGTAATCCACGCCACTCCAGTCCATCAGTCAACATCTTGTGAAGTGAAAAGCTGCATGTTTTTAAGATAAAAAAAGATGAAAAAACTGTCTTGTCTGAATCAGGAGAGAAATATGCACAGATCAAGCACCATTTACTATTGAAAACAGTCCAAAACAAATATGTTGGTGGATTTTGAAGTGAAATGTTTTGTGATGTTTTTATCAGTTGTTTGGACTGTTCTGACGGCACCCATTTAATGCAGAGGATCCACTGGTGAGGAAGTGATGTAATGCTAAAATTACATTTTCTGAAAATGTTCTTTTTTTGGGTGAAATATTCCTTTAACAACAGCAGAGCTCAAGCTGACATGCAATCTACAGGTTTATGCAAATAATCCATGTTGTCTAGCATGATCTAAAAATGTTCCAAAGGGAATTCGGAAAGAAGAAAAAGGTAGAAAAGGTCACATGATCAAAGTCAAAATATCAAACATTATTTGATTATTGATACAGAAACCGTACAGAATGGGATTTTCAATGGGATTTCAAATCAGACTTGGAGCCACTGTATATATACTTATTCATTTGTTTCAATAAGCATTTGACATCTATAAAAATGTTTGATTATACAGATAATATTTCTATGCAGACAATTTCAAATAGTTAAAGTGTAGCATATGATTTATTGCCTCTTCTTAATTTGCCCGTCATTATTTTTTCATAACTCACTGTTCTGCCAAATGACTAATGACCATTTACACATCATTTATCACCGTGGATACCAAAAGTATATTTTTTTGCTTTTCAAGCAAGTCCTAAATCAAGCTCTGAGTGCAGTCAAGCAAACAAAGAAGATTTAAAAGAAAATTTGGGACAAAAAGAGGAGCGCTTCAGAAGCGACGCACGTGCCTTGCATCCAGACGCCATGCAGAATCGCCCTAATGAGATGGCTCTCACCAGAGAGGTGGACAATACCCTGCAACCATCGCTCTGAAATGAACCGATGCAGAGCGCGAGCCAGACTACTGACTTCTCTGTTTCATGCAGTCCATTGAGTTCCTCTGGGGGGGTACGATCTTGTGCCACAGATCCTCTTACCCAAAACACTACACGGCCCATTTGCGGTAATAGAGCACATAGGAACATTTTTGCTGTGTATGCTGTGGATTGAGAAACACTGTCAGAGACGGCGACGACGCTAGTGCTGCGCTCCCCCCAGTCTTCGAGCAGTTGGCCAGGGTCTCCTAAAGCAGATGGTCTGGAATGAAGACACTCAATATGACCTAATATGTCTCATTACACACTTACATAATCATATACCAGAGCAGTGAACTATTTTCTATTTAAATAGGCTGCAAAGATCTCTTTCTTAATGAATATCTAGGTCTTGTCATTGAGTAAAAGTACCTAAACATCATTACGCCAAAGATGAATCCAACTGAGAAGAAAATTGCTTGTCTTAAACTCAATATGAAAAGGCATTCATTCGCAAACCTATTTTGTGTCCATGTCACATATTTACGGGTGAAACAGGATATTTGAAACAAAATATACATGGGATGAGAGTTGATGTTATCTACTGGGAAATTAATAGACTGTAGTGAACAATTCATACCAGGATGGAGAAAAAATAATGCCTTAATAGCTATTCAGCTATCATTTAACAATAACCAATAGCCTATATGAGTAGTTTTAGAAATGGAAAAAAAGTTATTTTAATTAGCTCATTCATTTTCCAGAACATTTCCTTTCACTGGTCCTTGCTGGTGATCTTCCTAACCCTATCCAGACTGCCGAATCCTGAAAATGTTCAAGAAACAACGGAAACTTGAGAGAAAATCTCAGAATTGCAAGATATCAACTTAGAATTATGAGATATAAACACAGAATTGCGAGATATAAAGCTGAGATGTTAACTCACAATCACAATTCTGAGAAGAAAAGTCAGGAATGTGAGATATAAAGTAAAAATTGCAAGACAAAAAAGTCAAGTTTATGGGATAAAAGTCACAATTAGTCTATATTTTTATATTAGAAACAGGTTTCCATACTTAACTGCATCCTGCCGACTTAAAAAAAAACACTTATTTTTCTCTGTCTTCACTATTCCTATATCCTTTCTTTTTTCTAGATTGTACTATTCTGGACAATGTTTGAAAATGCAATTGCTAACACTTCTTGTGGTCTCATTTCCTTAAGACAAATCGTTGTGTTCCTCATTTGTAATTCATATTAGATAAAAACATCTGCTAAATGAATTCATGTATTAAAGATTACAAAAAACACATTATTTTCTTTGGGAAAATGTCCTCTGGTATATCATGCCTAATAAGACCAGAAACGTGTTAAGAGGGTAAATTTAGATTTTAATAACCCATAAATCGCTCTATTTTGATTATTTATTTTTTTGGTGTGAATCTTCACCGCTAACACACTTCTGACTTGAGCTGTCATGCCGCAGCTTACATCGCTTTAAATATGCAAGGCTTGTTAATATTTGGGTAATGATCTTAATTTAAATTCTTCCATGTCACAAGTCTGAATCAGGCACTGCATTTTACCCGGCCTGTGAAGGTGAGGGCAAGAAATAGAGGCGAGAGATAGCACAAGAAAAGGAGAGGGAGAGTCTGCATCTGATAAAGTCATGCCACTCTGAACTGTACTGATGTGAAAAACCGATGTAGGCGATGACCTGGTATAGGCTATCACACAACACTCAATACACCGTCTCCTCTTCTAGCCCTCGGTGCCAGAGGGTGTCATCAGATAATGTGGGCAGAAAATCCATAAGCAAGAGCCTCTGACACAGGACTAAATTGAGTCAGAATGTGTTTTTATGCTTAGTCAGTTGGTTTAAGTAATTAAGTTGTGATATCAGTCGAACTTCCTCAAGCTATGGTTTTTGACCGCTTATTCGCCAGCCGGCGATAGCGACTTTAACCTACACACAGAAGCTGAAACAAGACAATACAATAATCTTATCCAGATGTACGTCATAATTTCCCCCAACCAAACTGAGATATTCAACGCTCTGGCCCTGAAAAGCAGGCAACAGATTTAAAAATACAACAGATCAACAGTGATAATGCAGGCTGAATTCCCACATCATATCACTTCACAGTATGATCCCCTGACTGGTGCATTGGAATAAAGTAGGCCTGCCATTAACCACCCTCAGCAACGTTAAAAATATACTCATTATCACTTCACATCAAATGCAAAATCCTCTATTTCTTCATCAAGCAAGAGTTCCGATCCAAAAAGAAGCATCATTATTATCATTTCTGGTTGTGTTGTGCCAAACCTCCAACATCAGTAGTCAATCTGAATTGCATTTAATCTGAATCTAATTGCAGTGTCATTATCGGTTTTAGCTCGTTGCCATTGCTCAAAAGTAAACTCAAATAAGAGCGAAGCTTTATGGGTCTCTGCCAGTCTATTTCACACCACAGAAATGTCACGAATTGTTCCCAATACAAGGACTTTAGAAAACGGAAACTGTTAATAGAGTTATTTAGGTGCTAACAAGAAGCTTTCGGCCATCTGTCAGCAGTTGGTAACTATATTCAGTTGCAAATAATGACAAACATTGGCATAAACAGATATTCTAAAAACACATTTCACTTATATAAAAATTCCTTATATAGACCAGAAAGGTGACAACAGGTGAAGGACGAGCATTATGACTTATTTCGTTTATTCAGTCTGCTTGTGTTGTCTGCCGCTCTCGATGGAGGTAAACAACGTTAACCGATACAGACTCTCAACCCGGAGGAAAACTCAGGGTCAAATGGCATTTACAGAGCAAGAGTCCTAAGAAAACCTATGAATAATGTATAAAACCTAGTATTGTTTCTTTTTCTACTGCGCAGAACAAAAATGGTGCGTGATCAGACTCATAAGGAGCTCAAACGTTCACTTCATCAATTGATGTCATCTAGAGGCCAGAGAGAAGTACAACATTTGTCACAGGCCAAAAGTTTACAAGTTGGCACCGCACCAGTTTCTCTGACTTCCCTATCGCCGTGATGGAAAAGTTCATTAGCTCATTCAATTTTGTAATAGAGCCATCTTGGCGGAGCCTGAAATCGCAAGACCTTAGCGTTCCAAGCAAAAGCTCTTTCCATTGCTTTAAAAGATTCTCTGGATTAATGAAGTCCGGAGAAGTGATTTGGCTATGCATACGCCGAGAGCCATGCTTCTCTATCATAAGCAAAGTTTCCACAGCAGCTTCTCATGTTGTCCAACCAGCGGCCACAGAAAACTCTTAATGCAGTGGCAAAACAGGGAAATGCAGTACTCTGTGCTTTATGATCAATGGGTTCGTAGCGCTCTTGCAAAGACCCAGGGAGTGAGTCATTGCTGCGACAGCCTCTCCATACTACAAAAGTCACTGCACTCCATCACACATTGTTATAGCAAATCATGTAGGTGTATGCTTTTGTATTACGTAGTTGACTCATTAGATCTGACAATGCCATGCGGTATAAAGTCAAGGCATCGAGACTTCCGTGCAGCCTTCTGACTGACACCTCCCAACTCATTATTTCTTACAGGTGTTTCATTTAACTTGTCTCTGGCAATTTCCAGTGCCAATTACAGACACATTTAAATAGCAAAAACTATTGCTAATGCCAAAACATCCATTAATGGCATTAAAGCATGTGGAGAAGTTTATACAACCCCATCTAACATGCTTTCTAAACTAGTCCATCTGGTCCAGATGGCCTCAAGGTTTGACATCTGCAAGGCTGATAAAACTCTTCGCTTCCTCCAGACCTCCACAGGCTATATCTGGGTCAATGACATGATGCATCTATTAAACTATAAAATGATACAGTAAAATGCAAACCACACAAAAACATTTTCTAAAAATAGATATGGCTTCAGATTCTCCTTTAAATTAATGTTAATCTTTATTTGTGATGCTTAAAGTAAAAATGCTTAGTGTAACTGCATGGAGATTGTTATTTTTTTATTATATTTATTATTACAAATATAAAAAATGTGAAAATGTGTGTGTGTGCCTATGTATGTATATATATATATATATATATATATATATCCCTCAAATCCCAAATCAAAGTCAGCGTGGCATAGTCAACATGCAGCCATTTTGTTGTCATGTGACAAGAAAACTGTGTGTGTGTGTGTGTGTGTCACACATTTGTTAGACACACACACACTTTCAAATTGTTTTATATATATATATATATATATACATAAAGAGTTCATTTTCAAAAATAGATAACTAGTTTTTTTCATTGTGTATTCCAATTAATTTTAATTAGGTTACAAAATTACTAAAAAATACTAGCTAACTAACACAATAAAAACATGATAGCATAATAAAAAACATGATTTTCGAAAATAAAAAGAATGGAGTTATCTGTTTTTGCAAATAAACTCTTCATACATACATTGTTTTATATACATACATTTTTTTTTTTTTTTTTGATGGTTAAACAGCATTTCTTATTTAGCTTGATGGACGTGTTGCAATATACCCATTTGATAAAATTTGTTGGACTTGCATTTAAATTACATATTTTAAAAGATGTATCCTTCTTTATGCCGTATATGCTTATGTCATTGACCCATCTTCTAATATCTCACTTTTGTAGCTGCAAGTGACCAAGAGGTTCAATATTTCAGACAGACTGAAATATTATTCTCCATTAAAATATTTGTTATTGCGAGGCAGCCCATCCAACTTGTAAACATTTTTTTCCAGTAAACCTTAATGAAAAAATCCAATCCTGACAGGTGATTAGCATATGAATCAGTGATATGCATTCACTCTAAGAGGCGTTGATGCACAACAGTAAAACCTGTTGTTTAGAACAAAGTGATGGGCAGAACTTCCCTCTGCTATATTCACAGAGCAATGCAGAAAAAAGCCATATGATCACAGAAAAGTCTAATTCGCCAAAGTACCGCACTACTGGTATATATGGTGAAGCCATTCTCATCGTGCCTACCGCTATTATTTCGTGGAAACCAAGAAAAATCGCTATGATATCAACAAATCAACATCGACGGAATGAATCGAGCGACGCTTTTCCCGCAAGGAATCCATGAGAGATGTTCAAAGTTGACCCATTTCCATGCACTTACCTTCTTCTATCTGCCGCCGCTGTTGCCAAACACCTCCAGTATGATCACAGTCGACTGCAGATTTTTGGGTATCTCGGTAATCACTTGATGTACGATGGACCCCAATACGACAAACTCAATTCCCCACGTACGGAAATCACACGCAAATCTCCCAAAGCGCGATACCAAGTGGGAAAAGCTGTTGCGCTGTCCAGTGAAAGTGGTGCTGAAACGCTCTCGGAGCCGAAGTACTTTCCATTTCTCCAAGTCTTCGAGACCATTCATTCAATATTGGCAAATACTGTTCATCTTGTGTTAGGAGCTCATACCTGAAGAGATAGTGCTGCACTGAGCATAACTGGAGAGCAGCTGAGCTCGTGCTGAGATGTAGGCAGTGCTCTTCAGTCGAAGCAGTGCGTTCAACGCCCACATAGCCCACTCTATTTGATCACACATCACACACACACACACACACACTCACGCAACGCAGAAAATACACTGACTGATGAAAGAGCTTTCGTGCAGCTAACTAACAATGATTGATCTCTTTAATAAATATATCTGCATATGCATGGACTTAAAAGACCATAAGGATGTTTTTAATAAAGGCTACAGGGAACTCCTACAAGAAAGGTCATGCAGGAATTCTAATATAATTATATTTATAATTATTTAAGCAACCTTGATGAGATACAAGTGCAAAAATGCTTGAGATAAAAAGATTTAAAAGAGATACAAAATTTAAATGTATAAAAAAAAAAAATGCTAAAGAATAAATTGTTAACTGTACATTACCTTACAATATATGGTAAATGTTTATATTGTAAAAGTCAATAAATGTATTACTGTAATTTACACGAAATGCAAATAAATGCATTTTATGGTAACGAATACCCTATAAAAATGTTTTTTAGAAGTAAAAATTATGAAATACCTTCTAATTTATTTATACAAATATTATGTTTAACAAGACAATCTGCATATCACACACAGTAATGATTTGTTTTGTTTTGTTTTTAATTAATTAATAATCATGATTTATAGGGAAATTAACATATCCACAATACCATGAAGGACAACAAATGTATTTCAGCTCAGATAAGTTGGTATGTTAACATTACATACAATTATATAAAATATAAATCACAAGTAAATCTGTAATGCCTATAAATATTGTCACTGTATTTTTTACAGTAAAATAACAGCAATCCTAGTTGCTATTTTACCATTTTACTGTAAATAAAAAACTCTAATATTGAGAAGAAAGCACTTGAGTTTATCCAGTAGGATTTTATTAGATTTAGTTTTTTTTGTTGTTGTTGTTTTTTTAAGCAGTCTTGTTTGATCCCAGTGGGGGTGTTTTCTTCACTTTGGAAAGGAAATTAGTTGAATATGCTTTTAAAAGCAGTGTAAATGTCCTGGAGACAATTGTACATCATCTTGTACATGCAAGATGTAAAATATAAAGCATAAAGATTCAGGGCATTGATAACCGAGGTGCAGTGAGCAAAAGAGGATTTAGAAATACAGAATGTCCCGAAGGACACTTTTTTGGAATGCTAAATATACACCCATTTATACTTTGCTGTTTTTGAGGACACATTTAGTCACAAAGCACGTCAGTATCTGGGCTTGAATTAAAGGTAGGCAACATCTACATTTGGATGGTAGTGTTGTATTTGAGCATTCTCTCAGGATATTTCATTATGAATTCTTAACTCTAATTTATTCATATACATGCCTCCAACTTCGGTGTCTTCCAAACCATTTCCCCAGGGGATTATGATAACAAAATGACTAATGTAGTGTGCACAATATACTGTCATCTCCCTAGTGTTAACATATACAGCTTGTTGCTCATGTTATTCTTAAAAAGGCTGAATGACATTTTTGGTTAAACCCCCTTCGCAAGTACTATGTATCAGTTGTTCGCTGACTATTTCTTTATTTAAATGTATTCATTGAAACTCATGTAAAGTCATTTCTAAAAGTCTAACCATATCAGTGGACACAGAGAAGGAGTTGCAGACAAGTCTGGTGTGACAGATCAGATTTTGTATATCTTTTTACAGTATATATCATTGTTCTCATTCATTCTTTTCACTTCTTTGCTCCTTACATCTGCATTTAATTCTGTGAATTTGTATAAATGTTTTACTGAGGTCGTTTGGCATTACCTCTTGTCCCATTCAGCTATAATTGAATGTTCTAGGAGTAAGCTTAGACAGTGTATTACCAGACGGAGTCAATGCTAATTCTCCAATTAGGTTTTATACTATCCCAAAATTGTGAGCTTTATTGGTGTTTTGGTAAATCGCAGAAATAAGTGCTTTTTAAATGGTATAATATCACCCCCTAGCGGAGAGAAATGTTCACTTTTGGCCAACAGTAATTTTTTTTAAGAAAAAGCAACAGTTCTCCCTTTTATTTATTTTTTTTTCCTAAATAAATAAATACATGGTATGTATGTGTAGAGTATGTATGTTATGTATGTATATACACACACATTTATAAACACACAAAACTAAAAAAAAAAACTAATCGAATATGTGACTGCATCGAATATATGATGATAATCTTGGTGGATGATGGCTTGTAAAGTGCATGCAGTATATTTCCATCTACTGTATATTCCTCCAAAGCATTCTTAAAAAAAATCATCAGTGCAGAAGTATCACAAACAGAGCTAGATTTAGCAGAGTCCTGCAGCAGCGTTTTGTCCCTGTCGGACAGAGCCCATGCCTCTTTGGTGTGTAGCCAAGCAGCTTTACTGCTCAGAAGCCAAGCTGCCAAGCCACTGCAGGAACATTGGCCAGCGTGTTACTGATAAACTCCTCAAGGTGGCAAATTACAGTGCTGCCAGAGTCTCTGCTCATCTTGGAAACACGGCCACTTTTAGTACAGAGCTAGTGCTTTTGGATCATTGCTTTCCCTATAAACTCTTCTTTCTTGTGTGTGTGTGTGTGTGTGTGTGTGTGTGTGTGTTCTTCAAATAGAAATGCTGTTAATCATTTCACATGCAAAAGTGTTTAAAAGGTGTTAACATAGAAGCCATTGAGGCACAGCAAAAAAAATTAAATAAACTGGGTCAGATAAAGGTTCTCATTAACTATCTTTCTGTCTGTCTGTCTGTCTATCTGTCTTTTCATTAAATGCTATTATCCATCATGGTTTTCAATTCAGCTGTGCAAATGATGCTGTTTTGTAATTAATTGGTGGCATTTAGAGTGAATTGATCTGTTCAAACGCTGTCATCCTGATAAAGTTTGTTGTTTTTGAAAAATGCTGTTGATTCTACTTTAAATAACGAGTAGCTTGACAAGCTCCAGTCAGAAGCGGCATCCACAAAAAGTGACGTGATGTGCGCTAAGGGCCCAACGCTTTCCCGCATTCATGAGAGGAAGGCCCTTTCAATGTTCAGACTTTATATTTTACAAAGTCTTCCAATAAAACTTAAAAGATTTTCTTAGCATTTCCACAGCATCTATTTTAAACCGTACTCTTTGCACCAACTACAAAAAAAGCCCAGAGGATAAAGCAGCAGAAGGAGGGGATGAAGAAAAAACAGATAAGGAAAGATTAAAAACAGTTATATTTTGTTTTCCAACATGCTCAAAGTAGGACTAAAATAAAATAAATATCCAGACTTGACGCTGTTCAGTGGGCTTACATTTTTTGTGACATTTAAATAAGCCTTGGATTTAGGGCCATATTTGACAGGCAGCACAGAAAGATATACAGCCAGAAGATGGATCATAGTGAGGACCCTTCAGAGGGAATAATTCACACTTAGCGGAGCTCATTGTCGACTACAATTATTAACTGACATTTAAATGTCCCTTGCTAATATTATGTTAACCTATACATCACCGGGCTCACTAGGAGGGAATAAATAAAACAAATGGCACACACTAGAGAAAGGAAGGCTGAGGCTAGGCCAGACTGGTTCATGCAAATCAGTTTCAGCAATTTCTTTCTCTAGCACACACACATACATATATTACACATGGAAAAGCTTTAATATTATTGATGCACAAATGACTTGCCAGCACGATAATCATCTTGTAATTTAGTGACATCAGTCTAATGCAGAAAAAAAGCATTGCCAGTAATAATGAACTAATTGATCACTTACATCCTAAAGTAAAATACAAATTCATTGAGTTAAGTGGCACAGCATCTGAAAAGTGTCTACTGCAAAAGTGTATACTTTAATTAACAAACTACTTCTGCACCATTAACTGACAAAAAAGAACAAAGTGCAGGATGGTGGCTGTAAGAAATGACTCCATTAAATAACTCCGGGTGAACTGCAGGGCTGATATTGTGACCAGCTCCTAAGTAAATTGGTTTTCTACTGTCATTTGTGACTACACATAACCCTTGATGCAGTGCGTTGGTTAGATAACAGCTAGAAAGTGTTTACTATAGTCCCAGCCATACAGCAGATCATCAACAATTATCATTTAAAGACATTCAGATTGTTGGCAGATCCATATGGATTCAATTCAGTCTAATGTTCACGAGGTGACAACATTAAAACCAATGGAATCATAAATTATATCATACTGATTTTTAGATACTTTCCCATTATCTTGTGCAGCAAACACTGCCATAATCGGCCATAGTCTGTGAAAACATTATATATATATATATATATATTATAAGTATTTGAATCTGTAATTTAGCATTATTCTTGAAGGACAGTCAATAGTTGCATAGCTTTCAAACTGTGTTCATCTCAAAATTCTGCCACCAAAATCCATTTATGACTGCCCAAGCTTCTCGTAATAACATAGCGCTCAATGATATACAATCTTCAGTAATTGTATTTTTATGCTCCACAGAACACCCGTTTGCAACCAGCACAGAAACATGAGGTGTAGATACTTTCATCAAAATTAATACTGCAGGTTTGTTGTAATGCTGCTAGTCATGATGTCCACAGTTAATTTGCCAGTGTATAATGTTATTCATATCATTTGGATACAACAGATGGTGTGGGCCACACATAAAAAAAAAACATAAAACAAAAAAAATCTAAAATGACACAAATAGCAACTCCCCAGGCCATAGAGAAACAACTAAATGACTCCGGTTATCACACAACAGATTGAGATGCTGAGATTATACAGTATCATAATATGTATGTGTTATGGATCATAATATATGTTTTTTTTTCCTAGACCACTTATAACTTTAACATTTATGCATGAAAAACTAAACTAAATTAGCTTATCATCACCCTCTATCTATCTATCTATCACAATAAAAAATACTGTAAATACTGTAATTTTCTGCCATGACATTATCCAGTAATTGTATGGACATTCCCTTATCGACAAAGCAACGAAGTGCAAAATTCATAATATAGGTCAACACCTGGAAAAAAGTACTTATTATTAATGCAGTGTATTGTGCCATATTTTTACTATATATATATATATAGATCTATTAAAGATGTCCTTTATCATGAAGAGATGGTGGCAAAGAAAATAAATTCCTTCAACGTACAGATTCTGGGAACATTGGGATCGGCTTACTGTAGTTATTAAAATGTTACACAGGAGAGTAGTTCTGTCTGACTATATGCTGTGAAGGGGACATCTGTCTTTCATAGTGTCTCAGTGAAATGATAGACCAGGCGTATCCACCCATCCCTGATCATTACCGCTCACCAATTATGTCCTTGGAACATTCAATATTGATGAATTCATCCTTCATATTTTCACATTTCACCACAGAGGAATCTTACTTGCATACTCACAGTACGATACAATCACCCACAGAACGAGCTTGCAGATCTGTTCTGAACAGGTTCAGCAAAGTCATATACAAAAGAATCTTAGGCATGGGTACATAAGACACTTATTTTTGCTAACACCACACTAGAGCTATACTTGCTGCAGTGTCCCTGAGTTATAACTGCAACCATGCAGATAAGCAACTGAATTGAGCTGCCAGTTCTATAAAAATCACTCTCAAAGCAAGCAATGTGTTCCTCTGACATTTTCTCCATTTGGACTAATACAAGACTCTTACACAACTCTTAACAGCAATTTCCTTGTTGTTATGTTTCCTAAGGAAGTGCCATTAAGGCAGTCAAAGTTGATAAAATCTACATAGAGTGCCTTTGGGTGTGAAATAAAGAGTAGTGAACATTACCCAATTACCTCTCATTCGGATGGCCTTATCAGTTTAATGTGAGTAAACAAACTGTTTTCATCATAACCCTTTGTAGAAGGTATAAGCAGGTAATAGGCTAGCATAATGAGCAAGTAGAAGTTCATACATTTTACTTTACTTACTATAAAATAAATGAAATTAAATTAAATAATTGCTAGCATTTCCAGTTTTTCAATCTGTTTAAAGCTTGCTTTATCTTGTGTTTTCCCTATGAAACACTGTTTACAATCCATTTTCATGCCAAAATGTGTTGAATTTTAGAGTAAAACAGATATTCAACAATTTAGGATGCTGGGCCATTCATAGGGCAAGTTATTACACATTATAAGATTAGAAAGGACAACATTTATCCTCTTAAATATCACGCACTGATGAATTATTCCCAACAGGACCAGGAATATGCATTAAATTGTCCCCGCTGCTGTCCTGTGTAACCTCTAATCACACAGACCCGAGTTTGTTTCTCCAGGGTAGTGGCCTCCATATTGCACTGTAACTGTAAATGTTTTGGTAACACTGCTTACAGGCTCACGATCTGTGCTTCACACACACATTCTGCCATGCTTCAGGGTAAGACAGCTAATCGTGGCTAACCTCACTCTCTTCACAAGTTCCCATGGTGACTGAATGCCTATGGGCTGTAATGCATGAAATCCCTTATAGTCTTTGTTTTCATAGTAGAAATGCAGGACGCTCTCATGTACACTCACATCCCCAGCTGTACTTCCAGTAATAATGTTATGACACATACTGTGGTAACAATCAACACAATGTTACCAGACCAGGGACATTTAGTGGTAAAATATTATATTTATCTGGTTTGTGTAAATAACAGATGCACCGGTACTTTGAACTGAGAGCTATACTTTAAAATGAATCATGCACTAGCCAATATGTTGTATGTTCTTACAATGGAAAAGACCAATCTAGATCAGTTCACAAATTTAGGGTCAGTAAAGGCTTTTACAATGTTAGAGATATTTATATTTCAAATTAATGTTTTGAATTTTCTTCCATCATGGGAATAAATTACATCTTAAGATACATTAAAATGGAAAACAGTTACCTCATGTAGTTAATTTAAATTTTAATTTCTATACCACATCGTATGGAAGAAGAGTATTAGTTTATTCTGATCAATCTTTGTGTTCCGCAGACATACTGGTTGAGGGTGAGTAAATTATGACAGTATTCTGATTTTGGGATAGACAGAAATTATCCACAGCAAAGTCTTCTCAGCACTACTCTTCTTAAATTAAGCACAATCGAGACATCTTAAAAGATACTGCCTCCGAAAGACGTATGCAAGGAACATTTGTCTGAAATCGCTTCAAGCTCCTTAAAACTCCATTCAATCAAAGCTGAACATCTGACATCTGCACACTTCACAGCATACTTTTTTCGCAACACCAATTTGGTTTTGACTTTGCTTTGTACATCCAAGAAAACATCCAAGCGAGAAAACAGTGCCAGGCTCATGGAACAATACATACTTTCACACCATCCGTTTGAAATATGACTTCCTGAACACAGCATTCCAGAGTCACATTGTCATCCATCTCTTCTGCAAACATCTAATTAAATCCAGAGATGGAATCTACGATTCTATGAAGTTTATCCAAAATAAAGAATCAGGATAGCAAGCTGAATATGCTACATGGAGAATTCCTTGAACAAAAGCATCAGAGGTTTTATGTATTGCATATTAATATTTAATTCATAGCAGTAAAACATAACTGTTGTTAAAGATCAAAAACGGAACCTGAGGATAACCTGATCATACATTTCAGTATTTAATATGATATATATATTGTATTTGATTGCAGGTTGTTTTCAGAGCTGTCCTATAAATGGATAAATGTGGCATTTTAAACAGCAGGGGTCAGCACTGTGTCCTAGTGTCAACAGATTTTACAAGCAACAGATTCTTGCATACACAAGATATTAACATTGTTATATTTAATTGATTTAATATGCATGTTTATTATTACTTGAAGAACTTTGTTGAGTCTGGAAAGTATGCAGTGACATAACACCAGAAACTGCAACAACACATTTCATTCTGTGGACCTGCTGCTGGAATGCTGCCTAAAACACTGTTCTTATTTGAAATAGGACAAAGAAGCCATTTATCACCCACTTTCAGATTATAGTTAGTTGAGGAGTTATAAATTATATTGTTCACATTCAGTTTTTCTTCAGTGCTTCACATAGATTTATGTACATTTAAAATGGTCAAATACACGTCAACTTACAAAATATCCACTCATGTTCTTTTGTTACGAGACAGCTATAATGTTTTTTTACAATGTGAGTTTTCAGTAAGGCATCACAGCAAGCCGATGGATAAATTGAGCACTGATGCTGTCTCTATTTTGTCTTAATCGTCTTAACATCACTCCAAAAGACTAAAAACATGCAATTTGAGCTACTTTGGATGCAGACACTATACTCCATAATTACAACACAGCTCAGGGGAATGAAGAAAAGAATAGAATAGAGTGTAACGGCTGAAGTAGAGAGTGGCAGCGAGTGAAAGAGAGAGGGGGAAGGGCCACGCATGAATCTATAAGAGCCCAGGCATTGGCTTTATCCCTTGTGTGACACTCACAGTGAAACAAACCCAAACCTCACCCACTCTCACACCACATGCTGCAGGACCGTTCGCTCGGGATGGCCACTCACAGAAAATGCCACAAAGCGCCAAATGTTGCTTTCTTAATCTGTCTTTTTGCCGTCTTATTTCAAGGTGAGTGCTATTTACTTCACTTTTGTTCTCCTGCAGATGTTTGGACCCAACTTTGCATTGCTCAAGATGTTAAGAGAAAATTTATACATTAAGATTTTGCTTTGAGAGGTCTTATCTGCTCCTAACTTTTAGTAACTATTATAAAGAAAAGTTAATGCAAAAGTTTCAGTGCTTGCTATAATGCATGCACTTCTCCACCCCGCTCTGCTAGTCCGCTGTCTGTGAAGCTACCACACCCCTTTGCATCACAGCAATACGCTGTAAATACAGTTGATGGGTTTCCTCTCAAGTTAATGGCTTGGGATCAATTGAGTCGCTCTCTCCCACACTGTATCTGTGCATATATTATATCACCAGGTGGCCGTGTGCGCGTCTGTATGTGAATTAAAGAGTCCATCTGTTGTTATTCCATTAGGCATAAAGAGGATTTTGTTCATTTGGCGGACTATGAAGCATCCAGGTGTTTAGAAGACCATGGGCGGCAAAAGTTGTGGACCGTATGATTTAATACATATTTCAAATTCAATCAGAGACAGAAACAAACACTTATGTTGAAATGTTCACTGAAACAATAACATAAAAATAAATTACAATGTAAATTACTTATGTAGATTTGTATTTGGACTGTAGACAAAACAAGAAAAATATCTATTAAGACAATTTTTGAGAAATAGATTCTGCCTAACAAATATTTTGCCAAAAGAAAATGTTTATTGGTACAGTGCCCCCAGGTATGTTTTATGCCATGAGACCAGGTAGACAAATATGGCTAAATTGCTAAATATGAGCCAATATTTGTTGATATCCTACTTCTATAAATATTAAGAATAAAAAAAAATAAAAAATAATAATAATAATTTAAGAAAACAATGATTTTTAAGTACAGAAAATAAGTTAAACTAATTCTATTAATTATTATAAGTCCATGCATAAAATTATATTTAGCCATATAAAAATACACTCCACAATTCATTAATATGAGGAAATGTCAATGTTTAATTTCAAATCTATTGCTTCATCAATTAATCTTTCAAAATACTAAAGTAAAGTTTGTTTATTTTCCAATGCAGATTTGGGGCAATGCATGCATTCCCCTGCATACTCCCGACAACCAAGAACAGCTTTCACTCTCATTGGCTTAGGTCCCATAACGCCGTTATTGTAGCTTAAAGGGGTTCGAGCTCGGCTGATAATGATGCTTTGGCAGAGAGTGAAGGGGTTGGGCTGCTCAAGGAGTGTCTGATTAGAAACATAAGACTCTGTCTTTCCTCCATATGTCTATGGGTGGAGACAATGTGGGCCCCACACTCGAGGAAGAGAGAGGCTGAGGGGTCAGAGGTCAGGGGGCATGCGGTTACAGAGAGAGAGGGGGGGGGGATTGTTTGAGTCTCAAATTCCAACATCCCTAAGGGAACGCTCCGTGTAGCTGCAAACGACCAGGCATCAGTCGGGCACTGCTAAACTGAACATCAGAGAGACAGAAAAAAAAATGATGAGATGATGGTCTACAGTAGAAAAGTTTAACATTTTCTAACATTAGGATATCATGATCTAGCAATGAATCAATACTTGTTTGTTTTTTTATAATTTTTTTCATACACTAACTTTTAAATGTGTGGGGTCATACAAGATTTTCTTTTCTTTTTATTCAGCAAGGACATATTAAATTGACCAAAAAATAAAGACAGTTGCAAAATATTTATATTTCAAACAACAAATAATGTTTTTTATCCATATTAATAGTGTTCTAATCATTGATAACACTAAGAATAAGAAATGTATCATGAGAATTAAATCAGCATATTAGAATGATTTCTGAAGGATCATGTGACACTGAAAATAAGACTGAAGACACTGAAAATGCAGCTTCGCATCACAAAAACAAATTGATAGAAAATCAAATAAATTGATCAAATAAATACAGCCTTGGTAAGCATAAGAGACTTCTTTCAAAAACAAGCTGAAAACCTTGCTAATCCTAAGGTGTTTTTGGTAGTTGCGAGGGCATTATGAACTTGCTAAGGTGTTCTAAATGCAGTGACTACTAAATGGTTGCACTAAGTGTTTAGTGACTACTAGGTTTTCTGAATGGTTGCTAGGGTGTTCTGACTACTATTCTGAATGCTAGTTCTAAGTGTTTAGTTACTGAATGGTTGCTAGGGTGTTCTAAGTGTTTAGTGACTACTACGGTTTTCTGAATGGTTGCTAGGGTGTTCTAAGTGTTTAGTGACTACTAGGGTTTTCTGAATGGTTGCTAGGGTGTTCTAAGTGTTTAGTGACTACTACTGAATGGTTGCTAGGGTGTTCTGACTACTAGGGTTTTCTGAATGGTTGCTATGGTGTTCTAAGTGTTTAGTGACTACTTGGGTTTTCTGAATGGTTGCTAGGTGTTTAGTGACTACTAGGGTGTTCTGGATGGTTGCTAGGGTGTTCTACGAGTTTAGTGACTACTAGGGTGTTCTGGATGGTTGCTAGGGTGTTCACAATGGTTTCTAGGTCATTCTAAGTGGTTAGTGACTTCTAGGGTGTTCTGAATGCTTGCTAGGGTGTCCTCAGTGTTTCTAGGTCATTCTAAGTGGTTAGTGACAACTAGTGTGTTCTGAATGGTTGCTAGGGTCTTCTGGAAGGTTTTGAGTGATGAAGTCAAAAGATTCAATCCCCAAGACTCTTTGACATTCTGGTTCACCTTCAAATATAAGTTTATGGGATTTATTTTTGCCCACCAGGAAGTCACTAAAAAAGTTAATTGATGACCGAGATTTGAGGACATTTTCTTTGTTTTGATAGGCAAAAGTGACAGATGTACTTGAGACGGGGGTTGGAGGCATATGCTCGTGCATCTGCTGTAGTAAAGCTGATCTCTCATAGCAGCTGACGAACTGTCAGTGTTATCGAGTGTGAAGCAGGGCATGATGTAGCGAGTGTGCTGTCGGCTCCGAGAGAAACTGCAACGTGGGACCTCGCCAAGTAGCGCGAGCAGCCTTGAGGATCACAGTACAGATGTAGAACAAATAAATACCACTTTATTGACACCCACACTCCGTCTGTCCTTCTTTCCTCACATGATAGGTTCTTTTATCATTCCTTCTTCCCTGTACGGCTTAAAAGGAATCCATCCGATCCCGTTATTCAAGCGAGGTTGGAATGTCGAAACATTCCATGACTGGAAATTCCCAGAGGCTTTGAGAAAAAGGCATGGATAGTAAGAGAGTAAGAGATGTAACTTCCTGTTATGTGATGGGAAATATGGAGGGAATGGGTTGAGATGAATTGAGGAATAGGGGGGATGGGGGCATATAGATATAACATCTGTTTGGAAGGGGGTTGTAGAAATGTTCCCTATGGTTGTAAGAGGCTCATTTGTAATGTTGGGGGGTGGTGCTGGTGCAAGTGCCTGGTGAGTTGGCCTACACGTGTTTTTGTTTGTGTGGACAATTATTGACGTCAACTTTTCACCTTCAAACAAACACGTTTGGTAAAATTATGTGTTTCTGGCAGCTGAACACAGATGTGCATAATTAGGAACAATTATACAGAAAGAAAAAGAGAAATGCAAGCAGTGTCACAAAATTTTACATTGAAATTTTGAATTAAAAACTTGGTAACGCTTTACTTAAGCCTTTATGTATAATGCATTCTAAAAAAAATTAATGCATTAATTATGCCTTGCATTGCACCTGTTAATGCATTGTACAATTTTAATGAATAATTGTAACCACATTTTATTGTTAAACTACGCATTTAAAATTTGGTTATAATTATTTAAAACTAGATATAGACTTTATAATTACAATATACACAAAGGCTTTAAGTGAAGTGCTACCAAAACCTCCAATATTATATATATATATATTTTTTTTTTTAAGAATGTTGAGGTCCAAAAAGAAAAAACCTTGCACCCATTCACTTACATTGAATGGACTAAATTTCTTCTTTGTGTTCCACAGAAAAAGGTCATAAAGGTTAGGAATGACGAGTAAAAGACAGAATTTATATTTTTTGGGTGGACTATACCTTTTAATTTGGCTAAAGGTTTTCTTTAGTTGTTCCATTCTTGCCTCTATTTTAGCCAGATATTCATTCTCTGTGACCCTGATGCTAACACTTCTCTACCACTCACTATGGTGTGTTTTTTTAGATGCATTAAATTTGTACCACCATAACAAAAATGGGGGGGAAAGCTCGTTCTTGTTCTCATTTGAACACAAAATCTTTTTTCACATCACAACTGGGTCACTAATATCCCTTCTGGCAAACTGGAGCCATGCTTTCATATGATTCTTTGAGTAATGGACTCTATTGTGCCTTCCCTCTATACAGGCCACTGTTATTCAGAGCTATTGATATGGTTTCATTTATTCTGTCAACTACTGAACTATGTTGTGCCTTCAGAGCAAAGTCTTTAATGCTTTCAAATAGTTTGTACATGATTCAGTTCAGTGTAGTTTGTTGGTAAAACTACCAGTGCTCAGAAGTTGCTGTTTTACTGTTCTTTTAATGTATGCATTTTTTGTAAAATAAAAAATATTTTTCTATTGCTGTAATAGGCTATAATATTATCCAATTAAAAAAAAATGTATCACAAAATGTCCAATACCTGTCCAACATATATACAGAAAATTACAATTAAGCATACATACACACACACAATACAGTCTAAGCAATCATTCAACAATAAATTCAGTGAACAATCAATACCAAACACAAGTCATGGTAGTGTTGAAAACAACGAGCGACCATAAAGTCAAAAGAGGTCATTGATATACATTTTTTTTATGAATAAAAACAGGTTGTGCTTTATCAGAACGGCTGAAAGATAAACATTAAAAACCCATCTGTCTGTCAGTTTACAGGAAGGAAGTGAAGCAAAGTAAATGATTCCAGTCAAGGGTTATCTCTTTGTTATTTTTGCACTGAAATATACACCTAAAAAAATGTTTTAGTTCCGCGTGCTGTCCACTGTGCAATGCAAATTAATGCAATGAAAACAGCATAGGCATCGTTACATCTGTGTTGGTTAAGATGTTTGACTCATCATAAACCATCGAAACAATACACCTCTGAAATACCAGACACACAGAAACACACACGCCTGATGCCACACACACACACTGGTCTCTGTTTAACCAATTAATAGAAGGGAAATAAACAAAGCCGTATCAGACTGGTGGGAGCCCAGGAGGGAGCGAGTGAATGAGTGAATACCACTGAGGTGAGGTCATGCTAGGAACGAGGGGCTCGGAGAAGCTGGAGGGTGGATTCTGGTGTAGAGGAGGAGGAGAAAACTAGATTTTAATGTGCCCATCTGGTGACTTCAGCTAATGGTGATGGAAACAAAAACCCTTGGCATGAATTAATCTGTTGCGTCAGAAACCAAAAGGAACAATTTACTACTCAGTAAAGGTTGTTCTTTCATTGCTCAGGAGTCTTAAACACAGAAATAATTGAAACAATTGCTGGCATGCGGCTAGAATATAGAGCTGCTATACAGTAGAGTTATAAAACTATAATTTTCATATTGAAAGGATATACTGAAAACTCATGGCAAACCTGACCACAGTTTGAGATTCTATTAATATCTCTTCTGAAGGTCTAGACGAGACTCATATCTGGGTTCTTTCTCTCAAGACAAGAAGGTAAAAGTCTCCATTTGCTCTTCATTTAATCTCAATGCTGGCAAGGAGACATAACGGAGATATTAAATCACGTTTGTGATTTTTTTCTTTTAGAAACATGCAAAAAGCAAATAAAGGATTCACATGGATTCTAAGGATAATTAAAACAATATTTATAAGGATAATATCCACAGCAAACCCTAGCTCGTTAATTTGAATGTCAGTAGGCAAGATAAATATTATAAATGTATTTACAGTGGAGAAAAAAATTATTTGATTCCCTGCTGATTTTGTACGTTTTCCCACTGACAAAGAAATTATCAGTTTATAGTTTTAATGGTAGGTTTATTTGAACAGTGAGAGACAGAATAACAACAAAACAATCCAGAAAAATGCATTTCTGAAAAGTTATAAATTGATTTGCATTTTAATGAGTGAAATAAGTATTTGACCCCTTCGCAAAACATGACTTAGTACTTGGTGGCAAAACCCTTGTTGGCAATCACAGAGGTCGGACGTTTCTTGTAGTTGGTTTGCACACATCGCAGGAGGGATTTTGTCCCACTCCTCTTTCTAGATCCTCTCCAAGTCATTAAGGTTTCGAGGCTGACGTTTGGCAACTCGAACCTTCAGCTCCCTCCACAGATTTTCTATGGGATTCAAGTCTGGAGAGACTGGCTCCAGGCCTTAACTTCTTCTTGAGCCACTCCTTTGTTGCCTTGGCCGTGTGTTTTGGGTCATTGTCATGCTGGAATACCCATCCACGACCCATTATCAATGCCCTGGCTGGCTTCAATGCCCTGGCCCTGACGGTACATGGCCCCGTCCATCGTCCCTTAAATGCGGACGTGTAGTTCTTGGCTGATTCCGCACCGTTCTCATGATCATTGAAACTCCACAAGGTGAGATCTTGCATCGAACCCCAGTTATTTTGTGTTTCTTCCATTTGCGAATAATCGCACCAACTGTTGTCACCTTCTCACCAAGCTGCTTGGCGATGGTCTTGTTGCCCATTCCAGCCTTGTGTAGGTCTACAATCTTGTCCCTGACATCCTTGGACAGCTCTTTGGTCTCGGCCATGGTGGAGAGTTTGGAATCTGATTGATTGATTGCTTCTGTGGACAGGTGTCTTTTCTACAGGTAACAAAATGAGATTAGGAGCACTCCCTTTAAGAGTGGATCAAATATTTTTTTTCCCCACTGTAGTTAGCGATGCTAATAAAAATGTCCTGCAAGTGACAGAATTTTGATGACAAACAGTTTACTGTTTTAGTACCAATAAATTCCCAGGTTTCATTTTTTTCACTAAATCAGGCAGTTACACATAAGTGTATTACACAGAAGTGGAATGAAGGCTATTATTCTTGGAAGGCTACATAATCCTGCTTATAAATCTAATTTACAAAACACTTAGAGATGATTTCACTAAACAGTTACGCCTCCACAAAACTAACACTCAAACCTGGTTTAAAAGATTGGGAATTGCATTGTGTAAATTGCATTCAGAGCTCATTTTTGGCAGAGTTTGCACCATTACCGATTCGCATAACTCTTTTGGTCAAAACAAAGAAGCACATGCAAATAAACCCAATTCATTCTTAGTGAATTTCCCTGTGAAACTTTAGCATGGAAAAATCTAGATACTAGCATCAGGATACAGTTAAATATGCTTTATCCTGACTTATAAATATAATAATACAAGCAGAAGAGATTCATCCAAGAGAGAAACGCCACCATGTCATATTATACCATTGCTTCTCATGGCTATTTAATTTACAGGCAAAATAAAAACATGGGAAATCTCATTTGCTGACTACCAAAACTTTGAAAAAATGCCAAAATTTGGTGTGTGGCCAATGAAAAGATCATTAGAATTAATTAGACTGTGTCGAACTTGAGAATAGTTTGCTGCATGCTCAAGAGAATTATGCAAATAATGCTAAATAATCGCTTCATTATAATGGATGGAACGGATGTCTTAGAGCGCACTAAATCATTCTGACAGTGATCTGACTCAGTCTCGCTTTAGGTTTCGTGTGCATCATGCTGGGTGCTGACACATGACCGAAGACAAAAAAAGATCTCTCCTTTAAAATAGAATCACTCCTTTATTCAAAACATCTCTAGCAGAAAATCACATAAATCACATTTTTCAGAACATAATCATGTGCAAATGAGAAATGGCTCCAGAAAGACATAAATAAGAGTCTTTTGTTTCCTCTTTCATCATTTCTTTGACTATTCTTTTCTTTTTAACCTCTGACTGACTCTCTCTGAGGCATCCAGAGGGGAGTGTGTTGAGGCAGGGATGGGGTCAGAGGTCAGGACCTCTTGTAGCAGGGAGGAGGGGTGAGGTTACGGTTTTATTAGCTCAGTCTGTGCTGATGTATCCATGCTCAATTAGTCTATTAATTACACACAGAACATTTAACTCATTGATTCAAACCAGTGCAGCCCTTGGCAGAGCTGTTCATAAATTAGGTCAGTGTTCATTCCTCTGGCTCTGAAAAACATTATGCAATTTAATCAACTTGAACCAGAGTTCAGCACGCTAAGCAAATGCTAAACATGCCTCCGAGTTTCAAAGACTGAGTTTTGTCAACTTTTGCTACTCAATTCAATTAGTTTGGATGTGGCCAATTGAACAGTCAGTTAGGTTGTCATTCAGCTCTCTAGTCAAACCAGATCCAGCTTCATCAATGTTTGCCAGCCAGATTCAAACTCGCATCGCCCACATAAGCTCTATGTCTCAATGCGTTTACTCTAACACAAGTTTTTAACTCATACACTACAATGCTTGTGGGTGATTAAGATAGAAAGCAGTACAATTAAATAGAGGGGAAAAAGAGAAAGAACTTTAACTGAAATGCTAATTGGATTTGAGTCTATGGAACACCGCCAATGCAAGAATATCGTGACAAGATTATAAACAGCACAACACAATATTGATTATTTACAGCTTCAGTTAAGGCTTATTAATTCTGATCATTTTATCTAACTAGACACATTTCCGAATAAAATATGTGAGTGGTGCCTAACCATGGGTTAAGTAATATTTTTAATGGTTTTGAAAGAAGTATCTTATGCACACCAAGGATGCATTTATTAATAATCACCATAAAAACAGTGATATTGTGATTTATCACTACAAATCAGCATTAATACTCTTACACTCGATACTCAGTCATCAGTGTCACATGATCCTTTAGAAATCATTATAATATACTAATTTGCTGCTCAAGAAACATTTTATGATATTTTCAATGTTGAAAACAGTTATGCTGCAATAATTTGTTTTCAGGATTTTTTTTAAGAATAGAACGTTCAAAAGAACAGCATTTATTTAAAAAATAAATTCGTAATTTTATGCATCCTTGCAGAAAAGACCTGTTAATTTTTTGCTCAGATCCCTCCTTCAGTGCACGCCTATTGTGTCTTTTGCTCATTTTATCATCTGCCAAACAAAGACTGAATGTTTGAGAAAGATTAAAATTGGAGTATCACATCTTAATATCATGAAACTTTGAATGCAGTAAGTTTGAATGAGCCGCCCTGATAACATTTACCTTAAATTTCAGCTGTGATTTGTGATGAGGTGCGTGAAGATTTGGACAAAATCATCCGTGGGGATGGTGATCCACTTCCAACAGCAAAGGTGCACGGCAAAGGTAAAAACATTATAAAAAAAATGAAAATAATCCATGTTAAACTCAGCAATGAAATAAATGAATACATTAATGAATTAATAAAGGTGTTATTTGGTCATAATACCTTCTCTGCTTTCTCTGTAATTAAAAACATGAATCACTTTTCCTTTGTTTTCCCTTGAGTTTTGAGCTGATTAACTAACACAACATCAGCCAGCTAAAAAGCAAGAACACTATCTAGGTATTTATGACCAAAACAAGGGATGTTGTTGTTTTAAAGGACATTACAATTCAAGATTAGATGTGATATAATTAATCCATTTGTATTTGTGATCTAGTATAATTGAACAGACTGGTATAATAGATGATTTTCCTGAAGTCTAAAAAGTAGAATTTACCTCACTTAACTATGACCATGTTCTTCACATTCAAAATGAAACTGTGTGAGAAAAACAACTCTTTATGACAATGACTACAACAAAGAAAATTACAAGTATATTTCTCTCACAGAAGATCCTCAGATCCAGATTTTCCCCACCATGTCACCTGATTCAGAGATCTCAGAGACCACTGAGCCGACTCAACCTGAACCACAGACCCCAGATCAGACCGACCCAAACCCACCTGAAAAAAACAGTGTCACTTCTAAGGTGGGGACACTCCGTAGTGTACAGAAAACATCATCAAAGAATTCATTATTTGTCAAGCTCCATCTATTATGTGTATGGTTAAGAAGACGTCTAGTCTTATATTTGTTTTGCAGGGCAATGTGGTCTGTGTGGATAAAATACCGGTGCAATACAAAAACGATGTGCTGCTGAAACTAAAGGCCTCCTCCACATGTGTAAGTACTGGTCTGGATTTATCCTGTGTTTAAAAGGGCTGAAATTAGGTATAGATTTGGAAAACTGACCTGAGCTTTAGTAGAGACCAAAACAGACCAGCTGTACTCAAACTGATTCTAAAAAAACATTTTGTCCAAGTAACAAGGTTACGAGTAGCTTATATATGCACCCACATTGTCAAGGTAAGAACACGTGATTATTAAAAATTTTACTAAAATTATTCATTAAAATATATTTTAGATTTGTATTATTATTTTAAATTTCCAAAGGCCAGAGCCTAATATGAAAAACATAAATGGAATTTTGCTTAAATAAATTAAGGTAATTTGTATTATCATAAAATGTTTGCATTGTATTGTTGTATTCATGACAGTTAAGCACTTTCCCCAAATGCTCATTACATAAAGCCATAAAATATATTCAATTGTACAATAGTATATCATTACAAATATGTAAAAAAAATCTACTATAAAAACAGAGCCTTTAGTCACAGACAAAACAATAGAGAGACTGCTAGGTGTGTCTTCCTTTTGCCAACTATGACTTTATACAAGATGTTTAAGTCTTTTTATAAGTCATCCTAGACCCTAAAATGTGTGTTATGCTATGTGCTAAGGTCTCGCTGGGTGGACCCATCATAGAGGCCTTGTGGCCTGCACATCAATGGCATTCATTACACGCTATGGGCGGCAGCAGTTCAGCCTTCACGCCAGGAACTCTGCCAAGACACAGCCAGGCCTCTAGGCTTAGTTTCAGAGCCAGTAAAGAGTCTCAATAGAATAAAGTACTACGAGTAGTAAAATAGAAACAAAAGACATCATGAATTTGAACTTGTGTGTATGTGACTAAAGCAGACGTCATGTCATCTGGTGATTTCAGCTAAAGTTCAAAAAGAATTGGACACTTGTTTAACAAAAAGGAAACCAATGATTTAAGTTAATCTGTTAAACTGCTTCTGTCTTATTTATATATTGTAGCATTTATACATGACTTTTACTTTTTGAAAGTTTGCTCCGTTTATTAGCAACATATTTATCGATTTTAGTATGCTTTTGATCAAAATGGCACATTTTTATAGGAATTCTTCTATTGGCCAATGTTCCCTTGGAGAACTGTGATTGAGTGGAAGGGGAGGCTGTTGCTAAGAGAGAAAACCTGAACATACAGGCGTCATATTACACCACATTCCAGGAAAGAAAGAAATATGAGAGATAGAGAGAGAAAGAAGGGGAGAAAAGGAGAGTACGGTTTAATGCATCACTCTGCTTTCTTTTCGTCATGTTTACATGTTAAATAACCACAGACACACACACACACACACACACACGCATTTAAAAGTGTCCTACACTTATTCAACAACTCTTTCATCCAACAGGAAGAGACTAAAGTCAGGATACAGACTGTTCTAGAACATCTCTGCGGTGAAGACTGCAAACTTGAAATCTATCAGATAGACAACACGGATGAGATCATTGTTTATGGAGACAGCATTGAAGGTTTGTATTGTCTACTTTTTGTTGTTGTGTTTTGTATTTGGTGAATATTACAAAATGTACAGCAAAAACACTGTTATCAATGTCATGAAATCACCAAGTGAAGCTTAAAATATCAGTTAATTAAGATTAATTTGTGTGAATTTGACTTGAAATAGGCCCACCCCTCAAAACAACAAAGGATTTTTTGTTAAACATGATCAAATATATAAATCTAAAATTATAGATATGAAATACAATATAGATTACATTTCAAACAACCATCTATCCATCCTATAAAGCATCAAACTTAAATTATTTTTAAAGCCAACATTCAACGTTTATCTTATTATTCTAGTTAAAAAAATTACATTGAGTTTCTTTGAATTTTAATTCATTTTTACATATTCAAACTATAAAACTTCTACTTACTTGCCTACATCTCACTTAAAATTCATGAATTTAAATTTTAAAATTCTCTGCATACTAAATTTATTGCCACAAAATCCAAATATAAATCAATAAGTGATTATATTGTGGGCGTATGTTAAATATTCCAGTGCTGTGAACAATAAGAATAAAATCTGTCATTATTATAATTATTTTTTTATTTATTTATATTTTGTTTCATGAAGCTGATCCTGAAGGAATGGCTGGGAAGTTCAACAACGACAACATCACCGATAAGGTCAGCAACGCTGAAAACGCTGAACACTTTGTCATGTAATCAAGTAAGCGGAGTGAAAAAGAGGGAAAACAAAAATACAAAAGGAAGAGCAAGCCTGTACATCTGCTATCAGGATTTTACATAGCAGTGGTTTAACAAAGCATTACTCCCAGATTCCAGTCCATATGAATAATACACACCCTGTTAGGCCTCTGAATCAGAAACACTGCATCTTTTACCATGCGGTTTAGTTTAGGGTGAGGTAAGACTGTAACTCATTATAAGGGTAAACAGCTGTGCTGACAAATCAGATCGACACACTATATGACACTTCACACAAACCTAATTCCCCTTAATTCACACATTATTGTAACACAAAGCTATAAAAACCAAAATACAACTACTTCCAGGTCAAAAAAGCTAACATGTTTTGGAACTGGTCTGTGTTTAGGTGGAAGTAGAGGAGGCGGTGTCCCGAATGGACCAGCGCTCTAAAATCGTCCTGATCTCTCTTCTGATAACGGGCTTGCTTCTTGCTGTTTTGCTAATTGCTGGATACCTTCTAAAGACTAATCGAGGGCAATCGAAAGGACTACGACTGGTGAGTGTGACCATCTAATCATTGCACATTCCAAATGAATCAATAGTATTAGGGTCGAGGTAGGATCAATGCTCAGCATATCTATCCAATGTCTCGTCTCAATCAAGGCTGAGGACTCCTTTCAAGTGGATCAAGAGAACCAAGGCAACACACTGCTGTCTGTGGCTCCTCTACCTCAACAGGAGCCTCTGGACAAGCCTATCATCAATGGAGAGTCTCCAGAATCTCCTCCGACCAATGGACACTCCGCCACCCAGACTCAAGTGGCCGATACTCCGATGTAAGACAACATCAATCCATTGACCAACGTGAAGAGTGAACAAACAGCATTAGGTGTGATAAAAAAACTGTAACGGAGATGATGTTGAGAAAACCAGTGATGAAAGTACGAGCGACTCATGTGAAAAGACTGATTGCTGGGAACACAAGAGATAAAAGAACCAAATCTGTTCCAGTTGAGCCTGAAATGTTAGCTGATGAATACTATTCAGAAACCACGTTAATTACATACAAACATTTACACTTTCAAATATGTTTGGACTCCAGCAGTGCAAAGATTATCTCGAGATCTTCCATGCTTAAGGAATTCATAAGCTCAATAATGAATAGGATTTGTATTATACGTTTAGATGCGCCAAAATCTTAAGTATGTACAGTATTGATACTGGAAAAGTATTCTCAAGTCGTTAACATTACTGTGTTAGGTATTACAAAATAACAATGAACAATATTTTAACAGCATTTATTAATCAATGACGATGCCAATTTCTATACATAATGCTTTTTAAACATATCAAGTTGTATAAATAAACATGAATTAATTAACAATGGTATATTTATGAATGAACATTAACTGATTATTAAATGCTATAAAATTGTTCATGTCAATGTTGTTCATGAAACCGAATTCATTAATGTTAATGAACTGAAACTCATTGTGAAGCGTTATCCTTATTTTTTATTTTCAGGTACATCAGAATAGTTATTATTGTCTGCATTTATCATTGTCTGTTCTCAAATCTGGCCTTTCGCTGACATAAATGTAGTCTCATTTTCAATCGCCTATGTTATTATTTTGCATTTGCCACTCTTGATTTGATTCATTTCGGTAATATTCGGGATGCTAATGCATTTCAGACATTTTTGCATTTGGTAGTTGCTTTTATCTAAGCAACTCTTGCATTTAAAATGTATTTAATCAGTATGCGTGTTCCAGGAAACTGAACTCAGGACCTTGGCATTTCTAACATTATTCTCTACAAGCTGAGCTGAAAAATGTGTAAAATGTGGCATCTCATAACACAAGTACTGCTAAAAATCTTGAGTGTCAGACGTGACTCACTCACACACAATTTAATGGTAAAGACCGAACAGCCCCAACAACAACAATTACCTTTACTGTTTGTGGAATTGCATATATTTTTATACGAAGGATATTTAGTTTTATACTCTTTTGGTTTGGTGTGTAGATATTAATTTACTCAGTGGGGGGGGGGGAGAAAAAGAACAATAAGGATGTAGGATTGTTGTTTAGCATGTGGAAATGTATGTGTATGATGAGCGAGTGCTTATATTGTTTTGATTGTCGTATCATTTCATTTATTGTGGAGAAGCCACATTTCTGAATCGCTAGAGAACCAAACACAATTTTCATATTTTTTTAACACAATATCAATAATTTAGAGTGATTAGCATAGTATGTTTTTTACTGTAATTTTCTTGACATTCTGAGAAATCTTGAAAAATTTAATAAACTTTTGTTTGTGTCACATTTTACTATATTTAAATGAATTCCACCGAAATCTCAGGATTTATCCCAAAAATCAACATGCAAAAGTCCACACATTCCATCTGGGCCGGATAAAACACATAAAATGCATGAATATACATATCTTTCTGATTTTCAAGTTCATTCAAATGTTTTATTACGGAGAATAAATCAACATTGTAACTTGCCACCTAAAAACAAAATCACTTAATTTCAACATAAAAGTAATCACTTAGAATTCATAAATAATGTAAATCGTTGGCTTTAAATGGTTGTTTAAGTAAGTAAATCTACTGAGGCTACTACAAAGAAAACACTAGTAAGGCAGTAGTAATGTCCCCTGGGCCACATCAAGCTTGCTATGTGCATGAGATTTCAGTGGATTCACACGGTCGTGGGATCAAGTGAAGTGTGTTAAAATCTCTGTGGAGCCCCACAGTTGAACATTTTGTACTATGGTATTGTATATCTTATATACAGACAGGGGTGGAGAAGTTGAGTCTCCAACCACCAGATGAATTCAACAACTGCATGAAAAAAAGACCAGCACTGCCATGGCAAAATGAAGGCGGAGCTTATGTTTCCCTCCAACTATGAACCAGCCAATCAGTGTCAAGAAGGGGGAATACAGAAATCATTAACATTCACAATCAATTTTACCCAATGAAAACCAGACAAATTAACAGGAGCCAGTAAAACAAAACTGCAATTATATTCATAAACCAAGAATAAAGTGAAACTTATTCCCAATTCCTCTTAAGAATCAAATATGAGCTACATGTGGAGGATTTTACTGTTATTCTAAAATGTGTAAATGAGTTTGGTATTTAAAATACATGTCATAACATCAAGTCCTTTTATTTATAGATAATTTACAGACGCCAACAAATAGTCTAAATACCATGGAGCTAAATAAAGACGTTCGTTCAGACCCAGCTGCAAGCTTCAGATGTTCAGTGGAAGAGTTCGGATAGCACAGGCACGCTCAGTGACACCAGATCTACATCACACTCCTCTGCAATAACAAGCAAAGGGCTTATGACTGATTTACATTTAAAAAACAACTGTAAATACTGTGGTGCTACATTAATCAGTACAATCAATACAGCAACACTGCCTTAGGTTTAGGTTGTGTGTCTCCTGGAAAAGGTTTAACAACTTGTATAGAGTAATATTTAATTAACAAGACAAACTATCTCTGTTCTCCAGAAGATTGAATCAACCTCCCTAACCAGGCATAAGGATACAATGATTCATTTCACACGCACACACAGATAAACCTGTCAGCTGTAATCCCCATGAGAATGAACATGACGGGGGGTTTACTCAGACACATGCCCTCCCCTGTTGCTCAGTTTTAAGACCAACACACGTACACTTCATGCTCTATTCCCAGACATTTCCATCCGCTGCTTTCTCACATATATGTGCACTACTGTATACTGTAAATCACTTTGCCTCTGTCTCTGCTGAGGTCTATAGTGCATATAACAACAATTGATCAGTTGTTGATTATATGTCTTTGTTGAGGTATTGCTTTTGGAATAAAATTATTGTGTTCCTAAATTTTCAAAATGTGGACTTATTCACAAATACTCCACTTTGTAAGTGCTAACAACTTCAGCAATGGATTTAGTGGAGAGTATTTTGGGTAAACAGTGTCCTCTAGTGTGTATAAAGAGCTCTTGCATGGGAAATATGTCTGGACAATAATAATCTGGGAGAGCTGTGAGAATTCATCATGGAATCCTGCTTTAAAACAATAACTAAAGATAGAGATGAAACAATAAACTCCCACAAATAAGTTATCGAGATAACACTTTCTCAGAATGTACTTGGTAAAGTTTGGTCTCTATCAAGAAAAAGATGTGAAATAGGATTTAATTTATACAACAACAAAAATGTTTTTTTGGGGGGGGTACAAAAGTGAATTTTTATTTTTTTTATTTATTTTTTTCCCCCCATGTTGTCTATAGTTCTAATGTCAAAAGTATACTAATAATATGTATGACTTTTAAACTAAATTGGTAGGCATAATGAAAACTTTCAGGAAATGACCTAACTTAAGACTTAATGTTCTTGATGCTTAATGTTTAACATAAGCATTTACCAACAGTGAGTCGTCCAAAACTTCATAGTGTGTACGTTTGATGAGAGAGAGAGAGAGAGAGGGGAGAGAGAGAGAGAGAGAGAGAGAGAGGGGGGAGAGAGAGAGAGGGAGAGAGAGAGAGAGAGAGAGCGAGAGAGGGAGAGAGAGAGAGGGGGGAGCGAGAGAGAGAGAGGGAGAGAGAGTCCCACAGTTTTCTGGAATGTTCTAGAATATCACAGACTGTTACCGTGTTACGGGAATTTCTGGAATGTTCTAGAAACTTTCAAATCAATATTATTATACCACTGTAAACATCTTCCAAAGTTTAACAACAAGAAATTGCTAAAATAATTTGTCATGTATATGTTTGCAACATGGGAAATTGTAACACGTGGGCGTCTCTTAATACATTTAAAGATATCTTTCTCAATATATTTGTATTAACAGCACAGTTACTTGGCAACTATAAATTATTTTATATTAAATCACAGAGGACATAGTTCTGTGTTATGAAAGAAAAATATTGCAATTGCTACTTTTCCTAAGAATAAGATCAAATAAACGAGCAAAACAGTGTTTTGACGAGGGCATGATATAACAGATCGTTTCACGTAAGCTTAGGTTCTGGTTCTTTTGTTCCCTCTTATGAGACGCTGCGACAGTGTCCGATGCGCATTAAATGGTCGCCTGTACCATGTGACCTCATTCAATGTTTGTAAACACGCGTCAAGCACATGTGATCCAAAGCGCGGTGGCCAATCAGTCGCCGGGGGAGTGTGTGGGGGGGCGGGGCTTGAGTATTTCGCCCTGGAAAAATCGATAGGGATGTTGTAATGATGCGAGGAGACTACGTCTCAAGAATGGAAAGTGAGGAGTTGGGTCGGACTGAAACAAGTGAAGAGTGCAGGCATCCGTAACGTGTAGATTATTTAGAAAAAGATTCCACTGGAAGACAATCGTTTGAAGGTACCAACGTAAGTAGAAGAATTTCTTATTATAAGTGGTATAAGTAATTTATTTGTTTGTAAGACGGGGAATAATATAGGAATCCTTTTAAATGCCTTAATATTTTTAGCCATACATAATTTATAAATACTATCTGACAAATAATATTGACGAATTAATGTCATCACTTGAAATCTGAGATTGAAGTGTACTATTAATTATTTCAACCGGCCTTCGTTAAGATATATTACTGCGTCATAGCTATTGTGACAATAATATGGAGTTTCGTTATGGAGTTTCGCCTGCGTAAGAGATTTCGTAGAGCGATTCTTTTTTATTTTAACGCGTCGCGGCTGAACATGACAAGTCTTCCACTTTCTCATAACTGCATGCGTCGCTTTCAAAACAACGGCTAGAAAAGGATGCTGCGCGAGCGAGAGATGCGTTGCGTACGTCACTGGCTGTAATAGAAGTGCGCACTTCTCGTCGCTTCAGACCATCGCTGAAGCAAATCTGTCTAAAAGAGGGCTATTGTCAAGTAATAATAGTGAATTACATATTAACCTTAACATACCTTTGGTTACCTGTTTAACACCAAAACTTTGTTGTTATAGATCATCATCATCTTGTTCATCGCAAAAAAATATATACTGCTAAAGACGTCAAATCGTAACACTCACCGTCTTATTCAACGTGTTTAACAATAAACTAGTAGTAGTTATTAGCTAGTGCGCACTTGACCAAACGAGGTAAACAAATCATTAGCGCAATGCTCAATGTCCCCTTCAGGTGGCGCAATCAGGCCACATTACATGCTTCTAGTATGTCAAATATAAAAATGTATGTATATGTATGAATTTAACAAATAAAACAACGACAGCATCAGACACTCTTTTAATAAAAAAGCTATAATAGTGAATTTATAAACAATTTTGTATTTTTTATTTTTGTAGTTTTATATTTGTATTTTTAAAAACCCCTGTGGCATTATGCTCTATTTGTTTTAATCATTACAGTTATCATATGTATTAGTTTTACATTGTGCCTTGTAGTCATATTTTTTTTTATGAGGATAATGTGTGTTCCATGTGTTCTATAGATACATACGTATGTACGTGTAAAGTACGTTTTCTGTCTATTATATGTTTTTATGCCAGTGTCAAATATGAATTTCAATGTCCAGGACCTGTTCAGACAATAAAGTAAAGTATTAGTATTCACTTATCACTTGTTGTTAGGCTATATATAGATGTTATATTTAGTATCATGGCCTGACTCTTATCCAAGAAAAGTGCATTTCGTAATCTCTCTAGACCCAACAGTAGCAATAAAGATAAACATCCTTATAAACATACTATATACTAAGCCAACAAGTCCCCGAAGACATCTTCTCAGCAGTCCACCAAATATTGGGAATACACTGCATATTGAATGAAAGTTCAAATAATATGCTTTATGCTAGAAAATCGTATTTAAAAAAATACTATACTGCATGCCTTAACTGTTTGCAATCTGCTGACTGTATATCCACTGTAATATTTTCTCTTTTCCACCCCGTTTAAATGGCAGGTTCGGAGCCTCAATAAAGATGCCTTTCCCTTTAAGAGCTGGATCTGCATTACACAAGCTATCAGGTGCACAGAGGCAGCAAACCAAGAATAAACTGATGTACTAGAGTGAAAAAAGAACCTTGTAAACAAATGCTCTCCCTCCCTCTTGGTCACTCCCTATACTTTTCTTTTGTTCTCATTCTATTACTGACTCAGTAGTTCAAATATAATACCTCTACTCTCGGGTATACGCAGTAGTGGCAAGGAAACAAGTTTTAACAGTCTCACAGAAATAAATCCTATCAAAGGAAAATATGGATCAGAACAAACTATCTTGACTGAATGAGGTTCATGTGTACTGTATTATATGCATCTGTTTTGTATTTTGTTTTCCAGTGCATCTCCTCCTGTGCTGCTCCTGGAAGCTGACTTCATATGGTGCCATAGAGTACTTTTTGGCATCTAGCACCATTTGAAATCAGTGTTCTTGGGTCGGTCTTGACATCACATGGGAGAACTAAATGGTGTTGACTACTGCAATGTTTGTGATCAATGTCTGATTTGTGTAAACTTCATGAATTAAATAAAACCAATTTATTCTTATGCTACAAGTTTCTTTCTTTCCAATCCAATACAATTAGCAGGCAACATAATAGACTTAAAACCTAGTCTTGGAACCTTTTCATGGTATGTTAATTCTTCTGAACTTCAGCAGTGTTACAGAAATGTGCGGACTTTATCATTTAAAAAAAATATATAAACTATCTGTAAAAATATAACTGATATGTGATTTGTAATCATAATCTAGCCAATCAGAAATTTCTGAAGTGGCTCTTCTAATCTAAACCAATGAGTTTGAGTGGGGAACTGCCTGTTTTAAAATGGAAAAGTATAGTGATGGAAAGTTCGAATCATTTCAGAAAATCGGTTCTTTCGAACATTTTATTTCAAAAGAGCCAGTTCAGTGATTCAAGTCATGACGTCCGGATCGATGAGTGAGTTGCTGACTCAAGAACCGTCCGGACCGATACAGGTGTGAATAAATCTCATACATGTTTATGAAACCAGTTCAACCGATTCATCAAAAAGATCCGACTCTAAAGAACGACTCTCTCACGAATAGGAAATCGCTATTTGGAACTACTGTTTGGAAAGTTGTATTTATTCCGCTTGATGTTAAGTGATAAGTTAGCACCTGTGACTAGATAAATATATGTACGTTTATTACCTGATACATCCAGATTGTTCACCCTGGACCTCCACTGCAACACCAGCCATACAATCTCAAAACTTGGCAAATGTCGCACATTCATTTTAACTAAAGAATGTGTTTTAATATAAAATGAAAGGTCAACACTTAAGTCCAAATGTCAACCAAATAAATGCGTGTTTGCTTCCACCACAGCACATGTGTATATTCTTAATGACACTACTACGGCGTGCAAAATGGGACATATATCGAGTCATTTCCTCAGGGAAAGTGAAGATTCAAATGCAGGCGTCCTCAAATCTGGCCCACTCCTGCAGAGTTTAGCTCTAACCCTAATCAGACACACCTGAGCATGCTAGTCAGAGTCTTCAAGGTCATTAGAAAATCACAGGTAGGTGAGTTTGATTAGAGTTGGAGCTAAACTGTGCAGCAGATTGGACCTCCAGGGAAACCTGAACCCTGAACTTTAGGCCTGTAAATCTGCTCGAGCTAGCTTGATTAATGAGGAACTGATGACGCAACAACAGCCGCTTGGCGCTACTCTCTCACAATTTCAGTCCTCCACCGCTAGATGGCACCGTGTGACCTCAAAACCTGCTTTACACAGACAGACGGTTCCAAAAACAGACACGCATGAATACGATTCTCCTCAAATAGGCGACTCTATGCCAGCATCTGAGCTAATCTTAGCCCAGACGAGTTTATACGCTTTTATAACTTTGAACTTGGGATCACTTTCCCAGCATCTGTAACTGATCCCACTTACTGATTGCATTTAATGGTCTGATGGCTGTATTAAAACAGGATGTATTCTAATGTATTCATGACCAACACTAAATGATCCCAGAGATGCAGCTTTGAGAACCCTTGCTTAGCATATTCTGTTTTTAGCTGCTGTTAACAAGTCAGCACCAACAAAGATTCCATTTCCTCTTTACACAGACAGTTTTTTTATTTAAAATATAATCTCAAAAAGTCCCAACTTTTTGGTTGTCCACATGAGGGATATTGTTAGGTTGAGGCCTAGGAAATGTGCTGCATTCATCAATGACAAATGCTAGTACTCTTGCCTTCTTCTTTGGGATGACCTTAGGTCAAATTAATGAATAACAAAGACGTGAATTTCCTTTCTGCCAGGAAAATATATTTTATATTGCTGTATAATTTTAAGAGCACCATAAAAAGAACAAACAACAACAAAACATCTCTACTGAATCTCATAAAACCTTCAGTTTGACCAAGAAGTTGAGTCTATGCATAAACTGGACATCTTATTAAATGTCCAGTGACTGGATGACCCTATAAATAAAGCAGTTACTGGTCAGAGTGCTCTGGTCAGAGCTGACTTTACAGCCTGTGGTTGTGTTTAGCACTACAGCATGAGTAAATACACACCCATTCAATATCCTTTCATTAACCATCTACTGCCAAGCATCCACCCAAACAATGAATCATCTCCAGTACTGGTCTACGTGACTTTTCCAAGATGACGGCATACGTGATATTCTTCAATATAGTTGATTACACATCATTTAGCCAGATTTATTGGTTAAATCCCTCTCTGTAATTCTTCACTTGGCCGTCTCCTCTCAGATGGCCTGCTGTGATTGGAAGTTATGGGCCCTCGGATCGCAGTGTGAAACCGTCAGGGGTAAATGAGGCGTATAACAAAAGAGCCAGGTTACTACGAGACGGCAAACCCTACTGAGAAATTTTAACACTGGTAATGGGTTCATTTTTCCAAGATAAGAGCTTAGAATAGCCCTATTGTATGTGATCAGCAAAAAAAAGTACATTACATTTGCACCATTTCTGTCAGTGACACCATAAGAACTTGAGAAACCACATTCTCAGTTTGTGAAGGTACATTGTCCTGCTAACTGTCTCTATTGGGATGTTCACTAACTTTTTTTATTTATATAATTGTCTAATTACACTTCAAACTACCAACATAAACATTTATTTTATAAGTACATAATTATTTTCCCCAATATTTCTTCCTCTCCTTCCTTTTCACGCCATTTTTTGTGTGTTAATAATACCCACCACCGAAACAAAGACAATAAAGAAACAATAATTAGATAAATATGTATTTTTTACACCTCCATTTGTAGAATGAACTTGGTAAATATGTTGTGTAACTAAATATTCACATATTTGTATCATTCACTTACAACCAAACTTATAAAACAAGTATAAAACCTTTATCATTAAGGTAATACATAAAGCATATGCAATATAAAAAATAACTAATAAATAAATACTTATTGTAATTTTGTAATACAGTATGCATATCTGGTCGCACAATGTTTGTGCTACACATGAATGATACCTCAAACCAAACAAAATCTTAACGAGAAGCAAGTTATTTTCTAAGAGACTTGACTTACAATTAATGAAGCAGGTGAAAACAATTCACTGGACTTGTTTAAAAGCAGGAAGTTTTGCTCTTTAGTAATTACAATTAAATCAATATAATAGATTTAAAAACCTGTAAGAATAGATTATTATTGTTGTATATGTTCTCTGGTCTCTGTATAGAGCACACTGTCTAAATGATTCTCCAGTTGAAGCCTTTGACTTGAATAGCAGCATATCTCTGCCATTGTTCTGGTAACCACATTGCTGTGTGGTCGACTGCTTACGTAAAAGGAATACTTTTGAAAGAGGGGGTGAAAAATGATTACAACTCACATTAGAAACGTTAGTTCATTCAGGATCAGGTTTCCTGTCACCATCTGGTCACAGAAAATCTGACCCGGCTGTGTTGCACTGTCTATCTCACTATAACAGCACTTTTAAAAGGTGAAAACACACGAGTGGAAACATGTGCCAGAGACTCTTTTGGGTGGATTCTTGGTAACAAGATGGGAAAATTTAGAGGCCAAGATTCAGTCATCCTGGTGGAAAAGAAACAAACCCAAGCACTTAAAACAATCTTTATTCAAATATACAAAAATATCATCTTGTGCTTTTAGCAATAACTGTAATGTACTTCTAAAAGCAAAACATTTTGTAGCAGTTATAAATAAATACAATATAGTTTATAAAATACAATACAAAAATGTAAAACTTGAAATGAATCCATATGCAGGAATAACGCTAAAGCAAAGGAGCCGTCCGATTAGTTGCCCTGTGGTTGAGAGTCCAAATAAAACACATTAAGGACAATAAACACGACACAATAACACATGAATAATAATTAATTGAGACTATTTTGCAACTAATGCCAGAACTAACTCATAATTAATGAGTGTATTAGTCATAGGATGAAGTTATGACAAAAGAAAACTCACATTGAGCCAATAAAGATTCAGATATGGGTGGATACCTTGAGTTTAGACACTTTGATTTAGCAATAACTCTTCTTTGGCCCGCAGTCCTTCGCCAGTATTGTATGAACTATGCAGCATTATCAAACAAAGAGATAAAGTCATTATAATACTTTATTTATTGGACACGTTCATTTTTGTTAATATTGAATTAGCCATCCGCTCTGCATGCTGTTTGGATGTAATTAGTATCTGGTCAGACATTAGCTCTGCATAGTTATTTTTGTCATTTTGCCAGCAGCATCAGACCAGCCTTTCCTTTTAATTAAAACGTTTTATTTTTAACCTACTACGGCTCATATCATACATTTTCACTGTGTACATCATTAATAATTTACTTGAGATTGAGGATGTTTGCCCATTAACTCATGATGAGCATGCTGGGAATGACTTCCTTCAAACCAGTACAGTCGGTCAAACTTTATTTTCTATGATATTGTATAAGCTTTACTAGCCCAAAAGCACTTCTTCTGTCATTGTACAAGAGAATCAAACTGAAACGTGAACAATTAAAAGTGTGCCACAGCCATGAAATCAAGCACAAGGACAGATCGTTTTCAGATTGATGAAAACACGAATCAAAGTGTGTGTGTATTTTTTTGTCCATCCTCATATGAAAAGATGGGATTCATGCAGGAAATGGCAAGAAGAAACCTGATGTTAATATGGAGATGAATGCATGTGTACAGCAGCATGCAGTTGAAGTGAAGAGAAAGTCAGCCATGCTTAGCTGCGCTAGAATGACTTTAAATCAATTGACAGATTTAGAGATATACTCACCCTTTGTGTTTCAAATTATGATATACACAACACGCACCCACTGTGGAGAGTAAGAAGATCATTTCAAATGGAGTCAAGAACAGCTGTGCATCACAATCAATGACACCAAAGCATGAAAACATACAGTACCATTCAAAAATATGGGGTCAGTACGATTTTTATCCATTGTTGAAAGTTTTTTTTATTGTTATTTTTATGTTTCCTATTTTTAAATGCAATTTATTCCTGAAGCAAATCTGAATTTTTAAGCAGCCATTACTCCAGTCTTCAATGCTTCTTGATATTTCTGTGGAAACCGTGATTTTACATGAATAAATTGTAAATAAAAAATAAAATAATCTTCTACACATTTATAAATGTCTTTACAGTCACTTTAGATCAATTTAATGTATCCTTGCTGAATAGAATAATATAAAAAGACATAAAAAAATTTTAATGACCCCAAAACGAATGGTATATAACTATACTATCTATACATAGCTCAATCCAAATAATTCATATACTCACAGGCAGCGGCTATAATCGCTAAGGCACCTAAAACAGCTACAAGATCAGTTGTGTTATTAGAAACAGTGAGACACGTGAACAAAAGGAAATGAACATTCAATAGATACAGTATGTGGTGGCCCTCAGTTACAGTAGCGATCACTCCTCTTATTTGGAACTTATGCAAGATAAAAGAAGCCATTATCATCACTGACTGTTATATCATATGACATATGTTTTACAACAAACTACAGTCACCTCCATCTACAGTAACCGCATTACTTTCCCTGAGGGTGATGTAGTCAGACATTGAATTCAGTACAGTATTATTGGATATAAAGGATGAACTTACACAGAAAGCCAGTAGTGAGCTTTTCTACAAGTACTCCTGCAATAAAACACATAATCAAATAACCATTACAACATAACCATAACTAATAATTAGTGTGAAACCTGAAGAAAAAACACATGTGTGCTGGACTCCTTACCTTGTGATCGGGTGGAGGCTGTTGTCGTGTCTGTTGTTGTGGCTTTGTTTGTGGTAGTGCTTGCTTCTGTCGGTGTTATGATGACTGAAAAAAAATATGAATACGTTGTTATCTGCTTTTGCCATCTTCTCCAATTCAACATTGCACATGTTGCATAAACATCTAGACAATGCAGTTGATTTGAACAATGTGTATGGATTGCAAAACCACCGGAGAAAGATCCACAGATTTCTGAAGAACAGGAACGCCAATCATTCACAAATTCATTTCATATTTGATCTATTTTGATGATGCTTTTAGCTACAAGTGCAGTACTATAAGCAGAATACAGCAGAGTTTCCCTGGAAAGTGTTGTACGACAAACTACAGTCACCTCCATCTACAGTAACCGCTTTACTTTCCCTGAGGGTGATGTAGTCAGACATTGAATTCAGTACAGTATTATTGGATATAAAGGATGAACTTACACAGAAAGCCAGTAGTGAGCTTTTCTACAAGTGATCCAGCAATAAAACACAATCAAATAACCATTACAACATAACCATAACTAATAATTAGTGTGAAACCTGAAGAAAAAACACATGAGTTTGTGTGCTGGACTCCTTACCATGTGATCGGGTGGAGGCTGTTGTCGTGTCTGTTGTTGTGGCTTTGTTTGTGGTAATGCTTGCTTCTGTCGGTGTTATGATGACTGAAAAAAAAATATGAATACGTTGTTATCTGCTTTTGCCATCTTCTCCAATTCAACATTGCACATGTTGCATAAACATCTAGACAATGCAGTTGATTTGAACAATGTGTATGGATTGCAAAACCACCGGAGAAAGATCCACAGATTTCTGAAGAACAGGAACGCCATCATTCACAAATTCATTTCATATTTGATCTATTTTGATGATGCTTTTAGCTACAAGTGCAGTGCTATAAGCATTTGGAAAGTGCTGCATTCTGTACACTTTTATCCAAAGGACTTACAATACATGTGTCCTGCTGCAATGCTCTACCACAGGAACACTACTTATGGCCTACACAGGCCTACTTATCACTTGTATCATGAATGCATGCCTTGGAATATAAATTCCCATCCATTATAGCGTTCAGAAGGTTCAGCTTACCTTCCTCGCAGACAGGAAGGGCAGACCAGCCACTCTTTTCACACACTGATGTAGCTAAACCTTTCATCCTGTAACCTGGCCAGCATTCAAACGTGGCTTCACTTTTATAAGAGAACGGAGGATTTCCTTCAGTCCGGTTACCATTTCTAACTTCAGGAACTGAACATTCAATAGCTGGGGATAGAAAGGAAACTTGATTAAAGTCATTAAAACATGAACACAAATGTAAAATGTTTTTGTTAAGAAGTAAATACTGGCAGATTGTAATAAACTAAATATAGTACTGAAAACACATCTCAAGACATCTGGCACACTGCAGCATGCGTGGCCTTTCAAGAATGTTAAGTGAACCCAATACAAAATTCCAAAGCATTTTGTATAACCCAAGACCATAAAAGAATGTTTCCCTGGAAAGAAACATATACAAGAAAAATTCTGCTTTAACCATTATTATTTAACCACACAGATTATTGGTTTAAGCAATATTTTTAAAGATATATTCAATTTTAATTAATCAGCTGTTCAATATCAGGTGTACCAATACGAGGCTCAATTTAGTAGTCAAGTGACTTATTCGTTTTATTAAAATAATTATATAAATTGTGAAAAAATATAAAGTCACTTGATCACAAAATGGAGCCTACATATATATCTACAGTATATGTCTGTCTAATATATATATATATATATATAAATACACACACTTTATATTAATTAGTGCTGTCAATTGATTAATCGCGATTAATAACATCCAAAATAAAAGTTTTTGTTTGCATAATATGTGTGTTTTGTGGATAATTATTATGCATATAAAAATACACACACACATACAGTATATATTTTGAAAATATTTACATGTCTATATTTATATAAGTTATATTATAAATACATATATTTATAAAACATATAATATATATACACATGCATGTGTGAATGAATGAATGAATGATGCATTCATAGCGCTTTATTGTATATTGCTGTACACCTAAAGCGCTTTACAATTATGTGGGGGGGGGTCTCTCCTCAACCACCACCAGTGTGTATATTTACATAATTTATGTATGTGTACTGTGTATATTTATTATGTAAACAAAAACTTATTTTGGATGTGATTAATCGCCATTCATCTTTTAACAGCACTAATATTAGTGTATTCATGTTGTAATAAAATTAATTTTAGAATAGCTTATGCTATTAATCCAATCCATTAAAATTCCAATCCAGTAAAAATTTAATTAGAAAAGAAAAAAGAAAAAGTTCTGCATATTGGAAACTTAAAAGTGATTGGTAGTGCTCATTTAAAAAAAAAAATACTCTTCTCACTATTAACACTCCCACTCATTTTTACTGCATTTTGCATAATATTCTTTCGGCACTGCCAAGCACAGGCTATCCTATACTCCCCAACCTGCACCATGATGGTTTCACAGAATGATACATCGCCTCCCTAGAGACCTCTTTCAACAACTGCCTGTCACCAGCAGGACTATGATGCAATGGAAACATGAGGCAGAGATGATTCTGCAGGGCATGGAGGAAACAGACTGGGAGTGGTGAATCACTGAAGACTCGCTATTACAGATCACTTCAACATACACAACAAAGACAAACATCACAAAAGGCCTGAAGGACCTGCTGAACAAGAAGGTTACCTAGAGATGCGAGCGAACATAAATAAACAGGTCAATAAGAGGACAAAACAATAAAACACAAAGTGAAAGGACAATGCAACTGTGCTGTGCAAGAATAGCAGGATGAGTTCAGCAGGCTGAGTTCAAACATGCAGTTCCCTGATGGTGCTGCAATACCAGGGATTGAATCCAAATACAAGCTCAGACTGATCAAGGGTCAGATCTTGAAGCACAGTTACTTATACTTTTACATAGTGACATGTTTCCAGTCAGGGGCGACGTTTCCGTATGAGCAAGAGAAGGAATAACTAAAGAGAAAGACAGTTTTTTTGTTGTTTTTTTGGGGAAATTTAGGATGAAGTCAAGTAGTGTCGAAAGACATGAGTTTTCAGGTGTTGCTTAAAGGTTGACAGGGATCCAGCATTCCGGATGGGGGTAGGAAGATCATTCCACCACCCAGGAATAGTGAACGAGAATGTTCTGGAAAGTGATTTTGAGCCTCTCTCTGATGGTACCACGAGGCGTCGCTCACTAGCGGATCTCTGGAGGGGATGTAGATTGTGATCAGTGAGTGGAAGTAGGCGGGTGTTGAGCCTGTGGCTGTTTTATATGCAAGCATCAGTGTCTTGAACTTGATGTGAGCTGCAACCGGTAGCCAGTGCAAGGAGATAAAGAGAGGTGTGACATGGGCTATTTTTGGCTCGTTGAAGACCAGTTGTGCCGCTGTTTGTGCTTGATGGAAGTCCAGCAAGAAGACTATTGCAGTAGTCCAGCCTAGAAATGACAAGGGCCTGGACAAGAAGTTGAACAGCATGCTCTGTCAGAAAGGGCCTGATCTTTCTGATGTTGTGAAGTGCAAACCTGCAAGATCGAGCAGTCTTTGCAATGTGGTCTTTGAAGGTCAGCTGTTCATCAAAGATTGCACCAAGATTTCTGACTGAGCTTGATGGGGTAATTGTAGAAGAACCTAGCTGGATGGTGAAATCATGCTGTAGAGTTGGAGTGGCAGGGAAGACAAGAAGCTCAGTCTTTGCCAGGTTGAGCTGTAGGTGATGTTCTTTCATCCATGCCGAGATGTCCGCCAGGCAGCCTGAGATCCGTGCAGCTACCGTTGGATCATCAGGTCAAAATGAGAGATACAGCTGTGTGTCATCAGCATAGCAATGGTAGGAGAAACCATGTGCTTGTATGATGGGACCCAGTGATGTAGTGTATGTGGAGAAGAGGAGGGGTCTAAGAACTGACCCCTGAGGAACCCCAGTCACCAGTTGATGTGCTTTGGATACCTCCCCTCCCCAGGCCACCTCGAAAGACCTACCAGTGAGATAGGATTCAAACCAGCGGAGTGGAATCCCAGTGATGTCCAGTGATGAGAGGGTGGACAGGAGGATCTGATGATTAACAGTGTCAAAAGCAGCAGATAGATCCAGCAGAATGAGAACTGATGATTTGGAATCAGTGGGCTTCAGTGACTGAGAGAAGCGCAGTCTCAGTTGAATGTCCACGACTGAACCCTGATTGGTTAGAATCCAATTTGTTGTTCTGTGAAAGAAACAATGAGACCTGGTTGAAGACAACTCGTTCGAGTGTTTTGGCTATGAATGGAAGGAGAGAGACAGGTCTGTAGTTTTCTATAAGAGAAGTGTTTAATGTAGGTTTTTTGAGCAGTGGGGTAACCCGAGCCTGTTTGAATGACGTGGGGAAAGTGCCTGTGAGGAGAGATGTGTTGATGATGTGTGTGAGTGCTGGTAAGAGTGAGGGAGAGATTGCTTGGAGAAGGTGTGTGGGGATTGGGTCTAAAGGACACGTTGTAGGATGGCTGGAGAGGAGAAGTTCAGTGAGGGGACAGAAGGAGAAGATGGAGTTTGAGCAGTGGATGTGGTTGGTTGGAGGTCCTGTGTATGTGGAGGTGAAAACTGACTACTAATTGTTCTATTTTTTTCTGTGAAGAAAGTGGCGAAGTCATCAGCTATTATAGAAGTGGTGGGAGGTGGTGGAGGGGGACAGAGGAGAGAATTAAATGTTCTGAAGAGATTGGGTGTCTGGAGCGCTGTTGATCTTGTTGTGGAAATATGATGATTTGGCAGTGTGGACTTCAGCAGAGAAAGATGAAAGCAAAGACTGATACTTACTCAGGTCTGACGGATCTTTTGATTTGCACCATTTTCTCTCTGCTGCCCTGAGTTTGGTCCGATGCTCACGAAGAACATCGGATAATACATACAATTTATTTTAAGGAGAATGTCCCAATTTAGAAGTCAAAGGTGAATTACTTTTGCAGATTAATTTCACTGGACTCCGTCAAACTTTAATTCCAAAAACTGACCTATGCATTTCGGAGGTGGTGAACTGTAGTCCCCGTATTCACCACATGTAATGGAGCTGTTGCCAACGAGGACGTAGTTATCATCGCAGGAATATGTAATGACATCATTAAACACAGGTTCTTCTCTGGGTGCAACCCTCTCACCATGCTCAATTGTTTCTGGCAAATCGCATACTGTCACTTTAAGAGAAAAAGAAGCGGTTACAACATCTCTGACTGTGAAGTTGCTCTAGACAACACAGATGTTGATACTGAATGCACATTAGGGTTATTATTACAGTAAACAAAATAATATAAACATGAAGTGAATTAAAATAAAATGTAAACATTTTATTTCAGTAAACTGCTCTGGAAATGTTTTCATTTTCAATTAGTTTTAACTTGATCTAAAATAACTATAACTGAAAGAAAATCTATGAAAAACTATATAAATATACTTTAAAAATTACAAAAATACAACAAAATTACTAAAACTTTAAGATAAAAATGAAAACAGAAAATATAAAAATTTATCAAATTAATTTAAAATATAAAAAAACACTATAATAATGTATCAATTATATACAAAATAATACTTATATGAATCTATCCAAAGATGAGGACTCACGTGTACATTCAGTTTTTCCACTCCAGCCAGAAACAAGACATTGCCTGTGGCTTGATCCTTCCAGTTCATATCTGGATTAAAGACAAAAAACAAAAGTCAATTACAAGTATGAGTGCAATATGGACAGTAGGGGCCACAGCGGTTCTTACCCTGTCTCACATGTGGGTTCGTATGTAGGCACCAAACAATGTTCCATCAGGTATGGAGTAGGTCATATGTGGTGAAAGTGTAGGTTGTCCACAATCTATCTCTGACATGAAAGCAAACATAGCAATTTAGCAATTGATACAATTTATTTTAAGGAGAATGTCCCAATTTAGAAGTCAAAGGTGAATTACTTTTGCAGATTAATTTCACTGGACTCCAGGCCCCATTCACACAGGTGATTGAAGTCGGACCTTCGTCTCTCTCGTATCCTTTAGCACACTCCACAAACGCTACGGAATTGTCTGGGAAGCTATTCTTCAGTATGGATTCCGAGGACAAGACAATTTTGCCATTCAAAGCAGGCAAAGGACACTCTGCTACAACAACCACAATAAAAGATGTTAGTCAAAAGTTTAGGGTCAGTAAGGTTTGTGTGTTTGTAAGCGAATAAATACTTTTATTCAGGATACATTAGTTTGGTCAAAAGTGACAGGAAAAACATGTATAGTGTTAAAAAGACTTTTATTTCAAAGAAGTGCTGTTCTCTTTAAATTTCTATTGATCAAATAATCCTTTGTGTTGGGGGGGGGGGGGGGGGGTATCCCGGTTTCCACAAAAATATTAAGCAGCAGTTTTCAAGCTTCGCCATCAGAGGGAAGTTAAATTACATTTTTAAATATATTCAAACAGATGAGCTACTTTACATAGTAAGAAAATTTCACCATACCGGTTTTAGTGTGTTTTTCGACCAAATAAATGCAGCCTTTGTGATCATAACAGACTTAAAATAAAAAAATAATTTTATTTGTATTACAAGTAGTTAAATTTATGCACTTGACCATTATATTGTGGCTCCACCTACAGTAAAGTTACGATCTACCCTGCTCTTAATGTTTTTTTATTTTCCCATTTGACTATTAATTTTCGACATTCTATTAAAAACATAAAATTGAAATAAACAGATCAACCCAGCCCAGGGTTGTCTCGTGGTTTTGCGGCATCTGCTCAAGAAATTGCTCAGGCAGGTTATTATTTCAACGCGCTGTAAAGTTTCTGAAGTTGACAGACTGACTGGGTTTAAAAACTATCATTCAAGACGTTTACTTTAAAATCAGCTTACCTTTGCCCATAGAGACCAGTGAAAACGACAGTAGAAGCAGTGGCCAAGCCTTTACACTTGTCATCGTTATTTCAATAGAATTTGTTTTCCAGCAACAGCCACTTGTGAATATACAACAACCGGCAGAAAAACTTGACGGATGAAATAACGATAAGGCACTAAGTTACACGGACGAAGATATTCCCCATATTAGCTTCACTGGTCACTTTTTCCGCTGCAGATGAAAAGGAAAAAGCGCTTGATATATTGGCGTGTACTTCTGAGGGGAATCTAGTGGTTCACTCGTGTTCGAGGAGACACGCCCATTCTGTGACGTAGCCCTGCCCTTCCCTCTGAGACAGTAAATACTGACATGATTCAAAGACACTGCCTGTAATGCTCTCTATGAAATACTAGCGTACTTACAGTGCTACACACTATACACAGTCTGCCTATTATATTTAAAAGTAGTATTTAATCTCTTTACAGTGTGTAGCAATAAGTGTAAAACGAGTATGTATTTGTACTGTAGTTGTTTGCTGCACTGTTGTCTTTTTGTTGTCCTTTGACCTTTATACCTTGCATTAGCTAGTTGCATCTATATATATAGATTATATAGATATATTAGTGCTGGCAAATCATTCATTGTGATTAATCGCATCCAAAATAAAAGTTTTTGTTTACATAATATATGTGTGTGTACTGTGGATATTTATTATGTATATATAAATACACACACATACATGTATATATTTAATACAAATATGTTACGTTTATACATTTAAAATATTTATATATCATATAAATTAAATAAATATACATGTAATACAAATATGTTCTAAATATATACAGTGTGTATTTATATATATATATATATATATAAAGAGTTATCTTTATTTTGAACATTGATTATGAGTAATAAGTAATGTTTCTTGGGCATCAAATCAGCATATTAGACTGATTTCTGAAGGATCATGTGACACTAATGATGCTGAAGATTCCACTTTGCCATTACAGGAATAAAATACTATATATTAAAATAGAAAAGTTATTTAAGATTTTAATAGTATTTCACAATATTCATGTTTTTTTGATCAAATAAATGCAGCCTACATCGCAGATGACTTTGAAATGTAAAGCATGACAGAAACATCCCCAGAATCTGTTCATGATTAAGAGTATTTACTGTAAAACATTGATGAATGAATGCTGTTGCTATAGTCTGCATGTATTTGAATAACAAAAGAGCAAATGAATCCAGTCTGCTGAGGTCTTGAAGGCAGTCTCCAGTGTTCATTTTCAGACTTCATGGAATGTGTGAGTCAGTGTAAGGGTGTTCCCCAACAAGGGCGTCCCTCGTGAAACTTTAATCTGATGATATTTGACAGTGTAACCTAGTTACAGAGCCATTTTCTTCCTCCGTGCTTTATGGTAACTATTTACCATATGTCTAATTGCTAACATCAGTATTTGGTTATTTTGACATTTTGAATCTTGCTGTGTTTCAGTAACACATGGCTATGTTCAGTGTGTGCATGTGTGTACTTCCATAGAAACTGTGTTTTGGATCGCTATAGTAACTGTGAGTACTTAAGCACAAAAGCGTTTAATGATTCTGGCATCATAGCTTACAGGGAACCCTGACAGAGTTTATCTGCTGAAAAAATAACAATCATCTTTCAACATCACCTATGGTAAAATCACTCAGGAAGTCAAAGTAAAAAACAATAATTAAACTGTCAATTAAACCGGTCAAAAGGTTGAAATATTTTTCATGCTTTATTTTTTTATGTTTTTGAAAGAAGTCTCTTACACTCACCAAGGCTGCATTTATTTGCTCAAAAATACAGTAAAATATTATATTGTAAAATATTATTACAACCTAAAATAACTGTTCAAATATGATTTATTCCTGTGATGGTAAAGCTGAATTTTCAGCATCATTTCTCCAGTCTTCAGATCCTTCAGAAATCATTTAATATGCTGATTTGCAGTGCATCGACTATTAATTATTAACAGTTCTTTATATCAATGCTGCTGAATAATATATTTGTGGAAACTGATTTTGTTCGGTTTTCTATTATTCATAGGAAGTTCAAAAGAACGTGTTTTATTTAAAACAGAAATCTTTTGTATCATAAATGTATTTACGGTCACTTTTGATCAATTATTGCATCCTTATGAAATAAAATATTGTTTCCTTCTTTTCTTTTCTAAATCTTTATTACCCCAAACTTTTGAATGGCAGTGTTGCCTGGTTTCTGCAAAGCAGCACAACTGTTGAACAATGACATTAATAAGAGTCTTTCCTCTTTTATTTCTTATTAATATTAGAATGATTTTTGAAAAATCATGTGACACTGAAAACTAGAGTAATGGCTGCTGATTATTCACTTTTGCCATTGCAGCAGTAAATTCAGTTCTTTTAAATTGTAATAATTTCACAATATTCCAATTTTTATCAAATAAATGCAGCCTTGGTGTGCATAAGAGACTTCTTTCAAAAATAATTTTCTTATTATTCCGAACTGTTGACCTGTGATGGCTTCACTGTTCAGCTGTATATTCTTCCTCTTTTATCAGTGAAACTGAAGGACCTTTATAACATCAGCTTCGTTCCCTCTGGAAGTATTTAGAACGGTCAGAGCTAGACATATTAAAGCAGACTCCAAATGTGCTCTCTGCGCTTATCTCAGAAACACACACCACACCCATTTATTTCTGACCTGACTACAGAGATAAAACCACAGTCACTCTTTCCTTATTTATGACAGAGGAACCAGGTCTGTTTTTCATCAGCTTGTTAAGGTTCAAAGAGTAAAGTTGTAGAATGGCACATGATTGTTCGTTTAATAGCATTCCTGTTTTTCACAATGAAGTGGGGTTAAATATAACTTTACTGCTCAAGCCTCAACTATTGCATTTCAACAAGAACACACAGAGGTGTCATTTTTTACGTTCTAACATTAATATATTAAAATGTGCATTCATTATAAGTACATGAACTTTGATATTACCACATAAGCAAATGTTTTGCTTACATAAGTGTTTTATTGTAAATGACTCTTTAGTGACACCTGGTGGAAGATCACAGAAACCGTAAGGCCTGCATGTTAAAGAATCCTAATATATTTCACCTGTCAGACATTTATTATCCACTTTCACCACTGCTTCAGTGGTTTTCAATACATTTATCTGCTCCTTTATATCTCTGCTACCTCCTAAAATACCTCCTGCAGTCTCTACGGTACGGAGTACTTTACACATCGCTGAGCAATCATGAAATGATACAGCAGTGTTCTGCTTAACTCAGCAGAACAAATGCTGCTTAGACTGGCATATTTCTTTACTGTAAGCCGTTAAAGTAGTCTACATTTTGTTCTGTGTGACAAGCCATAGGTTTTATCATCTAGACAATGCTGTAGGCCTGACAGGCCGGGATAAGACTTTCTGTAGACATCTTGAGCTGGGATAATAAATGTCACGGTCAGTCGTTGTATTTTTTACATCGTTTAGCTTCAAGTCATCTTAAAATAATGAAATTAGTCAAACGCTGCTCTTATCTGTGTGCGCTCTGTTTAGTCACACTGACTGTTCTTCTGCAAAACTCAGCAGAAAATGATCTTAATTCAACATAAATTAAACCGAGCTGATGTTAAATATAGAAATGCCAATTAAGGAATAATTAACATATTTCAATAACATCATTATTCTGAAGCAGAAGTCACAAGATTTCGATTAAAGGGGGAAAAGGTTAATTTGGCATAAAAGTGGATTGTTCAGAAGACCCTTTTTTTTCTTGAGATTTTTAATACAAATTTTAAAACTCTTTTGATTTGATTTTGCATAAAACGTTACATGACCAGAACACCAGGATATGATTTTATTTTCTATGCACTGACTTGAAATATTTCCCCGCCATACTTAAATAATTACTTAGAAAAATAACGGAACAAATATACATATTTCTATTCTTTCTTCTGAGAGACCACTCAGCTATTTTGTTTATAAAGGTGCTGTACATTATTTAAACATTTACATGAATCAGACCACGTTATATTGAGCCCATATGTATTTAGTCTAATATGAGGTGATTCTAGGTCTCACTTTTAAATATGAACAATGAAGATGAGTTACGCATGTACAGCAGATGCTAACACTGCTTTCATGACATGTTTTTACATTTAGCTGAATTGAAACAGTTTTCAAAGTCTGTCATTAGCCCAAAAACACAATGTAACACAATGACTTATCATGAACAATAATCTTGTGTTTGTAATTAGTTTGCATTCTCATCATTTACTTTATATCAAAGCTGTGTTCGTTACATATCCAAACCCTGAGGTCATAATCACTTCACACAGCATAAGAAATGACCACCAGTCCTTTGGTATTGATAGATCATATCACTTCCTATTAAATCACACCTTACATGTTTATCTTGGCCACATTTCCGACCTCAAAACCCCAATAAATCAGCCCTTTCAGAAACCTCCCACAACGGATCACGTGTTGCAAGCAAGCGTGGAAAAAATCAGATGATGATCTTAAAATAGATAGTTTGATAGAAGACATTACAGCCGTAACATTCCTGTTTTTAGCAGGGATCATTTTCTCTACTTTATAGCCTGTATTTAAAGACTGAATCTTTGCACATTATGGTGAATCTCACCGAAAATTGTCTAGATCATATTTCACCTCCAAAATCTAAATTAGCATAACAGACAATGAAGCCTAATGAAGTCTATTTGTGGGATTCTTACGATTTGTTTCATTGTGACAGTATGCATGAATTTAAGCACATTTGTCTCCTCATAAAAAAATCTCTGTAATTGATTCAGAAGGTACTCATTATTTTATTTTATTCAAGTTTAAGTTAAACCTAATGCAAAAAAATTACAATAATTTGAGTTTGAAGAGTAAATGTGCTTATGATTGTCATAAAAATAATGCCATGATATAAAATAATAATAATAATAAAGCAGGCTTTATTTTCTTAAAGGAATAGCTCACCCAAAATCACTTGCTCACCAATGAATACTCTGCAGTGAATGGGTGCCGTCAGAATGAGCTGACTCACAAACAGCTGATAAAAACATCACAATAATCCGCACCACTCCAGTCCATCAATTTACATTATGAAGTGAAAAGCTGTGTGTTTATAAGAATTAAATTCATCATCAAGACATTTTTAACTTCAAAATCCATGATATTGCTTTCTCCAGTGAAAAAGTTTTTGTGTGAATCAAAGGCAAAGATGCAAAATTAGGCACCGTTTACAAGCCCAAACTGTCCTAAACAACTGTCAGTATTATGGCCAGAAGTGATGGATTTGTTTATTACAGACACACAGACAATAATTGATGTACTTAAGTCATGTGTGTTATTGTGAGGTTCTTAGCAGCTGTGTGGACTCTCATTCTGACGGCACCCATTCATTCTTTGATGGCCTGAATGTGAGTACATTTTCAGCAATTTCTCATTTTCGGGTGAACAATTCCTTTAATCCAAAATATTTTATTTAAAATTTTAGATCAAATATGACCCCTTGACAACCTTCACGAGGTTCACCCATGCGCATTGTCTTCTGATGGTCATAAACCAAAGCTTGACTGCTGTAAAGTACAGTATAGACTCATAACTGAGGGGTTGAATTGCTTGCACTGCTTGCCTTCATCTTGAGCAGGAAAAAATATAATAAATATTTACCATATTAAATCTGATTTCATAGAATATTTAAAAATACATTTGCATGTACTTGTTTTGTGACAAGTCAAAACAGTTGCTACAAGGTAAAACTACCACGGTGCTTAACAAGAGCTTGGATCTCTACACCGAAACCAATGTCACAATCTGTTATAGCTACATGTATCTATTCATATACATATTTCAATAAATAATTTGACATGTTCTTGGTATATTAAAGCACAAGTTTCTGGTCATTTGCAATGATAATATTTGGAGATCAGGGAGTCAAAGACATGGAAGAGAGAACAGTCTGAAAAGTCCCTGGTAAAGCCCCTAATCTTCAAAACCGTTCTTATTTACACCATTTGAAAATGTTAGAGATAAACTGCACGGTTCTGAAACGCATGCAACGAAACAAGGAGTTTGCATGCAGGGGGAAAAAATATTCTTTGGGGTAAAGACGTGCTGTTTTTAACTGAAACATAAACTTGCATTGTTGTTTTGGTGATTGATGGGGCATGTTCCCTTGCATAAGGAAGGATTGCATTGTGATGTTGACAGTCCTCATGTTGTTTAATGTCAGCTGGCAAGAAGAAAATTAAAAGAGGCTGTCCGGGACAAAACGGAGTTCCATGCGTTCGACCACAAAGCCTCAGCAATTGCCTGTCCAAGACGATTAAGCAATGATCTCCATAAAGCAGTTTAGATGAAACTTCATGTCCAATCAGTCTCTCTGTGAGACTGCTTATTACAAACGTTTTTAAATAATTTGAATGAGAAGCTCATGTGGACCACTGTCGAAAGAGAAGCACATGAACATGGTTCACATGATACGATCTGAAGCCACATGGAGAAAAACGAGGTGCAAGGCCAAAAACATACTCTTGGAAAGTACGTGAACAAGCATGTGAATGCTGTCTATGCACTGAAGATACAAGCTTTGTGTTATTGTAGCGGTTTCAAACCTCTCTATTCAGTCGGGTGATGAAGTTAAGACCTTGAGATATCTGTACCTCTAAGCTGTCGACTTGTTTATAGCTACCTATCTGAGTAATAAACAACCTCCAATAGACTAAACAGTTTTGGGTCCCATTGACTTCCATAGTATGGACAACAAACACTACAGAAGTCAAGTAGTGACTTCTAATTGAGATTTTTTTCCGTTTAGGGAACATGTTAGGAGAAGTTTGGCTAGGCAGCGTTCTACACAAGTGCAAATGCTTAAAAACACTGACCTGCTGTACACTGACGTATAAAGAAATCTCGATCATTCCCTTGAGTAACCCTTGAAGATGTTTAGTCTTGTACTCAAGAGGACACTAGTTTTCTTTAAATGTGTGTGCCAATAAACCAGATGTGATATTATTTAGGTAGCTAGCTATAAACATGTCGACAGTTTAACCAACTCGCTCAGCAAGATTCTTTTACACCAGCAGATCATTTGCGCTAATTCCCATGATAGTGCTGAAATGCTGAGAATGCAAATCCTTGATGAACTGTGTAAAATCATAGCTAGAAGTGTTTGCATTCACATTGCGTATGTTTCTGGCCTTAAACCTTCTATTCCCAAGGATCGCCTGACTATTCGCAAACATCTCGCATCGCTTCCTCGTGCGTGAGGATACGTGCAAAACTAGGGATCTTCCAAAGGCCGTCACTCAAGGGTCCAGGGTGGTCAAAGACTAGACTCGCCCTGGTGGTGACTGGAGCCGCATCTGTGGTGACAATGTCGTCTTTCCTGTTTTCGTTCTCATTTCCTTTCCTTTTGCTTTCCCTTTGCTTATCTGTAATCATTTCCTTCCTATTTTCTTCCTTATTCTTTGTTTGTCTGCTCTTCATGTCTCCCTCTCTGCTCGATATGTGGGTGTCCTCATTTCGCATGTCTCTATCTCTCTGTTTTTTCTTCTTTCGGGTGCTTTTGAGATCCGTTTCCCCTTTTGGCTCAAGCGCTTCATCCTCTCCTTTGCTTCTCACTTTTCTCTCAGCTCTCCACCTCTCCTCCCCTTCTTGGGTCTCATTTCGCTTCCTTCCTCTAGATTCCTGTTTTTTCCTCCTTTCAGGGTCACTTTTCTTCTGGTTCACGCTCGGCGTCCCCTTCACGTGGTGTTCCTCTTTCCGTCCCTGTGCTTCGTCAATAACCACTTCCTGTCCTTCACGCTTGGACTTCTGGGGACTGACTGAGCGACTATGTTTGCAGGACTTTCTGTACTTGAGGGACTCTCGAGTGCTTTGTTGCAGATTTTCTTTGTGGCTGCGAGCTTTGTCTTTGGATGGGCTTTTGAATTTCTCTGTATCTCCGAGATCAAGGAGATTCTCTGCGGACTGACTCTTGATGCGCCGTTGCTGCGGGACTCTGGAGGAGCTGGTGTTTGGCGGTTTGGCACGCTTCTCCCTCTTGCTGTCTTTAGAGCGAGGATCCTCGCAGACCAGATCCAAGGAGCCGCGAGAACGGGCAAAGGAGCTTGTCAAGTCTGACGTTTCCTTCTCTGAGGTGGATGGCGAATGAAGGAGAGGAGAACTGAGAGGAATGTTGGAAGTGTTAACATCTCCTAAGGGCGAAAAGAAGTGCATTGGTTCCACTTGCCTAAAATTAAAATACTATGACTAATTAAGGCCTTATAAAAATTGACCATGGTAACCAATTATATTTGAGTGGTATCCTGGCTGGTTGCTAATTGCAATGTAAATGCATTGCTATACTATATTTTTCATGGTGTTGTGATTGCAAAGAGCATGAAAATATCTCACAGATCTAAAAATGTACACAATAAAGCAGAGAAAAGACTAGCAATTAAGGAGCAAAAAAAGTGTAGTAAAAGTCCCATTACCAAAGAATAAAAGACCTAGAGGAAAAGAGGCTGTTAGTGATGATGCTCCTGGGGGCAGTAATACACCGCAGAGGAGCTTACACAACCTGTAAAGAAGAGAAAAGAGAAAGAAAGAAAGAAAGAAAGACAGAATTAGACAGATATAGCAGCATCACTGTGTGTTTGTGTGTCATAACTCACTGTTCTCTGATAAGAGGGCTTGCGGTCGCAGTAACAGTAGCACTTTGCTTCCTCCAGCTTGGATCAGCTCAATGGCTCTGGTGTGACTAATGCCTTGCGTCTGTTCTCCATTGATCTCCACTACCTGATCTCCCACCTGCACATTCAGGCATAAGATCATTTATGTGTTTTATCATTATTGAAATATCTTAGTGGACTCTGGTTCAGGCCATAAGAGGTGATGAGTTTAGTTAAAGACCAAAATATCTTGCTTTTCATGTATCAGCATCCGCCAATGAAAAACCCATATCAATGGACTGCAAACAGGAAGATGATGACTTTGAAAATCAATTAACATTTGCAATTAAAGGGATAATAAACTGAAATTCAAATTTCCCTAATAATGTTGTTATAAAAGAGGTCATTGTGCTATAAAAACATTCTGTAAGTTTCAACCCTCGTTAGGGTAAAAGGGTAAAAACAGCTTATATTAAAGCCAATCTGCCAAAACGACAGCTTGTGGAATGTGCCACTTTATGACGTAATAGTGTGCAGAGGTGGGTAGTAACGAGTTACATTTACTTCGTTACATTTACGTGAGTACATTTTTTGGGTAACTAATACTTTTAGAGTATATTTAAAAGTACTTTTACTTCGTTACTGTGGGCGACACACTTCTCGTTACTTTATCTTAATGCAATACAAGTTAAAACTGCTTCAGTTTATTCCAAACGCGCCATCTACGTTTCTCTGGTCAATGAGCGATGCCCATTCGCAAATAATTCATTCTTTTGAGTCAATTCTGTTCAAAGGCTTGATCAAACCAGTTGGCAAACCAGTGAATCAGTTTGAATGATTTGTTCAGTTCCCTGCCGCACGCGCTGACGGTTCTCACTCAGATAACATCAAGAGCGAATAAGACGTGGTTTTGGAATTACAGTCAGTTGAAAGCAAATCTGCAAAGGCTTGTTTGTTAGAGCTATATGAAGATCTTTTATTAGATGAACACCGCGTGTGCTGTCTACGTTCCACAGGTATAGGCCACATTCGATTACCGAACACGATACCTATGACATTAGTTTGTTGTACATGTACCTTATACATTAAATACAATGTATAATTTATACATTAACTAAGCTGTCACAGAGTATGAAATGAACACCCGCCAAACCGCGTTAGCTCTGTGCAGAGGCGCGCAACCTGTTCTATACACAATTAGTATTCATATTTTTTACAGTATTTAGGCTTGCAAAAATATAGGCTACATTTGTTTACATTTTGCAGAACAGAAGATGTGCATTTGTTTCGTTATGTTCAGATGTCGGTAGCAGTCATGTGAGGAGTTTTCAGAGGTTTCAGTGTCAGAGGTTATAGAAATGTACATTTTTAATACTTAATTTATTTATTTTAAAATATAATTTCGTTCAGTGATGCAAATCAGAATTTTCATCAGCTGTTGCTCCAGTTTTCAGAGTCATATGATCCTTCAGAAATAATTCTAATATATTGATTTATTACCAGTGTTGGAAACAGTTTTGCTGCTTAATATTTTTTGGAACCTGTGACATTTTGTTCAGGATTATTTGATGAACAGAAAGCTAAAAAGAACAGCATTGATAATAAATTAACATGCTGGAATGATTTCTGAAGGATTATGACACTGAAAACTGGCGTAAAGTCTGATGAAAATTCTGATTTACATCACAAAAATACACACGGTTTGTGCGTGTGTGTGTGTGTGTGTGTGTGTGTGTGTGTGTACACATACAAACACTCACACACATTACATAAATATAATCTATATATCTAAATAAAAATAGAGTATATGATCCAAAGTAACTAACTACTTGAGTAGTTTTTTTATCTGATACTTTTTTACTCTTACTCAAGTAACTATTCAGACGATTACTTTTACTTGAGTAAATATTTCTAGAAGTACTTTTACTTGAGTACAGTTTTTGAGTACTCTACCCACCTCTGATAGTGTGACTAAACACTGCCTCTGTAGAAGAAGATCAACACCTGCTTCTACATCACTGCCTGTTTAGCCCCGCCCACCCATTCACGCACATAGTAGGTAAATGACAAGAGCGGCAAACGCAGGTCTATGCAGATACCAAACGATAGACTTTACTTGATTAACTTTGTTTTTAATGAAATTCCAGACCGCGTCAGTGAGAACTTGTTTCTTTGTTCACTTCATTTTACTACAGATTTGTTTACAAACAAAGCACAATTCGATGCAGGATTTTTTTTTAAGACAATGATGTGGTGACTGACTATATTTGATCCCATGTCACACCACACAAGTGTAACTGTTTTCATTACGTGATCACTATTGCTTTGTCTGTTATTACAGATCGTTTGATATGTACTGAGTATTTATGCATTTTTAACCTAAAGCAAGGATGTAGGCTGTCAAACATGCACAATTGTTAGCCAATCATAGCAGTTGGCGTTTACTTCCGAGTCTACAATCCGCCACGCCTATTCAAACAGTGTGTTCTGATGAGGGGGGTCAAAACAGCATAGAAAATTGCCTATTACTTCTAAATTGTAAAAATGTTTTAGATGAAAAAATCTTTATAACATAAGTGGATCTCAGAGAACAGTACAAAATAATGTTCATGACCCCTTTAATTCTTAATTCATCCAAATCAAACCACATTGCATTCAAGCTATATATTCCTTCATGTATTTCCTGGGAATCAAACCCACGGAAAGGATATCCTATTTTGAAATATGTTGAGTATAAAAAGGTATGGTATTCAGCTTCCTTTAAATCTTTTACTACATTTAAATGAACTCTGCAGATGTTTCCCTAAAATCACAGCAGAAGATGGAAAAAAGTCAGCAGATTCCATCCGCAATGTGTGAGTTATTAAAGAGTGGTGTGCTGTACTGACGTGTATCCTGCCGTCCTGTAGAGCGGGGCCGTCCTCAGCCAGCCGCAGGATGTAGAGGCCCATGTTATACTCCGTTCCTCCTCTCAGACTGAAGCCAAAACCACGAGGTCCGCGCTCCAACTCTACCGCAATACAGCCCTAGGTAGAAAATGTAGATATACACCACCGTTCAAAAGTTTTGGATCATGTTTTTTCTTTTTCTTTAAAGAAGTCTTTATAGGCTGCATTTATTTGAACAAAAATGCAAGAAAAAAATTCAGAAAATACTATATTGATTTTTTTTTTTTACAATTTCCGTTTAAATATATATTTACAATTTCATGTATTTCTGTAATGGAATAAAGAAATTAATTATAATTCTTACTAGATTTTGTGACGTGGATTTGATTTTTCATTGTAGTTTTTAGTCTTGGCTTAAATACCTAGTATGATCTCATTATTTTTATGCAATGTTGAAATATTCCATTATGCATCACCCTAGACATGTTCTCTAGTTACATTGTAGGCACACTTGTGTAAGTGTGACTCTTGCCTGTTTGGAGTTGGCGACACACAGCATTCCCTGTTCACTCATGGGAAGAGCTTTATACTCTGTCCGTAAAAGCTCATCCCTGATCTCATCCATATCCAAATGATATCTGCACATAAGTAACACATAAAGCAGAAGTGTGGCTTAAATCCTGCGTAAGTGTTGAGAGCTTTTTTTATCAGCTTCTGTATATGGCTGAATTTACAACAAATAGACAGAAGGAATGAGTACATTTAAAGTGGTTTAAACACATAATCTTGGACCCCACCTCTCATCGTGAGTGGATTTGAGAATCTTGTGCTGTGGTGCTGGACTTTGTTTGGCTGAACTGGCTCCCGAGGGCGGGCCTTTGTACTCTAAACAGCCAATAAAAACAGATTGTCATATGAAATGATAAACATCAAGTGTTAAAGCCCTAATGAAACCGCATTTGCAACACTTCAGTGATATTAATGATGAATGTTTCTCAATAAGATCAGGAAGATTTGAACTGCAAAAGCCTGTGGCAATTAATGCTGTTTTGTAGCATCATATTCATTCATGTGATCTAACATGTATTAAAATTGAGCTAAATGAACTGTGTATAGTCATATTTTGTAGTTGAAATAGGCTAATAATAGGTCTAAATGCCCTTTATAAAGCATTCAATTTAAATATGCATGCATAATTGATATTAAATTTCACTGTGGTCATTAGCTTTTCAATTTAAGCGACATTATTGCCTTAGTGTGACAAATCAAAGCATGAGGCACAGGTTGAGAAAGCATGAATATGTGCTGCGGCAGTATTTATGTGACATTTGATTATCTCACTCACCATCCTCAGGAACCACGGTGAGTGTGACGGAGTTCCCTGCGTCTTTGATAAGCTGAACAATGTCGTTGTGAGAGAGCTCTATAATGGACTGGCTGTTCACAGCGGAAATGCGGTCACCCACGTTCAGCAGTCCGCAGCGGTCAGTCGGACTGCCCTCGATTATTCGACCGATCTTATGAGGAATCACTGCAACACACACTTAGGCAAATCACTTAGCAGAATTGAAATGGCTTGTGTTGTATTTATAATCATAATGAATTAATCATTAGAAATGTAAAACTAAGCAGCTGGATGGAGTGGAACAGAACAGAGAACAGGGGCCTCAAGGCACTTTTTAAATTTAAACTACTGTATTTTTAACATAACATATTAAAATCCAAATAAATGAACACACAACGCTGATGCTCAATGAACAGTGCAAGTTGTGATGCAACCACCACTGACTACAATAGTATGTATGACTATAGTGGCCATAAAAGACAGCGAAAATAAAGAAACTGCTTTTAATGTGC